>JAPXFQ010002383.1:0-1200000 GCA_028564705.1 Apricaphanius iberus | reverse complement strand
CAGTCAAGTTCTCCAGAGTCCTTCAAATGGTCTGATTGTTTGACTGAGGTGTGTCGAGGCAACTAAATTTTTTCTTGTCGATTTAGCCTGTCGTTTACTCGAAAACAGGGTGTCGGGGGAAACGCAACCTTTCTAAAACGGGTTCCAGAGTGGAGAATTCTGAAAACGCTGGGAGATTCGTTGTCATGCCGGGGATTTCAACAACGGTGATGTCACCCACGGCATATTAGACTTGCTCCCTCCACCATCCTCCAATTATTAAAATATACATGGGGCTCACTGCCATCTAGGGGCCAGGCATATGTACTACATTGTTTTTAACAAGATCAGATCTCGCACCTTGTCATTTTCACCCACGAATTAAAACAAAAATGCCGACATTGTCTTATCAACTGCCTCTTAAGTTTGCAGGAAACTACCAAACAGTTTATCAGATGTTGGATGAAATGTGAAGTCTACGATATCCTGCCAGACCTTTGAATAGATGTGTTGTTTTTTTCAACTTTGTGTTACTGATGTAATGCAAAGCCGTATAATAACTATAACATTCTTTTCTTTTTGTTCAGCTGCACTTATTCGTGGAAACCGGACCAACTGTACCCAGTTCTCCCGAAATTTGGACTGGTTGGTCAGCAAACTGGAGAGAATGGAGTCATCATCAGGTATCATGGATCTGTTTTTTGTTACTATGTAATAGAACACAGGATGACAAATGTTTAGGAGTATTTTCTTTGATTTTGGTTTTGCAGGAATACTGGAAGTCCTCCACTGTATCTTGGTGGAAAGTCCGGAGGCCCTGAACATCATTCAGAAAGGGCACATTAAATCCATCATCTCTCTGCTATACAAGCATGGACGCAACCACAAGGTGGGCTGGGAAATCTTATGTGTGACAAACAGCCTTTGTTGTCTTTCTCATCTTAATCCTCAGTCTGCGGAAAAAGATTTTCCCATAGAGTGAGGATGGTTCTTATATTTGCAAATAATCATGCCAGTAATTGTCTCCTTCTAACCAAGTTATTTACAGATTGTGTTCAGTTCCCGGCTTGTTTAGACATGCTTTCTTATACCTGAAGTATCTGTACTCTGATGGAGAGAGGGAGGGCACAAAGCAGCCTATGGTTGGGTTGTACTGGATCAAACATTCAGTTCAAGCAATGGTGTGCAAATCATTGTATATTTATGGTAATAAGTACCTTATGTTTTTAGATGGTTTACATATAAAAAAAGAGAATCACACAAAGAAAACAAAAGAGCATGAAAATGTTACCAAAAAAAAGTTTAACACACAACATACTAAAGTGGAACACGCATCAAACCAAGGTGCAAGAGTAACCACAGAGACAAAAGGCAAAAAATAAATAAAAATGAAGAAATTAACCTAGACGTGAAGGACTCATTCAAAAAGTCTACTTGTACACATTATATTCATGATATAGATAGTTTAGTTTAGATGTGTTTGACCAAATGTATCACATGTATTCTGTAGGAGAAGCAACATGACTGTGCGCTGTAGCTGTTTTTTTTACGACATGCTGGACTTGGTGGCAGTGAATCGTTACGTTCTGCATAAGGCATGCTCAGGTTGGAAAGGCACAAGATTGCTTTTGAGTCTTCTAGCCAAGGAGTTCTCTTGTCAGTTCATGTCGCAAAAAGTAACTGAGACTGAGAGGAATGCCACTTCAACTGCCACAGCGTTTGCTACTGCTTTACCAGGAGCCGCACAGACATATCTGTGCTAAGGTACAAAAGAGCTGCAACAGAAATCGCAGCAGGCTTACAAGTGTCGCAAGTTCATCTTTTCCAAATGCAGGGACAACCTTCACTGGGTCTGCAAATGCTACAAAAACAGAGAGCAGTTATTGATCTAAAAAGCAGAAAGATGAACTCGGAACTCGGGGACAGAAAATTTTACAGCAGTTAGAATTTTTGCTATTTTTACTTGAACAAAAAAGAACATGCGAGACAAGGATCCTAACGTCCCTCAGTTTATAACATTTATATCCAAACACATTGGAGATCGGTGTGTCTACATGTTTTCATTCAATTTGCAACTTTTCATTTTATTCTCACTGTATTATTTATGAATAAAACAGACTTGTATTTCCATATATGGTCATTCAGTTTGTGAGATATTGTGTTTAGATATTGAACACTATCAAAGACAAGGGCTGCAGTGAATCTAAAGTACCAGTCTGAGTATAAAAATGTAAATGTGCCAATGTTGACAGCCATATACGGTTTGCACAGCAAATGTGGATGAACAATGGAGCTGATGGCCAGCACAAATCTTCACCAGCTCAGTATTTTTAGATTTTTTTTTCCCATCAGATAATAAAAAGCCGAGTAGTTCTTGTGCTAAGTGCAGAACTAAGGAAATATAAATAGTTCCTCTTCCTAAAATGTCTATTTTTTGCTAACTTGGAGTCAAATATCTTGACAGGAAGTATTTTTAAAAAACATCTTGTTTGACATTCCCGTCTCATGTTTTACATGCGAGTTTAAATGTCACAATCTCCTAATGTATGTGCTATAAATTGGCATCCAAGCAAAGAACAGATTTTGATGGTGAGAGGAGGTACGAGCATGAGAATTCTACTAATTTTAGTGTGAAAATGGTGTAAGTTTTGCCCTTTAAACCTCATTATTCTAGTTTGTTGTTAAACAACATGTTGGATGATACATTTTTTGATATGTTTCAAAGAGAAAATACTTGTTCTCTTTTTTTACTCTTCAGATTCTGGATGTCCTGTGCTCGCTCTGTGTGTGCAATGGGGTGGCAGTGAGAGCCAATCAGAATCTGATCTGTGACAATCTGTTGCCAAAAAGGGACCTGTTGCTCCAGACCCGACTAGTCAATGATGTTCAAAGGTAAAAGAGAAAAAACATGTAGAGAAGTATTTTTGTTTTCTGATTGTTTTTTTCTACCTTAAGCTGAGTGTCAACGTTTATTTTAACTTTATGTACAACAAAAAACCTTGATTATTCCTAGAGAGACATGCATAACAGTGTTGCACAATATTCAAAAAATTTGCAATATTGGTAGCTTGAAAAGCATTAAAAGAGTGACGACCTCTACCTTTGATTTTCTGACCATGAAAACATATCTTTAGCAGATTTATTCACACTATCATTATTAGAAATGCATTTATTTACAAAAAAAAATCACGCTTTCAGGAAATTGCCGTTTTGGGATCACTGCCAAATTCTAATCACTTGTTCTCAGTCCCATTGCAGAGATTTCCAGAAAAGCTTGGTGAAAACAAAACCTCCTTAGATAAAAAAGACAGGAATTGAGAAAATATGCTTTTAACATGACAGATGTTGTAATTGAAATATTTATATCCACTGAGTTTCCATCACTCTGTTAACTTCAGCATTTTGTGAAGTCTCCTTTGTGTCCAGTAAAAATCTGCTGCTGTGAGACTCTAACTATTTGAAATATTACATCAGCATAAACAAATGCGTGCTGATATCACTTGGAATATTAGCCAACAGTTATTGCACTCCAAACAGTCCTTTGCAATAAGAATGATGCACACACTGATAATGTGATGATATATTTGCGATATATTGTCATTCCGCCTTGCTTATCTTCTGTCTTTGACTCCAGTATGAGGCCCAACATATTCTTGGGTATCGCCGAAGGTTCAGCTCAGTATAAGAAGTGGTACTACGAGCTGGTCATTGACCAGGTGGACCACTTCGTAACTGGAGAGCCGACCCACCTGAGAGTAGGCTGGGCCAACACTAAAGGCTACGCTCCATATCCCGGTGGAGGAGAGGGCTGGGGCGGGAACGGTGTTGGTGATGACCTGTACTCCTATAGCTTTGATGGGCTTCATCTGTGGTCAGGTGGGAATCTCAATTAAACTAGCCCTTTTTCTTTTTTTTTAATTCTGCTTGAGAAAATTTTTAATTGCTCATGTCATACAGTGTTGATGGTGATTGTATCTGTATATGGCAAGTTGGCTGGCATTGTACTTTGACATATTTGCAGTAAAAAAAAAACTCTGAAGTGGTAACCAAATGGGTTTTCCTGAATGTATTTTTGATTTTATTTAACAGAATTTAGTATTTATAGTATTTCAATTACGTAAATCCAAGATAGCTGAATAATGGCATGTTTAATCCCAAGGTATCTTTTCCATTAAAGGACAAACCTAACTGTTGTTAACAAACTGCAAGATGCAAGTCCTGCCACTAAACATTCCAGCTGACTGAAAATCTACTCTGCATAATCTTTTTTTTTTCACTTCCAAAACCACTTAAAGATCTGTTACGACTTCCTGCTCATCCTTTTTATGTCACTCCTGTTAAAGCATTCATCAGATGTCTCTCCATCCTTCTGCCCCGTCTTCTCCCCTCACTTATCATTCTGTCCTACATTTACAGTGACTTTGCTGCGGTAACTGAGATCCACTCTGTCTCCCAGGTCGAATCCCCAGGGCTGTAGCCTCCATTAACCAGCACCTGCTGAACTCAGACGATGTGGTCAGCTGCTGTCTCGATTTGGGCGCTCCCAGCATGTCCTTCAGGATCAACGGGCAGCCTGTGCAGGGCATGTTCGAGGACTTTAACACCGAAGGATTCTTCTTCCCCGTCGTCAGCTTCTCTGCTGGAGTCAAGTAAGGCCTTTAAACTGGATAGCAAACGTTAAAATCATTGGCAGCATAAATTACTTACACCTTTTTGCTGAAGCAGGTAAACCTTTTAAGAATATAACATTGCTTTTAAGCAAATCCAATATTGAGTGAACAAACATGTATTACACATTACTGTTTTGGCTGTATAGCTTTATTAGATTTATGTCTAGGTGTGTTGTATGTTTTAAAACTGAGCTCAAGTTCGTGTTTTCCTGAATGTAATTCTGTTCTGGGCCTTTTGCTTACTTTATATTCCCCTTCTAAGAAATCTTTCTCTATCTTCTCTCTTTAACCTCAAATCCGATCTGATTTTGAGTCTCGATCAGATATTTTGCCTTCAGTATTGAAGTTTATGAAATAAATTTTTAGCAATCAACTCAACTCTTTATAAGAGTAATTTCATTAATAAGCATTACCATTATTGTAAATCCCATGAAATCAAAATCTTACATAGAATTCAAGATCAGCTTCAGTTTAATATTTCTAACAAAATCAAAACACTTACACTTGGTTCATTATAACATAAAGTATTTCATGCAGGCTATACGCTGGTGTGCACAATGCCGCTGTCATGGGATCGCAGTCACTTTATATTTTTGAGTAAATGCATGCTAGAGAGCTCACATTGGGTCTCATTTATCAAACTTGCATACGACCAAATCAGGGTGTAAATGTTTCGTACACAAAAAATGTACACTTTTCGGCATTTATCAATCTGGACGTGAGGGTACAAAATTTTACACCCATTTCAACCTTCATCGCAACACGCAAAAAACATGTATAAAATTCAAGATTTAAACAACATTAAACATTCCCGTGGTGGAAAAATTATGCCTACACCTCTCACATTACAAATATGCAATTTCATGAAGTTATGTAGTCGATTTAAAAGTTAGTGCCTTAATTGCTGCAGTTAGTGTGCGAGTTGTCTTTTTTCTTCCTTTCAATATTACCCATGTTTTCGGCTGTCCAATATTTTTGAAAAAGATGTGCGTGCTAATCCCCTTTTTTATGATAGTCTGTCATAAAATAAGGTGCAAAATGTCAAACTCTAAAGTCTCCCACAAATTGTTGATTTCTCAATAGCAGCAGCATACAGAAAAATTGAAGAAAAAAAAATAATAAATTCTCTCCCGTAATGTGGCTTGGATAAAAATAAAAACCTAGACCTAAAGTGGCAGTGAAACAGTAACTATGTAAACATTCTGTAACAGACATGAATATAAATGAAGAAAAAGTAACTAGAAATGTTCTATGTACAACATGATGTGCAATGTATGGTTACAGCTTAGATGTTTTTATAAGATGTGGGTTGAGCGCAAAATGCGCACAGCCGGGGCATCATGTCATTCCGGTCCCACTGCAGGTGCTATCCATACTGCGTGTTCTGGCCAACAGCTGTGTAATATAACAATCAATAACTGCATGTCATGCTTTAGGTGACAAAGGTTGTTGGAGCATCTAATAACCCTCCATTCCAGCTGGGTCTGCCTGTGACCTATTTCCTGCTAGTGAAGTTCCTCTTTTTAACAGTCTTGGTCGTCTGCCGTTCAGCCATGTCGCAAAAACAAGGCGTGGAAGAGGCGGTTGATGAATATTTATAGCCGTGACTTTCATAAATACGCTCATTTCATCCATGACATTTATCAACAAGCGCAGGTCTTTGCGCACAAATCTCAGCGAATCTGACACGTTCATAAATCCCACGTTGAGTCTTTCGTATTTGGAATATACACCCAAAATATACACCATTTTCTGTGCAAGTTTGATAAATGAGGCCCATTGTTCTACGTTTGCAGTATTATTATTGGAGATGACAATTTAAGATGAAATAATCTATAGATTTACAACGGTATTTGACAGCACCACAGATGAAAGTTCAGCGGCCGCTTTTTTTTTTCTCTCCCGCTGCAGGAGCTGAGAGACACTTTTATTTTGTTTTATCGTTGCATGTAAATTTCAGAAGGTGAGGTTCTATGCTTTTATCATATAAAGTACGGTTAAGAATATTTGTTGAAGTTTACCCAAATTAGAATTTTCTTTAATCTGCTATGCTGATTTGTGGTAATTAAGAGACCTTTTTGCAGTGCCACGGAGGTTTGAATTATTGCGCAATCACCGCCAAACATAAGTAGGAGGAACTTTCTTAAAAATCGTCGTGACCTGTTTGCTAATATAACCGATCTCTGATCACTGAAAAATGTGAAAATATCGTCCCGATCCGATCCCTAAAACTAACCAAAATATTTGCGTTTATATTTTTTTCTACAAATTTAAAAACTCTATTTAAAAAAAGGACAAACAAACAACCACAATTTGCAGTAAAGTTTGGTTTATAAATATCTTAAAAAATGACGTATAAAAATTTGTAAAAAGAACTGAAATTACTCCTAATCCAGCAGTACACCAGTAAAGACTTCAAAACTGAATTTCAGAGAGCTGCATGGATTCATTATATTGTGCAGAAAAAGAAAAAATTTCAAAATAATTTGAACAGTACCTAAGTAAAACAGTTTATGTTGTATATAGCTTTTGCTGTAGCATGATAAATTTTTGTGTAACCTTTCTTCTCAGAGTCCGTTTTCTGCTGGGTGGACGTCACGGAGACTTTAAGTTCCTGCCACCAGCTGGTTACTCTCCGTGTTACGAAGCACTCCTGCCTAAGGAGAAGATGCGTGTGGAGCCTGTGAAGGAGTACAAGAGGGACCACGATGGGGTCCGGGATCTGCTGGGGACCACCCAGTTCCTGTCTCAGGCCTCTTTTATTCCCACTCCAGTTGACACCACCCAGGTGAGCTTATTCATTCATTGGCATAGCTGCAGCTTCTGGCAGTATGTGATACATATTCAGTCAATTAAGATGTTGAATGTATATCAAAGCAATAGTGAACTTTCTTAGTTATTTTATTTCTGTCTTGCTTTTTAAACAATGTTTGAGTGTCATTTGTTGACAGTACAGTTTTAATGATATTTGTGATATAAATTTTGTTTTGGAAGTTTAGTTTTTGTTAGAATTAGTGTAATCAGAAAAAATTATTTTTCTTTGTGAATATTACTGTTCATCCCCTCCCATTTTCTAAGATAAAAGTGAATTGCAGGAAAAGTAATTCATGCTTTTGCTCCGGAACAAAGTGCGATAATTAGTTTCTATAATCCTTTTAAAATGTATTTATTTTAATCATCAATACGTCTTCAATACAATGTTTCTGTATGTTTCTCCTCTTCCTCTGCAGATTGTTCTTCCCCCTCATCTGGAGAACATCCGCGACAGGTTGGCAGAAAACATCCACGAACTTTGGGGAATGAACAAAATTGAACTGGGCTGGACTTACGGGAAGGTAAACCTAAAAAGTGATACAAAGAGCAGGTTGTTGAAACCCCCGATTGACGATGCTGGGCTTCAGATATTAACCTGCAAATGTCTCAGCATGTCATCCCCTCTGAGAAATGATTCAGTGCTTTCAGATGCAGAAAAGTATTATGTTCTTGGAGATAAATCTAGTAAAAGTGATTCCTTTAGTTCAGCTGATAAGAAAAAAGGCAAAACTTGAAGTGCATAATATCTCGAAGACGTTTATTTTACATAGAGTAATGTTCACATCAAACCATAATGCCCCCATTGCTAGTTGGAGATACTTGTTGACAGGTATTCCCTGTGTACTGATTACACTTTTTTTGAATAGCGGGTGTTATTTTGTTCTGTGCTTGTGATAAATCCTGGTCTAATTGTTTTTGTAGTCAGATTTAGACTCTTAAAAAAATTTTTAGATATTCCTTTAAATGTTTGGAGGATTGATCATACAGGAGGACAGTAACACATTACAGTAAAATGCAGAATACTGACCTGTCTCAATTTTACAACAATAAGCTTATATTATTTCTAGTAACAATTTAGCACCTCAATTTTATACTGGTGATGTCATTCTCTTGTTGGTTTGGATTATTGTGTGAAGTCCATGGGATGATGACAAATGAAATCATTCCTTATCTTTCCCTTTCTAGAACAGGGATTAAATGTTTCTGTAAAACCCGCTGGTTAACTGTTCATAATCCATTTGATTAAAAGTAACTTTAAATCATACCTGTTTCATTGTGGGTATAATAGTGTTCATTTCATGATGCTCAGCGCCCTGGTTGCCAATTATATTTTGTACTTGTGGCAAAAAATGTAATGTTTAGTACCATCAAAGTATAACTAAATGTACCAAAAGGCTTAAGGAGATTTTATTTTTTTGGAAGGAAATGCTTTCATCGTGCAACTCTAGAGATATGAATTGCATACGCCAAACTTTTATTTGCTGAATGCCACAATAGTGAGAGAAAGAATATGTCGAAGATTTATTTATTCATGTCCTCAAAATCAGAAGTTTACATACATTTCCTCAGTATTCATTATTGCCTTTAACTTGGATGACTTGGGTCAAACATTTTAGGTATTCCCCCACAAGCTTCTTACAATAATATAATCTCTACGTTTCTTAAAATATCAAATTTCCTCTCACTATTGTGCCATTTAGCAAATAGAAATAATTTTGGTAATTATAACTGACCTGAAGGAAGATAAGTTTGTTCGATTTTAGCACCAGACAATGAGAGGAAAATGTGTGTCTTTTCTCTGAGCAGTGATGTAAACTTGTGGTTTCATCTGTATTTAGATTGTCACTTAAAGAACAGAATCATGCTTTGCTGTTCTGACATCTGATCTCTACATAACATATTTCCTAGTTGCACTTATTTACACAAAACTGATCAATTAATTCACATTACATTGAAATATTCCTATCATAATCTGTTAGCATGAGTGTGTACACTTTAAAATACATTCTAATGGGATGTTAATTGGTCTCATTTGTCTTATAAAGTGCCATGAAATTGAAATTAGTTATGAATGCGCATTAAATAAATGAGGGGAATCAGGTGTAGTCAGTGGGGACATACTGTGTATGTCACTAAGTTATAAACAGTGGAATTTTAAAATACATGTAAAGACTGTTGAGTCCAGTGTCAAAGGGTTTTGATTTCATTGATTTTTTTCATGCTGTTGTCTGTTTAGATGTTGGGTAATGTTAGTTTTCCCTCAACATTGGTTTAGTCAAACATTTTAGTCAAAACTGTGTCTTGTGTTGTAGGACGTGAGGCACTGAACTGCTCTTTAAAAGTACTTTTAAAAATACAGTAAATGTTTAAGTGTTTCAGTTACACGCTTTAAAGCTGCATTAACATGAAATTGTTTAGTATCCAAAAACAGTATCCCCTCTCTGGTCTTACTGCATCATTTTACTTTCAGTAACTCTCTCTCTCCTTCTCGTCACTGCAGAAGCACCTATCAGAAGTCTGATCACACCATTTGGCTTTTTTTTTCTGTTGTAGTTATCACAGGGTAATATTTCTCTGAGGCTGCTACCACAAAGTACATTCAGACAATATTAATGAATCCCTCCTCTCTTCCAAAAAATGTGACACCCACATTAATTGAGACTTGGAAAAAGGTCTAAACAATTGTCAAGGGCAACAATTAGGCCCAAACAGATGCTGAGTATAACATTTTGGTGTAACGAGCTCAATGAGCCCATAGTGACATTGCAATAATTCCACATCAGATGCCTCTCTGGAAAAGCTGCAGAGTTTTGGCAAGCAGGATGATCAAAAAATGTGAAGCCAAGATATATATATATATATATATATATATATATATATATATTTATTAGGGTCACTGTATATTGCTGGTAACTTAAAGTATCAATGTACTGCTGGTGTATTCAGTAGCAGAGTGCATTATCAGTGAGTCTCAGTGAATGTCATGATGGTTGTAAATCTCTCTTAATCAGGTCTCCTGTAGACAGCGTAAAAGTTAATTGAAACGGAGACCACTGCAACACTCTTGTCTGAGCAGATTGCAGCTCATGAGGTTGGGAAATTTAGTAGGACTAACTGCAAAAAAGCTGATATTATGCACTTCATTCTGTTTTTCTATCTCTAAATGCAGAGCCAAGCTACATCCTTTATAAAAAACCCATTCTGCTGCAGAAAGGAAGGCTTTTAGACCAGAGGAGCATGTTGTGAGATGAAACATTAAACAGAGATTGCTGTGTTCTTTTTCCTCAGGTTCGTGACGATAACAAAAGGCAGCACCCTTGTCTTGTGGATTTCAGCAAACTGCCGGAAACTGAAAAGAACTACAATGTGCAGATGTCGAGCGAAACACTCAAGTATGAATGAAAATTTCATTTAGGGTTTAACAAGAGTTAATATTCATTTCTATGTCTTCAATCAAAATTGGTACAGAAAAGAAGCGTTTGGGACCACCACATCACACAAAAAGAGTTCATACATGTAGTCATCCACCCAGTGAGGTGGAGAGAGACGGATAATTTGAAAACAATAGCTATGAGAGCTGTGAGACTGATATCCAGCAAGCCAAGATTTTAAAGGCACACTGTGGCAGGTCCAGTCTGCTTGTCACTCACTCCATTGGTGAATGATTTCTAAAATTAAATTAAGTTAAAAAAAAGACAAAATCTGACATAATTCAGGAAGACTTTTCTACTCGAGAAGCACAACTGCCTAGCTCCGAAGAACTCTGTCACCAAAATACTTCATATAAGCTGGCTGTGCAGTGGTTTTTATAATGGGGATAATAAAAAGGGAAAAGAGGTAGATTAAAGTTTCAATCTTGGTCTACATATAATGCTCTACCATTAATGTAACTGTCAAAAAATTATTCTAGGGACAGTATCAATTATGCCACTCGATCTCTGTTAGTCTGTCTATAGTTATCTCACAAAATGTAGTTTGAGTCTAGAATAGCTTCAAGAAACATAAATGGTTAGTTGGAGAAATTAAAACTATGACATCCTTACATCCTTCTGCTACTGCGTGTATCTGCTTATCCTTGTAGGGTCGAAGGGTATTTGACACCTATGTACAGCGGTTATTGGTTGAAAGGCAGTTACACTCTGAAAGGTAAACTGTGGAAAAGTGTCTCTCCCTGCTTGAGCCTTTCATCTTACAAAAGAAGTACTGTTTGAATAGAGCAGTGAACAGATTTTTTCTGTTGGTCTGTAGTGACAGAGGTCACCTGAAAATGGAAAAAAAAACAAAGAAAAACATTCTCTGACCTTCACTTAAGCTTCAATGTTCAATCATAGTTTTCATTTGCTCTAATAGATAGGCTGCTGACTCACCATTCATGCTTTCTGTCTTGGCTCTGGAAGGATCTGTGGCATATGCCTCGTCTCGTAGCGTTGTGTTGTTAAGGCAAGATTCTAATCAGGACTCCAGTTCAACCAGTGTTTCAAGATTAAGAATAAGATTAAAGCAGCACTTAGAATCACAGTCATCTTCTGGTACAGTTCCAGAATTGATTTGTTGAAAATATTGGCTCCAAAAGCTTTTCAAGCTGAGTACTGAGTCCTATTACTGTAAAAACAATAATTGAACTTCCTCTTATTATGAACTCCTATGTCTAGATGCAATTCCCAGATCTTGGTCACAAATGCCATTTATGAAAACAGCCAAAGCGGAATCAACTCCAGTGTTATTGTATTGATTAAGACTTGTCAGTGTCTGATGAGCTGTTAAATGCAGATCTCTATTAACGCTACTTTCTTGTTCCATTTATTGCAGGACCCTGCTGGCACTTGGATGCCATGTTGCCCAGGTTAACATTCATGCTGAAGAGGATCTGAAGAAAATCAAATTGCCAAAAGAGTATGGTCAACATAACCAACATATGTTCCATCTTTAATATCTTAGTACTTGGTTTTATTCTTGCAAATGTCCACATTTTGTTATTTGGCCTTGGTCAATTTTCCAGCTACGTGATGTCTAACGGATACAAGCCTGCGCCACTGGAACTCTCTGACGTGAAACTGACTCCAGGTCAAGAGGTTCTAGTTGATAAACTGGCCGAAAACGCACATAACGTTTGGGCCAAAGACAGAATCAAACAAGGATGGACCTATGGCATCCAGCAGGTAATGTACATTCTTTCTCATCTGCTGTGCAGGCTTACTTAAATCTTGATGCAGAGGATTATTTTATTTTATGTCTGACAGGATTTGAAGAGCAGACGTAATCCTCGTTTGGTGCCATATGCTTTTTTGGATGAACGCACAAAAAAATCTAACAGAGACAGTCTGAGGGAAGCCATTAGGACTATGGTTGGATATGGATATGACATTGACCCTCCAGACCAGGAGGGTAAGAGTCTGATTTTGATTTATAATCTAAGAAATTAATCACAAATCGAAGAGAAAAATTTCCTGTGGAAAATTGCATCTGAACAAACTGAAAACATTAATTCCAATACAATTTAATCACGAATAATAATCAATCATATAATCAATCATAATCATCTAGTCTAATCCAATTGCTTAAAGTCAGATTAATTTCATTCATAGTTTGACCAGCAAAATGCAATTAATCCTAAACTGTAAATTGCTAAAAGAAAGTTTAAATACAGTCTTTAGCCCCTCTCAGATTGTAGTTTTTCAGTTAACATGCCACCACAAACGTCCCCAATTACAGATCGCTCCACTGAAATCAATTCAATTCATTGTTATTTATATAACGCCAATTCACAACAAATGTCATCTCAAGGCACTTTGCAACAAAAGTCATTTCAATACAATTATACAAACATTCAAATCCGTTAAAAGTTTTCTATGTAAGCAGTCCCAGCAGATTGCAATGAGTCAGAGACGTGAGGTTGTGCACGGATCATGCGGACTCCGACCACAGCAATTCCTCAGCAATCCCTCATACTGACCAAGCATGTAGCGACAGTGGAGAGGAAAAACCGCACTTTTTTTGCACTGTTCTAAGATATACAGTCTATATAAATATTACCTACTGTAAGTATCTATATTATATTGACACATTTTGACTTAGAAAAGTGTTTCTACTGCTTAAAATTTGTATTCTTGTATTTTGTTTATTTTCTAAAATATTTCTGATACCAGAATTTGCCCAAAACCCTTATATGTTTTTTGTCTGATATAATTTTGAAAATATCAAATCAAGTGTTACTCTCTACTCAAGTAGCCTTTTTAAATGGTAAATGGACTGAACTTATATAGCGCTTTTCTAGTCTTACTGACCACTCAAAGCGCTTTACATTGAAGCCACATTCACCCATTCACACTCTCATTCATACACCGACACCCAACATGGCTCGGTAGGACAACGTAGAATTTGGGGGTTAAGTGCCTTGCCCAGGGGCACATCGACATGTGACTGGAGGAAGCTGGAATCGAATCTACGACCCTCCGACTGCAAGCCAACTACTCTACCACTGAGCCACAGTCGCCCACAAAGGAAGACCTTTTATTATTCCAACTCAAGTACATTGTCGGACAGTTACTTTTACTTGTTTAAAAATATAATGAAGTAGTGCTACTCTTGAGTAAAGTTTGTGGGTATTCTACCCACCTCTGGATAGTAGAGAGGAACTATTCCTTTTAACAGAAAGTTTGATTTACAGCTGCCATATTCCACAAATAGTTGGGTGTTATAATGATGGAGAACATATACAGCTGAACAACAAAGCACTGAGCAAGGCATACTTTCTATGGTAAGAGAAAACAAAAATCTACAAAAATGAACGGTGGCCTTACTTGTACTTAATGGAAAATTGGACATAAGCAAAAGTAAATAGCAGATCTAGTAATATTTATTTAGGCAGTGATTTAGTCTCCTAACCTTCTAGCTGGATAACTTTTAAGATAACTCACGATGGTAATTAGGATTAGTAACCTAAAATATTTTAATTCATTTTAGTTAATTGGTCTTCTATTGTTAAATCTAAACACACTTTTTGAAAATATTATTATACATCTCTGGTTGAATTTATAAATTACAAGGCTCTTCTTTTTTTTCTGGACCAAAGTGGTGCATGCACTAGATAATCAGAGCATCGAGACAATCCGATTTTTCCGTGTGGAACAAACGTACGCTGTGAAGACCGGGAAGTGGTACTTTGAGTTTGAGGTCCTGAGTGGAGGCGATATGAGGGTCGGCTGGGCCAGGCCGGGCTGCAGGCCCGATGTGGAGCTGGGAACAGATGACCAGGCCTACGTCTTTGATGGATATAGGGTAAATTGCATGAGCCCTTTTTCTGAAAGGTTTCATTGGTTTACAATTAAATTCAGAAGATATCCATTACTTTTATTTAGATATTTTTGTGTTTCTCACAATGCTTTCATTTCCTAAAGGGACGACGGATGCATGCTGTTAGCCGCTACTTTGGGCATCCTTGGAAAAAGGGTGACGTGGTTGGTTGCATGATAAACATGGAGGACAAATCAATGATTTTCACTCTGAATGGAGAACTCCTGATCACAAGCAAGGGTTCTGAGCTTTGCTTCACTGACTTTGAAACAGAAGATGGTGAGAACCTCGGTCACCACTCAATGCCTCTCTTAATGAAATGTTTATGCCACAGTGTCTCCATTTGTATTAGAAATGGAAAATACATAATGAATGTTTCAGAACATATTGATGTATTTAATTAGCTACGTAATTAAAACAAAACTAACTGGCCACTACTTTCCTACCGTCATGTAGGCTTCATCCCCGTGTGCAGCCTTGGAATGTCTCAGATCGGCCGTATGAACCTCGGCAAGGACGCCAGCACTTTTAAGTATTACACCATGTGTGGTCTCCAGGAAGGGTTCGAGCCCTTTGCTGTCAACATGAACAGGGAGATAACCATGTGGTTCAGCAAGCGTTTGCCCACCTTTTTCAATGTACCCCAGGACCACATGCATATAGAGGTAAAAATGGTCATCCTTTCCTTTACATCATTCGTTATCTAGAAAAATTGCCACAGATGTTCTCATAATAATTGCTGTTGATGGACACACCATCTATCATAACTTTCTTTGGGATTTTTTTGTCTTGTCTTCTGACCCCTTACTCCTTAGGTTACCAGGATTGACGGAACTGTGGACACCCCACCCTGTCTTAAGGTCACACATAAGACATTTGGCACCCAGAACAGCAACAATGATATGATTTACTGCCGACTAAGCATGCCGGTGGAGTTCTACTCCGCAGACGCACTACTGGATGAGTCACTGAAACTCAGGTATTGGCCTTACTGAGGCACCTGTAATCTGATTATTTCATCCTTATTTGTGGCAAATTTTCTGTTTTCAACAGATATAACAGCAATAAATGCAAGGTTTAAGGCTACTTTAGTCCAAGTTTCCAATGCTGTTTAAGGAAAATAAGAAATTAGATTGAGTTATTTTCCAGTTAAGGATTAGTTTAGACAAGGCAAACTGAAATTGAACAATCATTTGTTTCTACTTTAATTCCTCCTTCCCCATCTATCCATCCATCCCTGTTATTTAAATACACTTTTTGTTTGTTTTTTAGTCATCCTCCTAAAGAAGATGGGCATATTGACTATGGAAGCATCACAACTGTAAATTACCTTTATTTCTCAAACTTATGGATAAAATATCACATTTAAGCTTCATGCTAATCTTTCCATTGTATCTATTCATTCTTTTTAATCTGCAGTACTACCACTCAGTGAGAGTATTTGCTGGACAGGACCCTGCCACAGTCTGGGTGGGCTGGGTCACACCAGACTATCACTACCACAGCAAGAACTTCAGTCTCAGCAAGACACAAACCGTCACTGTCACTCTAGGAGACGAGAGGGGCCGGGTCCATGAGAGGCAAGCTGCTGCTACTTTTTAAATATCTTTCGTTTATATGAAGTCTGGGAATCCAAAAATGCTCAGTATTCCTCAGTACAATGTTTTTGACTCCTGACTAGACTAAAATTGTGATATAAAAAAGTTTGTGTGTTAGAGAACAATAATGTGTCCCAACATTTTGGGAAACACTGCAAGTTTATCTAGATGGTAATATTTATTTGTATAATAGAAAAATTGCTCATTGTGACCTTCTACAGTCAGCTTTACTGCATTTCCTTCGGCATTTAATGCTTTTTCCTTCTATAGTAATACTAATAATCAGTTTTTAGAAGCAACTACTCATTCCAGAGACCATTGCTGTACCTTAAAAAGTGATTTTATGTTCTTTAATGTATCAAAAAACAGGAAAGTTACTGTTGAAAATACACAACCATCATATGGTTTAAATTTTGAGAAATCGATGAGCACAGTACTTTGGTTTATTTATTCATTGATATTTACCAATATAAAAAGGTTGGGGCTGGGGGATATGGCTTAAAATTAATCTGATATTTTTCTCATACCAAATCCTATTCACGATTTTAATAATAAAAACAGATTTTACCTGTGTGGTCTCAAATTGAATTTGCAAGGAAAAAATTATTTTGAAAAAAAAAATCATTCTGTCCCGGAGCTGACCTGAATTCAAAGTCCAACAAAGTGTCCTTGGAAAACAAGATTGTAGGTCCTTGGTGGCTTGAGATCAATGTGAGCTACTGTATGAAAATCCAAGTAGTGCATTGGTTTAAAAAAGAGAAACCTACATTTTCCAAAAATCCCATCTTCATAAACAGAAAAAATTATTATTCTATAAGATTATTTATCGTACAACACTAAGAAAAGCATACATTTCTTTGACTAGATCACCATAAAAAACTAATTTTGATATTATCTAGGGCTTTCAATTTGACATAGTAAAGTCACTTTTTATTCTGCAAAGCAAAAATCCATTCTCTATCATAGGGAATGTATTTGAAGTGATTTCAACGTTCCTTAACTCTCTCTGTGGTTGGTCTTGCTGAAGCATTCAGAGGAGTAACTGCTACATGGTGAATGGAGCCGACGCTCTCGGCCCTTCTTCCTCCAGCCGCTCCAACACTGACCTGGAAATTGGCTGTCTGGTTGACCTGGCCACCGGTCTCGTCTCCTTCACTGCCAACGGCAAAGAACTGCCTACAGCGTATCAGGTTAGTAAGACTCTATAGTCCTATATACTGGGGGAAGCCCCAGGGCATAAGCTTCACTGTGTATGTCTGTTATGCTTGCATCATTGACATGAAAAGGCAAAGCAGAAATCTGTTGAAGATCCAAAATATTTCTTCATGCTTTTTTGTTATAATAGATAGGAGTGAGCATTTTAGTTTTAGTTTTCTAGACTATAAGGTTATACCAAGATTATTCAATATCATTAAATTGGATCTAAGGAAAGGCAGTTTCAAAATGATTAGGGATGTTCGATATTGGCTTTTCTACCGATATACCGATATAGCCTAACTCATAATTTCCAATACTGATATAAAACGATACCGATATGTGGGGACCCTCCCTCATAAAAAACAAAAACTACTAAACCCTTTTAGGTAACCGCAATGAAATATCTTGTATAATGCATACTTGAGTTTTAATAATTTAGAAAATTTAATAGGTACTAGAATTTTAGTTAGGCAATTGAAAAAAGTTGCCATTTTTATTTTGTCTTCAAAAGTAGCTGGAACATTTTCTCAAAAACTAAACCTCAAATCTGTCATATTTTTACATTCTGAGAGAGAAAAGAAGTAGCTGAAGAGTTTGATATATAATATGTGTATGGTGTGAAAAACTCATCTTATTAAAAAAATAAAAACCAATACCGATAATTTCCGATATTACATTTTAAAGCCAATATCGGCCGATAATGACTTTAGACTGATAATATCAGACATCCCTAAAAATGATACATCTTTTTTTATATGTTTTTCATACCGTAATGTTGGTTTAGTTGATCATCTGATTTATTATGATTATTATCATAATTATTGTCAAGTATGTAGATCCGATACTATAAGTGCACCACTTCGTTGATCTCCCACAGATCAAATTTGATGCAGATGCTTTGCAGCTTTGAATATTTTAAGGAAATACATTTGATAAGTGTTCTGTATTCATTTACGATCTGTTCATAATTCAGTACTTTTTTTTTATTTTGTCTTCAGGTGGAACCAAACACCAAGCTTTTTCCAGCTGTATTTTGTTGCCCCACCAGCTCCAATCTCTTCCAGTTTGAATTTGTCAAAATAAAGGTTTGTTTTAATATGCGCTCACTAAACACAATATAGCAGAAGTATTATATGAATTACTGTATGCAGGAGTGCACTACTAAAATACTGATAGTTGCGTTACACTTTAGAGCTAAATAATAGTATTACTCTTTCCTTATCTGGCTCTTGAGCTCTTAAAGTGAAGAACAAACTTGAAGGAACCAAAGAAAAAGGTTCCTCTATTCTTACTTTCTCTTTCCGATATTTATGTTCCCTGTCACATCCCAGGACACTATGCCGCTGTCGTCAGCCATGTTTAGAAGTGAGCAGCGAAACCCGGTTCCACAGTGTCCCCCGCGTTTAGATGTGCAGACCATCGTGGCAGTGCTTTGGAGTCGGATGCCGAACACCTTCCTGAACGTGGAGACGGCTCGGGTCAGCGAGAGGCACGGCTGGGTGGTGCAGTGTCTAGAGCCTCTGCAAATGATGGCTGTACACATACCTGAAGAGAACAGGTAATATAGACAAATTTCTGGGGATCGTATCTTCACATCTGAATTTACATACAGGCATACATGGACGTTTGGAGGTATTAATGATATCTATAAGCTGCTTTTCTTTCTTTTATGCAGTTATAAACTTTAATTAACGGGAAATGGGATGACAAGTTTGCAGATTTATGTTAATTCAGATAACTTTAAAACTCTGCATACAATAGAGTTTATGTGAAATTAATGTAAAAAAAATAAAATTAGTCAAGCCAATGGCATTATTGAAACTGATTAACGGACTCCCATATTCAAATACAATGGGTTTATTTCTGCTCAATTTAAGAAAATGTATTTAAAGTTTTTGTATAATCTTAGATAATATTGCCTACTAGTCATAATTGTTGCCTAAAACAGCAGGTGCATTTAAATGTTAGAGAAACAGTTTAACCAAACATTAAGGGTTCAGGAAATGTATCCCAAAGGAAGCAGATCTACTTCAATCAAATTTAGACCCGATACTGAGGCTTGAGGAACCCTATGGGTCAAAGCAGACACATGATCAAACAGCTCATAATGGTTTTTTTTCCTATCATACTTCAGGTGTTTGGACATCCTGGAGTTGTCGGAGCACGAAGACCTGAGGAAGTTCCACTACCACACTCTGAAATTGTACTGCGCCCTCTGTGCTCTGGGAAACACGCGGGTCGCTCACGCCCTCTGTAGCCATGTAGACCAGTCACAGCTTCTCTACACCATAGACAACCAGTACCTGTCAGGCATGCTCAGAGAAGGCTTCTATGATGTCCTCGTCAGGTGGGTTGACTGACCGCATAAACAGGGTTGTTGATTTTATTTTTTTCATTTATGCTTGAATGTGTGCAGTATAGAAGACCTATTTATTTCTCTTTATTTTAGATAATGATAAAAACAGCCTTATAATTACATTTCACCTGCACCAGAAAGAACAGAGAGCAGATTCTTCTGATTGATGGCTATTTCAGTGCCAATAAATGCTAACATGATGAAGCAGTACACACAACAAGCAATGTAATCCAGTAAATCCTATTAATGGAATGGATGCATTTGTGTTGCCAGCGTGGATCTGACCTTGTTTTCAGCTTTCCTTTTTTTTTCACATTATAGCCATGACAATAATCCATGTAGTTTGTGTTATCCGCATAAGACTTCCGTCATCCCTCAATATTATTAATTTTGTGTCAAATGAGCCAAGCTTTCCTGTAGCTTTGAAGTGATCTTAAGTAGTATTCTCAATTTTACTGTGGCCCTATTAAAGTCTTTCTTTTGATTTTGGCTTATTTCTTACTCATTTTCACTATACTATTTGACTATTTCATGGGAAATGTCTGTCATTTAAACCACTTAAATATGACTTATTCAGGCTGAGGCTCTAAACTTAATATATAAACTAGTGCTGGGTCCAAGCATAACAGATGACTTGGTTGAAAAAAGTGGATATTTAGGCAGTTAGCTCTTAGCATCATCTTCGAAAGATACAATTTGATTGACTTTTCAATTTCTTTTACTATTACTATTTTATTTTTTTATTTTGTTTTGTTACATTTTAGGGTGTTTTAAACTTGTGTTATCCTATAAATTTCTGAAAAATATCAGAATTATTTTTCTGCCATTTAGCAAATAGGAATAGTTTTGGTATTTTTCAAAATTACCTAAAACTATAAATGTTTTGCCTGATTTAACAGCAGAAAATGATTTAAGAAAAAGTGTCTTAAAACACAATAAATATTTCTGGTTTAAGGTACATATGTGTTTATAGCTGTATGTTTGATCTCACAGGTTAAGGCCACAAAAGTTAAGACTCGTTATCCTGCCAGTTCCAGTTTGATTTATTATTATTTCAAGTAAAAAGTTAATTTAAATCAAGATATGCAAGTGATTTATTTATTTTTCTTCCCAGCATTCATCTTGAGACTGCGAAAGAAGCACGCCTAATGATGAACAACGAATTCATTATCCCAGTGACGGATGAGACGCGTTCAATCAAGCTGTTCCCGGACGAATCCAAGCGTCATTCTCTCCCAGGAGTGGGCCTGAGCACTTCGCTTAAACCTCGAGTCAACTTCGCCCCGGTCGGCATCATCAGCACCAAACGGCAGCAGTTCCTCTTCAGCCCCCAGATCCCACTGGGCGTCCTGAAGGAGAAAGCCACCAGCATGCTAACAGAGGCCGTGCAGGGAGGAGGATCTCACGTCCGAGACCCGGTAGGCGGGAGTCTAGAGTACCAGTTTGTCCCCATCCTGAAGCTCATCGGAACGCTGCTCATCATGGGTGTCCTGACCAGCGAGGAGGTGAGGCTGATCCTCCTCCTGATTGAGCCCAATGTGTTTGGGGAGGCAAAGGAAGGAGAAGAAGGGAGTAGGGGCAAGCTGGTTGTGGCAGGGGAGAAAGAGGCGGTGAGCAAGAACGAGGAGAAGGCTGTGGAGGCGGGAGAGGAAGAGACCAAAGAGAGCAAACCAGCTGCAAAAGGTCTCCTGGACAAGTCCCTGCCTGAGTCTGTCAAACGCCAGGTGATGAAATATGCAATTTGAGTGGAAAAAAATACTTTGACTGAAAATGATTCTAGGTCCTCTGTTTTCCCTCTTGAGGTTTAATTGAATACATTATTTTACAACGCAAAACTGCTATGTCACTGCGTAATATAAGGCCCTTTATCTGATTAGCACATTTCTGTCGTTTCCAGATGTGTGAGCTGCTGCACTACTTCTGTGACTGCGAGCTGCAGCACCGCATCGAGGCCATCGTCTCTTTCTCCGACAGCTTCGTTTCCAAGCTGCAGTACAACCAGAAGTTCCGCTACAACGAGCTGATGCTGGCTTTCAACATGTCTGCCGCCGTTACGGCCAAGAAGACCAAGGAGTTCCGCTCGCCGCCACATGAGCAGGTACCGCACTCTAGTGTATACAAAATAGTTTGGGTTTATGATGAACGATATGCACTGAAAGCAGTTTTGCTTTTCAGCCAAGAAGGATTTTCAGAACAGTAAAACCACAAGGGATGTACATTTTAAATATGACAGATTTTTCTAACTTTAATAATGGAGATCAAACTATTTTAGGGAGATATATGCTTTTTTTTAAAACATTGGCCTATATTCTTTTACATGTCTTGAGTCAAAGAAAAAACATTACTGCTAAGTTTTATAAATACTATATAAAACACGTTTTATTTCTATTTAAGCTTTTAGAGCACAGATAGCAGGGATGTCCCGATCAGGATTTTTTGCCCTTAAGTCTGAGTCATTTGATTATGAGTATCTGCCAATACCGACACTTCTGTAGGTAATGCATCAAAAAAAAGAATAAAGACAAGTGAAGAAACAGATCCGGTATGTTCCTTTTTTTATTCACCTTATTTTCACATTTTACAATTCTGTTAACTGAGCACTTCTTTGAGGTAGCTTATATAATCAAGAAATAAATAACATAAATGATTCACTTTTGGACTTTAGTGCAACAGTAGCATAAACATAAAAAGGTCATGTAAAAGCAAATAGCACCTCAACTTCAATAAACTAATGAGTATGTTTAAACATATAAGGGGTCAAATTAACTAAATATTTTCGGGATTGGACTGGTTTATTAAACCGGTGAAAGAAATATCTGAAGGCTGTCGTACATTTTTACAGATTAGTATTTACACAGAATACTTGTTGTAAATGCGTAGATACTTTGAAACTTTACGCACAGATTCCTGGTAAATAAATCCATGAATGAAAAGATTCCCAGACACTTTGATCAAGGCATATCGCTGACTGCATGTTGCAAAGCCTCTGTGAGACAGTTGGTGCGCAACTACCTTTGCAGTTTTTTAGAAGCATTGTGTGTGGCAAAAACGTGCTTCTTTCCTCCCGCTGCCTTTTCTGCCGCTGAAGCGTAGTTTACAGGTCAGGAAACCCTTCGTTCAGAATCTTCTAGACTTCTGATCGGTTTAATTGGAGAAATATTCCCTCGTTTTAAAACTTTGGCTGAAGCGATGGGTAATTCCAGTCTCCAGTGCAGCAGCAGGGGGATTCCCGAACATCTAAACCCCCATGATGAGTCGTCAGTCCAAAGGAAAAATCCAAAACGTCTTCACAATAACCTCTGCAACAGTCAAACTATTTGAATATCCACATATGTGAATTATGGTTCCATGTGGAGCAGGACCCACAGCATGCGTATTCTAAGTGCAACTGTTTAATTTCACTTTAAGTAGTTCTCTGTTCAGCTGGTTTGGATTAAATAATATTTAAAGTAAATAAAAGATAAATACTATTCTATATTAACTCCTGGGATTAGAGATAGCCATTAGCCCCACCCACAGAGAATTGTAAAAAATTGACTGGTACATATATAGCTTCTGATCACATGATCAGATCAGGACATCCCTAAGAGATGTCATCAATCCTTTAGAAAGGAAGATAGAAGCACAGACGAGAAAAAAAGCTGCTCTGTCAGACAACTTGCTGAAATGTAGATTCTTCATTCCCCCAAAAATGTACTAAATGTTGGCTCAAAATAAATTAGAAGTAAGACTCTGGTTCCAAAGCTTATCAGCCCTAAGTATAAAAATCCACCTGATAACGAATCAATCCTGTTGTCTACTTTAGTTTTATTTGTTTTAAACTTTCCCCAAACACATACAGGGACCTAGGTTAAAAAAAGGTCAATATTCAAATTTGAGTTTGAGTAATGGGTATGTTTTTGTTCTTCCTAAACTCTACTTCTAAACTTTTTAAGAATCATGCATGTCTTTGAAGTGTCCCCAAATGTTCCTATAGTCCTCAAAGTGGTTTCGCTTTTCCATTGTCTCCAACCTTTACTTTAAGTCTGAATACCCAAAGGGCAGCTTGGGCTGCGTATGAAGCTAAATTGAACACAAAGGGGATTGGCCATGCTCTTGAGTGCAACATCTGACATTTAGGAGGAAGAAAATTATAGATGGTGTGTGAGGTTTATTTGTGTTTTCAATTTAATGTTTGAAGGTCATGATGCAGTGTAGAAGATTGTAACCACAACATTAAAGCAGCGACTAATATTTATAAGTCCTTCAAAAACTCTTACTCTCTTCCAGGCCAGCAGGTAGGTAAAAGAAGGAATTAAAAATCCTGTGTTATCCTGACAAATTTAGTTGAACTGGGGTCAGGCAAAGCAGATCATAAGGAAAACCAGTTGCTTTACTACACCACAGGCCTACACCACCTAATACAAGTGCCAAGTGAAGGATTTGGCTCATATAGAAAATACAAACAAGATGCAAATTTTTTACACAACACAAGACAGGCCTAAAAAGCTGGGGTTTTTTGTGCGTAAAAATGTTCACTTTGACAATGTTGTTTTATAGCAGGTTTTTTTTTTTTGCCAAAGATATCAGCTGCGTAGAAGTTAGGCACCGCTTACGAAGTTAGTAGGCCTTGTCCTCAGCAACTTAAGAAATGCTATAACTAATCTAGGTAAAATTGTGTGTATATTTTAGCTTCAATGCATACTTTTACTCCTAGAAGATTAGATAAATTAAAACTTTTGCATTTGCAAGTCTATGAGAGACCTCTCTATGGAAGATTACACAAGTCATTATTCAGTGGCTCAGATAAAGTGATCCTCTCTCGTACTCCAGGTTTTGATTCCATTTTTATTGATTTAGTCTTCATACAAGCATGTTGTTTAACCCATCTTGCCTCAAAAACCCTTATTTTTCCTCCTCATGACATTTTCTTTGCTCGGTTTACTTCTTGCAGATCAACATTCTGTTGAACTTCAGTGCAGGGGAGGACTGTCCTTGTCCTGAGGAAATCCAGGATGAACTCAACTCTTTCCATGAAGAATTACGACTGCACTGTGGTAGAGTTCAGATGTTGGCTCCATAAATGTTATGCATTTCTGTCTGGCAATGACTAAACTGTATTTTTACACAAAATGCCAATATTGTTTGCTTAATTTTGACATGCTTTCTGTATGCCTGATTTAGCAGCTTTGTTGTAAATGTCATTTCCCTGCTTGAGCACTTGACAAATCACATCAAAAGTCAAGGAGAGGTTTTTGCCCTGGCAGGAATTCCAGTGGAGGAGGAGGAGGAAGAGCAGGATACATCGATTAAAGGTCGGCTCCTGGCTTTGCTCTACAAGATCAAGGGCCGCCCTCAGAAGACAGAAGAGGAGCCTGCAGAGAAAGAACAGGCTGCACCAAGTAAGCGACTGTTAACACTGATGAGAAAAATAGTATAGTTAGCTGACAGCTGACATTTCTGAGAGTGTTGAAAATTAAAAGGGTGATTCTTATTAAATAAAATGGAAGTAAGCTGAAAGATCTCAAAAAGTCTCATGCGTTATCCCAAGGAGAAAAACATGACCAGATGAGAAACATATGCACTGACATTAAATGGTCCAGAAAGCTTTAAACACCATTTCTAAGATTTTGAGATTCCTGCGAAAGAGGATGAGTCATTGTCTACAAAAAAAAAAAAAAAAAGAACACTAGGAGAACTCAAAATGACTCCCAGAACGCATCATCAACTCATCTAGGAGTTCATAAAAGAACCCAGAAAAATATCCAACACTGTGGTCATCACTTGCCTCAGTTAAGGTCACAGTTCATGATTCAACAGTAAGAGAGATTGGACAAAATCCACAGGGGAGTTTCAAACCAAAAACCAGTGCTGACAAATAACACAAATACCCATCTTAAAATATAAATATAAAATCATCTTGATTATTCTAAGGAATTTTATGCCAAAGTCCATATTTGTAAGAACATTGTATTGATATAGTAGTGTTGTGATGGACTGAAATAAATACTTTCGGAATATTGGCAACTTGCAGTTCTTCAATAATCAATATCCAGGCATTAGTTTGTGTCTTTATAAGCTCAAGCAGATGATGTGGCAGGAAAATAATCCAAAACAAATCAGGAAGTCCACCTGCAAATTACTCCTGAAATATATGAAGGTTTTGAAGTGGCCTAGTCAAAGATTGAGATGTTATCTTTTGTCAGCTTTAGTTCAAGATAATGTAGGAGCCTAAAAACCCTGTTTTAAATTTTATTCTTTTAACAGTTTTATTTCCAAAGATTTATTACAGATCAGCATAAAACTAATACTATTTTTTTTTGAAAATGGAATAATCTGGTGTCATTAAACACCTCACTGGCTTTGCTAAACTGAGAAAAGATTTCTTTATCATAGATTTTCTTACACCTTCCAGTTTCTTTTCAAGTAACTTTTTCCAAGCTATTGGCTATCTTCAGTCTATGGTCAGTGGTTGTATCTTTCTTTTTTTCTGGCTGCCTTCAGGTTCAAATAATAGAAAGACTAATTTGCCAAGTCTGTTAGACCTGAGGCTATGAATTTTAATGCTCTGCTCCTTCCTTGCCCAGCCGACTGCATTATTGAAAAGCTACATAAAGGTGACAAATGATGACCGAGATGATTCTGAAGCACTATTCTAATGTTTAGGCTGACCTGTTGAAAATGTGTTTGACTCACTTGCTGTTAGTAAATTGGGTTGTTTCTCCAGTTAATGGGTTTGTTGAACCTTTTTTTTTAGATGCTATGAAAATAAAGATTAGATAGATGTAGTTTTGATATAGCATAACGCAAGTATGAGCTTAAACAGCTTGTGTAATACAGAAGTTTCAGAAGTTAGGTTATTTTGTGCTTGAGCTCCCTTGTTAAAAGTGAAATCGTTCGAGATGACACAGAGCAGCTGTGAAGCTGTCGGAGTTTCACCTTCAGGGCAGTCGGCTACCTGCCTCATCCCTCATCAGCATTCTGCTAGAATACGACCCCTTGTTTGCTACAGATGTTGTGCAGTGCGACTGAATTGCTCAAAGTTCAACAAGGGCTTTGGTGTACCAGTGTTAACACAGAGAGCTGTAGAATGCTTAGCTATAATATTGGGTACTCCAGGATTGTGAGGTTTGCCCGTAATGCTTTATTGCTACTCGCCACACATGTATGTTTTGGTGTTGATGGTGCAGAAATAACATAAAGTGATCAAATTCTATTTTAAGTTTTGTTATAAACATTTTTGGAAGTTTATCAAGGACATTTAAAGTTTAATTTCAAATGTCAAACAAAACACAATACAATATTTTCTAAGTTATACAGTGGGCCAGCTTGGTCGAGTGAAAATATAATTGCCTCCCTTCAGTGAATCATAAATTAACTGTGATTAAACAGCATTTCTTAGGTCCAGTTCTCTAGCCACACTCAGATGTAATTCCTCCCTGACCCTTTGAACCTGTTTGACAATATGAAGTAGGCTAAATGATCTCAGAAAGGATATCATCATGCTCTGAGGACTGGTGGCAAGGACTAGCTCAGTGCTGCTCATTATGCATAACAATAACATCCTCTTCAACTTTTCTCATCTCAGAAACTTTTGGAAAGTCCACTTTTAAGTACAATTCTTAATTTATATATTAATGTTCAGTTTGTTCCAGTGTTTGCTCTGAGACGTCGCAGCTGATGCTTTCTTTGTGCTCAAGAAAAAAGTTTAAATGTTTAGACAAGGTGATTATAGTTGAATAGCACTCTTTCAGCAACAAAGCTATCCGAAGGGGTTTTGCAAGATTTTCAGATAAAATAACACCAATAAAACTATAAAAACAGAAAACGGAATATATAAGTCATAAAGAACATTAATACCATTATGACATTCCATCTATTATTAATCAATTAATCAAAGGCAGATTTTAACAGATGGGTTTTAGCATTGATTTAAAGGAACTTGGGGTTTCAGGAGCTTTGCAAAGTTTGTTCCAGATTATAGGACTGTAGAAAATGAGTGCTGGTACTACATGTTTGGTTCTGATTGCGAGGATATAGAGTAGACCCGGAAAGAGGACCTGAGTGGTCTGGGGGCTGGTATAGTGACAACAGATCTTCAACATACTTTGATGTTAAGCTATTCAGTGATTTATAAACTAACAAAAAGTATTTTACTTCCCAAACAATTATTTGCCTACTCACTATTTATATTTAAATCTATACTGCAAAATTTCCATTTCTATTTCTAATTAGTTAATTCACCACCTCAGATTTATCATTGGTGAAGGATAAAAGTAACTCTAGGGCACCAACACAATAGACCTTACAAAAAGTAGCTTTAGGACCTGATCAAGTAGTTTCAAAATAGATCAGAATCAGACATTGCCTGCCAATCCGGACTAAGAAATAAATGTAGCAGTCAATTTTTAAATTCTATGTGGGTGGGGGCTAGTGGCTATCTCTAGTCCCAGGAGTTAATACCTATTAAATAGTATTTATATTTTGTTCAATTTAAATAATATTCAATCCAAACAAGCTGAACAGAGAACAGGACTATTTAAAGTGAAATTAAGCAGTTGCACATAGAATACACCTGCTGTGGGATTGCTTCAAAGGTTATCAGGTTTAGGATTATTGTCTCAGACAGATGACTTCTCATGGGGATTTAGATTTTGTTCTTGATGCTGTATCCACGTGCTGCCACACTGAAGAGTGGAATTACCCATCGATTCAGCTAAAGTTTTAAAATGAGGGAACATTTCCCCAATTAAATCAATCAGAAGTATAAAAGATTTGAACAAATGGTTTCCTGACCTGTAAACTACGCTTCAGCAGCAGAAAAGCCCATGGGAGGAAAGAAGCAGCAGCAGGTGTTAAGCACACATCGTAGCGCATCTAACCAACCGCACAGGCAGTCACACTACGAAGTCTTAGAAACGTTTTAACATACAGTCGGCTCCCGGTCAGCGATATGCCTTGAAGTGTCTGTGAATCTTTTCATTAATTTATTTATTTACCTGGAATCCGTGCATTAAGTTCAAAGTATCTACACATTTTCAACGGGTAGTCTGTGTGAATAAATGTACAACAGCTTTCAGATTTTTCCTTCACCTTTCCGATAATCGATTCTCATTATTAAGTTTATTTAAGCTGAGGTGCTATTTCTTATGACTTTTTATGTTTAGTCCATTGTTGCTCTAAAGTCCAAAACTGAATAATTTATTTATTTCTCGATTATTCAAGCTACATCGCAGAAGTTCTCCGTTAACAGAATTGTTAAATGTTAAATGTTAAATGAATTTAAAAAAGGAACATCCTGGATGTGTTTCTTCACTCGTCGTTCTTTTTTTTATGCATTACCTTTAGAAGTATCGGATCGGGACTGTATCGGCGGATACTCAAAATTAAACGACTCTGACTCAGATTCAGGGTAAAAACTGATCAGGACATCCCTACATGTACCTTTACTCATCACATGTGCTTTTCTTCTTCCTATAGCCAACCTGAAGGAGCTGATTTCTCAGACTATAACTAGCTGGGCTCAGGAATCGCACATCCAGGACCCGGAGCTGGTCAGGGTCATGTTCAGCCTGCTGAGGAGGCAGTACGACGGCATCGGCGAGCTGCTCCGGGCCATGAAGAAATCTTACACCATCAGCGCTGCCTCCGTGCAAGATGCTATTACCCTGCTTGTCTCTCTGGGTCAAATCAGGTCTCTGCTTTCAGTGCGCATGGGCAAGGAGGAGGAGAAACTCATGATCGATGGGCTTGGGTAAGAGAGCATGCTTCCAGAAATGCAGCAGCAGCATTTCTTTGGAGTTTTTTTATGAGCTATAACTGGTGATATGTAGTGTCTTTATTTGTTTCAGGATGTAAAAACATTTTTTTTACATTTTTTGGTCATAGGGACATCATGAACAATAAAGTTTTCTACCAGCATCCCAATCTGATGAGAGTTCTTGGAATGCACGAGACTGTCATGGAGGTCATGGTCAACGTCCTGGGAGGAGACAAGTCACAGGTAAAATGTTAAAATATGCATCCCTCCCCACACACAGATACAGTATATAGTCTCCCTTTTGTCAAAGATGCAGTTTCAGGGATAAAGACACTCTCTAACTAATTCTGGAGGATCCCTACTTTTCCTAATTTTATATATTCTTGTATAGTACATTCAGAGTTTTCTGTGTCTTTCCTTGTGTCTCCTCCCAATTGGACCTGCCCAGAAAACCTGCATGTTTGCTCTAACTCGTTGAAAAATACAGGTTATAATGTCGAAATGTTTTGCTTTAGTGTCAAAAATGCAAATACTCCTACTACTAATAATAATAATTTTAATCTGAATTTTAGATTTCTCTTACCCAGGAATAAACCAAACATTTCATTAAAAATAACAATTTGGAAAGACTCATGTAAATCTAAAACAAAAAGGGTTGCTCTTTTTTTTTGGGTTATTAAAAAGATGTTCTGCATCTGTAAAAAATTTTCTATTTACAGCAGCAGGATATGGGTCACTCTTTGTTCAAGAACACTTACTGTATTTTGTCAAGTTTAATAAATAGGTGCACTAAAATCTGCTTTTGAGTAATATTCGGTCATGTCTGCTGTCCTGTTGTCTTTGAAATTCAAATGAAAGCAAAAACAAAATGTAGTTAGTAAAAAAAACAAATACTATTATATCTAAAATGTTTCCATACAAGAAAAGTTTATTGTTCATTATTTCAAAACGTTTGAGGTTTTAAAATTACCACTGGGCCGTCCTTCAAGGACAACAATGCCCTAGAGTAGTTTATTCTCATCCTGAGTCACTTGAAAAGTTAAATATTTAATCAAGCATCAGTTTAAATTAATTCAGTTGTTATTGTTTTTGATGACTTTGTTGGAATGCAGAACAAGTCATAATCGATTTTCTAACTTTTTTTAAACATGACTTTTTGAAGATTGAATCAAAACATTTCTGTTTTATTTTGATATAAAATTATTTTTCAGATTGTAATGTTTTGAAGATTTCATGAAGCTACCAAGTCAACTCAAATACTTGCCCTGTTTCTTTGACTTTTCTTTGACTTTTTGCCCCTCAAACAGAAATACTACTTCAGTTCTGAACATGTTAGAAGTACAACGCTTAGAAGTTGTACTCAGAACTATAATAGGGCTTTTAAATAAAAAAAATTGAAATGAGGACATGCGAGTCACTGGTGTTACCCTCTAATCAGCTCTAATCAGCTGTGAGCTGTTTTGGTTAAATGTCCTAGGGCGAATGGATATATGGTAGGTGTTGGCATAGATTGATTTTTCTACTTAAAACCTGGTTTGAATATTAATAGTTTCTAATGGTTGCTATTGAGCACTGCTGACCCCAAGATGCCACACTAACAAACATTCTTCAGTTGTATTTATCCTATAGTAACTGTGGTACTTGTGAAATTTGGATTTATTTCATCTCAACATGGGAAGTTTTTTACTACAGAAAAATTATTACCCAGTTAAAGATTAACTTATTTTAAAGTTTTTATTGTGTGCTTGGTAATTCTGGAAGGTACCATATAATCTTATAAACAATTATCTGGTCATTGCATCTCCAATAGAGTATGCTATTGTGAAATATGAGCAAAGGCTATATTTAAATGCATATTAAGTTGTATTTAAAGCAAATGTTATCCTAAGATAAAATGTGCCAAAGCAGCGGCCTAACAGGCTGAAAAACCACAAGGGTAAATGGAGACTCCAGAGGAGTGGACTAGGCTTGAGAGGGGAATGAGGAGGTCTCTGAAAGTGTGCTGACAGGAGCTGGAGAAGCCAGCTGGAATTAAATACCAGAAGCAAACACGGATTCGGCCTCAGCCTGACGGGCAGACTTCAGGGAAGCTTTAAGACCCCGATGACTGACGCTGACAGTGTGATCACAGTCAGAGATAAATTCCAGTCTGCCACTTGATACGTGCCTGTCTCTTACTGTGGCCATATAAAGCTCCAGGGGGTTATAATATGTACTGTACGACCATCGATGTTGCATCATTAATTTGCGTGCCCTATATTTTATGTGAGTGATCAAGTTTTTATGCTTGATAGAATAATATTTCAGTAGTTAAAAGGCTTTATGATAGATGTGGTTTGTACAACAACACATTTAATACATGGAAATCCTCCTCCAGGAGCTACACATTTGAGAAATTGCTTTTGCCGTTGACATCTGCTCATAAAGTAAGACGGATTTGGTGTGATTGAAAGTTAAGCTGCTGCTTGATGAGATTTTCTGGAAGGTGCAGCTTTACATATTGAGTTTGCTAAATGAAAGGCTTGCATTGTTCACTCTTTATCATTCTTTACAGTAATTTTCTGGGAGGAAAAAAAAAATGTGAGTCTGCTGATTGATATGCAGTCTGGAAATCGGGTTGTCTGTCTTTCAGATGTATCATAGTGAGACTAAAACTGAGTTTTTCTCTTTACCACAGGAGATTGCATTTCCCAAGATGGTGGCCAGCTGCTGTAGATTTTTGTGCTATTTCTGCCGTATCAGCCGCCAGAACCAGAAAGCCATGTTTGACCACCTCAGCTACCTCTTGGAGAACAGCAGCGTTGGCCTGGGTAAGTTATCCTTTAGCATGCACAGCAGGTTTTAAACTGATCAAGAAAATACAAGTATGAACAGAAGATTAGGGGGTAAAAGGGTAAGCAAATTAAAAACTTTTACATGTTTGTATTTTATTTTGAGAGCATTAATTTAAAGAAGAAATTTTAGCTTGTATTATTTTCTAGGTCTGGATTAATATGAATTTGGTATCAATACATGTATAATTTTCCCAAAATACATCTTGTGTTTTCGAAAAGCCACATTTTTGGATTTTTTATTTATTTGTATAAATGGAAATAATTCTTTACAAATTAGAAACTGTGCTTTAAAAATATCTACTGATAATGTAGACAATACAATCCCTATTTGAGTCCAGGAATTTGAATTGATGCTTGTTTGGGTAAAAAATAGTGGTTAACCTAAAAGAATCACACACAGGGGTCGGAGAGAAATTTAAGTTAAATGAGCTCTGCAGAGGGAGATAGAATAAGTTTTGCAGTGGGAGATCCAGGAGAATACTGTGGTTGACCGTGTGTCTGCTGTCCCCTCCTCTCAGCTCGTCTCCTGGTCTCAAAGGCTACGTCCCTACTAAGCCGATAAGGTTATACGGGGAGTTAGACGCCCAATGTTATCCACTCAACACGAGCATTTATGCCCCGTTTCAGGTCCGTTTAAGTTCCCATGATTGCGCAATCCCATACCGACCTGTGCAAATACTGGGCATGCGCGAAAAGACGAACTGAACGCGCGTATAAAATTTACGTAACGCCAGCGCCTACATAATGTATACAAGAAGCTCTACAGCACAGTACATATCTGCTTGTCCCGTTAAACGAAGAAAACAATAGCTGCTCAGAAGAAGAGAGAGTTTTTGGTGTGGACAGACGACGAGATCGATTTATTACTCTTCGCTGTTGTCTTTGTAGTGTCGTATTGTTATTGACGCAGCATTCATTGACATCACTTCCTTTCATTATCCGGGGAAGCTGTCCACACTAGCTCATTTAGCCGTTGAATTAAGATTTACACGGCTCTCTTACCCGGCTAATAGTTATCCGGCCACAGACCTTAAACGACGCTGGATTAGTGTGGACGATAGGGGGGTGTAGACTAAATAATTATACGTTTAAGGCATTATCCGGCTTAGTGTGGACGTGGCCAAAGGCTCATCCCCCTGCAGTCTCCATTTATTCAGTTAAACTTCATTAGCATCTTAAAAGAACAGGGTGTCATACAAAGGAACATATGTTTGAAATGACATGTAAAAAGTACATTTAAACTAAGTGATAAAGAAATACACCCTAAGAAAATAATAATACAACATTATTATTTTACCCTAACAATGCTAATCTAAGTTAGCAAAGATGCCTACAAAAGAAAAAGAAATAAAATGGCTCCATACCACACTCCAGAAATCAACATTTTTTTTCTTTGTTTTTTTCTTTTTTTTCTGGAGTTTACAGATAATCAAACAACTTAAGTACGTGTAAGGTTTTTGTATTTATCTGGAAACACCTGGAATTTTTGTATGAAATTGTGTAGGAACATTATATTTACTGATATTACACACTTTTGTCACGAGTGTTTGTGTTTTCATCCAGTCAACCCTAAACTGTATTCATAAAAAGGCTGTGTTCCCAAATACAAAGACATCAGGCAACAGTGAGGAAGCTGGTGGACTGAGCAGGATGGCAGGGAACGCTAGAGAGTCCTGTGAGGCATGCAGAGTGGAACTAATGCGTCACTGAGCTCTGCCTGCTGAAACTATTAGAGATTAAAGCAACTGGTCTGAAGAGGACTGGATACACACACCAGTTGTTGCCCACCCTGACATATTAGATCAGGGGTGTCCAAAGTCAGGCCTCGAGAGCCTGTGTCATACATGTTTTAGATGTCACTCAGGGTTAACTCACCTGAATCAAATGATTGGTTCATTTCCATGCGTGTGGAAAATGAAATTTGGGCATTCAGCTGTGATGGAACGACGACACATCTGAAACAAGCAGGATACGTCCCCTTAAGGACTGGAGTTGGATACCCCTTTGTTAGATGTTTGCAAATGTCTCTTGAAAAGCCAAATCTGATCTGAAACGCAGGGAAAATGGTTTAAGGGTGTCACCTGTATCATGTCCTGTTTGATCATCTGGTTTTTTGGCAGTGGGCCTTTAGAAACATGGTACAAGTAATGTATGGGTTTTTGAATGACTGATTGCATTTATTAAATCTGGTACATAAACTGATTGCTTGAAAAGAAATTATATGAAATATTTTAGGGCCAACCTCTAGGTGACATGTACAAGTAAGAATAGGATGAATTATTCACCTGGCTAGCTCATAGCTGTGACCACAGTGGGCCTAAGTGGTTGTGACTGTTCTCTTAAAGTCTAAATATTTTACTCTCTCCCTGTTGCTGCTGTGGGTAATTCATCCTGTCATGATCGGACAATGTATACGTATTGAGATTATGGAACACAAAGGTGGACTTAAAGTACTTTAAGATGACTTATGAAGGAAATCAGTTGAACAACATTTTATTTTGAGGTATAATACCAAAGGGGGCATATGTCAAATGCTTGGCAGACCTTTCAGATTTCTCATAAATGGCTTAAAAACTAGGTATTATTTTCTTTCCACTTCACAATGACCCATTATTTATGTTGGTCTATCAAAAAAAGTTGCAATGAAATACTTGAAGTTTGTGATGATTGTAATGTGAAATTTAAGGGGTATGAACACTTTCTTTACTGAAGCTGCAATAGACAAAACAAAAAAATCCAATCTGATATGTTACCACCACCTTTTATTGTTCCATATAGAATTAATGCTGCCTTTTTTTCCTTTTTCTTTTTTTTCCGTCTAGCCTCTGAAGCGATGCGAGGCTCCACTCCTCTAGATGTTGCAGCCTCTTCGGTGATGGACAACAACGGTCTGGCTTTGGCTCTGGAGGAACCTGATCTGGAGAAGGTTCGACAGCTTCACTAGAAAACTCTCTGTCTAAATAACAGACATGAAAAAACGCAATGTGATTGGGCAGCTCAACTTCTGCATCCAAACTGCAACACTTCCAGGCCATCCTTGATTCAATATATATATATATATATATATATATATATATATATATATATATATATATATATATTTTCTTTTTGGACAAAATCCATTTTTAATTTGTAGTAACACTTAAAGATGCATCAAACTGAATGGAAAAGTTTATATATTTCAGAGACTCAGGTTACTAAGTACTCTAGTTGCTGACCTGATGACCCATTATTTATGAATTCAATAACAAATTTTGGCTGGGGGATTGGGTCTACAATGGCATTTTTAAAAATATTTATTATGTAGGTACAGGAGCCCTCTTTGGGCATCTCTCTCTCTCCCTTTAACATAGTGGTTCTGCCTGCCTGTGTCAGCTTCCGGCGCTTTTCTATCATAGGGTTTGGTTTGGTCTACTCTACAGACATAACAATAAGATGAGTCCTTCAGTTAACCAGATGAGATGAAATGTCCATAAGTCTTTTTCAACTTCAGTCTCTTCATTGAGTCCTAAGTATTATGCAGTATTCCCCTGATGCCTTTACTAATAATTATTAGGGATGCAACAATACCACTTTTTAAAAACCGATACAATACTGATACTTAGATCTGAGTACAATACCAATTCTTCTACCACACACAAAAAAAAGCAATGAATTGGAAGGCAGATTTTATTTTCTTTCTTTATTTCTCTGCTTGTTACAACAAATGAGGGTGAATTAGATAAAAAATTTAAATATTAATGAAAATGACCTCAAAACTAACATTTCAAGTTGAAAATAACGTTTTCTTTGAAATTATTGCAGAGTTTCCACATTTTAAGTATCGGTTCAATGCACTCGGTTAACTTTAACCGATACCGATATGAGTATATTAGACAGTATTGCTATTGGTGCATCCCTAATAATTACTAATCACTAAACAGATCTAATCTTGAAATAATTTTCCCATAACCGGTAATAATGTCTGAGCTGCATTAAAGTGATTCTGCTGATTAAAAAAATAGCTTACAAAGAGATAAAAAAAAGCACTGACTGAAGTTAAATATTCATTACAATGAATACATTAGCTTTAATTCACCTAAACACATAAAGATGGATGAATCTTCCCCTAACCGCATTTATTATGCCTTAGTTGAATGATGCCAAAAGGCATCAGCACAGAAAACTACTGGTTCAGGACACCTGTTCATATTTTTGAAATAATTCTGCTTTTACATTTCAGAATTAGAAGCACATTTGGCACCTTCAGATAACTGCATGCTTTTGCTTGAGTGTTGTTCCTTGAAGGATCCTTACACAGATGTCTGTGCATAGGTGGTGATGTACCTGGCCGGATGTGGTCTTCAGAGTTGTGCTATGCTGTTGGCAAAGGGTTACCCGGACCTGGGCTGGAACCCCATTGAGGGGGAGCGCTACCTCTCGTTCCTGAGATTTGTCGTCTTCTGCAATGGTATGTCTATGAGTTTCTTATTCTGTAAAAAGTTACTCTGAGGTAATCTTTCCTTAAGTCAAGCTAATTATAACAGGGTAACCTTGAAGAGCAATGAATGATTGCAGTTAAATTAAAAGCATTACAGAATATTTTACTCAGATGAGTCAGCCCTGTGTCTGAAAAGGGGTCTCCAAATGATAATTTAGGATAGACTATCTGGGTAAATGCAAACTGTCCATACAGATCCTTTAGGAATGGATTATGATGATAGAAATGAGATGAGGATATGCTGTGGATTAAAAAAACACTGCCAGGAAAGGCTGCCAAGGTGCTGCTGAGTAGCCAGGAAAAGTGCAAAAACATTGTTCAGCTTTTTCAATACTTCCAGCAATAACTGTGCTCCAGCTCACTGCCCATTCCTTTTGTATGTGATATGAATCGTTAATATGCAAGAAAGATTAATGTGAACCCCTTTCTGGCTGTAGGTGAGAGCGTGGAGGAAAATGCCAACGTGGTGGTGAAGCTGCTGATCAGACGTCCCGAGTGCTTCGGCCCCGCCCTGAGGGGAGAGGGAGGACAGGGTCTGCTGGCTGCAATGAACGAGGCCATCAAGATCTCTGAGGATCCCGCTCTGGACCTGCCGAAGACCCCGGCTGGAGCCACTGCGGGGTAGGAATTTGTCCAATATTACTGGATCTTTAATGGCTTGTAAACAGGTTTTGGACAGCATTTTAATGTTGCTTTGTCGGCTGTTGCAAAGCTAATCTTCCTTTTTCTATTAGGTACCATTAACTAATTATTTTATCTTGCATAAAAGAGAAATTCCATTTTCCTTGCACCCTTGCTCAGCTACAATAACCTGAGTAGAATATTTAAACAATGTAATGATATCAGCACCTCAGGTTTTCTTCAAGGTTTAATTGGGTTGTTAAAAGGAATAAAGGATGGAACATTTTTACAGGACAATTCTTTGCCTGTTTCGAACAGCAAAGGCAGTCCTTTACGGCAAAGTGGAGGAGGTAGCCTTTGATCATTCATAAGTGGTCGTCATGTGGCGGCAATGTGGCGCGATCACCTGTTTTTCACAAAAGACTACGCAATACTGGGATAAAGGAGGGGTGGAGGTAGTGTTCGGGCTTTCACTGTGCAGGGTTGTATCAGCCATGAGAGAGAAGAGTCAGAATCTCTGCATTGCTCTACTTTGACATTTCAGCCGAGACAGTTTGCAAATGAACTCCCATGTTTACTTTCACTCTCTGTTGCGCAAAGGAGTGATTCTTCATTCAAAAGTCCAGCATTGCGGTAATATTTTTATCAAGTTTGGCGGCACGAAAGGCGCTAAATTCCCGCCTCACCATGCTGCCACAGAGCATTCAAAGAATACACGGTTGTGGCAGTATTACCCCAATATGCCGCCAAGGTGAGTCTTATGAAACAAGCTCTTGTGGTTAACTATGAATTTATTATCACAATGGACATCTGGAAGAAGGTGTTGCCAAAACTGAAGTTTTAGGCATTCATTGGAAAGCACAATGTGTGGAGAGAGACCAACACTGAACATGGCATTTAACCCTGTATCCCCACTGTGAAAAATTATGGTGGAAACATATTGTTGTGGAAATGCTTTTCTCCAGCAAGGATGGGAAGACTGGTCATAGATGATGAGTGGATGGATGGATGGATGGATGGATGGATGGGACTAATTACAGGACAATCAAGGAAGAAACTGGAGGGGAGGTTCACCTTCTAACAGGACAACCATAACTACAATGGTAGCTCAATCTGATTGAGCCTGAGCAGTGTAGCCAGGAATAGGCAAAGATTTTAGTGTAAGTGGTGGAAGGTTGGTAGAGACCGGCTTGCAGCTGTAACTACCGAAAAATGTTGGTGTATAAAATGTTGAAACCAGGGGGCTGAGGACAAATTAATCCCAGTTTATTAAGACTTAATTTTCCTTCCACTTATCAATTATGCCCTACTTTGTGTTGATATACAAATTAATTATTATAGACGGAAGTTTGCATTTGTCCCAAGACAGAATTTGAAAAAGAGAGATGAATACATTAAAGGTCGCTGTTGGAATGTTTTTTACAAACGTACAGGTCAACGTAGCGTTTATATACTGATGCAGTAGTTGCTCTGCTGAGCATTTGTTCAGGCTACTCACATTGTTGTACAAAATCTAAAACATAATGCAGCTTTAATTCTGAATGCAATTAAAGCCTGATATGAAGGGGGGCATTTGGATTCAGAATCGATGCATATAAAGTACAGGACAGAACTGAGCTCAACACAGTTGCATACCAAAAACAAAAACACACACACCTACTGATCGTCAGCTGCTGGTTTTCTAATCTAGTTGAAGTGATATAGAGTGTTCATCACAGGTTAATATTTGTGTTGCAGGTCTGGTGAAGAGGAGGAAGAAGTTATTCACATGGGCAACGCCATCATGTCCTTCTACTCGGCGCTAATCGACCTGCTGGGACGCTGCGCTCCAGAGATGCATGTGAGTGCTCTCAGTGGAGAGCTCTGTGCAGCATAAATGGCCTGTTGATTAAATTACTTTTACGGTTCAATTACTGTTAAAAGGGCTAGCTAGTATATGATTAATCATAAATTAATAAAAAAGGTACCTGCACGTGTCCAAATCTCATGTCCAAAATCCATTCTTTTCCAGACACAGAAGGATCTCATTCCCCATTATTACTATACCTTTTTCCTGTTTATTGTTATTGTTATTGATCTCTTACTTTAAATAAAAATCTTGCAAAAGACAAAAGAAATGTCTGCAACAAGGTTAGGAAAGATGGATGGTCTGGACGGTACTGGAATCCTAAATTAATTACTGTTATTTAATTAATGGATTTTGCTCCTAGCTTTGTAATTCTTTTTCAAATGTTGGCTTTTTGGCACTTTGCATAATCCAGTTTTCTTCTTTATATCACTGCTGAAGGCTGTTATATCTTTTCTTTACAGCTTATCAATGCAGGTAAAGGTGAAGCGTTGCGCATCAGAGCCATCCTGCGCTCTCTTGTTCCTACTTCAGACCTGGTGGGCATCATTAGCATCCCCCTCAAGATGCCTGTGATTAATAAAGGTATGCAGATTTCAATTGCTGCTTGTTGCATGAAGCTGAGCAACAGCTAGTCAAAAAAAGTAAACAAATAAAAACTGAGGTGATTGTGATTTGTGGAGATGTGGGTTCTGCAGCAAAAATATTTACTATAAGTAAAATCATACTTCCAATTTTATTGTGAAATGTGGATAATTAGCAGAACTGATTACTGCAACAGCATCTGCACAGGTCTGCCTAAAAAGTCAGATGGCTGCAGGTGATCCAGAACGAAAGTGTACTATACAAATATAGTTACTTTGCTTCTTAACCTTTTGGTTTAATTGAATCTTGTCCTCATACCCACATCGTAAAGTCTTAATACAGGGATTCTAACAGTCTGAAATATTACATGCAGTGTTTAATCTGTGTTGTTTAAACTGACCTGCAGACGGTAGCGTGACAGAACCTGACATGTCGGCTAGCTTCTGCCCGGACCACAAAGCCCCCATGGTACTCTTTCTGGACAGAGTATACGGCATCGAAGATCAGAGCTTTCTGCTTCAAATGCTGGAAGTCGGCTTCCTGCCTGACCTCAAAGCCTCAGCGTCTCTGGACACGGTGAGTCCAAAAAAGCTTAATTCTAGTCCAGATCTTCACATAAACTATTATTCTATATATTAGGGCTGTCAAATGATTAAAGAGTTTTAGCGAATTAATCACAGGGTAGCTTTGAATTAATTGTGACTAATTAAAATTCCTAAATATAACCCAAAAGAAAAACCTAAAATTTTCGGTGTAAATAAAGGACAAATCTAGATGCACTGCCTCTTTTTTTTAAATGAAATAAAGGAGAGGTTAATACAATTTTTGTTTTGAAATCCACAATCACATTAACTCGTGGCCCTTTTAAATTGCTAAGGCAATTAATATGCAGACATAAGAACGAAATAGAACAGAATGTCCAGCAATTATACCGCTCAGGAAGGAGGTTGGTTCTGTGTTCTGGAGAAAATTGGGTTTTTATCCATGTGTGAATCCACCCCAGAAAAAAAAGCCTAAGACCTTGTAGTAATATTTTTGTGATTATTTTTTTGATTTATCAGCACTCTGTTGAACCTTTGCTTCAAATTTGTGCTTTTTTTTAAAGACACAAGGTAAACAAATTACTTGATTAAAAAAATAATTTGGAAATACCAAAACCACAACTTTCAGTAACTGATTACCTTCTAAACTTTCATTTTATTCGGAAAACTTATGCTTTTCCTATCTGAAATTAGGCACCATGTGAAAAAAATGACCTTTTAAAAAAATATATTTTTATGAAAACTGCAGGTTTGAACACATGTTGGTTCTCCGTCCCACAGGAAGTACTGAGCACCACGGAGACGGCGCTGGCCATGAATCGTTACATCGGTTCGGCTCTGCTTCCTCTGCTGACCCGCTGCGCCGCGCTGTTTGCCAACACAGAGCACTACGCGCAGCTGGTCGACTCCACCCTGGAGACCATCTACAGGCTGTCTAAGGGTCGCTCGCTCACCAAAGCTCAGCGGGACGCCATCGAGGAGTGTCTGCTGGCTATCTGCAAGTATGCGCTCGCTTGGTCTCCATGGTGTGAACATATTAGGGGCAGATATAGATTTATAGGACTTTTATTGGAATGTTGTATGTTTAGTAGAACAGCAGCGCTCCATCCTGTAGGAATCAAACATTAACAGTAAAATTATTAAATTGTTATTTTATTGTCTCTAAAGAAGTCTATCTTAAGTTATTTGACTTCTTCATAAACCTTTCTTTAACTTTTTTATATGCAGCTCTATTTATCTGCACTCTCTGCAGGCATCTCCGTCCATCCATGATGCAGCAGCTGCTCAGACGACTCGTCTTCGACGTTCCTATGCTCACTGAATACTGCAAGATGCCTCTCCGGGTGAGGAAGCACATCTGTTGACTTGTTGCTGACATCTAAGATTTTACACCTGATATCCTTCAACCACCTTCAGAATATCTAGGACTTGTGCTTTTCTATTTTCCTTGTTTATATTTAACAAATAGATCGAGTTAGAATAATTTACAGAAAAGTTGGAACCAGATACTTTCTTTTTGTTATCGTATTCCTAAATATATAAAGTTTTGTTTCATGCGTATTTATTTGCAGCTGCTCACTAACCACTATGAGCAGAACTGGAAGTACTACTGCCTCCCTTCTGGAATGGGCGGCTTCGGCATGGCTTCTGAGGAGGAACTTCTTCTCACGAAGAAACTGTTCTGGGGAATTTTTGACTCTCTTTCTCAAAAGGTACTGCAAAAGTTTTAATCAATTTTTTACCATCTATACATTTTGTCATGTATTATTTTGCTTCTGCTGTTACAATGTGGAGGGGGGAACTTTATATTGTAAAAGTTGCATCTCTGCAAAATTAAATACTTCCACTCATTAGGTTCTTCCCTGCTTTCTGTTGTCTTTAATTCTGTTTTATGGTAATTTCATTTTTCATCCATCTAGCAGAGAGAGAGAGAGAGCATTGTATTGAATGTTTAATGAAGTGCTTTGAGAATCACAGCTGTAGCAAAGCTCAGATTGCTCATTTATCAGTCTGTGACAGGGGGATTAGATCAACACGAAATTGCTAATAAAGATGAAGTGGAAGAAAAAAGATGGGATGATTTTCAACTTGTTTTACAAAACAAAAGTCCACATTCTACATATACTGCTCCAAGTCTTTATTAGATTATTTTTTTGCCCTTTTTGTGCCCTTTTTCTTCTTTAAAATAGATCCTGTCCAATTGATATAGAGCCCCGGCTAGCTGATGTTCAAAATGCCAAACTGGTGAACATCCACGTCTTACACCCAGGTGTCAGAGGGTTGAATTCCAACTTTGGAATGTACTTCATGTACAGTCAAGTCCATAAATATTGGGACATCGACACAATGATAACATTTTTGGCTATATACACCACCACAATGGATATCAAATGAAACGAACAAGATGTGCTTTAACTGCAGACTGTCAGCTTTTATTTGAGGGTATTTACATCGAAATCAGGTGAACGGTGTAGGAATTACAACAGTTTGCATGTGTGCCTCCCATTTTTTAGGGGACCAAAAGTAATGGGACAGAATAAGAACCATAAATCAAACTTATACATTTCAATATTTGGTTGCAAATCCTTTGAAGTCAATTACAGCCTGAAGTCTGGAACACATAGACATCACCAGACGTTGGGTTTCATCCCTGGTGATGCTCTGCCAGGCCTCTACTGCAACAGTCTTCAGTTCCTGCTTGTTCCTGGGACATTTTCCCTTCAGTTTTGTCTTCAGCAAGTGAAATGCATGCTCAATCAGATTCAGGTCGGGTGATTGACTTGGCCATTGCAAAACAGTCCACTTCTTTCCCCTCAAAAACTCTTTGGTTGCTTTTGCAGTATGCTTTGGGTCATTGTCCATCTGCACTGTGAAGCGCCGTCCAATGAGTTCTGAGGCATTTGGCTGAATATGAGCAGATAATATTGCCCGAAATTGTAATTGGGATAATGAGGGAATAACATACACCTGGCCATGGAACAGCTGAGAAGCAAATTGTCCCATTACAACAAACTGTTGTAATTCCTACACCGTTCACCTGATTTGGATGTAAATACCCTCAAATAAAAGCTGACAGTCTGCAGTTAAAGCACATCTTGTTCGTTTCATTTGATATCCATTGTTTGATATCCAAAATGTTAGCATTGTGTTGATGTCCCAATATTTATGGACCTGACTGTATATTATATGTAACATGAATCTCTGCAAAGAATGCTACAACATTTGCACATAAAGAACGTTTAAAACCGTGAAATATCAGTTTGGGTACTGATTATATGAAAATAGCACAGGGAGCATAAGTAGATGTTAGACCTGCACTGTTAAAAAAATCCACATCAGGTTTTTAAGTGGTGGGGACAAAACTATAATTTATAAATAATGCCAGGGAAATGTCCCTGGTTTAATCAACGCTTCTGTTTATAGCCTACTTTTCTGCAGGAAACGCAAAACATTGATGTGTGGCAAAGAAATGGCCTGAGCAGGATTCGAATCACCGCAAACCGGATGCTAATCCTGCGTGGTAACCAGTCTACCAAAGGGGCAATTTTCTTTTTAGGAATAACCAAGGGTACATTATCAAGCAGACAGGACTCCCCACATGGTCACACAGCTTAATAAATGGAGGGAACAGATTAGAAATCTGTGCGCACCGTTTAGTAAACTGAGGGTACCAATTCTTACCCCTCAAAATTATGTCTGCACCTAACCCCTACCCGGGTCCGTCGGATCAAGGTCGTATGTGAACGTTTTTTAATTACTAACACAGATGATCAGTTAGATCTTAGTTCTGGACTTTGTCGTTTGGATTTCAACACGTGATGTAAGCCTTTTTATTGCAGCTAACAGAGTGTGATTTGGACATTTATCTTGCTGAAAGATGAAGCTCAATTCCAGTCTCAAGTCTTTTGCCGGCTCCAAGAGGTTTTCTTCTAGATTTGCCCTGTATTTAGGTAATTCCATCCTCCTGTTACCTCTGACCAACATCAGAACAATATACCCACAGCATGATGTTGCCATCACTGTGTCATACAGTAGGGATGGTGTGTTCATTGTGATGCGAAATGCTGAGCTGCTTCTTTCACAATAGTTCTGTCCAATACATGGTGTATGGAAAACTGAAATCTTCTTATGACTTTCTTTCAATACTGACTTTGCACATGCCTCTATTCCATAAGGCTCATATTTTTGGAAAGCAAGACTAATAGTTGTCCTGTCAAAAAATTCACACACCTAAGTTGGACTTAGGCTTGTAATTTACTTCCCTTGACGTGTGGTTGCATTGGATTTTACTTTTGAGTATCAGAGTAAAGAGGGCAGAGTGCATTTGCACACCACACCTTTGAAATCCACGAATCCTTTTACTTCCACTTAACAATTATTTTGTGTTGATCTGTCAGACAGAATACTGAGGACATGCACTGAAGTTTGGAAACAGGTGGTAATGTTTAAAGGGCATGAATCATTTTGCAAGTTACTGTGATATTCTACTTACATTTTTTATGGATTCAAAAAAACAAAGAGAAACTCTCCTGATCAGCTTTTCCTCTGTGTTGTAGAAGTATGATTCTGAGCTGTTTAAAATGGCCAAGTCATGCCTGTGTGCCATCGCTGGAGCCTTGCCACCAGACTTCGTGGATACCAGCTTAGGGGCGACTGTGGAAAAACAGGAGTCTGTGGATGCACAGGGAAACTTTGAACCCAAACCCATCAACACTGCCAAGTATGTGTTTTTTTTGTGTTTTTTTTTTTTTTTTTAGGTGGGCTTGAAAACTCGCTGACACAATATTATGATAGAATTTATTTGACACACATTTTAATCTTGGTGTAAGCTAAAAAAAAAACACCTTTTCACAAAGTGACTTTGGGTTAATACCAAATATTTAAACAATTATTCACTTTTTTCAGTATTTCCCTTCCTGAAAAACTTGACTACATTGCCAATAAGTATGCAGAGCATTCCCATGACAAGTGGGCTTCAGAGAAGGTTAGACCCTCTCCACTTTATTCCATGTGTCTGCATATTTCATCCACGCTTACATTTATTTTTAAAGTATAATATGTGTTGTTCAGTAGCACAATACTGACTGATATACTGCATCTTTAGATGTCGGCTGGCTGGAAACACGGAGACAGTTTGGATGAGCAGGCCAAAACCCATCCACTGCTGAAGCCGTACAAATCCTTAAGCGAGAAGGTATGGATCTGTCTGCATAGCTGCTGCTATTGGACGGTAGCACAATCCCCCAAAAAACCAAGAATCACTCTTGTCAGTTTTCTATCTGTCATTCTAATTCAAAGTAAAACAATTTACATACTAGGTGAGATACTTAAAAATACTTCACTTACTGCTGGCCATGAGAAACTTTCAAGTTCTTTTTTTTTTTGTTCCTGAGATCACTCGTATTGGTTTTGTGCAGTGCTTAAGAGCAACTTGTTTGTCTTAAAATATTTATATTACTTTCTAAGACAAAAATTTTCTTCATCAAAATCAATTTACAAATGATATCAAAGATGTAATGAGTGAGGTAAAATAGAGTGCTTTTGCAGTTTGTTTTTTCACAATCAGCTTCTTTAGTTATGAAAAGGAGCTTTCTGCCGCACAAAGTTTCAACCCGTAGCTCCACTCTAAAGAAATGACTCCAAGAAATATTATCTACCATCAGGGTGTCAAATGTTTTGGGATCTGTTATAATTCACACGAGTTAACCGGCCCAAATATGCCTCAGAACTGAAATCAATTAAAATATGGTGCAATATAAAATCTTTAGAAATAATATGCAAATAAATAAAATTTTAAGGAGATTTAAGGGAGATTTTATTTACAGTATCTAGGTATTATACATAAATATTAAAATAATTCAGTCCAGAAAGAAAAAAAACACTGATATAGGCCACAATAGCTATGTTTATTGGCAGAAATAGAAGTAGGTTGGAACCAAATGCTGTGCATAGAAATGAAATGGATGTAAAAATTAGTGGAGAGAATTGATGTGTAGGGTAAAAATTACTTTAATTAACTGAAGATATTCATTGCACTGTTTTTGCTTGAAATGTTTTTAAAACTAGAGTTTTGTTAATACATTTTTACGCTTCCTTTTGGTGGCATTGAGTTCATTACCTGGAAAATGTCACATTCTTTGAAAAAATACGGCTCAGTTGTTGCCATACCAAACCTCAAGAACTGATCATTGTAATTATGCAAGCAAATCACAACCAAAAAACAACCAATAGTAGGAAAACCCTGTAAAAACAGAGCAGGTAAAAATCTATATTGTAATAGTGGTCCGTTTTCAAATGTTAATCATCTAACATAACTTGTATTTTAGTTTAAGTCCAGAAAATTTTATGAGCTACACAGGGTATTACATACATTTATTTTATAAAGGAATGTGCTTCGATTTGCATTCACTCCAAATTATTAATGCACATGATACTTGAAATGAAGCATACAAATTAAAAGGAATCTGAAATTATTGCTTAGTTAATGATGTTTCCTGTGTGATTTTTATTTATTTATTAGGAGAGAGAAACCTACCGCTGGCCTGTGAAAGAGTCCTTGAAAAGCATGCTGGCTATGAATTGGAATATTGAGAGGACCAAGGAGGGAGAAGCCATGTTCCAACAACGAGAGAGTGAAAAACAGAGAAAGCTCTCAGAATCTCAGGTAACTCCTTCCCTCCTTTTTAACTATGTCTCTGGCATAATCAGCATCTCTTTATGTTGATTCACAAAATCACTTTTCATAATGTTGATGAGGTGTATATTCCAATAATAGAACAATTTATTTACAATGTGCGTAACTGATATTATTTAAAATTACAGCTCTAGTGGAGATGTAGAGTCTAATAAACTGTAGAGTTTCTGACTAAAAACGGGTTAACTGAAAAAGGATGTCCATCTGCGTGACTTATTCGGTTTCCCTCGGTTTCATCTGTGCAGTCTAATGGATTCAATCCTACTCCGATGGACCTGCACAATGTCACGTTGTCCAGAGAGTTACAGGTATGTTTCAACTCGTTAGTTTGGGACAAAAATACTCTCCACTGTTCAGATTGTGACTTTTTTTTTCCTTTTCTAGAGTATGGTGGAAGTGGTTGCAGAAAATTATCATAACATCTGGGCTAAGAAGAAGAAGTCAGAACTTCTTAGTAAAGGTGTAGAAACTGAGAAGCTCCGTTCTAAAATAATTTTTCTTGGTTAAAAAACAAAACAAAAACATTTTAAATTGCTCTCATTTGAACGAACAGGAGGAGGATTAGCTCACCCGCTGCTTGTCCCCTATGATACCTTGACTGCGAAAGAGAAGTACAGAGACAAAGAAAAGGCCCAAGAGCTCTTCAGGTTCCTGCAGATAAGTGGCTATGCTATCACAAGGTGAGTCTGTTTTAAATCCATTATTTTATTCTTGGTAGAAGTAAGATTAATAAATATTTTTTCCATAATTGCTAAATTTACCGTTCTTTAATTTTGCCTATATCTTTGAATGATTGATCTTTGTCCACTTTTTTATAAAGGTAAAAAAGGAATTGACATTTAAATAAATCATAGTGAAATAAATAAAAATACTGCCTGGCCAAAAAAGAAGTTGGCACCAAAACAAGGTCCCATACTCTAATATTTCTCCAATAGTTCATTGGACCGCCTTTAGCTTTGATTACGGCATGCATTTTCTGTGCCATTGTTTCGATATGCTTCTACAATGTTCAAAAATTTTTTCCATTCCGTGTTGCACTAATTTTTCAGATCTTTCAATGATGATGTTAGAGTCTGACCGCTGCACAAAGCCTTCTCCAGCACATCACAAAGATTCTTAATGGGGTTGAGGTCTAGATTCTCTGACGCCCAGTCCATGTGTGAAAATGATGTCTCATGCTCCCAGAACCACTGTTTCACAGTTTGATCCTGATGAACCTGGTATTGTCATCTTGTAATATGCCCGTGCCATAAGGGAAGAGGAAAAAAAAAACATTTATGGAATTACCTAGGCATTCAGTAGATTCACGTAGTCAATTGACCTTTCTTACAGCACATACTGTTGCAGAACCTAGACCTTACCAACTACAGCAACACCACATCATGGCATTACTGCCCCCACAGGCTTATACAGTAGGCATTATGTATGATTGGTGCATCACTTCATCTGCCTCTCTTCTTACCCTGATGTGTCAATCACTTTGGAAAAGGGTAAATCTGGACTCATCAGACCACATGACCACCTTCCATTACTCCAGAGTCCAATCTTTTTGCTCCCTAGCATAGACTAAGGCCTTCTTTTTTGCAGTTTGCCTTACTGATTAGTAGTTTTCTTATGGCTGACCAACTTTTCAGTCCAAATCCTTTGAGTTCCCTTCAGATTGTGCATGTGCAAATGCTCTTACTTTCACTATTAAGAATAGCCCTGAGTTCTACTGTTGTTTTTCTTTGATTTCACCAAACGTTTTAGAGATCGCCGATCACGATTATTCAGAATTTTTTTCTGTCTAAATTTCTTCCTCGAAGATGATGAGTGTCCACTATCCTTCCACTTTTTCATAATGCTTTAGACAGTTCTTAACCCAATTTTAGTGGTTTCTGTAGTTTTTGCAGTTTTCTTTCGTTGATGTATTACAATGATTTGACACTTCTCAAACACAGTAACATCTTTTCCACAACCACAAGATGTCTTTTGACATGGTTATTAAATTAATGAAAAGCAACTAATTGTACAGGTTTGGGTTAAATAACTTGTTGCCAGCTGAACGATAATCGCCCATGCAATAATTATCCGATAGGAGGCTCGTACCTATTTGCTTAGTTAAATCCAGGTTGTGACTTCTTTTTGGCCAGGCAGTGTATGATGCATGTTTCAATAAAGTGTTGTTTCGCAGCTAAGAATGGAAATTAAGTAATACTAACCGTGGGTTTGAAAACCAGTGACAAGCTTCTATAGATTTTACAGATGATCAAATTTGTTGAAATCTAGAGTTTATACAATCGCAGAACATCTTCTACATTAAAATCACCAAAGATATAGCATTCAATTTTACAAGACATTATGTTATCCAGTTATTCTTATAGACTTTATGAAAACTCTAGTCTTTTATTTGTTGAGATATTCCAATGTAATCTTCAAAAGTGAGAGGATCCCTGAAGAATGTAGAAAGTGTAATAGTACCGGTTTTTATCAACATGAGTAATAAACATGGCTTTAGAAAGAGTTGATGAGCCATATCATGGAGATAGTAGGAGTTGCTGAAGCTCTGTTAGAAAAGTTTGGTTTCATGCAGAGAACGAAGGCTACATTTGCAATGTTTGCTATGAAAGTGTTAAAGAACTATGCTAATGTTGTGGAAAGCCGGGAGTGGCAGAGACACATTTGAGATCGATGCAAAATATGTACATGGACAGTGAGACAGCAGTGAGGTGTGTGGAAAGAGTGGTATTTAATCAGGAATCAATTCTGAAGCTGTCAGATGAGTTCAGACAGAGGTTCCCATGGATTTTGATGTTTGCAGATGACATTGTGATCTGTAGTGACAGTGGTGCTGAGGTAGTATATATCCTGGAGAAATGAATAGGGTCTGAAGAGAAAAAGTCAGTGGTAGCAAGATAGAGTTCCTATGTGTTAAAAGTGTAGATGTGTGTGAAATTCTTGGAGAATTGAAGTTTTTACACAAAAATGTGTCATAAAGAAGAGAAGTTGTGTCAGATTTCTTTTCCTTGCATCTTTCTGTTTCTCAGAGGTCTGAAGGACATGGAGCAGGACTCATTATTAATGGAAAAACGCTTTGCCTACAAGTTCCTAAAGAGGCTGCTGAAAAATGTTGACTCTGCCCAGGAGTTTATTGCGCATCTTGGTGAGTCTGCAGCATAAATACTAATATGATCATTTGCTAAGACATAAGAACTAAAATTACAAACCGTGTACAGAGGCCATGGCTACCAGTGGGAAAACCGACAAGTCCCCCCATGACCAGGAAATCAAGTTCTTTGCAAAGGTTGGGAAGAGTATTTGGAACTACGACACTCATATACTTTTTTTCAGAGAGTTAAAAAAAAAATGTATTAAGGTAATCTTTTTTTTCCTCCTCAGATTTTGCTTCCACTGATTGATCAGACTTTTAAGAACCACTGCCTTTACTTCCTGTCCACACCTAGCAAGAACCTGAGCAGCTGCGGTTGTGCCTCCAACAAAGAGAAGGAAATGGTCACCAGGTATCACCAAAAAAAAAAAAAACATTTGTTATTTTGGATCCTTCTTTTGAATTGATTAGGTGGAGATTTCTGACAGTTTTCCATATACCCTAAACCTTTCTTCATGTTACTTTCCTGTCAGCTTTTTTTTCAGTTCTATCTATATTTCCTGTCCTTTTTCAGCCTGTTCTGTAAGATGGCAGCGCTTGTTAGACACAGAATTTCTCTCTTTGGTAAGGCTGGCACTGTCTGCACCTGTTTGCTTGTGATATGTCTGGGTATTGAATCTGTTTCAGCAGACAACAATAAAAAATGTCCTGCTATTACAGGAAGTGACTCTGCAATCATGGTGAGCTGTCTGCACATCCTGTCCCACTCACTCGACACAAGGTACACAACCTCTATTTACTGTCAGTGTGAGAACAAAGCCCTGGAAATGGTCTTCATGAAACTTAAGTTATTCAAACGTCGAACTTTTCTTCAGAACAGTGATGAAATCTGGCGCAGAGTTGGTCAAAGTCGGGTTCAAGGCCTTCTTTGAGAATGCTGCTGAAGACTTAGAGAAGCTGGTGGAGATGCTGAAGCTTGGGAAGTTCATGCAGTCGCGTGCCCAGATGAAGAGTGTGACTCAAAGCATCAACTATGTGACTGTAGCCCTGCTGCCCATCCTCACTGCCCTGTTTGAACACATAAGGATCCATGAGTTTGACATAGACCTGCTCGGTAAGCTCACTTCAAAAACCAAGGTTTTGTTTTTCCACTATGTAAGAGTTATAAATTCCTTTAAATTAAATAAGTAGGGAAAAAACACCTGAATGAATATTAAAACATAACATACTTTATATAGCACTTAAAAAAACACATTGAATTTAAAAGGCAAATATGGAATGATGTGGCCCTCAAACAGCAGTGTGGAGTCAATTTTTACTCCAAGGTTTGTAACTGAGGTCTCATCACATGGGGAAGCAGCAGAGCGGTTTGGGCCAAATAAAATTGTTTGTTGTATTCTAATTAAAATGGAGGAAATTCTGAGCCAACCATGATTTCACATCACTAAAACAATCTAACAAGAGTCTGATAGAGTAACCATTGGAGGAATTGAGAGGTACACTACCGTTCAAAAGTTTGGGGTCACATTGAACTGTCCTTATTTTTTAAGGAAAAGCACTGTACTTTTCAATGAAGATAACTTTAAACTAGTCTTAACTTTAAAGAAACACACGCTATACATTGCTAATGTGGTAAATGACTATTCTAGCTGCAAATGTCTGGTTTTTGGTACAATATCTACATAGGTGTATAGAGGCCCATTTCCAGCAACTATCACTCCAGTGTTCTAATGGTACAATGTGTTTGCTCATTGGCTCAGAAGGCTAATTGATGATTAGAAAACCCTTGTGCAATCATGTTCACACATCTGAAAACAGTTTAGCTCGGTACAGAAGCTACAAAACTGACCTTCCTTTGAGCAGATTGAGTTTCTGGAGCATCACATTTGTGGGGTCAATTAAACGCTCAAAATGGCCAGAAAAAGAGAACTTTCATCTGAAACTCGACAGTCTATTCTTGTTCTTAGAAATGAAGGCTATTCCATGCGAGAAATTGCTAAGAAATTGAAGATTTCCTACAACGGTGTGTACTACTCCCTTCAGAGGACAGCACAAACAGGCTCTAACCAGAGTAGAAAAAGAAGTGGGAGGCCGCGTTGCACAACTGAGCAAGAAGATAAGTACATTAGAGTCTCTAGTTTGAGAAACAGACGCCTCACAGGTCCCCAACTGGCATCTTCATTAAATAGTACCCGCAAAACACCAGTGTCAACATCTACAGTGAAGAGGCGGCTGCGGGATTCTGGGCTTCAGGGCAGAGTGGCAAAGAAAAAGCCATATCTGAGACTGGCCAATAAAAGAAAAAGATTAAGATGGGCAAAAGAACACAGACATTGGACAGAGGAAGACTGGAAAAAAGTGCTGTGGACGGATGAATCCAAGTTTGAGGTGTTTGGATCACAAAGAAGAACGTTTGTGAGACGCAGAACAACTGAAAAGATGCTGGAAGAATGCCTGACGCCATCTGTTAAGCATGGTGGAGGTAATGTGATGGTCTGGGGTTGCTTTGGTGCTGGTAAGGTGGGAGATTTGTACAGGGTAAAAGGGATTCTGAATAAGGAAGGCTATCACTCCATTTTGCAACGCCATGCCATACCCAGTGGACAGCGCTTGATTGGAGCCAATTTCATCCTACAACAGGACAATGACCCAAAACACACCTCGAAATTGTGCAAGAACTATTTAGAGAAGAAGCAGGCAGCTGGTATTCTATCGGTAATGGAGTGGCCAGCGCAGTCACCAGATTTGAACCCCGTTGAGCTGTTGTGGGAGCAGCTTGACCGTATGGTACGCAAGAAGTGCCCATCCAACCAATCCAAATTGTGGGAGCTGCTTCTAGAAGCGTGGGGTGCAATTTCTCCAGATTACCTCAACAAATTAACAGCTAGAATGCCAAAGGTCTGCAATGCTGTAATTGCTGCAAATGGAGGATTCTTTGATGAAAGCAAAGTTTGATGTAAAAACAATCTTATTTCAAATAAAAATCATTATTTCTAACCTTGTCAATGTCTTGACTCTATTTTTTATTCATTTCACAACGTATGGTGGTGAATAAGTGTGACTTTTCATGGAAAACACAAAATTGTTTGGGTGACCCCAAACTTTTGAACGGTAGTGTAGGTGTAGCTGACAACCATACAAATGAAAGATTTTGTATTTCATAAAAACATTTCCCAAAAGCAGGTGGTATAATAAAAAGTAATGGACAAGGAATAGATCCCTGTGGTACTACCCATGGCCAGGGGGATCACAGTGGAAGAAAAAAACCTAACTGGACACAAGACGTCCTGTTTGTGCGGCACAGATTTTATCCATGAAAGTGCTAATCCCAAAATTCCCATGCGGTGTTGAAGTCTCGAGAACAACATGTCCTGATCCACCGTGTCAAAAGCAGCAGATCGATCCAGCAACATAAGCAGTATAGGTGCTGGTCATAAATTAGAATATCATGAAAAAGTTGATTCTTTCAAATATTGTGAAAATGTTCAATATTGAAGACACCTGGTCATAAATAGACCATAAATAGTTTCTCAGTCTAGTTCTGTAGGCTACACAATCATGGGGAAGACTGCACACAAAAGGTTCAGAGCTCTGTGTTCAACCACATTAATAGAGAGGTAAAGGGAAAGACGAGATGTGGTTGAAATAAAGTATACAAGCAATAGGGATAGCCACACCATGGAGAGGACTATGAAAGCAAACCCGTTCCAAAATGTGGATGAGATTCAAAGAGTGTACTACAGCTGGAGTCAGTGCTTCAAGAACCACCATGTACAAATGCATGCAAGATATGGGTTTCAGTGGTCGCATTCCTTGTGTCAAGCCACTCTTTAACAATAGATGACTTCAGAAGCATCTTGCCTGGGCTAAAGACAAAAAGGACTGGACTGCTGCTGAGTGTTCCAAAGTTATGATCTCTGATTAAAATACATTTTGTGTTCCTTTAGAAATCAAACTACAAGAGTCAGAGAGAAGAGGCACATAATCCATGTTGCTTGAGGTCCAGTGTAAATTATCCACAGTCAGTGATGGCTTGGGGTGCCATGTCGTCTGCCGGCGTTGGTCCATTGTGTTTTCTGAGGTCCAAGGTCAACACAGCCGTCTACCAGGAAGTTACAGAGCATTTTAAGCTTCCTGCTGCTCAGCTTTATCATTCACCTTGATGGAGATGCAGATTTCATTTTCCAACAGAACTTGGCACCTGCCCACACTGCCAAAGCTACCAGTACCTGGTTTGAGAACCACGGTATTCCTGTTCTTGATTGGTCTGATAACTCACCTGACCTTAACCTCATAAAAAAATCTATGGAGTATTGTGAATAGGAAGACGCAATACGCCAGACCAACAATTAAGAACAGCTGAAGGCCTCTGTCAGAGCAACACAGGCTCTAATAACACATGAGCAGTGCCAAAGACGGATAGACTCCATGCCACGCCACATTGCTGCAGTAATGCAGAACAATGGAGCCCTAATTAACTATTGAGTGCTTTACATGCTCATACTTTTCAGCTGCCCAACATTTCTAGACAAGTCATTTTTTGCATTGATCTTAATTGATTTGATAATTTTCACAGAAACTGAATTTGTGACCGATTAGTTTTGTTATAATCTTTAAAATTTAAAGAAATAAATCAATATTTTCATATCATAATATTATGACCAGCACCTGTACATGCTTACCACGACTGGTTTCAAACAAAATATAACATTTTTAAAGGTGTCTCAATGTACTATTTACTATGGAAAGTTAAAAAATGGGCTTGCAGTGATTTAAAATATTCTTAGATCATTAAGATGGACAATAAGCTGAGTTTGAACAATATTTTTAATTATCTTAGCCAAGAAAGGAAGAGTGGAAATGGGTCTGTAGTTTGCCATATTTAAAGTACACATGCCCGGTTTCTTAAGCAACAGATGCTCACCTGGTACTTGACCTGACAACAGACTGGTATTTATACATTTTAGAATATTTGGTCCATCACCAGGAAATGCCTAGTTTGAAAAAGAATGTAATAAAATCAAACAAATGTCTTTCATTACCAGAATTCCTACAGTCTTTTAACCAGTGTTTAATCATGCATGTTTCATTTATTTTTGTATTTGTTAGTGGATGATGTTCAGCTATCCTGCTACCGAATCCTGATGTGTTTCTACATGCTGGGAACTGCAAAGAATGTCTTTGTGGAGAGGTAAGAGGTCGGGAACTTAGGCAGACTTATTATATAGAAATATTTTATTAGTAGAGATGCACAGATACATTTTTTACTTTGTTTCTACCGATTTTTGTAATTCCTGCCAGTTATGATTTTGGCCTGTTGTAATCTTATTTACAAGAACTACAAATACAAATTAGGTTGTACACTTTTAATATGATTTACTGCAAAGAGTGAGGATAAAAGAAAAAAAAAAAAAGCTCCACTGGTAGGAGACAGATAGAGGTCCAAGTTTCAAGTTCACAGAAAAATTTGGGATTTTATTCTCATCATTTATGAATCAAATAATAAAGCTTATGTCCCTAACCTTAATTGGATTTTTACTAAACATAAAACGAATTGTCTCAGAATCAGGAGATGATCTTTTTTTTGGTTTACAACTCCAAGTAAGTTGGTGTTTTAAAGCTGCAGTCCAGTGAATATATTTATGTATCAAAGTTTTATCAATCTTTAAATTTATTGTGCGGCTGGCGCTCCACAAAATTTGCTATTATTCATAAGTCCCGCCTTCCTCCCATAAACTACTATGCATTTAACACTGACCGGCTAATTTTTTTAGCCAATAGACATATATAGATTGACCCGCGCACACAGGCCACTCCTGCTTACAGTCATCACATTGAAAGAGAACTGTCCATAACAAAAATACAAAAGGGTGATGCTCGATTGCTTTTGCTGCTTTACTCTTTGACCCGCTGTGATGCCACAATTGTTGAGGTGGGGCTAGAGGAAGCGGGATGGAGAAGAAGGGATGTTTTGGGAGGGGCATTTTGTATGTTGGATTTCTTTTTAAATATCCCCCTCAAATACTCCTGATAGCATCTTGAAAATATGATGCAGTTAGAAAAATTGGATAACTTGAAAAACAAAGTAAAGAAAAATCACAGATTTTGATTACTAACTAAATAATTGGTCCATCAGTAATTATTACCGCACTGGACTCAAAATGATCTTGGTGAAGTCAAACTTGTGGAAAAGAGAAAGAAATCATGTGTCATGTTTTGTTAAGGTTTTTTTGCTCTGGAGGGGACAATGTGTTTAGCCATACATTTTGGCAAACTAAAGCCAATGAGAAATTTACCTAACGTTTCCCCACTTCTGGATAAATATAACTTTAACCTAAATTAAAATACAATTTTTATGAATCAGGTTTCTGCTCCATGCTCAGAGTTTGCTGAAAAAACAATTAACATTTTTAATTTAGCTTTTACTTAACAGCAGTTAAGACATATGAATCTGTAAATCAATCATTGGCAAATGCTTTGTGTCATCAGTTTATAATTGTCCCTAATGTTGGATGATGAAATGAGTTTGTGTTGTTCAACACAGGCATCTGCCAGCAATTGGAGAGAGTCTGGCGACCCTGGTGGGAGCTATGCCTGTGGCTTTCCTGGAGCCTCATCTAAACGCTCACAACCCACTCTCAGTCTTCAACACCAAGACCCCCCGAGAGAGAGCCAGTGAGTTTGCAGCTGATCCTCGTCCCATCTTTGACGTACATCGACCCTGCTGAGATTGCAGCGCCCGTGTTTGCTCACAGTGACTGATATTTTTCCGTTACAGTCCTGAGCATGCCTGACACGGTGGAGGAGATGTGTCCTGAAATGCCTCTCCTCGATAAACTACTCAAAGACGTCAATGATGTGTCTGAATCCGGCGCTCGCTACAGTGACATGCCACAGGTCTGGTGTTCATTCTACATTGTCAGTCCAGTTTAAATAATGATCATTTTTGATCATCATGCTTTCAGTGTGCAGTTTATCTGATCTTTGTTACAAAGTGTAATTTTTCCGCTGCCTTTTTCCTGCAGGTTATTGAGGTTGTCCTCCCCATGCTGTGCAACTATTTGTCCTACTGGTGGGAGAAAGGCCCGGAGAACTCACCACCAGATGTTGAGTGCTGCACCATGGTGACTTCCGAACACCTCAGCATCATTTTGGGAAACATCCTGAAGATCCTCAACAACAACCTCGGCATTGACGATGCTCCTTGGATGAAGAGGATTGCAGGTAACTTACTTTAGCCACTGCTTAAGATTGCAGTGTTTAGCTCTCTGTGAATCACCTTACTGGACTGGAATGTCATTTAATGCAAGTAAAACTGTTTATCTTCCATAAATCGTACTTAACATATTAATAGATATTAGTAAATGGGACAAACCATCTTTTGTCACAGTCTATAATAAATTAATTGTCTAAATATCCAAGTTAAAGCAGATTCTTTCTTTGCCATGCTGCCTGTTGTAGACACAGCATTGGTTTATCCTTTTAGTTATTTGAGTTAACTGGCTTGAAACAAAAGCAGAACAAAAACTCTAAATAGCCATTTTTGTTGCTGCTCCTGCTATTTTGATAAATTTAGATTGACCTAAAAAACATTCTTGACCCTCAGAATCAATCTTACCTTTTTATGTTTCTCTCTAAACCAGCTAATTTTAATGAATCTTATTTGGACGAAATGCCTCTTTAAAAAAAAATCTCAACAGATTCTTCTTGTTTTTAGTTTGATATAACCATTATCTCTGTTTCCCATTTACAATTCACCATTTTGGTCTCCAGTTTACTCCCAGCCAATCATCTGCAAAGCTGGAGCTGATTTGTTGAGATCCCACTTCCTGTCCACATTGGAAAAACTAAAGAAAAAGACAGTAAAGGTGAGAGACGCACATGCACTATAAGTTGTATTTTACTCACCTGGTAAGCCAATCATATCTTTAAAATCTTTTTTTTGTGTGTGGCTAATTTCATTAACAGCCATTGTAGAAGAAAATAGGCTGTTGCAAATAAAACTTAAGTTTAATAACTTCAGCATCATGATAATAGGCTTTGAACCCCAACAATCATCTGATTTGTGTAAATAGCAAAAATAAACAGAAAACAACAGATTTCAGTTGATGAGTTGTGCTTTGACCTCAGGTTGTATCTGAGGAGGAGCTCCTGAAGGCCGATAGTAAAGGTGACAACCAGGAAGCAGAGCTGCTCATTCTGGATGAGTTTGCTGTGCTCTGCAGGGACCTCTATGCTTTCTACCCCATGCTTATTCGTTATGTGGACAACAACAGGTACAATATATGCACAGAGTTAGCTGGAAATTATATGTTATATAGTTTGTATTGTATGGTATGGTATATTGTGTGGGTGTGTCTCTATTCATTCCAGGTCCAGATGGCTGAAAGAGCCAGACGCAGACTCTACCGAGCTCTTCAGGATGGTCGCTGAAATCTTCATCCTCTGGTGCAAATCCAACGTAGGTCCCTCTGCTTGTTCTGTTGTATCAACTCCTGTCATACCAGCTCTTATAATCACATTTTTTGCTTTTCTTCTACTGGTGTAGAACTTCAAGCGTGAGGAGCAAAACTTTGTGATTCAGAACGAGATCAACAACCTGGGCTTCCTAACCGGCGAGGGCAAATCCAAGATGTCTAAGGTCAAGACTCAGGCATCAGTTTGTTACATTCCAACTCCTCTGTCCTTTGCACATTTATGAGCAGAGTTTTCCTAAAAGTGGCATAATTTTTAGACTATTGAGCGCACCAGCTAAATTTTAAAAGAAATGTTTTACATTTATTCGCTGCATCTGAATATATGCAATACATTTTCATGTTGTAACATGAAGCTTTTACACAAAAAGACTACACGGAAGAGTTTTTATTTTATATTTTTATTTAAGATGTGTTTGTTTGTTTTTTTTCGTCCCTGCATCCCACTCATCACTATATAGGATGCAGGGTCCAAAATGTGTGGACCGTCCAAAAATAACAGTGAAATTTTGGTAAAGATCCTTAGTAATAATACTCATTGTTAATATTCTTATATCATTGATCCAGATAGATTATCATAGGGTGTTTATTGCTTATTTCAATTCTTATTCTTGTTTTTATAAACATTTTTTGTTTCCTAGATATCTTTTGCACTGCAGCATTTTATTTGAAAAAGGGTTTGCTGTCCCATAAATAATTTGGTCCTTGTTTAGAAGGGATAATGTATTCATAATCCCTGACAAAGATAATTAATTTATTCCTGGATTCTGTTACTACCTGACTAAGAAATTAAAGTCTCAAAAAATGTATTCTTAAAGTATTTATAAGGACCTGAATTGTTTTACTAAGAAATAAAACATTTATTTGCATTATTAAAGTATTGAATATCCTTTAAACAATTTTTTTTAAATTATTTGCCATTTTTATCCTAATCTTTAAACTCTGGTCTCCGTCTGCAGTCTGGTGGGGACCAGGAGAGGAAACATAAGCGCCGCCGGGGTGAATATTACTCTGTTCAAACATCTCTGATCATAGCTGCCCTCAAGAAGCTGCTGCCTATTGGCCTGAACATGTGCACCCCAGGAGATCAAGAGCTGATTTCTTTGGCAAAGATACGCTACAGTCTAGTAAGCGCCCGACTCGACCTGGTTTGTTGTTTTTGAACTATTTAAGTGCTCTTCTCATAGCTGTTAATTTTAAACAGTATTTGGACATTTTTATCAATAAAGTGGTCAAATCTAGCCATTAAATATTAGCCCTAGGGGCAGAATCTATGCTCGACAAAATTTGTCTACACTCAGTTGGACAGCGCCAGGACCAATCAGAGCAGCGAACAATGTGACATGTTCATAGTGACGAAAATCAGTCAAAGGGGCGCAAATATTCAAAATCTACCTGTTTAGGGGCAAGGTCCTGCCTTTGTCACCTCTGATTGGCTAACCTAGTTGATTTATTACATAACACAAACATTTGAGGACCAGTAGCTAACTTTAAGATGACTCGTTTTCTAATCCTAATATTTGAGAAGCCGTGCCTAACCCTCATGCGATTGATTTACCATTTACAAACTTTAAAATCCATGCCCCATCTTAATATGCCCCTAAATTGGTACATTTAAAGAATTTACCAACACTGCAGACCACCATACACCCAAGGCAAAGCAGCCAATGCATCTATTTTTTGAAGCAAAGGACCTAAATGCCTCTATCTGCTACTGCTACGGTTTGGCTAGAAAATATCTGTTCCATTATACAAAGTATCCACTTACACAGAATGACTGAAAGCTGTTAAACACTAGGAACACCAGGAGGTGTAGAGAACAGCAAAATGTACTGCTTTGTTTATTTTTTACGTGGGCTGCACTCCTAGTAAAAAACTTTCCAGCTCAATCGGCCGTTGCTCCCCGAGCGGATGTGAGATTACAAGCTGAAGTAAATAATCTATTTGACCAGAGATGTCACTGCAATGGTCAGCTGACCCGCCAGAAAAGTTGCACACCCCCTTCTGTCCTGGTGGAGAATTGGTTCGGAGCAACAGAGTTGTATAGTATAAAAAGAAAACATCTCTGCCAATATATGCATGTGTGCGAGTACAAACTCCCCTTTAGATTTTGCAAAAATCCAGATTTTTTAGGTTCATGGAAGTTTATAAATTATACTGACTGACAATAACAGTGTTATGATCATACTGTCTTCTCATAGAAAGACACAGATGATGAAGTGAAGGAGCACTTGCGTCAGAACCTTCATCTTCAGGAAAAGGTAAAGTCATGTTCACCATTTCAAGCTGTGACTAGAACAGAACAATATTCCCTCCAATTGAATTTGCTTGACTGATGATTTTTGTAATTCTAGTCTGATGATCCAGCAGTTCACTGGCAGATGAACCTTTATAAAGATGTAGTGGTGAAATCAGAAGAACCGACGGATTCAGAGCACACGGTGGAGAGAATTCAGAGCATCTCTGCAGCAGTCTTCCACTTGGATCAGGTAAAAACGATTTTAAACATGCTAAAAATTAAGGCTAGATCTATCAAATAGAAAATATTAAAAATTGTCAAATTCAATCCTTTTCTCTTGAAATAAATACATGCATGCTTGGCTTCCACTTCCCTAAAACCCTGACTTTTTTTTTGAGGTTGCAACTAAAAATATAAAAAGTGTGCAATGTATTTATATTCAGTCCCCCATAAATTAATGCTTTTAAGAGCCACGTTTTATTTCCATTGCAGTTGCAAGTCTTTCATGGTGTGTCTCTACATGCTTTACATGTTTAAAAAATGAAACTGAATATTTACTCAGATTCCATCAACGTCTAAGGATTTCAGTTTTTAAGCCTTATTGCACATTTCTCCTCTTGATTTAGATATTAAACATGAACATGCTTTGGTGGGAACCATTCTAACTTGAATCTGGCTGCACGTTCAGTGCTGTCATCCTGCTGGAATTGAATATCTGTCTGAAGTTTTTTGCAGCCCACCAAACAGTTTTCCTTCCAAGAGGGTACTTCATTTTGTTCCATATGTCGTATACATTTTGAGCCGATTCCCTATGCATTCCCACTGCATGATGCTCCCACTGCTGTGAATTTGTACTCAGAGGAAATAACCTAAAGGTGGGGTCTCTTAAGTAGATGAATTTAGTACAATTTATTGCACTTTACTATAAAATAAGGGTCTGAATATAAATACAAGCCACACTTATCAAATTTTCATTCTTACATTTTGTTAAAGATTTTGTAATTTACATTCAACTTAAACTGCTTCTGCTGGTCTGTCTCATTAACTCCTACAAAAAATGGTGTGTGAAAAAATGTGAAGAAAGCTGAATAATTATAGACAATTTTACCCAAGGGTCAACTTAAGTGTTTCGTAACAGCAATTATTTCTATTAAATCTGTAATTAAAATCTTTTTTATTATTATTTGAATCCTATTTTAAATCAACCTTGGAAATAAAAATCATAGATGTTCAATGTTGTAAAATGTCAAATTTAAAGGGTTTAAATCCTGATCAGTGTTTGAACTGACTTTAAAGTTTCTCCTTTCAGTATATTGTTGAAGATTAAGAGTAACAAGCATCTTCATCATTTAATTCATGAGTATTTGTGTCCTCCCAGGTAGAACAACCTCTGAGGAACAAGAAGTGCGTTCTCCAGAAGCTGCTGTCCAAACAGCGCAAGCGTGCTGTCGTGGCTTGTTTCCGCATGGCTCCACTCTACAATTTACCAAGGTCAGTATTTATTCTTATGAAACTTTGAATTTTAATATTCAGTTATTTCCTTTAAAATAATTTCTTAAAATACTGCTTTTAACCATCCTAAGTGTGCATAGCAAGTAGACGTAAGGTCTATTTCTTAATCGATACAAAACCTTCATCCCCTACCCACTGACCTTCTCTCTTGTGTGTTGTGTTTTGTTTATTTTCATAACACTACCTCACCCTCCCTTTTCTCAGATACAAAAATAATAATTACTTCCTGAATGGCTATCGGGAGGTTTGGCTGGAAAGGGCGTTCAAAGCCTCGAGCTTTGACCGCCTGTTCTCCCTGCTGACGGTAAAGTGAGATTACAAAAGCAACTGCTTCATACCTTCAAACCCCTTCTTTTCATCCGCCAGGCTGTGGACCGATATCTGCCTAGCAACCAACTGTTGATTCTGATTGGTCAGCCACAGCAAGGCTGAGAATGGTGTTGCAGAGATTTATGTTAATGCAATACTTAAGTTATTATGCTATTGTGAAATAATTTCCAATTTTTCGTCAGGGCAGACTTCCATGAACCACAAGTCATTTTTCCTTCTGTTTTGATTTCATATAAACTTTATTAAAACATTGTGCAATCTTCCTGAATGTTTTTTGTGAGATTAAAGCGCCTAAATTTCATTTTCCAACCTAAACTTGACCAGTCAGAAGAGCCAGTGGATCCTACATTGACCAATCACCCTGCCTGAAATGCACTTCCTGTAAACCTCTCCCTCTCCCTGACATCTCTATTTCCTCTCTCAATGAAAGGAGTAAAACCTCACCAGAATCCATCCTAATGCCACTGTACCTCCCTCCCCACCTCCTCTTCATTCCTCCCCATCTCCTCTAACCCCCTCCCTTCCCAGGCATCGTGCTATCAACTTCTTCATCCCGGCCTATGAGAGACTTTGGATAGAGGCAGAGGAGTATTCGTTTGAGGAAAAGCTAGTTCAGGACCTGGCAGTAAGTACTGGGCTCATCCTGCCCATGCGCCATGTGCCCTGTGTTGGCACCCCTCTGCCAGTCCTGTTTGCCGAATGCTTCTCTAGCTTCGCGCCCGCTGAGCCTTGGGAGCGAGTCCGGGCGAGAACCTCGCCCAAAGCGCCCAGGGGGCCCCGCTCCAGGCATGCTAAAACCTTGAGACAGAGATCGGTGAAGAGTCAGAGGCTGCATGACCAACTCAGGAGACACAGGGCCAGAAAAGCAGGCTTTGGCATTCTGACAGCAGTGGTAAGGAGGGCCTCACACTACAGTAGGAGACTGTTGTAGCTGTCTGGCTGTAAGATGCGGAGCCAACCCATCAGTTGTCTTTTTGCTGTACTCTGCAAGTGTGTGAAGGTGACGTTGCGGTGCGTTCTGTGGCCATATCATTGGTGGCATGCTCGCTTAGACTTGTTTAAGAACACATTTCATATTGTATCTTTGTGTAACTGTTAAGCGTCGATATTTTCCTACCTTATCAAGTCTAATTTTAGGTCTAGCCAGATTTAAATTAGCCTGATTAGCTTGAAATTGTGAAGATTGTTATTAATGAGGATCATTCTTCATGTTAGCTCACTGCTTGTATCTGTTTGCTGCACCATGCATGTCTTTGGAAACACAACACAGTTCAAATTCCTCATTCCCAAATCACCAGGATTTTTTTATAGAATCTGCATGCCGGTGAATGATATGACTCATTTATGCGTTTTGAATAAATGTGTCAAAGTATGAGCAAGATTGAGAGGAGGAAAAAATGGGTGAGAAAAGCAGGTGTGGGATGAGTGATAAGGATGCGGTTTGAGAAGAGCTAACCTCTTCCACTTTTAACTTCTGTAGAAAACCCCAATGAAGATTGTGGAGGAAGAGGAAGAAGAGGTGGCTGAGGTCAAGCCGGACCCTCTGCACCAACTCATCCTCCACTTCAGTCACAATGCTCTGACAGAGAGGAGGTGAGATCGGGGAAACAGGGCCTCAGAACTGCAAGGTCCTCCACATCTGTTTGGTTATTTCTTTTAATGGATCACAAAAATATGGACTTTTTTTGAGCTGAATCATGAATCGCACAAATTTCAGTTTATTTGGTGATTTATCTTTTTGACCATCTTGAAAAAACATGTACAAATAAAAGTAAGAAAGGTGTTTTGTGTTTGTAATCAGCCTATCTGAGTAAATACATCGAAGTACCATCTTTCACCACAGTTATAGCTTTAAACATTTTTTTTTCTAGATTTACATATCTAGACACTGCAATATTTGAGAAATATTCTTTACAAAATAGCTCAAGGTCTATCTGATTGAATTACCTTTCATGTAGGGATGTCCTGATCCCGATCTGAAGATTGGTAAACATCAATAAATATGCTTAACCGTACTTTAACCAATATAATAAAGGCATAGAAACTCACCTTCTGGCATTTACATGCAGCAATAAACCGAAATAAACATAAAAACTTTTCTCTTAGCTCCTGCAGCTCGAGAAAAAAAAAAGGCAGATACTGAACAGCATCTGTGCTTTGTTCAAATACTTCTATCTATGCAATATTATAGTGAAAACACCAATGGTAATACTGCAACTTACAACCATTGAACAATGTAGGCTTTCTAACAAGTATTTTATCAAAAATATAGTTAATGCGATCCCATGACAGTGGAGGGCAGCATTGTACACACCAGCGTATAGAATGCTGGAAATACTTTTTTTATATATAACATTGTACAAGTAAGTGTTTTGCTTTTTAATTTTGTCTGGAAAATTAAACTGAAGTTGATCTAATTTTCTGTAAGATTTTGATTTCAATGGATTTACAACAATAATGGCAATGCTTATTAATGAAATTAGTCTTTTTTCAGTTTTATAAATGTCAATATTAAAGGTAAAATATCGATCGGCACTCTAGTCGGATCGTAATTGAGGTTAAAAGATCGGATCGAGATCAGAGGCCCAAAATGCTGATTGGGACATCTGTAATTTCAAGTTTTCCCACAGACTCTACTTTGGATTTTTGTCTTGACTTTGACTAAATTCATGAATATGTTCTGATCTGAATCATTTTACAGCATTTTGGAACAGATGTACTTTAACTTTTAATACATTACACACTCAGGTTGGCGGATATGAATGCTTCAAAATACTTTTTGAAGATTCTATCACAATTGATCGCAATGTAATTTTGTTTCTTTCAGCCACCTGGAAGTAGATCCTTTATATATTGCATATGCAGATATGATGGCAAAGGTACTCCTCTTCTAAAATGTTTCAACATACCCTTTCTGCCCCAGATTAATTAATGACTTTAAATGATGACCATTCTTTTTGTCAGAGCTGTGCAGAGGATGAGGAGGAAGAGGAAGAAGAAGAGCGGGAAAAGACATTTGAGGTACTTTGATCCAGCTGCTTGGGGCAGCGGCTCTCAGACTGTTTTTATATCTTTTTGTGAGTTGCGTATTTGTGTTTCACCTTCAGGAAAAGGAGATGGAAAAGCAGAAGATCCTGTATCAACAAGCGAGGCTGCACGCTCGTGGGGCGGCTGAAATGGTGCTGCAGATGATTAGTGCCAGTAAAGGTAAAAATGGCCTTGACCATTTTCAGACCCGGGAACATTTAAAAATGTTTTCAGGTAGTGAGATGAGAATTCTGGCTGCTTGTAATCGTCTACACGCCTTGATATAGAAGTCAGAATTATCTTTGTTCTGATGTTTTTTTGTGGAACTTATTTTAAACGAGCTAAAACCTTTACATATCAACCTCTTTAGTTTCCATTTCAAAGATGGATTTAAAATCATACACATTTTTGTAGGAAAAAAATGATATATGATGAGACTTTTGTGTGTGTTTTCTGTTTTTTATTTCTCTACCATTAGGTCGTCTGGGCCCTATGGTGACCTGCACCCTCAAACTGGGCATCTCTATCTTAAATGGAGGCAACGTGCAAGTTCAACAGGTGTTTACAGCGCTAATCCAAATCTCTGCTATCATGCAACAAGCTACTATGTGCTGCATGATTTAGCTGTGGTTTTTAATCTTATAATCTTCTCTTATCACAGAAAATGCTTGATTACTTGAAGGAAAAAAGAGATGCAGGCTTTTTCAAGAGTCTGTCGGGACTGATGCAGTCTTGCAGGTAGGGATTAATTTATACCAATATGGTAAAACACCTTAAGACAGACAGAAATATTTTTTTCCAACAGCTATTGCTTTTATGGTCGCAGTCTGCATTGTCTTCTAGGCTGCAACATAGGTAAAATAAAGTAACTTAATCATAAAAAGTTTTATTTTTTTCGTCTGCTACAAAATGACCTGCGTGCGTCATTTCAGTGATTTTGGTGGTGGGGAGAACTGTTAATATGAAGGACCAAATGTGACGAATATATATTTCTTTTCTTATACATGCATTTTTGCGAAAAAAGGCATACATTTTGTTGTTTCTTTTCCTTATAAATGAATTCCTTGTTTTTACATCCCCTCGCCTCCACTTCTTACTTTACCTTATGCATGTCTGTCTCATTATGCAAATGAGGAGGGCTGCCCTTCTTGGTCCAACTCCTCTACTATTGGTCAATAAACAGGAAGGAGCAAGATCCATCTGGACATCGATTATGCATGCCTGCTCTTTTGGCTATTTCAGAAGAACAACTTGTTTTATAGGAAGTGAATTCCTACCAGAGATGTCTCAGATTATTGCAGAAGAATTAAAGCACGTTGCTATCTTAGCTGAATGTAATACAGTTAGTGATGACTATTGTTTCACGTAGACATTTTGAGGGTCAGGCTACTCCAGTTAGCTGCAGACACTGATGATGAAGCTGAAGATGAAGTTCTACAGATTTTGGAGGAAGTGGCTTGTTAGTGGCATACAAAGTCGTTCTGCACATGGATCCTGCTCCTTCCTGCTTACTGACCAAGAGTAGAGGAGCTGGACCAAGAAGGGCAGCCCTCCTCATTTGCATGAGGCAGAAATGCAAAAGGATCAGAATGTAAAAACAAGGAATGTATAAGGACAAGGAAAAACAAAATATATATGTTTCTTTACAAAAAAAAAACTGTACTAGGTAAGGAGAAACAAAATCTTTTTTTTTTTTTTCGGTGAAAATGCATGTATAAGGAAAAACAAAATATACATTTTTCTGTTATTTTTAATTGTTAGTTTTGGTCCTCCATATGTTTAAGGGTATAATAGCTGATATCACTATATTCAGAGTGAATTATAAGGGCAGAGTGGATTGATTCCCCTAACTGAGTAACTCTTAAAGTGATTCTCTTTTTTTTCAGCTTCAGAGAAAACACTTGCTTTCATCTCATACTTTGTGAAATTAGCCATTTATCCGTGTTCCTACCCTAGAGAAAGTATGTAAGGATCGTGAGGAATTTTCCTGGTTTTGATTCGTAAAAGTGGCTGCAATCTAGTCATCCATCTCTCTTCCTTGAAATGTTTTTTTGTTAAAGGTACAATCTTTAAATTCATATATAAATATTTAACATGAGTTTATATTGAGGGTGAATATTTATAAGGAATAAGAAATCTGGAAATGTGAGTCTGGATAAAAAGGACATCTTTACATGAGAAATGAGTTTGAAAATGAGATTGTAGCGCAAGTAAAGACAATTGCTTCCACCACAAATTCAAATTAGTTCCCTAGTTGCTCGGGTATCAAAACTTTAAAATATTGGGTCTACAGCCAGGATCCTAATACCATTTTGAAGCTCTGGTCAAACCTCCTAATGTGAGTTGAGAAAAAAATATATATATAACAAGATCCAGCATTGGTAAAACAGGAATCAGTTCCCATCTGACAGGATTTGCAGCAGAAGTTAATACAGAGTGTGCCAAGGTGATCTTGCAGAAATCTTGAACAAATGTCAACCAATTAGATGTTGATACAATCAACTATCCAACTAATCACATAATCCTTACATAGTTGTGCAGTACTTTTGTAATTTGTGTCCTAATGTACATTTATTATTCTTTAGTCTTTATCTGTGAATCTAAATGGTTATATAACCAGTCACTTTGCTGCTGTTACAGCTGAATTTCCCCTTTATGGGACAATAACACAAAATTAACTCATCTAAGATGGACAGGACATACATGTGGTGAAAATAAAACGCCCATCTGGGAGAGAAGTTAAAAAGGCGAGCTGCTGTGTCCTGAACTAGTTGGAGGGGACTTGAATAACTGTTGCACACTGAAACAGAAAGTGTTGCAATAGTTGTGAAATTGATCAAAGCATGACCAGCCATCTCTTTGCATAAATTATTGAACTGCAGTATATCATAGAAACGTCAGAGGGAAGCAATAGTTTGTCAAAAAAAAATTCTGTTTCAGAAGTTTTAGTAAGTATTTTCCCCAGTTTTAGAAAAGAGAAACATGGGTTTATCATCTGTTTGTTCTCCTAGTGTCCTGGACTTGAACGCATTTGAGAGGCAAAACAAGGCAGAAGGACTCGGCATGATGACAGAAGAAGGTTCAAGTAAGTCTGAAGACTCTTTCCAGTTTTGCATTTTTAAAAGACAGCTTTCTGGGGTACCATTCGAAGCTTTCACATCTCTAACTTTCAACCCAAACCTCCCTTCTCATCAAACTGTTCGTCTCACCAGTCAGTCCTTCGGCTCATCATTTCCACTGAGAATTAACAATTCACTGTAACTACTATCCTCTTTGTAGCTGTTTTTTTTTTTTATCTTTCACCATGACCGAATACCTGTTCTGTTAGATGCAACCCAGACCTATGGGGTGTTTCTCAATGTCAAGGCACCCTGGTAGGCGAGGCGCCTTGCTTATGTGCACACTGTCCTTCCTTGGTCAAAGAAAACGTTTAAATGGAACAGACTTACCTCACGTGACCACAGATGCCAGCTTAAGTGCTCTGTTTACATCCTGCCCATTGTAGTTGCATAGTAAGGTAGTAACGTCCTTCAGCCATGGAACTGGAAATGTATAACAAGCGTTTAACTTTTTTTAACTGTGTATATGTCGGTTAAATCAAATGTGTAAGCGAGTTAGTGCCTGGTAGCCACCGAAGCTGCAACTACTAAGCAAATAACCAACCGTATGTAACTGCTTTGGATCTGAAAAAAACATTTTAGATATAAGCCCGATAGTTACAATTAGTTGACTTCCATTTAAACTGAAAATGTATCCCGAAGTAGCTGCCGCCGGCTCCTACCGTGCTGTATTCTGGGAAATTTTTGAAAGAGGGAAGGCATCAAGGCACCTCCAATGCATCCTTGGTTAGTTAGCTAAACGGCCGACAAACGGAGGACAGATTCATCGGTAGCACATGAACATTGGTTCATTGGTTACCTGGCATAGGCAACCGGGGATGGACTAAGGGATCAATGCGAGGTTTCTTGGCATTGAGAAACGCCTATGTTTTTTTTTCCTTTGTCCTAAACAGCATGTCTTTTTTCTTCCACTCGTAGCTGATGTATTCATATCTTTTTGTATTGTAACTCAGTGTCTTCTCTTTTTGCTCGTGTCTTTGTGTGCTGTTTGTCTCCTTCCTGTCATTTAAAAAACTCATCGATGGCAGTCCACTCTCAGCGGGGTAAATAGCAAATTTAGATCATCGTGATATGGCTACATGCTTCTGGCCTGAATGCCCCCTCCATATTTGTGGTCCATAATCCCTGCTTTATCTGTCAAGCGCCTCTGTCACCTCCTCTAGATGTCTGTAGGGAGACCCTGTGCATGCTGATGGAGCACACTCAAAGTGGGTCTTTAAAGTCCACTGCCTGTTTTCTGTTTTCTCCTGCCTTTTGTTCAAATTTCCCTCCCATAATCAACATTTACTAATGCCAGTTCTGATTGGTGCTGCTCAGATGTGTAATAAGACGTTCTATGCCACATCAAACAGGTTTGACTAAAGGTCTGTGGGCTCTTCCACGGTTCAAGCAAAGCTATGGCTTACTTTGAAATTGGGGCCTATTCCACGAAGCTGGTCATGTTTTGTAATTCGTAACTTTCACATGGTGTTACAAGCTGCTTTCATATTTTAAATCTATCAGATTTTCTTTTCCCTGACTGGATAAGTCAGTTAAAGCGAATTGTAAGTCTGTCTGTCCGCTGCTTTCATAGTTTTCATCAGGCCTCCTCACGGCCTGCATGTGAAAGTTATCCAGCTTCCTCCAGCTTCAGGACATGTCCTTGTGTTTTGTTGTTTCAATATAAAAGCATTTTCTGTTCTTCATTAAATAGCACTTTGGATTCAGTTTTCAACCTGTAATCTAAAGACTCCAAATTTGTGGATATGACATGCCTGGCCTGCCCTATAGTAAATATTTTCAAGGAGAGTTTTATATGATACAGTGCCTTGGAAAAGTATTAATACCTCCTACAGTTTTTGAACATTTTGTCTCATTACTATTGGAAACTGAAATGTTTTTGTGGACAGATGGGTACATAGTAGTAGAGGATTTAAACATAAAAGGAAAACAACATTTTGTACAAATGAAAATCTGAGAAGTGTTTCATACATTGTGACAGTCACTTTTAGTCAAAACTTTGTACATACATTTTTGCTGCCTTTATCCTCATTCATCTTTGTAAAATAGCTTCAACTCAGTCAGATTAGATGCAGACCATCTGTGTAAATTCATCTTTACATTTGGAGACATATTCCCAATTGGATTTAGGTGTTAACTTTGAATAGATCATTCTAAAGTATGAGTGTGCTTTGATTTAAACCCTTTCATTTGAAATCTGGCTGTATTTTGTCTTTAATAACCATCAAATAACCACCCTTTATTTAGTTCTATGCATATTTCCATCTATGCTAGTCAGCTTTCCTGTCCTTGATGAAGTAAAGCATTCCCACGGAGAGGGCGTGTTAACAGTTATTTGAGGTTTTAGTTCAGTTTTTCTCTTTTCTGAACATAACTTTCTTATTCGGTCTCATTCTGTGCTGGTCTATCAAATAAAATCCCTATTAAAATACATCTACGTTTGTGGTTGAAATGTGGCAAAATGCAAAAAATCCCAATGGGTATGAAAACTTTTGCAAGGCAAAATAGTTTCTTGTACTGTACAAAAAAAAATGTTTAGCTTTGGAAGCATTGATGTAATTTTTTATTTTTTTTTCCAAGGCTCCAAGGTACTTCAGAATGATGAATTCACCAAAGATCTGTTCCGCTTTTTGCAACTTCTATGTGAGGGCCACAATGGAGGTGAGGATGGGATTCAAAATCTTGGTTTTACAAAAAAGAAAAAATAGATACATAATCCATGCCTACATGGATTACAATTAAACTGCTCTTGTACTTTTTCTGTCAGATTTCCAAAACTTCCTGAGAACCCAAACTGGAAACACAACCACTGTTAATATCATTATCAGCACTGTGGACTATCTGCTCCGTCTCCAGGTGGGTAACACGCTACCTTTGACATCTTCATTGTCATGATTTCTGTATAAATAATTGGGATAATCTCTAATAGTATCCATGTCCCTTGTAGGAATCAATTAGTGACTTTTATTGGTATTATTCTGGGAAGGATGTAATTGATGAGACCGGGAAGCACAATTTCTCCAAAGCTTTATCTGTAGCCAAGCAGATATTTAACTCGCTCACTGAGTACATTCAGGTAAGTGTCTACAAAATCAACTGTCTTTTAATAATGATTTTCATCATATATTTCATGGTGTTTTTTTTCTGTCCTCTCTTACCTGCAGGGGCCTTGTATTGGAAACCAACAGAGCTTAGCTCACAGCAGACTGTGGGATGCAGTTGTTGGCTTCTTGCACGTGTTTGCAAACATGCAAATGAAGCTATCACAGGTACCTTTAACCTACTGTATGTGTTTCCGTTTGTGTGTATGTGGATTTCATTTATTTTTATTTTTTACAGGAATTGCAACAAGGCATATGTATCCTATGATAGCTAAGCAGTTCTTGTTTAACCATCTATTTCTGACGTATAGAATATTTAAAATATTGACCCACCGATACCAGTTTTAACCAATTAAAACTAAAACATCAAATATATTTTGGGAGCCTTATTGCCATTGGTGATTATTATCCATTCATATTAGAAACATAGGCAAATGTCACTGTTAAACAGGGTTTAATATTTTTAATAAAAGATAAAATGAATGCTAAAATGAATGATAAAATAAATTTTTAAACAGTCTTGTCCATTTTATATTTGCTATTAATTCATAGCAGTTTGATTAGAATGACTAAATTAAAGGATCGGTGTCTGAATTTAATTGATAATGTAACTCATGCTATCAAAACATTAAGAGTATTTCCAAATCAAACATGTTTGATGACCGCATAAGGTTTAGAAGTAAAAGGAAAGACAGTTAATCTGTTCTTTAATATATTCAGCTTTCCTGTTATCTGCTGTAGTGTAACTGTTTAAAAGCAGTGGCCTGCTTAAAGAGATGATGAAAATAAAGTTTCCTTCAAAGAAAACCTAACACCCTTTGTGCTTTCTCTAGCTTTGAAGGAAAAAAATGAACAAAGCTACCTTTGACACTTCTTTGGTCGTTATCACTTTACACAGTGAAAAACTCTTGTTGGTGTGACATTTTGCTGTTTAGGAGAAGATTGGATTTTGACATTCTGTCACCAGTTTAAAGGCCAATGAAGCTTAAAATCGCCAGACTCTGTCACCAGTTGATTTCTCTCGGTGTCTCTACAATTTCACCATTAGGGACTGGAGATATTTGTTACTATTGTTCTATAAAGCTATAGAGCCCCATATTCGGTTCTTATTTAACTCATATTGAAAGTTGGATGATCAAGCGAAGATTTCAGCAACTTGTTGAACCGAGCATGCACTTTTGGATTCGGTAATTTTAATTAAAGTTCATTTTAGGGATGTTTAATCACCTGTAATAGATTACTCAGAAACACAATTACTGAAAGCTACTAACACACTTGCAGCAGTGATTAGATGTAATAAGGCAAATATCAAAAAATCTAAACTAAAATAGTTGGTCAAAAATCTAAACCTCTTTCATATCTATAGGACAATGGCTGATAGTTGTGTTTTAAACTAATATTGTTCCCCGTTTTTCTTTCTAAAAGTAATTTTCTAATCATTAACCTTTTAAAAGGCAACCAGTCTGCTTGCACCAGATGACTGATTAATTTAATTTGTTTTGTGTTTGTGTGCATAACTTTAACATATTGGTCTGTTTAAAAAAAAAAAAAAAGAGAAATGACAAACCTTAAAGATTTGTTTTAATCTCCTTGAAGGATGCCAGTCAGATTGAGCTGTTAAAGGAACTGATGGATTTACAGAAGGACATGATTGTCATGTTGCTGTCTCTCCTTGAGGGTAAAATTCTTGTATTGTAAAAATGTATTCTAGTCCCAAAGTCACGGAGCATGAAATAATCAGAACAGTTTCGTACCTCCTCAGGTAACGTGGTGAACGGAACAATCGGGAAGCAGATGGTTGACACCCTGGTGGAGTCCTCAAGTAATGTGGAGATGATCCTCAAATTCTTTGACATGTTCCTCAAACTAAAGGATCTCACAACATCCGACAACTTTAGGGAGTATGACCCAGAATGTAAAGGAATGATTTCTAAAAAGGAGTTCCAGAAGTCGATGGAAAGCCAGAAGCAGTACAACCAATCAGAAATCGAATTCCTGCTCTCCTGCGCAGAGGCTGATGAGAACGACATGTTTAATTATAAGGAGTTTGTGGAACGATTCCACGAGCCAGCCAAGGACATTGGTTTCAACGTGGCCGTGCTGCTGACCAACCTGTCCGAACACATGCCCCACGACTCCCGACTCGCAACCTTCTTGGATCTAGCAGAGAGTGTCCTCAGCTACTTCGAGCCTTACCTGGGTCGCATTGAAATCTTGGGCAGCGCAAAGCGAATCGAGAGGGTTTACTTTGAGATCAGCGAGTCGAGCCGTGAGCAGTGGGAAAAGCCTCAGGTGAAAGAATCCAAGCGCCAGTTCATCTTTGATGTGGTGAATGAAGGCGGAGAGAGCGAGAAGATGGAGATGTTTGTCAATTTCTGCGAGGACACCATCTTTGAGATGCAACTGGCCTCACAGATCTCTGAACCGGACGCTGCTGATCAGCCTGAGGAAGAGGAGGAGGAAGAAGTGCACAGCATCCTGGAGGAGCTTTCTGGAGCAGAAGACGGCACCACGGAGTCTGCCTCAGCTTTCACCACTGCGTTCCGTTCCATCAAGAAGAAGATCGCAGACATCCGGCAGATTTTCACCATCAAAACCGCACGGAAGCAGTTCAAGAAAATCAAGAAGCTGAGCATCAAGGAGCTGATCACAGGCTTTTTCTCCTTCTTCTGGATGATCTTTATTGGCTTCTTTAAAGGCATTTTCAGCCTTATCTTTGGTTTCTTCCACGTCATCTGGTCCTCTATGTTTGGCGGGGGGCTTGTTGAGGGAGCCAAGAACATAAAGGTGACAGATATCCTCGGCAATATGCCAGACCCAACTCAGTTCGGCATCCATGGAGACGTGGGAGAAGGAGACAAAGTGGAGGCTATGGAGTCATCTGGTAGCCTGGACAAAGCCACGGCTCCTGCAGGGGACGCCACAGAGGTGGACGTAATGATGGAGCTACTGGCGCCCAAAAAGGAAGGAGGAAAACACGTGGAGCCCGGCCTGGGGGATATGTCAGAGCTAAGTGGAGAGCCCTCTGCTGCAGATAGTAAAAAGGTGCTTCAGCATTTTTCCCCCAATCCATCTAGTCTTTATTGTTCTATTCAGACCAAGTAGCCTAATTTTTGATGTCTCATGAAAATGTGTTGCAGAAAGCCGGCGCTGACACCTCCGAAAGTGAGCCAGAAAAAGCTGAGTGAGTAGAAGACTGAACTGGAAGTAAAGTTACCTGGCAGAGTGATATCAACTGTTGCTTAAACACGTGACCATTACAGCACAGAGAAACGTGAGAAGGAAGACAAACCGAAGGAGGAGGCGGCTAAGGAACCAGCTGTGGAGGAGAAACCCAAACCCAGATCCAGTCAACCTAAAGAGGCGTCTCCTGCCCTTATGTCAACCATCTTTGCCGTCTTTGATGTCTATCTGAATAAGATGCTGGTGAGCACTTTGAGCTCTAGAGGCTAATCCTCAGAAAGTGCATATGCACTTATTTTAAACCATCCTATTCTCTTAATATGGTGCAGCAACAGATTTAGACTTTCTTTCAATCTCTTACACAAGTTGTGATCAAGAATTGTTTTACGAACAGGGTGAGAAAATCCATCACTGTCTAATTTATCCAATATGGGGGGAAAACCCCAGAAAAACCTCCAGTGTCAATCGTAGCAGAAATATCCTTATCAGATTCCTAAACTGACTCCTCTGTGGGAAGGAGCAGCAGGTCTATACTGAACTGTCTTCTAATGGACCAACTTATTTAGTGTTGAGCCAAGCCAACATACCAAGGATTCTCATTTCAGCTATTTGTATGCAGTAGGCATGGGCCAGTATGACATTCTGACTATGATAACCTTACGTATTTTTTTACCGCTATAAAAAAGTTAAAAGAAAAAAATCTGTCAACATAAGAATAGCAGGTGAGACTTTAAAGAAAAGCCTGGTCGGTGCTTTTCTACTGAAGGCTATTAGGATGTTACAAGAAAATCTATCTTAAAAATACATAAACCTAGACCTAAAAGGCTTGAAAATAGTTCTCTTAGTGGACTTTTCTAAAGCAGTCAAACTTATTTATAATGCACATTTTCATTGCAGAATTATCTGGCTCGTAACTTCTACAACCTCCGTTTCCTGGCTCTGTTTGTTTGCTTCGCCATCAACTTCATCCTGCTCTTTTATAAGGTAAGATACACATACATCTTCACAAAGCTGCATGCTACAATAAAAGTAACTATATATTTCTGCTAATTGAATGCTTATCAAGTCTAATTTTTCTATATATTAAATGACATAATTTTCTTGTAAAAATTACAGCATAAAAAAGAGTCCCAATTGTAAAATCAAATTTCCTCGGCTGGTTAAAGAGTTGAGATGAAAACCACTCAGAATTGACTACAGATGGTACAAAATATGTACCGTTTTGGGCATATCCTTTGCATCTCCCTGTCTAGGTCACTGGTGAGACTGATGAAGAAGAAGAGGAGGACGAGAACGGCTGGGGTGATGATGATGACGAGGAGGAGAACACGCTGTTCGACATGGATGAGTTTGTGCTACAGGAGAGCACCGGCTACATGCTACCGACGCTGCGCTTCTTGGCGGTTTTCCACACAGTCATCTCTCTCCTCTGCGTGGTCGGCTACTACTGTCTGAAGGTGCAGTTTTAACCAAATCACCATCATCCCAGCAGTCCAGCTTCATGAAGACATTTTAGTTATTGCACTCTCCTTCTGGTTTGCCGTTAGGTTCCTCTGGTAGTCTTCAAGAGAGAGAAAGAGATCGCCAGGAAGCTGGAATTTGACGGTCTGTATATCACCGAGCAGCCGTCTGATGATGACATCAAAGGCCAGTGGGATCGGCTCGTCATCAACACGCCGTGAGTCGCTGTCAGGGGCATCTTGCTCTACGTGTGTGACTGATCTCACCAATGGCGTTACATTTCATTGCTTGGTTTTCAGATCGTTCCCGAACAACTACTGGGACAAGTTTATTAAACGTAAGGTGAGTTTCCCGTACACGGATGCAAGAGTTTAAGTGAATATTGAATATTCTAAGTGCCAGATTAAATGTTTTGGTAAGACCCTTCTTCAGAAAATAATAAATGACTTATTTTTCTCTCCACCTTTTATAGAGTACACTTTCCTTAGCAAAGATGTGGTAATAAAGACTATATTTCTACTGTACTTCCTCTGTGCACGTAGGTGATCAACAAATATGGCGACATGTATGGGGCCGAACGCATCGCTGAGCTTTTAGGTCTGGACAAGAGTGCTTTGGACTTTGACCCCACCGTGGAGACTGTTGAGAAGGAAGCCTCTCTGCTTTCTTGGTGAGACTGCTGAAATCCTAAGACTGCTTTAGACTCTCATCTCTGATTTGCATCCTGCTCAAACATTACCCTGTCTAAAAAGCTAAAAAAAACAGACAAAGTCCTTTTAATGATTTATTTACAGTCACTGGAGAAAAGGGACAGTTATTACATCATTTTGTGATAGCTCCACTTTTCATTGCTTTACTAGACAGAAGATCTGATCTACAGTCATATTAAAGTAGAAAGTCATCTCGTATAGTCCCTCAGTGGGAAGTTCAGGTGTACGAGCAGCAAATGGAAGCTCCAGTCACACAAAGGTAAAAAAAAAAAAAAGAATTAACTGTACATTAAGGGCATATCTAAACCTTGAGAAATATACTGTACAGTTATTTAAAAAAGCATAATCAATAAAAATTAGTTTGTAATAAAAAAAAAACATTGTATATTTGTGCATAAATACATTTACAAGAAATGGGGAAAAAAACCATTTAAATACAGTAGTGGCAGGAATGCAAATATTGATATTCTTGGAAGCAGTGATGTTTATAAAGTCTCAGCAGCTGAAGAAAGGATCTGTGATCATGCTTCTTTGTGCACAAATTCAATAAATTAGAATAATGTTGAAAAGTTCATTATTATAACTTGGTCTCTATATGAAACACATTATATAGGTTAACTTTTCAGAGACTGATGTTTGGCTTTAATGAAAAGTGTATTTCAAACTTTAAGTGTTTCAACTTTTTATGACATATGAGCCACATTCAATGCATATTAGTCATTTTTAAATGACCTATATAAAAGTGAGATAAATGCTGAACTTTTGAACTTAATGTGACATACTTGGATTTCGAAATAATTCCTGACATTCTCTATAATATTCTTAAACAAAACCATCCTGTTTCAGTTTTGGCTCTGGTACACTGGCCGTTTAATGTTGACTGTGTAAATTTAACAAACCTTTCGCTTAGGATAAGTGCCATATATATATTTTTTTTGGCAAGGCAAGGCAGTTTTATTTGTATAGCAAACTTTCAACATAGGGCAATTCAAGATGCTTTACATCATTAAGATTGGTTCACAGAAAAAATATGTTTGATGATTAGAATACAAATGAGCAGTTACAATAAGAAAATAAATCAAGAAAATACAACAATGTAGGGACAAGTGAGTAAAAAAGTGGACATAAATAGTTGAAAACTATTTGATGAATAAATCATTGGGTTTTCCTGTTTAGGATCCTTTTGGTAAAAAAAAAACTAGTTGTTTGATGTCTGTTTTTCGTATGTGGGCAGTTTGATGTATCACAGGAGAATTGATTGAAAATCATTGCATTAATTTATGTTTTGGCTAATATGGTCAAGAGAGTTCTTATAAATCTAAAGTAAAACAAAAAATGTATGGCAAACCTTATCTTAAAACTCAACATTTCTTTCAATAATAATTATATTAGTTATTTAACTTTATTACAGATGTGGCAGAACAAAAACTAAAAAGAAAGAATTAAAATCGGTCAAAAAAGTTACATGAAAGCTAAAAGGCCATTGATTCCACGTTGTTGAATGAAACCAAACTGAATCTGTAGTGATGGAGATAAAAGATGTTTTGTTGAGGCCTTTATTCTACACATAGAACTGCAGGGGGTTCTGCAACATGGCAGACTGACAAACATTTGTTTATCAGCTGTAAGAAGAAATGTATTCCTAGGTAAATATATGACAAACATTTTCTTCTCGACAGGTTGAGCTCCATTGACACAAAGTATCACATCTGGAAACTAGGAGTGGTTTTGACTGACAATGTGAGTTTATTCATTTGTGTAATAGCTGCTAAATGAATTAACATCACTAACTGTATCACAGAAGCCAGTGGCCTTGATGTTTTTCACTAAAGAAAGGCTTGACTCTGTCTCTTTCCTCCAGAACTTCCTGTATTTGATCTGGTATACCACCATGTCCATTTTTGGACACTTCAACAACTTCTTCTTTGCGGCACATCTGTTGGACATAGCAATGGGTTTCAAGACGCTTCGCACCATCCTGTCGTCTGTCACCCACAATGGCAAGCAAGTGAGTGCTTGAACCACTAGAGGGAGCCAAAGTACTAAGAGTATGAATGTTTCCATTGGTTTGGTTCGTTTTATAAGAGAAAATGTCACGCTTACAAAAACATAATTGTGAAACAAATATGCTCAAGCATTTCTTTTACCCATCTGAGAAAGAACTATACGACAATTACTTAAAAACAATCCAGATGAAGTAAATGGATTTGTTGATTAAAGAGAAGGTTTTTTTTTTTTTCAACCTGGACCTTATTTCTTAGCAAATATAATACATTCAGTTACTCCTCCAAATTTTTTTAAGCCACTTGGAGTCCTTTGGGAGAAGTATTAATCTGCACCAAAAATCTTAATTTAACCATGTTTTGTTATTAATAATTTGCACTACTCCCCTTTGGAGTTCAGAACATCTTGGAAGGGCTTATAAGTTCTGTTCCGGGATGATTTAGAGGCTATAATACAACTAAACTATTGCGTGATTACAATTATGTCACTGCCGTGGTGCTGCACGACATTTACTCTGTTCTACGGCGGTCGGCTACAGAGAACTTGCTACTGCAGACGTCAACATGGTTTGCCTTTGTGTGTTTCCAAATTGCACTCAACTGAATAACCAGTTGGACTAAATTCAGCTTGCTGCAACTATGCAGACTACCGCTGTAATGACTGGCAGCTGAGACCTCACTGAAATCCCAGGTTAATGTAGTTGGAAACGGTTGGATTAAAACCCTGTAAAACACCCAAAAGGTAATACCTTAGCACCTCTGAGACGTTCCAAAGTATTCATAACAAAAAACGGTTAAATGAAGGATAATGCCTTCTTACAACCGGCAAATCTCCTGCCCTTATTGACTCCACATTATATGGATTTATGCTGATCATAACTGGATATACACTTCTCCTGAAGGACTCCAAGTGGCTCCAGGCTTGTCTGGGTGAGTAAACAAAAGTAATATTTGCTAAAAAATAAGGGGCTGGTTGAAAAAAGACAAAATTCTCCTTTAATACTTGTATAGTAATTAAAAACAAAGACAGTTGAGCCAGTGTAGCTGGATTAGAATTATTGGAAAAATGTTTTACACCTGCAATAATATTTTGGGGCCTAGTTTTTATTCTAGGCTTCAAACTTTGCAACAAGTTTAATTTTCCAAAAAGGACGGTGTGGTTGTTGCTTTTACCAGGGAAAAAATTCCACAGTATGCAAAAAATGCTGCCAGAGAACATTCATTTAAATTCTGTTTATTTACAGAGGTCCAATTCATCACACGTCTTCTTAACACACTTTAAGAAAATAAGTCATAAAATTCAAACATACAATTGAAATTGGTCAAGCTTTTTATCTAAGGAAACCCATCAATAAAATATTAATTAAAACTTTAATGGCTTTATAGGAGAGAAATATAGTTAACCAGATAGGCTTTTAAGTCTAAAGGATGAAAGCAAAAACAGTTTCAGCAAATAGCTGTTTCTAGGAGACGGGGTTAAACGGCATAAGACGGAACCAAGTGCACTATATAAAGGAGAACATTAAGCTGAATGTTGCATCTTAACTGAACACCAGACCAGATGTAGCCTTTATGAAGAGAAAAAAACTACATTGGAATGTGAGTAGGAAAAAGAAGCAAAGTGAGAGGTTCTTTACTTCATCAGCAGAAGCCAATTTAATTCCATTGTGAGTAAGTGACTAAGCATTTTCTCTGGACTGTAGTCCAAAGATGAGAATTTAGATTGATAGTAATAGGGAACCTGGGCTGTATTTGATCATTTCTGGTTTAAAGTGATTTATTCAACCTTAATGTTCATTTGAAAAACACAAAGAACAAATTAATCTCCAATTTAAACCACAACTTTTAATCCATTTTATCCCAACCTTGTGTAAGGGAGTTGCACATGATTTTATGTGGATCTAAATGTAAAAAAAAAATATGAATATGTACAAAGGTCTGATTTTTTTTCTGAGAAGAAAACATTCAGACAATAAACAGTTTATTCAAAAATCATTTTTCCTAGAATCTGAAATGTTTCCTTTTTTTAATAAGCATTCTTTCCCTGCAGCTTGTGCTGACTGTAGGTCTGCTGGCCGTGGTCGTCTACCTCTACAGTGTGGTGGCCTTCAACTTCTTCAGAAAATTCTACAATAAGAGCGAGAATGAAGACGAACCTGACATGAAGTGTGACGACATGATGACAGTATGTCTAACGTCTGTTTCTTTAGAAGAAAGAATAGGCAAGATTCCTTTGGTTTTTATTCCGAATGGATGACGATAAAGTCGTAGTGGCCTTGATCAGGGTATCAAGAAATGACTACTAGACTCAGTAGAAAAAAAAATTCCTCAGCTAAGACCCAAATGCTTTTAAAGTGATTTGCTGCTTATTAATAGAAGACTCTGCAGGACCTTGACAAATTCCAAAGCAATTCATCTTAACCATTTATACAAAAACATCATTGCCTTTTAACATTAGGAAAAGCTGAGTCTTAAGAAGCAAAGTTTCTAGTCGGAAAGAATGGGGAATGTTACAATTTTCATGATTTGTCCCTTATAGGAGTATAAATTCTGTTCCAAATGGACAACTGATCATAATTAATTGAGCTGCTGTTGAATTAATTTTCATTTTTCGACTGCATAGTGCTACTTGTTCCACATGTATGTGGGTGTGAGAGCCGGTGGAGGCATTGGAGATGAGTTGGAGGACCCGGCTGGAGATCCATATGAACTCTACCGCATCCTATTTGACATCACCTTCTTCTTCTTCGTCATTGTCATCCTGCTGGCCATCATTCAGGGTAAATATTTACTCCAATCACAACAAGATCTAGAAGTACTTCTTGACTGATCAGAACTTCTCAACCTCCCATAGGTTTGATCATTGATGCCTTTGGTGAGCTGAGAGACCAGCAGGAGCAGGTTAAGGAGGACATGGAGGTAAGACTCAGGTCTAACATAAAGCGGACCCCTGGTGTTTGCGAGAGTTACGGTGCATTCACACACCAAATGACAGCGGCAGTTGCGGCAAGATTACATGTAAAGTTTACGGTCGAGTACGTCAGAGTCTCTGCGGTGTGTTGTGTGCGTTGGCTCTGTAAACTTTTCAAACGTAACTTGCGTTGAAAGCGGCAACGTAGCAAACACAAGCAACGCAGAAGTTCAGCTAGCTGAACTTTTGACTCAGAGCATCTCGCTGTAGTGATGTGACTACACATATCTTGAATGAAGCGCGGGTCCAGTGAAAACATTTTCAACAAACGCAGATTTAAAAAATCAGAAATAACACTTACCGAAGTCAGATGGACAGGCGCACCAGTGGTTGGTGTCCTGGTAGTAGATTTGATCTCAGATGCAGCCCAGGAAGTGGTAAAATTGGTCACGGGACAGACGGAAGTAACGCTGAAAGCGAACCTCATCCATAAATAGCTCCTGCAGCAAACGGTTAAACTCCCTAAACTCAGAACGCATCTGGAGAATGGGTGCTGATGCACCCGATGTTATCTAGCTTTATCTAGCAAATAAAGCCAAGCCATTCTCTTGATACGGTCAGCCATAGTTCAGAAGGTCCGGCTGGCAAAATAGGAAGCCCCGCCCACACACTTTTTTTTGTTGCTCAGAAGCCTCAAAGTACGCATGTCAAACTACATGCGTTGGTTGAAGCAGACAAAGTGTGCGATCTGAACGCAGCATTAGGTATCACAATCACTCATGAATAGCTGAAATCCACAAACACTTGTTCTGATTTGCCTTGCTCCGCTGCAGCCTATTTGACGAGTGACGCGCATCGACTGTTATATAAAAGTTGCACGCTAACCAATTTTATCATAGAATTTTCGTTGTTGCAGTTCTATTGACAGGCTGCTGCAGCACCGGTTGGCATGCAGAGAGGAGGTAGCGCAAATTTTTTTCAAACAAGTGCGTTAGAGTAGGGTCACATCGAAAACATGCAGGATGTTTCGGACAACTGCTCTAAACAACTACCATAGGCCAACCCCACAGCATGAAGCTACCTATACAGATGTGTAATTCTCTTGATTATTTATCTTAGACCAAATGTTTCATCTGCGGCATTGGGAATGACTACTTTGATCGAACGCCTCATGGGTTTGAAACTCACACCCTACAAGAGCACAACCTGGCCAACTACCTGTAAGGATATATACAGTAAAAATCTGGGGTTATTTCTGGTATAAAGTGTGAATCTTTTATATAACTCCTGTCGTCCTTTGTGTAGGTTCTTCCTGATGTACCTGATCAACAAGGATGAGACTGAACACACGGGTCAGGTATGTGAAAACACAAGTGTTTGTGGTTGTTAGTGCAGTCTAATGGGTGCTCTGGCCAATAAGACAACAAAGGATGGACAAGAAGCACTCCAATCTCAGCTTTTTACTAATGCAACATTTCAAGTGGGTTGAATGTTGCAGGGGAATGAAGCAATGCGTGGGCTTGCTTTAACAATTTTGGTGCTGCAGGGTTTAAGTTGTTTTTGTCTAAAGTACAGTTTAAAAAGCCTGGGAAAAAAACTAATTCAGACATTTACTGTAGTAAGATTTAGAAGCTTTTTTAAAATACTTTGACGGTGTAATCAGACATTTTTTGCCTTGCAATTATTCTTACCCAATGAACCTTTTCAGTTTGTTTGGTAGAGGCGCAGCTATATTACATGTGCAACGAAAGGTGGTTCCACAAACTATTGACTCAACATTCTTTTATCAACAATATGAAAAGGTTTTAGAACGTTTTTCCAAAGTGTCTCATCTTGAATCTTTAACCTTCAATCACAGCTTAAGTTTTTTTTTAGGGGGTGGGGCTTAAAAAAAACCTTCTAAAATCAACCCGCTTCCTCTTACAGGAGTCGTATGTGTGGAAAATGTACCAGGAGAGATGCTGGGACTTCTTCCCTGCAGGAGATTGCTTCCGTAAGCAATATGAGGACCAGCTGGGTTAGGAGGTAGCGGTCACATCTGCTGCGTCCCTCAACGCCCCTCCCTACTTGACTTCAACCTATTAACAGAACCTGGACACTCTGGATTTGTGCATCGAGTTCGTTTTACTTCCTGCCATGACACCTAATTTATGCAATATCTTACTTTGATTCTTAATCACATTGCCTTTTAACTTGCTTAAACCCCAACTATTTACACATTGTGTTGTGTGTAGACATGTGAAACACATTAAGGGTTACAGCATGACGACTGAATGTCTGTATATGTACAATTTCTTGTCAGAACCTTTGTGTCACTGCTTGTTCCTGGAATTGATCAAAGCTGACTCAAGAGTGTAATGAAATGAACATGGTTCCATCAGGACCAGAGATGACTCTGTTTAGGTGGTTATCAAGTGCCAACGTGCCTTTGGACAAAACTATGCAAAAAACGAATCTAACACAAGCAGTGCTCTAGTTCTGGTCTTAATCACAAGCAAATTAACAAAAATACATTTGTTGTATAAAATCTAGACATTTCTTGTGTAAATGTTGCTTAGTTTGGTTGTGCTCCTTAACTGTGGTGTCCTGCCCACCCTGCAACACTTTTCCACAGTAGACAAACCCCACAACTGAGGAGAATTAGAAAACTTGGTTTAATGATTTATTGGCTGAACAGTTGACTGCTACTGTATGGTCATTTGTATGTATGTAGGACCTTTGGAAGACTTCATTTCTTTTGATGAAAGGAGGAAAATAATAAACTGATGCAATATGATATATTGTCATCTCTAGCCCGTTTCACTATCGGTGTTTGGCAGCTGACAGAGCCTTTCCAGCAGACCGTCCCATCCGAGTCCAGTTTTACCTCCAATCTTTAAATCATGCACCATCTTCATGGTCAGGAGATCATGCTGTCGAGCCAATCCTCCAGATCTTCCTCAGTCATCACCTCTTTGACAGACGATGACTTCGGCGTGGTAACGTTCTTCTCTATACTTTTTTCTTCAGTCTCCTCTACCGCGACCTCCTTCACTACGTCGAACCCTTTAGAAGAACACATTGTGGTGGAAATCTTCAGTCTCACCGATGATTGAAGGCTTTCAATGGCTAATCTATGTTCACCAGCATATTGGGATAATTTATTCCCCATCAGGATGACTAGTGCTGCACAATAAATCTGCCTTTTTTTCATTAAACGCTTCCAGTTCTCTCTGGCAGTAGGACTACACTGGCCAATACTATCAGTTTTTCTTGTCTGAAACCAACTTTTTCTACCTTGAGTTTCTAAAGGATAGTCTTAACATGGTGCTAAAGCACACAATTAATTAGATTATTAGAATTACTAGTGTTCTGATGATTTAAAAGCACATGTTATAGAGGTGTCACCATTCTCCAAATCTTCAATTCGATTTTAGGGTCATGATTGGAGTCTCAATTTTTATTTATTTTCCCTTTTACAGTACCGAGCTCTGTCATTTTTAGACTAGTCTACAATCATTGGTTTTATTCATTACATTTTGTACAGTAAGTCTTAAGACAAAAGTGATGCAATTTTTATTCCTATGTAATGCATCACATTAATGGTCAAATAAATTTATTCATAATAAGTGTAACACAATTGTTTAAAACGGAGGCTTGCTGCCATCTAGTGAGTCTTTATAGTTCCTGCAGAAAAACTAGTGACAATGCTTCAGATAGGACAGAGCAAATGTGGACTTAGCTCACCGGGAACTCAAAATGTAGCTCCGCTTCCGCCGTTTCATCTACCCTAGCCATGGTCCAGCTTAAGCTTAGGTTTAGGTACTTGCTAGCGTCAGCTAATATGTTCTCTAGACATGTGCGCAGATCATGGGGGATGTGATACAGGCAGTTAAAATGTTATCAGGGGTTGTTGTGAGTGGGACAAAGGATTAAAAACATGGCAGGAGGTGATTGTGATCTCTTTTGGATTTCGATGTGCAAGGTCATAACGTAATTTTGATCGATTGTGACACCCCTAATTCTGATACTGGTATAAGAAGCAAAAGGCTAACATTAGCATTTTAAATTTATTTTGATACAACATATTTCAATGTGGTTCAATTTGGTGGTCAATGAACAAAACAAAAAATTCTTGGTTTTTTTCATCTGTTCTGGTTTGTATATTTTAAATTTTAGCTGCTTTCTCCTCCACATCACAACTATTGTTGCATTTAGCCTCCTAGCACAGCCCAAAACCAATAACTGACATGAGTCAAGTATAGTTAGACCTATAATTTAAAACCAACACCTAAAGACAATATTTTTTAAATCCAGTATATTCATTTGGTTCACCAACCTGCTCAACGACTGATAATTCTACTTGCCTTTCTCTGGGGAACCTCTCTCCTTATCTGCACCACTGATCAGCTCGTGTCCTGTATCTTCTGAAGCAGGTTTCTGTAAACCAAGTAGCTGATCTAGTTCTTCATCATCATCCGCCACAGGCGTAACGGCTACAGAGGGGACCAGCGCGTCTAAGCCCACCAAAGGAGTCACAGAGGGTTTCTGATTTGTGCCAATGCCTTTAAAGCCAGTGGATGGAGGAGGGAATTTGGACACTTCCTGTTTAGGTGTGAGGCTAACAGCTGGTAGTTCTACTGGTGTTGAGACCTGAAACCCAAAGACAAAAAAAAAAGTTTTGAGCAATAATAACTGGCTAATAACTAAGCTACAAAAGTAAACAATTGAATAGTTACAAACAATAGCATCTTTTTTTCAAAACACAATGGTACCCAAGCTTAGCTTCAGAAAAGTAAAGATGTCTGGGTATAACGCATGGTGCCAACGTTGGTGAGAACTAAGCATGAGCATAAACTGTCTAGCTTGGCACTGAGGGTGTTGCGATGTCAAAATCACATTTTTGGAGTTTTCAACCATCTGGTAATGCAATTTTCTCACAAAAACCCCCACCAGAGTGGTTTTTGGCTTAATTCACGTATTTCTGAGTAATCCTCCTGAATTCTGCTCTCTGAGCAGCTGCCCCTACCTCTCCTAGAAAACGACTGAGTGTTCAACTAGTGATATCACTATTTGAAAACAAGGGATTATTAGAGGTGTCTGCACCGCCCCTGCAAGCAGAACGGCTTACCTCTGCTAGAGTTCCAAACACACCCCGCTGCTTCAGTTTTAGGCACCTTAAAACACTTTGTTGGATTTTAAAAATTTTCTGTGAAAACGCCCATTTGGCTGCATGGATTACAGGATTTCATTCTACATTCCTAAAGAACAGCAGCTGGATCAAAGAGCAAAGACACCTGATGGACAGAGAAGTAAGTAGCTACATGCTAATGCGGATTAGCCATTTATGAAGCTGCTTATGTGATCTTATAACAGCATTGTGTGGTTAATTAATTTATCCGTAGCATCTCAGAATGTTCAGTTAACGGGTGCAAACAACACCCACGGCTTTTTTATATACTGGGCTGGAAAGATTTGCTTAGTGGACTCATCTGTGTTGGTTTGGGCTCTGTCTAAAGCCTGGAGATTCAGCAACTGAAATGAGCTTAGTTGACTCAATTTAAAAAAAAAATAAAATAAAATCAACCAAACGTCTGAGCCCTTAACAGAGATTCATTGTGGTACTTCGTACTTTTCAAATTCAAGGTCAGCACTGTTTTTCTCAGTCCGAGCTGCTGCGGCTCTACACAAGAGGAGCGGAGCGCGCAGGGGAGATGCAGGAGGCGGGATTATAGAAAAAATTAGCCGTTTTACTTCGTGGTCCAACATTAACTACAGGATACAAGTTAAATTTTAGGAAAAAATAATACTGTATAACACAAACGGTATCATTTTAGCATCTATATGTCTATCCCAGAAGTTGAAAGCTATAAAATGGCATATTGTCCCTTTAAGGTGCAGTATTTAGAAAGAAAACAATTACGATGTTGCTATAATCCAGTCCAACTCGAGACCTGATGATAAGCACTGTAATGAGACTTGAACTACCGGGGTTGGGGTACTTTCATTTGAAAGTACCTGAACGGGGTTGGTTCATTTGAAACCATATTTTGATGCCTTAAAATTCAAAAATAACCCAGTCCGAAAAAAAAAAAAGGAAAACAATCGCCAGTTCAACAATTAATTTTGTAGATTAAAAAAAAAAAGTGCATATTGTAAACACGTTATTTACAAAACTAAATTTAAATGACCACATTTTCTCTTTTGCAACAATCAACCATTTCTTCCATTTCACCTGAGACATCAGGATATGCAAGGAAAAACTCATACCTGAACCAGTTCAGCTTCTAGATTCAGTCTTTGATGGAGAGGAACTTGTTGGAGACTCTGGGCGAGGGCCGGGAGGTCTAAAAACACTGTCGACATCTGATGATGGGGAAAAAAATAGAGAAAGGAGATGACACTGAGCTGAATGCACTCAGGAGTTGATGCAAGTTAAGCTGTACCTAAAGTAAAAGGCATTAAGAAAGTCAAAAGGATTAAAAATCCCATCAAACTACGGCTATAACTTTTTGTGTTGTTAACAAACAAACCCCGGTGAAAACAGACTGTTATTGCCTTGGCGGACGTAATAAAAAGTTATAACCAACAAAGAAGGAATAGGCATGAGTATATATCAGATTCTACACCAAACTAGAAAGGCACTGAGTGCAGACCTCCACCAAGGGAGCTCAGTTTGGATTTACTTGACTTTCCCCCTTTTTGCATAATTTAGGAAAAGCCAAAAATATTAAATCGGATCAAGATTTTTGATCATTGCACAAGAATTAGTCAGAATAAGGATAAAAAAATCTCTCTGAGTTTTATTTACATGGCATTACACACACTACACAATCATCACTAACTAGAGTAAATTTAAAACAAAAATAGAGAATCATTCAAAATTATTGCAAAGAAATAATGGGAACTGGTTAGGGAGGCTGTGAAGAGGCTCATAGTAATACTGAACCAGTTATGCTCTCAACGTGTCGTCAATCTCTTGTTCCCTTTCTATGTCTAGGCCACAGAGTAGGGCTACAAGATGGAATACGTTTCTTCCACAGGAAAAATCCTTGACTGGTTGCAGTCCTTAAAACCTTCTGGGATAATGTTCTTTTGTCTGGTGAAACCAATTATGGGGATTTAAGATAAGGCTAGTTTTTATTTTATTTTAACAAAAGTGAAATCATGCCCAAAATGAAACACAGTGGTGGTAGTTACATGTTCTGGAGTCGAGCTGGATCAAAGTATGAACAGTTAAAAAAAACAGTCCGTTATAATTCAAACCTCACAGTTGTCAGCCAGAATGCTGAAGAGGAAGGGAGATTGAGGTTTTTAGTAAGTTTGTTTCCAAAACAACAAAAGACATGCTAATCCTAAAGAAAATAAAAGTTTTGGATTTACAAAGCCAGACTCCTATGAAAACAGACAGAGTGCTTAAATTGAATCGAACAATGTTTCACCAATATATTAATAAGTTGGTGTTTAACAATCACAAAAACCTGCTACTTCAGCAATGTGTGTGCACTCTAGAATCCGTGTAGCTTTTCAAAAAACCTACTTTTGGTTGATCTAAGCATTTAAACATAAAGAAGCAGTTTTTGAGCTACTAGATTACTCATGACAGCATGTCAAAGTTTATATCTCAACTGGTGAGACTAAGAATTGATTAAGGTGAATTGGAGTTTTACCTGACTGGCTGTGAATGGATCCATCTCCCAGTCCTTCTCTTCTTCAAACCGGAAATGAGTGAACGAATCCCCTGAAAGATAAACAGAAACATTATATTTCAAGGATCCGTTTCAGGTTTTTTTTTTTGTCACTTCAAAAGACGAAGAGCCACTTTGCTACAAAAATATCGGAATTTTTTGGGGGGAAGGCAGAGAGCAGGTTTGTTTGGACTGTTAAGAGAGCTATATCAACACCCACTTTTCACATTAACAGCACAAGCTATAGTTTTTAACACCCCCCTCCCCCCCACCCCAGATACTGAGAATGTGTTATTAATAAACAGAATCAGGGTGAGAAAACTTCTGCTATACGAATGCAGCACAACGCTGCTGCAGAAGCAGAAGCTAGAAGTTAAATCACAACATCCAGCACAACAAGGACACAATGTCAGGTGTGAAGCACCACTCTAATCGCTTCATGCATGCGGTTATCACCGCAGCACTGCAGCAGGATGTCACTTTGGATGGAATAAAGGGCCGCTAATGGGTATTTTTACACATGATGAAAGGCTTTCTTTGTTTAAAAAGCTAAAAAAGCTAAAATTCTTAAGAGCAACAAAACAGAGGTAACAATAAGTCAGTATTTTATTTGAGGTAAAAATAAGAGAAATTATTTAAAGAAAAAAGACAAAGCAAAACTAGGACATGTCAAGAAAAAACAAGGTTCGGGTCTGAAAGAAACCACTCTTGAGTTTCCCCCACAACCGTCAAGTACAAGTACACAACCTGTAAGTACTATTGCTACCAAGTAATATGATTGTTCTTAAAGTGTCTTTTGCCACATTGCCAAAACGATTTCTTACTGGTGCATAATGGTGCGTAATAACAAAAGCGATATTCCCTTGTGAGTTCAGAAAGTCTCTGGCGTGCTAGGGTATTAGCATCTGGGGTTTTTACAGGCTTTTGACGTCGCAGCCACCGCCATTGCAACTTTAGTTATCGTAGGTAGCGGAAAGTGAGCCTGTAAAAGCAGAAATTAGTCCAATTGGTCATTCAGTTTGAAACCTGTAAACGCAACCCATGTTGACATCTGCAGTAGCAGGATTTGTCTAACCGAGCACAGAGTTAAAGTCCTGCTCGGGCTACAACTGGGATGGACCACAGCAGTGACATTGTAATCGCGCAATAGGGTAGCTGTATTATTGGCTCTAAATCACCAGAACAAATAAACACTTCTGAGACGTTTTGAACTTACAGGAATATCGTTAACGCTTCATTACAAAACATTGGCTAAATTAAGGATTTTTGGGGCAGATAAAGTCTTATTACAGGCAGTGAACTCCTGCCCCCATTGACTCCCATTATATGGATATACGCTGGTCGTGTCTCGATATAAACTTGAACGGCTTCAGGTAGTTCCAAACTTGTCTGGGTGAGTAAATGAGCGTAGTATTTGCTAAAAATAAGGTCCAGGTTGAAAAAAAACAAAACTTTTCCTTTAATGAAACTGAACATGAAAATCACTGTAGGTCCGAAAATGGGTTCCATTTGTTTGATTTAATAGGAGAAAGTTGAATAGTTTCCCAACTTTTTGAGTCAAATGCTTTTCAATTTGTTGCTCTTAGAAAAGTCCTTTCAAATGAAAAAGAATGAGAAATTTATCTTAAAGCTCTTGCTGTATTTAACCAGGTTGAACCACTGTGTGTGATTAAGTCTTTTTTAGAGAAAACTAAGTTGCTGGATGTGTGCTGCTCTACTTATTGAGATCTCTGCCTAAATTGAAAGAATGTGCCAGTATATATCACTATGTTGCCTTTGTCATGAAACCATTCTTTTTTTATGAGGTATAATTTTCTCGTGCCCTGTAGTTTTTAGAGAGAAAGCCGGTTATAATAGGAGACTGCAGATATTACCGTGGGCTGCAGGGAGCTTAGATTTCATTTTTATTCGATTTTTTTGTAATTTTCCTTATATTCTTATTAAAAATAATTGTTATTGTTAATTGGGAACTAAAGCAACCCAACGCTGAACATGATTCAGGTGGTGGGGAGCCTGCCATACACAGATGGGCAGTCAGTGGGAGATTATATATGCAGTCAGGTGCTGTGGTTCACTCCACTCCCCTGTCTCAGTTTTACAGGAACTCTGCCTTCATGTGCAACCATCAGCACCATCTGCAGTTGTCCTTGATATCTTGGCTGTATGAAAAGTGTGTGAGGTCAAAAAGCAGCAGCTACAGGAGGGCTTTGTGTCTTTCAGACAGAGTCCGGCTGTCGAACAGACAATTTGTGAATAGGAGCATTATGGAGAACACAAGGACTGTGACGCAGATGGATAAGAAGGAAATGTGAGTGTCAGCTTGAAGTGAAGGTTCTGCAATGAACGCCTTTATGTTTGGCCGTGAGCAAGATTGATTTCAGAAATACCAGCTGATTTTTTCAGATCTTGCAACATAAATCCTGCCTGGGGTGGACGTGAAATCGATTTTAGCTCCAGCTGGTATCTTAAGCTGATCAAATGTCAGCAGCTAACAATTTTTAGTGAAAAACGGGCTCTGTGATAATACAAAAACAGGCTTTGATCTTCACACAGCTGCTTGATTTTGAGAACAACAAAGTAAATATAAGCTAAAGAAGTTTACTGCTTGATTATGAGAATTCAAAAAAACATAGCCTTGAAAAGGCTGGAGTTACTATAATATATTAATATATAGTGCAGTAATAAATTATTGGCCCCATTACAGATTTGTCACACTTGTTTCAGATCTAATATATCTGTCGAACAGAAATAGTTGTTTTCAGATGAATTAATTTAGTAAGGAAAAAAGCTATCAAAATACAGCAGATTTAGAGAGTATGGGGAGCCTAAGTCACGCTCTCCTACTGCCAAAAAGAAAAACAATGAGAGTCAATGGAGGAATACAAGTTATTTTCTGGTCCAGTTTGAAATGCGCCGTGGATCGAACTTGAGGTTTTGTGTAAAAACGTTTAGCAGACTACAACTGCAGAAGAAGGAGAGCGAGGGTCGTAACCCCCAGGATGAAGCATTAAACACGGAGAAAACCACTATAAATCTGACCATGTGGAAAGTTGCAGCCATGTCAGGGGTAAAGCAGTCGGTGGAGTGAGAGCCAGCAAGCGGGACAAGCTCTACAAGCTCTTGGTGAGTGTTTCACGTGCTATAGCTAGTGCTAGCTCCTGTTAGCCAAATGACGTCATATATGAGACTTCTGACTACTGATTTTTAGGCATTTTAAATACAAATTTTTACAATCAAATAAGCCCAAATCACTTGACACAGTCGAAATGTACATCATAAGTTATCATTTAAATCACATATGTGTGATTCAGGACCTAAGACAAAGCTGACCAGAAAATAACTCATCGCTTCATGGACTTCCATTAATTTTTTCACCCATGGGCCGACTGGAAGGGGAGGAGACTTAGGCTCCCCATATCTTGAAAGAAATAAAGAAAATTATCAGACAGATTTTATGGATACCACAGCAGAAACCAGATAGTGGTGGGGGTTGGGGACCACAGCCACCTGTGAATAGCTGAAATCTGCAAATACTTGAGACTCCCTCTTAACACTTATAACTGCATATTCTAATAGTTCAGACCAGTGTCGTCATGAGATTAAAAAAACGTTAAGATTCATTATTATCTGTAATTAATTAATCTAATCTCTTTTTTAATCCCACCAAAAAAAATGCTAAAATAGTCCTTACTTTTGAGATGTTTTCATTTAAAATCATTATATTATTGTAATTACACAAAACTTTGATTTATATAATCAAGTCATTTATTATATTCAACAGAGTTAACAGATGGAGCCCCAGCCATTTTTGAGACTAGTCCCAAATGCAACCTTCTGCTTTGAGCATCTACGAATCAGAAGCGTTCTGGACGCAGTGTGGTAAATATTTGATCGGACTCCAGCTGGGTGAAAACAACACGAGTGTACGCATTATTTTGGATAAAGATTGCTTGGCATACCGCTGGACCTGTTCGGCCGGGTGGAGCTGCAGTGTGTGATCCAGGCTGGTTTCCTTCTGTAAGCTTTAAGAAGGGAAAGCATCCCACTGCACGGTGATGAGTAGCAATGTTACATGGTTCACCCTAAAGTCTCCAATAACCCCTTAAAAAGTTTCTAGATTTCTTTTAAAGAATCGCTAGAGGGGTCTAAAAATTTGGAAACCCTGTCTGCAGTTCTCCGCTCCTCCTAACCTTGCCGTCCCCACTATAATGTAAGCCAGTCATCTTATGAGTATGCAGCCAATCGTTTTCCACTTCAAAAAAACTCAAGCACAAGATGAATAAAACAGGTGTTATTTAAAGGCAACTCACATGTAGAAACATTAAAAGTGTACATTAAAAATTCGATTGTGAATAAAAACAGTGTGCTAAATGTGGCTGTAAGTAATTGATCACAATTAACATGATTATTTGACACCCCTATTTCAGACACCAAATATACTTCAATACAGGTGCTGGCCAGTAAATTAGAATATCATCGAAAAGTTGAATTATTTCAGTAATTCCATTCAAAACGTGAAACTTGTACATTACATTATATTCATGCAATGCACACAGACCAATGTATTTCCAATGTTTATTTCTTTTAATTTTGATATTTATAAGTGACAACTAATGAAAACTCCAAATTTGGTATCTCAAAAAATTTGAATATTTTAAAGGCCAATGAAAAAAAATGTTTTTTTTTAAATGTTGGCCAACTGAAAAGAATGAACATGAAAAGAATGTGCATGTATAGCACTCAATACTTAGTCGGGGCTCCTTTTGCCTCCATCACTGCAGTAATGCGGCGTGGCATGGACTCGATCAGTCTGTGGCACTGCTCAGGTGTTATGAGAGCCCAGGTTGCTCTGATAGTCGTCTTCAGCTCCTCTGCATTGTTGGGTCTAGCGTATTGCATCTTCCGCTTCACAATACCCCATAGATTTTCTATGGGGTTAAGGTCAGGCGAGTTTGCTGGCCAATCAAGGACAGGGATACCATGGTCCTTGAACCAGGTACTGGTGGTTTTGGCACTGTGTGCAGGTGCCAAGTCCTGTTGAAAAGTGAAGTCTGCATCCCCATAAAGTTGGTCAGCAGCAGGAAGCATGAAGTGCTCTAAAACTTCCTGGTAGACGGCTGCATTGACCTTGGACCTCAGGAAACAGAGTGGGCCAACACCGGCAGATGACATGGCACCCCACACCATCACTGACGGTGGAAACTTTACACTGGACCTCATGCAACGTGGATTCTGTGCTTCTCCGCTCTTCCTCCAGACTCTGGGTCCTTGATTTCCAAAGGAAATGCAAAAATTGCTTTCATCAGAAAACATAACTTTGGAACACTCAGCAGCAGTCCAGTCCTTTTTGTCCTTGGCCCAGGCGAGACGCTTCTTACGCTGTTTCTTGTTCAAGAGTGGCTTGACACACGGAATGCAACAGCTAAATCCCATGTCTTTCATGAGTCTCTTCGTGGTGGTTCTTGAATCGCTGACTCCAGCTGCAGTCCACTCTTTGTGGATCTCCCCCACATTTTGTAATGGGTTTGTCGTCACAATTCTCTGCAGGGTGCGGTTATCCCTAGAGCTTGTACACTTTTTTCTACCACATTTTTTCCGTCCCTTCGCCTGTCTGTTAATGTGCTTGGACACAGAGCTCTGCGAACAGCCAGCTTCTTTAGCAATCACCTTTTGTGTCTTGCCCTCCTTGTACAAGGTGTCAATGGTCGTCTTTTGGACAGCTGTTAAGTCAGAAGTCTTCCCCATGATTGTGGAGCCTTCAGAACAAGACTGAGGGACCTTTTAAAGGCCTTTGCAGGTGTTTTGAGTTAATCAGCTGATTAGAGTGGCACCAGGTGTCTTCTATATTGAGCCTTTTCAGAATATTCTAATTTTCTGAGATACTGAATTTGGTGTTTTCATTAGCTGTCAGTTGTAATAATAAAAATGAAAATTAATAAACACTTGAAATATATCACTATGTGTGGAAGGAATGTATACAGTATACAAGTTTCACGTTTTGAATGGCATTACTGAAATAATTCAACTTTTTGATGATATTCTAATTTACTGGCCAGCACCTGTATGTATTAATATGCACAGCAGAAATGGTCTTGGCACTATCGCAGACACAAACATCCAAAGTCTTTCTTATCAACACTCTAAGAGGTAAAGTCAATCAGCGCTAAAGAAAATAAATGGCCCTTTTAAACTGGCTATTTCACAAAAAACCCAGTCAGTAGCATGTCAGGTATTATTGCGCCTAGGTATTTCAACTTCAAGCTAAATTTTCTGAGAATACTTTGGATATGGAAAAATCAGCAAATAGTGATTTTTTACATTAATTATTTGAAGTCCACAGAAAAATACACAAATTGTGAACAAAGTTTATCATTGCACAATTGTACACAAAGTGAATCTGCAGATACTAAAAAGCAAATAGACCAGTGGCGCCTGGTTGGATTTTTTCCAGGGGGGACTATTATGATGGCTAGATATTAGGGTTGTCAAACGATACATTTTTTAAAACCTAAAAGCAGGGTTATGTTTCTGTAAAGTTTCCTTTAACATTCAAATATAGGCACAGACATAACAAGTTTGAGAGGGCCTGAGTCATCTGATAGCAGTATTTTACCAAAGTTGGTTTCATTATATAATAGATGATATAAGAGAGAAAAAAGCAAAGTGCATGGATTGATGGGGCTCTGTGATGTTACCTGATTCCAGAGCTCCACTGTTAATCACATAAATGCAAACTTAAATTTGCGTGTGTTCATTCTGCTGATACATTTCTATAAAGAAACAAACCTGAGATGGAACATGTTGCTGTGGCCTTTGAAAAAGGAATGTTTAACACCTGTAATTCTTGATTTGAGAAAACTGCATCACGCAGACTTGAATCTTTTCGTCATATATTAAAACTGTACTCCAGTTTTTTAAAGGCAGCTTTTTTTAATTACTGTTGCAAAAATCATAAGGTACTATTGACAAAAGCAGGCATGAATCAGTTAAGCTATTGATGAGCGAATTAAAACTGTCACGATGAAAATCGAAAGGTGTCCCCACTCGTTAACAAGATAATCTTTCATGGATGTTTTTAATTGGATGAGTAAAAAAAGCTCTTTACTTTCAATTATATGCTAGTCATCTTATTTTCCAGTTGCCTTTCCAAACTTGATTTTTAAAACAACCATGGTAAAGAATGTCCCTGCCTCAGTGAAAAATTAATCAGGTCATAAAATTTCTTAAAGAGTAACTCTTGTCTTGCTTCTCAAGAGGGAACAGAGTACAGGGAGATAGGTTCTGTGGAGGAGGGGAGCGGCGCCATATTGTATCGAGCCGTTGTCTTGTTCTCTGCCTGGAGGAGCAGCAGATACCGAGCCTGCGGCATAGAATGAGCACCGTCTCAGTGGTACATTCTTGTTGGCCAAATCTAATGCTAAATATAGATTAGCTCGGGTAATTTCATGACTCTGCCTCGACAAGTTCACCTGCGGCCAGTGTAGGTCATTGTCCGCAACAGAAAATGTGTGTTGCAGACAGATGTATCCAAGCATGATGAGAAACAGTCAATGTGCAAAAAAAACAAACAAAAAAACACACCATCACAATTGTTCCATTAAAAGTTAACTCAGATTTTTATTTTCCATTTAATGATATATCAGTTATTCCATTTATCATAGGTAATGAGCAAATATCAGCATGTACGGGTAACCACCTGCATAACGGAGCACCCAGGTTATGAGATTGTGCTGCAGGTAGTTCATGGTTCCTCGCTACAGAGTTGTGGCCGAGATCGCTCATTTTATATACCCCACCACGGCTGGATTGCTGTCATCACTATTCCAAGCCTACGTCAATAACCCGAGATTAGCCGTTAGCAAGGCAGGATTCCAGTGAATTGCAGTGCAGTGTAATCGTTTAACCACTTGGGGCACTGAACTAATGTTTGTTGGTACAAAAATCAATATTTTCACGAAATTGTACAAAATAATAACTGGAAATGTAGATTGTCCTATGATAGACTCAATTATACAGTTTTTCAACAAAAAAACTTGCTTTTGGGGTGAGTTTAAAGGTTTTAAAATACCATGGAGACTTTAAGATCTTTAAGGTCTAGTTTAACACAGAAGCAGAGCACCATGCATGAGTGTTAGTTGAGCGGACGAAAAAGAAGAGGCAACCATACGTTTTTCTTTAAGATTCTGAATGAACTCTGAAGTTAAAAAAAATATGATCTCTACATGATATTGATAAAATGTCCAGTAATTGTTTAATCCCTAGTTCTAATTTTATGCATCTTAATTTTTGAATGCTGCTTTGATCCAATTTATTAACATTAAACCAGGTATATTATTTCATTAGTTTAACAAAAAACATTAAAACAAATAATCTAATCAATAATATAAACAATTAATACATACAACTGATAAGTATGTTACATGGAGGTGTTGAACTCTGTCATTACATTGTAAATGGAGTTTATGGGATAATAGAAGCAGATAGAAGCAGATCGCCTGAATATTCAGGCTTTTTACAGTACATTAAAGTAAAACCTTTATTTTTGTTATTCTTAGCATTTTACATCCCTTTTGTGGTTTGCAGTAAGTGCCAAATCTGGCTTGTAACAAATACACTATAATGTAAAACTGCTTGTGAGTAGCCCCAGCACAATGTTACGTACATTATTTAACTTATACTAGAGGCAGGGGGATGTGGGGGCGGGCTCTAACGATGCATTTTACTTTAAATTCAAATCCTATCAACAAAAAAAATCCTGTGAACTTATACATGTATGAACACAAAAAGATGGCCCAGAAGACTGTAGTCGATGGATGTCTTAAACAAGAGGTTTGCTGACTAGATGAAAAACGAAGGAAGATAAATCATGTAAGTGATCAGAAGCCTTCAAACTCTGTTTCACACATTTATTTTCTCTGGACGTGGACAAGTCTTGTCTAAAACTTTGCCGGTTAGTCAGCGGAGGCACAGCAGATGCGTGGGTGCCGGCTGAATGAAGTCCAGAGCACATTTGTGTTCCGACCGCTAAAAGAGAAGTCACCATATGCGATGCAGACCACATTTGAGCGAGGTCAGTGTGATCTGTCAGCTCTGCTTTAATCCATTCCAGTTGGATTGATTAATGCAAAAAGCCGTAGTTGGTTTGACTCATTCGTTTCCTTTTTTTAACTATGACAGTAATCTTCATGAATGCACACATCAAGTTGAGCGACATTTCTCACAGCAATAAACAATTCTTCACAATATTACAGATTCAGTTTCTTTATTCATTGGAAAACTGGATTTTTTTTTTAATTTTTATATACAAAATACACTCAATAAAAACAACCTTCCTTTTTCTTTTTGTTCTAATGTGATCCAAATAACTTGTGTTTGAAACATCAATTTCTATCAAAGTCAAACTGCCTCTCACTTTAAAAACACTTCAGTCTCTCACATTCCATCTGTTTCCGGCTCTTGCTCCTCTCTGGTTAATATCTGCCTAATCCTCCTCTTCCTCCCTCAATCTCTTTGTTCAGACACAGACCTGCTGATGGTGGTGAACTGTCTCCCACCTACACCGTGGAGCCCCGTGACCTCCTGAGCCGTGCTCATGGAAATAGCATCACATGTCAAACCAAGGAGGTCTACAGAACCATAGCAACAGATGCCAGCCAAGAGGAGAAACACGTCTGTCAATTTGTTAGAACACAGGGAGGACAAGAGAAGAAAAAAATCTGAGTCAACCAAATTATTTTTTCCTTACTCATGCAAAAAGGTCTGAGACTAACATTTTACGTTTTAGCTGTGTTTAAGATTAAATCTAAAATGTATTTCTTTCTTGAGCAAAACATACATAGTTGTTTAACTCTAAAAGAGTATTCACTTTTATTAAACCCTTATTTTTGTATTACTTCTTTACTATATTGGTCTTATGTAATATTCTAATCTTAAATGTCATGTCTTAATTTTCTGTAAATAGAAAATCATCACAATAAACTGAAATTAACTGAAATAAATATGTAATTAATCTAAATAATGTTTCACTTGGTGATTGCATTGGTAAAACCAAATTTTTCAGCAATATTCTAATTATGTAGATTAATATGTACTTGAAAGAATGGTTTTAAATGAATTTATGTTTTCTAACCTTAAATAACCAAAAAAATCATTTGGTTATTTAACAACAAAAATGAATAGGTTTTTATTCCTTTTACCAACAACAATTCTATGTACAAAGTATTAAGACGAATTCGCACTGTGTGAATGTGGCATTTCAAGTAACAATATAAACTGCATTGGTATGACTGGATTGACAAGAACAGAATTTGGATTCTTTATGTCATTTGGATTCTCTATTGTCAAGTTCATTGAGATTAAATTTGTTGCAATTTGGCCCAATATCTGAAAAGACAATAAGACGTTATACCCTTAAACTTTTCAGCCTGCTGAAACAGTTGAGTAATGAAAAGAAAACTTTTTGAAGTTAATTAATAGGTCTGGGACGGTTTTAGACTGTGCACATTCAATAGGTAGGGTTGTTTTAAAATAATTTACACTCTGCACATCCGCTGCTTCACTCGAGTACCAAATCTCTTCAGTCAAGAGCGTCAAAAAGCCAGAGAAAATAGGATGTTGTTAGGACAGAATTCTGGAATGTTTTTGGACAGAAACTTTTTTAAAACAAAGGTTAGGGTTTATGAAACCTTTATTCTAGAATTTTCTATGCTTTTTGGTACTACGCACACCTTATAATAAGACAAAGGCAATTTGAGGACTTTTCAACCCTAATTACAATTTTTGAATCATGAAACCTTCATTTCAGCAAAAAATAAAAAGTGGATGCTTAGCTTTCCCAAAATATTGCTATAATCTCATATTATGCATTATGAATAGCATCCCTTATTATCACGTTTATGTAACTCCGGAATTTATCTGCTACTAAAGCTGGAGATAAAAGAGTGCTGTGTTGAATATCACACCCGTTAAACACTGAAACGTTAAACAAAACATGGAGCAGAAAATGTGTTTCTTTTCTAAAAATCAAAGCAGATGGGTTTGCGATAAGCATGGACCCTGTTAAAACATGTCTTTTTCTGTCTCACTTCAAGTGCGAACAAATGCATACCATTTGTTTATGGTGATGGAAAAAATTTTTTTTTTTTAAATCACACATTGTCTACAAATAAGACTGTTGTTGAGGAAAACTTTTTTCACACATAATTAAACTAAACTAAGATATTAGTTAAAACCAGAAATTAATTAGCTGTATTTACCTTACTGAGTCTATGCCCGGTTTTTATTAAATTATTCAAAAATAGAAAAGCAGTAATTATATAAATACAATAAACTGAAGAATATTTTCAACAATTTATTAAAACATGAAATTCTGAGCAATCTGTAATGTGTAAAATGTAAACTAATACCATACAGTTATGGGCCTACTTCCGTTGACTTTGTCAGCTGCACCAAATGCAGTTTCTGCAAATTAAAATAATATAATGTGCCAACAAGTTAATTTCTTCTGGTGGGATTAAAAGACCCATTAAACACAACTTCATTACTTCATTAGTCAGTTAAAGGGATATTCCACGCCAAGTCTTGTCTGTTGCCATATTCCCCGCAGTTAGACAAGTGAGAAAAAAATGCATTTTGTAACCAGCCCAGTCATTTTCCTGATCTGGCAGCAGCCCATTTGCTTAGAACAAACACTTTAAGTGAGTAGGAGCAACTACCATTTTAAGTGCAAGGCACAACATGCTCAAGTAACCATTTTCTTGGTTTAGACTTATAACTATGGCAATAACACAAAAAAACAAACAAATCAAAGTCCAGCTGGCGCATTGGTGTTTACAGAAGCGGGTGGTTTTTGCGACTGCTGCATTATCGTCTTGCGCCTTTCGGCAGTGGCTTTGTCATAATGTAGTCCTAAGTCTGAATCGGCTCCTGTAATTCCTTTTTGTTACGTCTAACTTTTTATTTGCAGTTGATAGGATTATCGACCTTACCAGGAATAATTACGGTAGCGATGAGTAATTTTAATCACTTTTGCACACAAAATGCTCATTGCTCCCATCCACTTACATTGTTTATGTAAGGGATAATGCCCGACGAAGTGTACATTATCAGAAAATAATGGACGACGCGGAGGCGTGAACCCTCCGTATTTTACATAAGATGCACTAAAATACCAAAATAACGACTACAGATCCTTCTCAAAAAAATAGCATATTGTGATAAAGTTAATTATTTTCTGTAATGTACTGAAACATTAGACTTTCAAATATTTTAGATTCATTACACACAACTGAAGTAGTTCAAGCATTTTATTGTTTTAATATTGATGATTTTGGCATACAGCTCATGAAAACCCAAAATTCCTATCACAATAAAATTGCATATCATGAAAAAGTTCCCTAAACGAGCTATTAACCTAATCAGCTGAATCAACTAATTAACTCTAAACACCTGCAAAAGATTCCTGAGGCTTTTAAAAACTCCCAGCCTGATTCATTACTCAAAACTGCAATCATTAGTAAGACTGCCGACCTGACTGCTGTCCAAAAGGCCATCATTGACACCCTCAAGCAAGACGGTAAGACACAGAAAGAAATTTCTGAACGAATAGACTGTTCCCAGAGTGCTGTATCAAGGCACCTCAGCAGGAAGTCTGTGGGAAGGAAAAAGTGTGGCAGAAAACGCTGCACAATGAGAAGAGGTGACCGAACCCTGAGGAAGACTGGAGAAGGACCGATTCCAGACCTTGGGGGACCTGCGGAAGCAGTGGACTGAGTCTGGAGTAGAAAAACCCAGAGCCACCACGCACAGGCGTGGACAGGAAATGGGCTACAGGTGCCGCATTCCCCAGGTCAAGCCACTTTTGAACCAGAAAAAGCGGCAGAAGCGCCTGACCTGGGCTACAGAGAAATAGGACCACTGGACTGTTGCTCAGTGGTCCAAAGTACTTTTTTCGGATGAAAGCAAATTTTGCATGTCATTCGGAAAACAAGGTGCCAGAGTCTGGAGGAAGACTGGGGAGAAGGAAATGCCAAAATACCTGAAGTCCAGTGTCAAGTACCAACAGTCAGTGATGGTCTGGGGTGCCATGCCAGCTGCTGGTGTTGGTCCACTGTGTTTTATCAAGGGCAGGATCAATGCGGCTAGCTATCAGGGGATTTTGGAGCACTTCATGCTTCCATCTGCTGAAAAGATTTATGGAGATGAAGATTTCATTTTTCAGCACGACCTTGCACCTGCTCACAGTGCCAAAACCACTGCTAAATGGTTTACTGACCATGGTATTACTGTACTTGATTGGCCTGCCAACTCTCCTGACCAGAACCCCATAGAGAATCTGTGGGATATTGTGAAGAGAAAGTTTAGACGCAAGACCCAACACTCTGGATGAGCTTAAGGCCGCTATCGAAGCATCCTGGGCCTCCAAAACACCTCAGCAGTACCACAGGCTGATTGCCTCCATGCCACGCCGCATTAAAGCAGTCATTTCCGCAAAAGGATTCCCGACCAAGTATTGAGTGCATAACTGAACAAAATTATTTGAAGTTGACTTTTTTTGTATTAAAAACACTTTTCTTTCATAGGTCGGATGAAATATGCTAATTTTTTGATATAGGAATTTTGGGTTTTCATGAGCTGAATGCCAAAATCAGAATCAGAATCAGCTTTATCATCAATATTAAAACAATAAAAGGCTTGAACTACTTCAGTTGTGTGTAATGAATCTAAAATATATGAAAGTCTAATGTTTATCAGTACATTACAGAAAATAATGAACTTTATCACAATATGCTAGTTTTTTTAGAAGGACCTGTAGATGGCATTATTAGACATTCATTTATACAGTTTATAAAAAATGGTTTGGGGGGAATGAGTAAACATTCACAGTGGTGGAGAATAGGGCTGGACAATCATTTGATAGCAATATATATCAATTGATAGAGTTGTGGTGCAATAGAAAAAAAGGGGACAATAAAAAAAAGTTTGATTAAACAAAAAAGTGTCCTTTCTTTTTTTCATTACAGCCTATCAGGTAGCTTAATACAACAGTCACTACCAACTCAGAACGAATCGTTAACCCTGACCTAGGCAGCTCCATCAGCCACCCCTCTCTCCTTTCAAACCACAAAAACGAGCAAATTATTTGAGCTGCGACAGAATATGTTTCTAAGCGAACCATCTCCGTAAAAAAAACATAATCTCGGTCATATGTCACAGCAAAGGAGCAAGGAGGAAGCTGAACTGATCGCACTAAACGTAGCAATAATAAACCCAATAAAATTATCTTAAACAGGACTCCCCTCCCGTGGCTCGCAACAAATCACTGTTATGGTAGGACAAGTGAGACTTACCCGGGTCGCGCTGCTAACAACACCTGTAGCTTCTAAAATGTCCCCCGCTTCTCCACACATCCCTCAGAAGCGAAAAACGCTTTAAAAAAACACAACTGTGGGTGGATAGATGTGCCGGCTTTAGCTCAGAGTAACTTGACTGGGCTTCAGTTTCCTGGGCTCCTTCTATATCTGGAATAGGTAAGTAGCTTGTTAGCTTCAGATTTAGCAGCTGAACTGAAATTTTATACGTTTTATTGACAAACTAAACCAAAAGGTTTCAGCCATTATTATTATAAATTGTTAAAAAATGTGTAAAAGATTAAAAAGTCAAGATAAGCCTGTCATTTAAATTACTAACATAATTTAAAAATATGTGTAATACAATGATTAACACTTTTTGTATTTACTGATGTTACTCGGGTCTCTTGTTTTGTTTTCTTACTAAATTAATTATGGTTAAATACATTTTTTTTGAAAAATGACTTAATTTAATTCTTAGTTAAAATTTGTTCATTGAAGAATAACAAAATGACCAGGTAGGCACTTAAAAAATATTTCTACATTTTGTGATATTTATCGATATCGATCAATATTACCTTTATCGATATGCTCTTTTTCTATATCGTCCAGCCCTAGTGGAGAATATAACCTCCTACAGCAACAGCATGACTTTCCTTCTCAGCCCTACATAGCCAACACAGTGTCAGTTAAGCTGAATTACATAATGTAAAGGATGCAAAGGATGTTGGGAGTTTAAAGGTTTGCCTAAAGTCACTGCTAACCTATGGGCACATTGGATAGACTCCTCATTGGGCTGAGGTTTCATAAATTTCTCTCCAAAATGCAAACAAGATAAAGAGAATAGAAATCAGCTGATCTTTTACATGGTGTTTACTCGACCATGTAACAAATGGAAAAAACATGCGGTACTTTGGACCAAGACTTCAAACTGGATCAGAAATACAAACAATCTTGACAAGCACACTCATCGTTCATTATGCCATTCTACAGGGGTGTATTGTGGTGTGTACAGCCACTGGTCAGGCAATGCAAACACCCCAGTGGTTCACCCTTCATGGTGAGGCTACGCCCTAAAGCACACAAACTTCTCACTTGAAGCCGGAGCTGTGAGTAACTGAGCAGAACCAGGAGGAGTAACTTTAACAATGCTTAGTGTCCAATAACAATTATGTAATGAAATGTTGACTTTGTTATAGGACTGGAAGAGGAAAACATGTTCCATATTCATCTTTATGCCTTAATTTGTCGGTAAATTAATAGTATGAGACTATAGAATGATTTCTTCTCTTTTTAAACAGGACAGCAAAGCCTCTCAGGATACCAGACCAGATGAAGCAAAACAGCTTTCAAGAAAACCTAGGAGCAATTGAATGTTATTACAAGCATGACAAGTCCCATTTGATGAGCTGATAAAGTAGAGAAAGGAGGGAAAGGGTGAGTAACTCAGGAAAAGGAAAGAGGAAGATGAAGGGAATGCTGTAAACTTGGAAAACATGGAGGAGAGAAAGTCCCTGTAGAGCTGATCCTCCCACTAGAGCTGCAGCAGCTCCAGCGGCCTCCCAGTCACGCCTTTTTAACCAAACCAATTAGTCCACCATGACATGGCCCTGAAACCCTCTACGCATCCATAAATCACAGTCAGAGCTAATTGCAATTAAAATCCGGAGCAAACCAGGCGAGACAATGAAGAGGACCAACCGTATTTGCTCTTTACTTTTAATGGTGATCTTGTGAGGCTGCGTTTGTGTCAAAGTCATGTCAGTGGAGCTCCAATCAAATCAAGGCTTTGCCCTCATTAGGAATCGGAAGTTTTTCTTTTTTGGTTTGCAGCTTGTTTAGAGGTGAGAAGATGAAGCTCCACCACTTTCAGAGTCAAAATTCATCAATCATGATAAATTTATGCAAGAGAGGTAAGGTACATTGTTGTTTACCATTATCTTCTCTGCTAGATGTTCTTAGTTAGAAGCAGGTCTGGCACTTGGAAAATTTACATAATGAGCATCTATGCCTCAGTAGGTATCCTAAATGTCTTGCAATAGTAGAGTTGAAAGTTCAATTCCAGCTCCCTCCTGTCACACGTCGATGTTCCCCTGGGCAAGGCACTTAACCCCAAGTTGCCTACCAAGCTTTGCATCAGTGTATGAATCTGTGTGCATTTGTGAATGCGAATTGGTGAATGTGGCTTCAATGTAAAGCGCTTTGAGTGGCGAGTATGACTAAAAAAGCATGATAATGTTTGTTAAATGTAATCAAAAGAAGGTGCTGAAAGTGCTCATCACAAAGATGGTTGACAAAGATGAGAATCCGATTGTCTGAAGTCTTACAACAGATGGTTAGGAAAACAGTGTGAATAATGCCGCCGCAACAGGAAGTGGATGGTGGATCTTGTTCTACCGTATCACACTTGATTTGGTCCTTTGCATTAGTTGGCCAGAAAAACAATTTAAAATGCATTTGTAACTTGAGTGACTGAAACTGTAACTAGTAATATATTGCTGTATATTTTTTAAATAATGCATTACATTACTCAGTTACTGAAAAAAGTAATCTATTCCTGTAACAAGTTACTTTTGTAATGCATTACTCAAAACACTGGTGACAAAAGATATACAGCATTACATTGTAGTATTTAGGTAGCAAAGCTACGGTTGCATCCTGTTAAGAATATTGTTCAGTGTCGATTTTGGCTTAGAGCTAATTAACACCAGGATTTCAGATTCTCTGGCAATTAAAATATTCGGAATATCCGAGTATCAGATTATTTCGTATTCATCTTGGTTTAGAATACTCAAAATCACAAAACTGTTTTAGTAAACTCAACAAGATAACATGTTATAAGTAAATAAAGTTAAATATATTCCTGTTCAATGCATTTAAAGGTTCATATTCAATAAATTAGGATAAGCGCTCTAAAGAGACTTGTTTGTAAATATTGTTTGAAAATAACCTTTTAGCAGATCTCGTACTTTTCATTTCATAATGTGCTTCCGTCAGTGAATGAAATTAATTGACTGAAATGAATTTTCTTTTTTTAAATATTCAAGCTCGGGATGCACACAAATGGATACTTGAATCGGGGCTAATTACGGTTCAATGTACTCATATCAGTAAGTTCAAAGAAAACATGAACTGATACTTAAAATGTGGAAACTCAATATTTTCAAATGACATTTTTTCTTTCCCTAGATATTTTTGTTTTCTGGGCATTTTTATTAGTACTTTTTTTTTTTTTTTTAGCTAGTTCACCATAATGTGTTTTAACAACTAGAGAATAAAATAAAACCTGTCTTCCAATTCACAGCATTTTTCTGTATGGTAGAAGTTAGGGCTGGGTAAAAATATCGATTCATCAATGTATTGCAATTATTTGTTTCCAAAGATTCAAATATCAGTACTGTATTGGTTTTTTACTAAAATTGGTATCGTTGCACCCCAATTTTAATTTATTTAACTGTACTCTTATTTACAATTTGTTAAACAAGTGCAGATTCCAACCTTTCAACAAAAAGTTAGGGGAGGTTATTTCTGACTCAAAAGAATCAAACTCTTCATTTATTTTTATCATGCTGTTCATAAGTAAATAAGGCTAATTTACAGACACAGGATCCTGTATAGGAAAATCTAGTTATCAAAATTTTACCAAATACAAATGTGTCAAAGTTTACTCTTCATCATTATTAATATAGCATCTCAACCAGCTAAATTTTTTTTTGAATTGACATCGAAACAAAGGAGTAGATCGACATATTTCACATCCTGTAGGCGGTGGGTCATTCCCACAAGAAGAACAGCATTAGGACATTAGGACTTAATTTAAAACAATAAGACATGGGAAGAAAATTTGAACAGATTTAAAAATAAGCCAGAAACTGAAAACCTTGTACAGAAACAAAAACTTCTTAAAGTAACACATTTCAGAATTTGCATGATTTCCTTTGTGTGTGTGTGTGTGGGGGGGGGGGGGGTCATATTCTGTACCATTAGGCATATATTCTAAAGGGAAGAATATCAGTACTAGGGATGGGAATCTTAAAACATCTCACGATTCAATTCGATTCCGATTCTTGGGGTGACGATTCGATTGAGATACAATTCTCGTTTCAGAAGCGATTCTGGATTAAAATCAATTTTTTTTCTTAATCAATACTCTTTCATTCATCATTTGTGTTTGTAATACACACAACTTGATCTGCCAAGTGTCTGTGATGAAGTGAAGCTAGCCAACGGCGCATCAGACCTGTCAATGCGACGGTGGCCGTTGCATGACAAACACTACGCGAGGCGAAAATGTAAAAAAGGTTCAGAAAACATATTTTTTGAGAATCGATTCTCAAACATTTAGGATCGATTCTGAATCTTGTTAAATAGGAATCGAGATTCAGACGTGAATCGATTTTTCCTCACACCCCTAATCACTACTAATAATTTGGGAGTTTGTCTTGTAATCATAGGGTTGCCGGTTCGAGCCCCGGCTCCAACTGTCTTGATCGTTGTGTCCTTGAACAAGACACTTCATCAAACTTCCAAATATGCATCAAAATCTTCACAAGTCACCACCAAAGTCACATGTATAACAGAACATGAAAATCAAGACACTGATTATAAAGGCCTTATGGAGACACATAAGAAGTAATCTGACCTGTTCTGTTGCAGCCAAAGCATAAAAAAAGCAAAGTCACCGCCATTCTTCTGAAAAACCATCAAAAGATTCACAGACCGAGCAGACCAGACAAGTAGAGTATGAATAAAAGGCATTTATCACAGTTAATCAGCAACAAATGACCGTCTCACTGACTGAGCCATCCACCTCCATGAAGCGTGCAGACAGCCTGGTCTGTACGTCTGCTCCACAGTGAGAAATTAGTCAATTCTCATTACACATGAAGCCAAAAGGAAAAACCTGATCTGAGTCCGTAAAGTTTGGCGTTTTTGACTACATTCTAAATTCAATGTGCATAAGGAAACTTATAGGAGGAATAGGATATGCACCAAGAAAACCTTAGAATTTCAGTTTGACCGTCCCAGATTAATGAACCTAATTCTCCCTTCCATTCAACTTTTTATGAATATTCTTAGATACAGCACTTCTTTCCTTATGGGGCTTGACAAGAACCATCTTCTGTCCATCTTCTATCCAGTCAGCAGTCTTCGTCATGATCGTGCTGGCTACTAGCATAGACTGGGAGACTGTTTAGGCTTAGGAAACCTTTTTTTTTTTTTTTTTTTTTTTTTTTTTTTTTTTATTGTAAACATTTGATCTTTATATTATTTTATTGTTGTCGTTTTAATTTCTATATTTTATTCTATCTTTTAGCTTTATTTTTAAGTGATTGTGTATTAATTACGTGGATTTGTTCCTTACAATATCTTTTCTTACTGATTGACTACTGTTAAACTTATATGCTTTGTAATCATGTGGTTTCATTATCACTGAATCATGTAAAGCACCTTGAATTACCTTGTGTTGAAAGTGTGCTATAGAAATAAAATTGCCTTGCCTTGCCTTGCAGTCTCTTGAGTTCATGTGTCGAAAAGGATGTGACATCATGACTTTCCCCTATTTAACTTTTCCACAGCAACAGGAACTGATTGTTTGGGTTTTGATCATCTGCAAGACATAATCATGAAAATAAGTAATAAAGGCTTGAAATATTTCACTCGATGTGTACGGAATCTATATAACATAGGAGCTTATTGTTCTGAAATGAGTGATAAAAAATATTGTATTTTGTAACAATTTACAATTATTTTTATAGACGAACCTGTAACGGTTCTATCTTCATCCTTTAAGTCAATCCATTATAGTAACTATAAGTCTAAAGAAAACAAAGTCTCTAAAACAAAATATTAAAATTAGAGAAGTTTTGTCGAAGTGAATCATCACATCAAAACTCTAACATCTATCTACATGCCCAATCTCTTTTTTTTAAATCTATTTTAGCTTCTGTATTTGACTGGTCTGTGAACATATCCTCCATATTTCCTTTGAAGTGATTTAAACTGAATGTGTATGAGGCTATGTTCTAACATAACAATGTTTGTCAGGGACAAGAAAACCATTATACTTGTTTCTAGCTTTACAAACAAAAAAGATGGACTCAAAAGGTCAGAAGAAAATCAGAACAATTTGCATACAGGCAGCTAAATAAAGATCTGTGGATCGCCTTAAATAAGCACCAAACCGCAATAAAGCATGAGCGGAGGGAACGTGACAGCAACTAAACTTTGAGAATTTCAGCAACATATCCAGAGTGGTCACACAGATTTGTGTCTTCACTGATTCCTTTTCCTCATGCACCATCAGGAGATTCTCCTGAGAGAACATGAATGATGCTGCTGCAGCAGCCTGGCTGAGGCAAACCACATGCTGCAGCTGCACTCTATAAAGGCACACCTACAGGACATAAACACGGCAGGACTATTCACTGTGCTTACCGCTATGCAAACACTCAATCCTAACAACTTGTTTTACCTGGAAAAAACGCAGTCGCTTGCTAGAAAGGTTTTTTCAGGGGTTATAATGTTGTTGCTCTTCTTGCTTTGTTGGAACAACCCTAGATTGATAATACAGACAAACCAATTAGCCTTTTACTGACAAATACCAGTTTCTCGGTAATGTATAAAAAAAAAAATCTATGTAAACAAATCTATTTTATAATTAAATGCAATAACTGATCGTAATAGAAAATGTTTAGCAAGATGTGCTATAATAGTTTTAAATCCACCAAAGAGCTTGCTGCATATCCCGAATGTCATTTTTTTTTTACAACACTGGAAACAGTGTGCATCAAAGTGCAAAGTGCCAAAAAAACTAAAAACATAGAATATTATGTGAACAGATATGAAAATGTGGGCTGATATCAGATATGAATAAGGCTGTTATGGCCAAAAGGCTATTTACTGACTTCTATGTGTAAAGACAAAAATAAAAAATGAATGACGCCGATCGATTCCATATCTAATCTTAGCTTGAATAATTTGTGTTCGACCTAATAAGGTGAGACACCATAACACCAGAGTCTGAAAAGAATTTCCACTTAATAAATATGATAAGAGCTTGAAACACTTTGAAAATACATTTGCATTGTTATTCAATACAAGGACAACAGTCAATATCAGAAAGCCAGTTTAAGGTGGAAACCTGCAGAAAGAAAACCATTTCATAACCAAGTACTGATATGCATCTACTAATGGATCTTTATTTCTCTCAAAAATGTAGAGCAAGAAAGACAGATATAATCCAACCAACTGACTTTATGGAAAACATAACAGCAAAAATTATTTCCACAGCTGCTAAAAAAACAGATCCGAACACGGCGCTTATCAGTCTTATTGGCAGCTAAATGTGTCATTTCCACTTTGGACAGTGGCTGTTAAATCCTAAAACGGTACATTTGAGAAAAAAATTAGACCATGCTCAGTTCTATTTTTTTCCTGACAAAATGTAGAATAGAATAGTTCTTGAATTGTCCAAATAAGCAAATCAATCTGTCTTTTTCATAAAAAAATGTTAACAATTCAGATTAATGAAATTTAATTTATTTAAGCAATATCACATGAGAATGGGTGCTGCTGTGTCGAATATTAGCACTGGTGTGATTTGGTCGTAGGCACGAGGCCGAAGGCAAAGCATCGCAAATAATACCACCAGTGCTGATATTTGGCTCAACAGCAGTCCCATCAAATTAACCCTTTGCCAAAAGTTGCAGGACAGTAGCACTCGAGGATAGGAGTTGTAGACCCCTGGATTAAATAGACATAAACACGAGGAAGACATAAAAGTTATATTTCAGATTCAAAGACTGGCCTTGTGAAGATTCTGGCCCTTCCTATTTCACTGCAATGTTGGAGTTAAAAACATCCCTGAAAAATAAAGTTATTTTCACAGATCCCTTGGTTCTAAAATAAATTAAGTGTTGTGTTGAGGTTTATCAAGAAAGTCAAGTTGCGATCTCCAGTCCACAGGGAAAGGCATTTTAAAATCCCAGCTTTACAATTAACAGAACACAAACACAGGCCATACAAACATCTTGCCTCCATGACTAATATAAGTAGACAAGGGAGTTCAGGATCTAAGAGTGTATATTTTTAATGAAGCATGAGAAACAGCGATGTTTCCATGTAATTTAAAATCCTTTTTCTACTCACCCACACGGTTCATACTGTCATACGTGGGTCAGAAGGCCCGGGTGAACGAATAAGAGGCAGAGTCAACAGCAATTTTCCCAGAAAGCCCATTCATACTTCCATCTTTCTGCCCTCAATGATTTCCACTAACCAATATTTCACTACAAATCAGGATTTTCAAATATAAAACAGAAGCACAAAGAACACAAAATGTAAAAAAGAATTTAATCTCATTCTCCCAAGGCTTGTCTTGTCTCTAGCTTTAATGGCTGCCATTCATCTCATTTGCTTCAGTTTCAGACTGAGATTACTTCCATATTAAAAGACAGACACTTAGATGGGAGATGCTAAAAGAAAACACAATCAATCAAGTTAATAATGTGTTCCCCACATCAGGCAGATTATCATAAAAGTATTCCAAAGTAGTTACAGCTTCTTGAGATGCTACTTGAAGTATGGGGTGTCCTGGTTAACCAATGACACGAGTGTCCGTTTGAACAAAATTGGCAACAAAGTGTTTGATGTTTGTCTGACTGATGAGACATTTTACGTTTGGTTGGCCACAGCTAATGAGAAGCTTGAGTAGATGATAAAAAGCAGAGAATATTCATTGGGAAGGCTGAGACCGTGCTGCTGGTGCAAAGGTTTATGCGCCGCAATTATCGGTGCTGCTATTGTTACTTACCAGAAGACAAGCAGTGTGGGAGGTGTGAAGTACACAAAGCAATTATCATTAATTGAGGCAGGGAAGCACGCCATTAAAAGACAAATTTTTTTTTTCTTTCTATCAAACACACACTTTTTTTTGAATAACTGGCTCAGCTTTTGAAAATTACACAGTATTAAAAGGTGTTCCTCTGAAATAAATTGTATATAATCTACTAGCAAAGGAAAATGGAGTCTAAGTATTCAGAGAATATTAGAAGCCATGTTGAGATACTTTCAATTTGACAGGATATAAAGAAAATTCTAAATAACAGTTTCTCACAAGGCTTCACTCTAAATTTGCCCAAATAACAAAATTCAGCATCCACTTCACTTTATCGGAATCACTACAGGGCTTTCCACAAGCTCCGGCTGCCGGTTATATAGCCGACTACTCAATGAAGTCCAGCCGGCTACTAATTTATGACCAGGATGTGATTCCGCGCAATGCTGTGACACGGCTCTATTCTCCGCCAGAATGCTATGTGAACTGGGTTAGCTTTCAAACTCCGCTGCTCCGCCCGGTCCTTTAATATACTTTTGGCCGGTCACACTGAACTAATATCCTTCAGCCCGCTTAAGTTGTACCCAGTGTTATCATGGGGCTCTTGACTCTGGTCTAGCTAAATGGACGATGCGGAAAGGCTAAGTCCACAGGGGCGTAGTTGTTAAAGCAGGCTATCGGAGCAGTCATAGACGAGAAGCAGAGCGTCATTTTGGTAATTCAGTCCTCCCTTTAAAGCGTTCAATTAGTGAAAACAAACGGATTCTTAAGAGTGTGTTTTTGTTTGTTTATAAGGGAGAATTATTTGGTGTTTATTTGTGTAGCCACCACTGTACTGTGAACGTGCCATGAACTGAAATGAAGAGATTTACAACCACAGAAAGCCCGTTCATGCCATACTATGCCAGCTTGCATTGCCTGTTTTTTATTTTTAGCTGTGCAAATCAGTTTTTATTGTTACTTTATATGTTGTATAATGATTATAAGAATTTACTGATAATAGTAGTAGGAAAGTAATATTATATTTGAGCAAATGTCTGAGAAAATAATATAGCCTGCTTATTATTCAATTCAAAGATACTTTATTGATCCGGTCACGGAAGTGCTTGCAGCCACCAGAGCATCGCTCCCAGTCACATAATAGTAGTAGTTGTAATAATAATAATAATAATAAGTATTAGTAATCTTCTCCTGTTCATGGTTTCTTCCTGCTTAGAGGTGTGAGAAAGATGCCACCAAAAAGAAAATCCAATCAGCAGACTCTGGAAGGCTTCTTAAAGAAGAAAAGTGGTCAGTTTAAGTGCTTCAGAGTAGTATTGCTAGTAATACTATAGTATAGTATTGCTGCTGCAATATTTTGAGTTGGGCATGGACTGAATGGGAAGATAGTGACACAGTGAAGTTGATTAAAGAGCAGAATGGAGCTATGAAACCATTAAGTTTACCATTTATGTTGGAAACGTCTTTTACTTAGAGTATTTTAATTTTTTTGTATACATATTCTGTTGTTTACGACAAAGTTAATACATGCACATGAATATTGTGCTGTTACTTACATTTACATTATATGGGATGCTTTTCTGCATCAGAGACTGGGAGACTAATCAGGGTAGAAGGAAAGATGGATGCAGAAAAATATAGAGCAATATTGAGTGAAAACCTTTTCCAGGGGGCTCTGGACCTCAGGCTGGGGAGAAGATTTACTTTTCAACATGACAACGACCCGAAGCATACGGCCAATAAGACACAGGATTGGCTTCGGGAAAACTCTGTTAAAGTCCTGGAGTGGCCCAGGTAGAGTCCAGACCTGAACCCAATCGAGCATCTCTGGAGGGACCTGAAGACGGCCGTGCACCGGCGCTGCCCATCCAACCTGGTTGAGCTTGAACGATTCTACCTAGAAGAATGGGCGAAACTTCCGAAAGAACGGTGTGCCACGCTTGTAGGCTCATTCTCAAGAATACTTGAAGCCGTCATTGCTGCCAAAGGTCCTTTAACCAAGTACTAAGTGAAGAGTCTGAATACTTATGTAAATTATTTATTTCTGTCTTTTATTTTTAATAAATTTACAAAACACTCCAAACACCTGCTTTTTTGTGGATTATAAGAGCATTGTGTGTAGATTGATGAGAAAAAATGAATTTAATCCATTTTAAGATGAGTCTGAAACATAACAAAATGTCAACAACTTGAAAGGGTCTGAATACTTTCAGGTTGCACTGTAAATGTAAAAGATTTCGCTTAAACTTTTCATGTGAAGTTGTTCAAACTTAGCAATAGTTTCATTTAATTTTTGAACTATGTATTAAAGGTAGCTAGATAAAACAAATGTTTTTTTTTGTATCTACTTGTTCAATAAATTGTTGTTCTTGGAGTATAGAGGTTTTTTTTTTTTTTTCTCCAGTATCGAATCGAGTTAGAATTTTTTGTATTGTGACACTATCATTGACAGGTCGCTAGTCCATCACAGATACCTCACTTCCACTGAGCGGTGAAGGACAAGTCAGTTGCTGTTCGCTACACTATTATAGTGTATACATGAACTCTCACTGGGCAGGCAAGGTAAAACCCAGACACCTAACACACTGGTGTATCTATCCAAATTATTAGAACATGTTCTTTACTTTCAGTTATACTCCTACCTGGCTGAGTTTTCCCTGCTTGATCTGTTCCAGTCCGGTTTCAGTCTGCAACATAGTACGGAGTCGGCCCTTTGACATGTCATCAATGACATCTTTAAAGCCCTTGACGTAGGCTGCTGTGTCTTCCTGCTGCTGTTACATCTATCTGCAGCATTCGGCATAGTGGAACATTTAGAACATCTGGCTGGGGTGCGCGGGACTGCCTTGAAATGGCTCAACTCCTACTTTATGAATTGCTCTTTCAATGTGGCTCTGGGTGATGTCTCCTCGCCTTCGTTTGACATGTGGGGTCCCCCACGGTTCAATCTTAGGTCCATTACAGTACAACTTATACATCCGTCCGCTGGGTGATATTATCCGGAGCCACAACGTTAATTACCACCTTTATGCTGATGACTGTCAGTTGTATATCTCTGTTGAGCCCGAAGCTTCTTCACAGCACCTGGCAGATTGTCTCTGCAACGTTAAGAGGTGGCTGTCAGCTAACTTGGTACTTCTTAACAAATCTAAAACAGAGAACATTGTTTTTTGTCCTCCCTCCGCATCTTGTCAGCTTCCAGATCTCTTCACTTTCCCCACTATTGTCGCGGGCACTCTCAAAGAGTCTGTAAAGAACTTAGGGGTAATTCTAGACACAGCCCTTTAAATTCGACAGTCATGTCAACCAGGTTGGGAGATCTTGCTTTTTGCATCAGAGACGCCTGGCCAAGTTGAAGCCTATCCCTAACAGGAACCATTTAAACTCTGTTCTACATGCCTTTGTCATTTCAAGTCTCGATTTCCCCAACTCCGTGCCGCCCCACTTACAGAAAACGAAGAAGAGAAAAAAGGATAAACAACCATGCACAACCATCTAAATTTATATAGACTAGATATCCTAACAGTCATGGGTTTTGGACTGTAAGAGAAGGCCAGAGTACCTGGAGAGACCCCATACATCCACATGGAAAGCATATAAACTCCATGCGGAAAGATCCCAGACTGGGATTCAAACCCAAAACCTTCTTGGTGCAAGGCAAAAGAGCTACCGATCTTCTGAGAGACAATATCCAGTGGCTATTGTGTTAACGAAACACCCTTGCTGATGCCAAAGGTAGGAATGGAACAGGTAAATAGGTTCAAGATAACAGAAAAGCAATAGCAGCTCAACTTTGAAGCAGGTGGGCTGCAGTAGCAGGAAATAAATTCAACAGATTTGATTTCAGCAGCAACATTCAGAAGAAAGAAGCAGAATTTAAAATAAATAATAAAATATGCATCTATTCTCCATTGTATCAAAAGCTCAGCCTGTTTGTGGTGCTGAAATGTCCCTTAGTATTAATTAAGCATCGTTTAAGCATAGTTTAAACACTAGTGAGTATTTCATCCCTAAGAAGATGGCGGATTCCAGCAGGCAACTTCATAAACTATAATCCGGTTTCCTGAGCGTGGCAATGAGCTCACTATGTTCTACTGACCTCAACGATATCAATCCAGGAGAACACATTTGGGAAGTGGTCAAAATAGACCCACATTTTTTGAGAACATGACCACCTGTTTAATCTATGCTACACAAAAGTAAAGAGCCTCAAATGGCAAAATGGGTGAAACATGGTACTAGCGAGATGTAGCAGATTCAATAAACTTCATTTGTAGTTTTCTTGCTACTTAACAGGTGTCCAGTTTCTAAAAACTCCAACTTCAACAATGTATGTGGAATTGGTAATGAACTATTGGAAGAATACAGCCCACAGGGCCAGCCAAGTGCTAACCAAAAGCTAAGAAATAGATAAAGTTTTCAAAGAAAAGCCAGGAACCTGGTACAGTTCCACGGTTCAATCACACCATGTTTGACTACTCGGCTGATCTCCCACACGTTGTTCAAACGAGATCTGATTACTAAGGGACACAGTGAATGGTTCTTCAGTGGAGAGTCCGGTGGGCTTACTGTTGGTGGGACGCTTGATACATTCTCCTTATTGTAATAAAACATGTCTACTTAAAAACAATTAAAACTGTACCCATCTACACATAATATGATGTTTGACCATAATTAATGACCGTTACTATGTACTATAAGGGAAGTGGGACTGGGAAAAGCCTGACTGAAAAGGACTGACCCCATTTCATAGACAGACAAAGAACCAACAAAATATTGACTCCTTGAAATTTAACAGCCAGAAAATCATGTTATGTCTATAAATAACTATGAACCCAAAATTAGGACCAAAAATAACATCCACTAGACATAAATAAAAATTAGTATTTTAACTCATTATTACTAGAATTGAAAATATTGTTTGTACTAACATTTGCAATGTCATCTTGCCTGATAAATTTCAGCTTTTCGGTTCTGTTCTTGAGAGCTTCTTCCTCCAGGCCGTCACTGAAGATAACAATGAACACCTTTACAGCCAGGGTAGTCAGCTACTTGGCTATAAAACTAAATAAGCATATTGCACTACTACACCTCAATTTTATTTATTTATTTATAATAAAAAAGGCTGCACACAGTGTTCCTTTTATCCTTAATTTTATTCCTTCCAAAGTTGATCTATTTATAGTAAAAGTTGATATGTTGTGAGCACTTAAATCACAGTTAAGCTCCTTGTTTGTGCAAACAATCTTGATCAACAAAGCTTATTTTGCTTCCAATCTTCATATTTTAAATATGGAGTCTCGTTAATCGAATATTTTCCGTATGTGAGGGGTTTTATTTGTTAATGGTGACGGAAGATTCTGAAGGCTATTGGTAATTTTGACAGATCGCAATTCACTTGGTGCAGACAGATATTTTTAACTTTACTTTATAGAGTTCAGGTAGCTGAATCAGCATAAATTTTTTTTTTTTAAACTTTCCCATGAGAGGATCCAACCATCATATCGGCCTGGACACTGTCCTCAATGAATCTTCACTATCAGAGAGTTGACAGCAAGTTTAAGAGTTAGGAACGCATTTAGTGCATCGGCGATACACCGTATACAGACCGAAGGCAACAGATTACAGCACTCCAGTTCTAAAGTTTTTACACAGACTCCCTTTAGCTTAGAAAATAGACTTCAAAATATTCCTGCTAGTTCATATATCATTGAATGGCTTAGCTTTTCACTAGACCAATCTGCCAGACCACTCAGGTCTCTAGTCTACCAATCATCCCTAACAAAAGTCTTTTTTTTATTTATTATTTAACGGAAAAGACACCCGTTGACGTTCAAGCATTTTAATTGAAATATATGCTAGCTTTTTTGTAATATTTGATTGATAAGTAACTAGGAAAGCAAACAATTTTGAACTTTTTTTTTTACAATATTTAGCTTTTACTTTAGTACATCATCATTATTTATCTTGAGAATTTAGGTGTTGTATATTTTGGAAAAAAATAATAAAATATTGTTTGAATGCATTTTTATGCATTAAATTTCTTTAAAATACATTCTAAACATTTTTAAAGTTGTTCCCAATGTACCTGGAAAAGTGAGAATGCTCATATGCAGTCAATTTTGGAATACATACATAATCGTTAACACTCATGCTTTAGATTATATTGCATTACAGGTTGGAGGCTATACTGCCCAGCGCTGCTCTTTGTGGGTGAGATGAATTGCAGGTTCATGCCCAGTACCGACATGTTGTAAAGATACGTTTTTAAGTCAATTGCTGTGCAAACCAGAATGGGACGACCGTCTGAATCCGGTAGATTGTCTGACGTCCCGTCCTGCAAGTGAAAAATAATTTTTTTCTTATACTGTATTTTATGCTTTTCTTGATTTATTATGTATCATATTTTTTTGTTTTGTTTTATTTTGTTTCTTTATCCCAGAATAATGTAAAGCACCTTGAATTGCCCTGCTCAAAGTGTGCTGTACAAATAAAAATACATGGCTTTACTGAATGTCATTTTAAAAATGAAAAGGGTAAAAAATAGATTATGACCAGATTTGTTTGACAAGAAAACGATTGTAGTGTGATCTATGGGGTAAATGCAGCAACCAACTATCCCAGACCTGCTTTGAAAGCTTTATAAGACAACTCCTTTTTAACTAAGGCATCACAATTAATCAAATTTCTCTTTCAATCTTGATTTTGATCAAAAAAATGATGTGTCAAAAACAAAAATGGCAGAAAGGGCAAAGTAGGCATAGTGTAGGCATAATGTTGGTTCCAGATGTGCTGATGATTAAAACATAGTGTGCAAGCTTTGGTATTCTATGATCAATTATTGAATTTCTTACAATTAATTTATATTTGATCAATTTTGTTACTTAGTTTTTGTTTTATATTGTTACATATTTTATAGTGGTTGTTTTTTTTCTTTCAAGAATTCTATTTTGATATACAACAATAGTTAAAGTAAAATTTATTGTAGATTTAAGTTGATTTTTAAAATAATTGTCCACATTTAAATAAACTCTTAACTGCAACATTTTCCAAGAAGTTATAATACATTTAATGTTCAAGCCAACACACTTCTCTTGTGAAAACGGTGCATTTTCTCCCCTAAACTTGGTGAGGGGCTCTTTTTAAATAATTGGGGTTTTAATATATCACAATATTTGCCATCCTATTAAAGAAAGTCATATTTACCGTTAGTCACCATGAACTGGACCTTTACTTTAAGGAGTGGAAATTTATTTTTTTTGTTAAGCAAACATAAAGGTCTGCTGCACAGTCATATCAAAGATTCAGATTTTTCTGAGGCACGACAGACACCCACATCGGCTCCTCCTTCAGTTCCTCCCCCCTCTGCTTCATCCTCCACCTCCTCCATCTCCTCTTTTGCATGTTACTCGGGGCTCTGAAACAGCATGAGAGGTCCATCTACAAGGGAATTTCATGTAATAGCAGCTCATGGCTAAATGGGCATCCAAGCAGGTTTTTCAGCAAGAGCGGTGAAGAGAACAGAGGTGACAAAAACTGATTAATCCTGTGCAGCCTTGAGGATTAACAATTTATCTTTAAATTTTCCTCACTGGAGTACCAGAAACTTTACAGAAACTAGGACTGTCCTCCTCTTTTTTATTGATTCTCGAAGATACAGAGCCGGAGAGATCATTGTCAGTGAACTGTAATTATTGCTCCCAGGCAGCTCTTCTAGTTGATTTACACTTTTTTGAAAAAGGTCTGAGCTTTGAATCAGCTTAGCTGGTTTTGTCACGCAGGCACTTAACAGCTGTTGCTTCTGCCACCTCGACTTAAAGGAGGGAAAAAGAAAGAAAAAAAAGGTACAGGATGCAGCGCTCATACGTTCCTGACAAACTTGTTTGCTTAAAAATGCTTCGTTCTTAGCAACTGATGAGGATGAGAGCTGGCGTGGCGACCTACCTGTATTTGACAAGTGTGTTTTTCACCTCGTTGGAGAGAAGAGCGCAGAGGGAAAAAAGTGTGCAGGAGGGAACAGGAGAGAGGCGAGCCAGCCGGGAAAGGTGCGAGGCAAATGCTTTGAGAGGAAAAATGACTCGCGGAGCGAAGAGAAGAGACTAAGCGATCGCTGCCAGACAGAAGGAGGAGGGAGGGAAAAAAATGTAAGATTTGGTCAAACAGCCATTTAGTTCTGGATCGTTGAGACTGGTCATATCCACCAGGGTGAGTAGATATTCCATTTGAAGAGGCTAATATGGAAGTTAATATATAGTTAATATATAGTTAATATTTCACGTTGTAAATTCAAATAGGAATTTTTTGTTTTAGTGCTGAATTCTAAATACGCGTTGCTAAAGGGTATATGTCAACTCTCATCAAATTTGAGTTTAAAATGGCAATATTTTATGTAACCAAAAGTGTTTAATTTGTTGACTGCTGAACATTAATGATTACAAAATTAATTTCATACGAGTCAAAGATATTGCAAGTATTCCAAGGTGAGGAGCATTAAAACAACTAACCCAGGTACACTGACAGCAAAACACGTTCAACTACCAGGATTATAGTTTCAAGAGAGCACAAAGAAAAAATATTCTGCTCATTATAAAATGTATAGATGTGCAGGTTTTATACAGCTGTTGCAAAAACACTAATAAATATTGCTATATGCTTTGGTAAAAACAAAACAAAAAAGGCATCAAATAAGAACTGAACACAAAACCAACAGTTACTCAGAATACCCCCAGAAAAGATACTCCTACAGAAACCCAAATGTTGGCTGAGCTTTCCTTAAACTTATTATTTTTCATGAAAGTTTTACATTACACTAGATTTTAATATCAACAGGGGCTATCTTATACTCTTAATCTTGGTTTATATTAACAAAAAATTTTATCTTTAGACACAATTTTTTAAAATGAATCATTCTAACTTTAAAACACAAAAATATCAAATCTTATATCCCAACTATAATTGTGCAGCTAAGTTCAGTTTATTACGCCTACTGGTAAAGGTTTTCCATTTAAAGAAAGTAGAGCAAGCCGCATAAAGCGGCTAACTTTGCATCAATCCCTCCACCATAGCAAGCTTTTGGAAACAGTGGAGAGAAACAACTCCCTTTTAACACTAAATCTGCTGCAGAACCCTGCTCAGTTAAAACGTCAAGCTCAGAATACAAGCTTACGCCTCATCTATGCTTAAATATACAAAAAATTGTGAGAGTTCTTACGTTTGATGAATTTAGTAAATAGGAAACAAAATTGCCAATAATCTCTCCTCCCAATAATCATGAGAAAATTGTCTTATTCCAATCACTGGTCAATAGCATATTTAGTTAGTTTTTACAGGATATTCAATTTGAATTTGTTAATAATTAAAGTACTATACATAAATGAAACAAACCATTAAGATCAAACATTTACTTACTTACATCACTACCATCTTTTCTGCTGTATTTATACAAAGAAAAACATCCCCTATAGACGATAACAGTAAATCCAAGTCAGGTTTGGATCCCCCCCCCATGATGACTTTTAGTTAAGATGTTTGACACATTTTTAAACAATTGCATGTATGCATGTATTGTTCAGTGGGCCGTTCTACATGTCACTAATCCACCTGTGGCTTTGTTTAACCAACCATCATATCCAACTGCCAATAGGTACTTGGAGACAAAGAGACCAAACACCTGTGATGATTCACTTCCTATTTTTGTCCAACCGGGAAAAGAACAACTGCGATCATTCCTCCACTTAGAGTCCAACCTGCCCAGATAATCAAGTATGCTTAACTGCACTGGAAAATCCTGATTAACAACTTGATTGGGAATATTCATCCAAGTTAGGAAATCGTCCTTGTGTTTGTCAATCCAGTTGGCCAAATCAACGAAGCCATAATGTGATTTCCCTTTGTTTCATTATGATTGAGCCTTGATAGGTGCCCATTAGCAGCCTCGGTAAACTACGGCTGCGGGGGAGGAGGATTGATCCTTGTGTTAATGTGTACAGATGGATTACAGCATCAGGATGAAAATAACTGGGCAGCAATTTCCCCAAGTCTTACACACTCATAAAATCAGGTTTGCAGCATGTGTGTGAATCCAGCAACAGTACAATCAACCCCCAGCATCGCAAGAACACTGATGACAAACCAACAGAACGAGTTAAATAAACAAAAAACTTTTGCAACCCAAAATTAATTTCCTCACACATTCACGAGGCAATGAAAAGCTTTCTGGAAATATCTCATCAAGCCTTTATCCTTGAAAAGTCTCCTAAGATTCAGAACCAACGGCTTGAATAATTGCAGCTGCCTTCTATCACTGCGAATCTCAGGAATGAGTGAAACACAAAACACTGATTAAATACAGCCAGTATGCATTTTAAAAACACATTGATGAAGCATAAAAGCATTCTATGAAGCCATAAAACAGAAATGTATATGACCTTTAATTTAAAGCAAACACTTTGTTTACATGATTTTTATGTCAGGCCTCATTTTCCATAATGCCACACAGTAAATTGCAGTTTTTATTTGCAATTTTTCAGAAGACATCTGAACTATAATATACACCCTCAACATTAAATTTAGAAACACATTTTTCTCATGTTCTCATGTTCTCATGTAAATAATTTTTACAGGATTTAATTCAGCCTTTTATAGAAACACTTTTTTTTTACCATAACTTAAAAGTTTGTAAGAAACAAAACCAAATCAAGTTAAGAGACCTGAATGACATCAGTAAATGTTGACAAAGACCAATGTTATTAAAATATTTACTATGTTAGAAATTTACATTGAAGGGTTATTTTATGTTATTTATATCATTTAAACAACTTATGACACTTCGGTATGTTAATTTGGTTTAGCAAAGATTCTGATTCAGGTCAGCTGCTGAAGCTAAGCTAACAAGCTACTCACTGATGGCCAAGCGCAGATGGTGCCCAAAACACTGGAGTGACTGAGTACTGTAGTCAGCAAGTCTTTCCATGGCTTGATCAAGTACAGGGTGGATATCTTTACAGTATTGTGCCCGTCTCTGCCCAACCTGAAAACAGCAAAGGCTCGCTGTGAGGCGTGACGGCGTTGTCCTGCTTGGGTCAACCACAACTCTACTGACCATAGTATTTCATGTGTCTTATTTAGTTCATTAGTGGATGTGCAACCCTTTTTTTGTTTAATCGCACCGCACATTTATTGATCGATTGATCATATTCTTCTTCTAAATGTTCTGCTAGTGAGCAGTATTCATGTTTCTATCCATTATGGCATGTCGTCCAGGTCCTGAAGTTGGAACACTCTCCCAGGCCATCACACTAGCATGTTTGACTGTAGCTATGATGTACTTTTTCTAAAACACAGTTTTTGTTTTGCCTCGTATGAAGGGGTGAAATACTTTCCAAAAAATATCACTTTGGTCTGGTCTCCACAGATAATTTCCCCAAAAGTGTTGGGGATCATCCAGATCTTTCTGGCCGATTTAAGATGGGGTTTTGTTTGTTCTGTTCTTCAGTGATTCTGGCCGTGAAGCTCTACCCTTGGTCTCGGTTCTTTTGTAACGTCTTAAATGACTGACTGTCATCACATGCTAACAGCACAGTACCCGGAGAGCAAAGACAATAGAGCTCTTGGAGTTGACGTCACTTCTCCCAGCATTCAAGACTTCAAATCGAATCAGAGCCATAGTGGCAGGCAGTCTCATGCAGCTATATAATACACTCAACAAAAATATAAACGCAACACCTTTGTTTCTGCTCCCATTTTTCATGAGATGGACTTAAAGATCTAAAATTCATTCCAGATACACAATATCACCATTTCTCTGAAACATTGTTCACAAATCAGTCTAAATGTGTGATAGTGAGCACCTCTGCTTTGCTGAGATAATCCATCCCACCTCACAGGTGTGCCACATCAAGATGCTGTTCTGACATCATGATTAGTACACAGGTGTACCTTATACTGCCCACAATAAAAGGCCACCCTGGAATGTGCAGTTTTTTGCTTTATTGGGGGTCTGGGGACTCAGAACCGGTCAGTATCTGGTGTGACCACCATTTGCCTCATGCAGTGCAACACATCTTGGCATAGAGTTTATCAGATTGTCAATTGTGGCCTGTGGAATGTTGGTCAACTCCTCTTCAATGACTGTGCGAAGTTGTTGGATATTAGGGGGAACTGGTACACGTTGTTGTATACGCCGGTCAAGCACATCCCAAACATGCTCAATGGGTGACATGTCCGGTGAGTATGCTGGCCATGCAAGAACTAGGACATTTTCAGCTTCCAAGAATTGTGTACAGATCCTTGCAACATGGGGCCGTGCATCATCTTGCTGAAACATGCGGTGATGTTCATGGATGTATGGCACAACAATGGGCCTCAGGATCTAATCACGGTATCTCTGTGCATTCAAAATGCCATCAATGAAATGCACCTGTGTTCTTCGTCCATAACAGATGCCTGCCCATACCATAACCCCACCACCACCATGGGCCACTCGATCCACAACATTGACATCAGCAAAGCGCTTGCCCACACGACTCCACACACATTGTCTGCCATCTGCCCTGAACAATGTAAACCGAGATTCATTCGTGAAGAGAACACCTCTCCAACGTGCCAGACACCATCGAATGTAAGCATTTGACCACTCAAGTCTGTTACAGCGACGAGCTGGAGTCAGGTCAAGACCCCGATGAGGACGACAAGCATGCAGTTGAGCTTCCCTGAGATGATTTCTGACAGTTTGTGCAAAAATGGTTTGGTTATGCAGACCAATTGTTGCAGCAGCTGTCTGAGTGGCTGGCCTCAGACGATCTTGGAGGTGAACCTGCTGGATGTGGAGGTCCTGGGATGGTGTGGTTACACGTGGTCTGCTGTTGTGAGGCCGGTTGGATGTACTGCCATATTCTCTGAAACGCCTTTGGAGATGGCTTATGGTGGAGAAATGAACATTCAATGCACGAGCAACAGATCTGGTTGACATTCCTGCTGTCAGCATGCCAATTGCACGCTCCCTCAATGCTTGTGGCATCTGTGGCATTTTGCTGTGAGACAAAACTGCACATTCCAGGGTGGCCTTTTATTGTGGGCAGTATAAGGTACACCTGTGCACTAATTATGATGTCAGATCAGCATCTTGATGTGGCACACCTGTGAGGTGGGATGGATTATCTCAGAAAGCAGAAGTGCTCACTATCACACATTTAGACTGATTTGTGAACAATGTTTGAGAGAAATGGTAATATTGTGTATCTGGAATGAATTTTAGATCTTTAAGTCCATCTCATGAAAAATGGGAGCAGAAACAAAGGTGTTGTGATGCTCACATAGACAAGTAAAAAAATCACGTAAAACTTAGCAAAATCACAATCTTTGTGATGTCTGCATGCTGCTGTTTACATGTCTTTTTATCGTAACGAGGAACAAACTATGGTGTAATTTATTTATTTTGAAGCAAGGATTAAAAGTTCAATATTTACAGACATAACATAGGATGAGGACAAGTTTCCTCTTACCCTCCCGGTGCACAGTCTTTTGCATGAAGATTCCAGATCTGGATCTTGATAACGAAGCCCGATTGTCCCCATTTATATCCCTCCAGGCGTTTATATGCTTTAAGCAATGCACCGGATTAGGACGAGGGAAATTTGATCAGGAAATTGTATGTTCGGGTATCTCTGGTTCAGTAAAAAGTCAGCTCCGACAGCTTTTAGTTTTAACAAGTACCCCAGGGACATGGTAAGGGTTGGAGAGGTTAAATCTTTTTTTTAATTTTCCTGTATATACAATAATATATTTTGTTTTAAAATGGGAACTAAACTCCAATGGAGTAAAATCCCAGATGGTGACGTTCATTTTGATTATGTTCCTGCCTGCCAGCGTTGCCCATACACTTAGAGTCATGTGACGTCCGGAGCTCTATATTACACAGTAACATGTCCTGGAGGACAACATTAGGTGTTGGCAGGCACTGCTAATCCACCTTGTTTGCTTTTGCTTTTGACTGGCTGTATGGTTAGAAAGCTGAGCAAAGAAACGGAGTCTGGGTTATGATCTTTACCCATAACGATCAAAGATTTTGCTCTTCGGTCAGGCTCTATATCCATGAAGCCTCCGTTTCAACTCCTGGGATTTGGGTGGTAGTTCAGTTATTATTTGGCTATTTGAGAAGCTAATCAGCTGCTGTCCAGTGTCAAGAAAGAAAAAAAATATTATTGCCACATCTACATATAACAACTGGCCGAAAGTAAGAAATAAAGAAATAAATAAAGACTAAAAATCCCTTCAGCAACACAGAATCAACACCAGGAAGAATGTTTGTCCAAATAAGCAATTCCTCAAGCAAAACAACAAAAAATCTACAAAGAGAACAAATCAGAACTAAATGTAATAGAAGAAAAAGATACTAATCTATTAATGATTTAACAACGTGGACAATTATATTTTCAAATGGGGTGATTGACTCTGAATAGGGGTGAGAAACTTTTTAAAACATTTTTGCTGTGTAATCAATATGACAGAATATCTATACCGGTGTATTCACTGTTAAATTATGACGACAAGGCAGTTCTAGTCAAAGAATAAGAGTTTCCAGGAGCCAGACACTTTATATATTAAAAGAAATATAACACGTCTGCATATGTCTGACTGGAAATTAAGACAGATCCTTGTAATTCTTTGTTATGTAAACCTTTATTAACCTGGTTAATGCCACTGATCTGTTTTACAAAGGAGACATGGTGAATGCAGCAGCAGTTACATTACAAATCAGCCCTCCCCAACTGGTTTGCATCATAATTTCTAACAACAAAGAAGACAATTTTACCCTGACAGGTTATCAAATATGTAAATATTCACCAACAGCGAACATCAAGTGCAGGACGCAATGGAGATTTGGCATCAAAAGAAAACCAACTACATAAAGAACAATAGCAAACTCAAATTCTTCCATACATATTCTTTTCATATTATCGTCAATAAAATTTGATAAACTGATCCTGAAAATGTGAGTTAAGTTAGATTCAAAAAGAACCATTTAAAGCCGCTGAAACAGACTGAATCTGTGTAGCTCTCATTTAGCAGAATCTGGAATTCTGCTCTTCAACAAAAGGATCAAATATTGTATCTTCTTGATTAAAACGTCAAAAAACCTTCCTAATAAGGAAACTCTCTTCTAACGCCTCCACCACCGCTTTAAGTAGAGCTCTGCTTTCAACCTTTCTGCCCTTAGATTTTTAAAATTTGTAAGCCTTGTGAGATATATTACAAAACGATGAGAAACATTGCTGCGGGCCATTGCTCTATTGAAATACATGAAATCTCCAAAAATACTTCTGACTTGCATTTTGGCCAATTGTGCCATCATCTGTCTTTAGAGCATAAAAAGAGCAGCATCAGAAGTCTTCTATAGTAGCTTCAGTCAAGAGGTGAAAGTATATTTTTTGTATATTCCTGATTTTTTAACCATATTATGTGGCTAAATATAAAAACTAAACAACTTGTGAAAGCATTGCACCCCACGCACAATTATGTCTCCTCTAGAGAGCAGTAGTATGGCATGACTAATCCAACAAATGCAGGAAAAAAAACACAGAAGCAAGGAAGAGGAGTCAAATAACTTCAAAGACCATCTTTACATTTAGACTAAAACAAAAGGAAAGAAGATACTGTAACAACGAGTCCTTAATATATGAACTTGATGGAAAAAATAAATTTCACCAAGCTTTTTTGGTTCGTTTTTTAAATTAAAATCAACCAACTGAGCACCAATTCAGTCATGATTTCCTAAGGGTGCGTCCAAACCGCCCCAAACGCCAGCGTCAATTGCGGCAAGATTACATGTAAAGTCTATGGTTAAGTACGTCAGAGCTCCGTCAGAGTCTCTGCGGTGCGTTGTGTGCGTTGGCTCAGTCCACTTTTCAAGAGTTACTTGCATTTCAACGTAGCAAACAAATCAGAAATAACCCTTACCGAAGACAGATGGACAGACACTCCTAAGGAGGAATAGAGAACCTGTAGTTAGTGTCCTGGTAGGAGATTTGAGCTCCGATGCTAGGAGGTCGTAAAATTGGGCGCGGGACAGATAGAAGTAGCGCTGAAAGCGAACCTCATCCATAAGCAGCTCCTGGAGTAAATAGTTAAACTCCCCATACTCAAAGCATCTGAAGAATGGGCGCTGATGCACCCGATGTCAACGTTGTATAGCTTTATCTAGCAAATAAAGTCAAGCCACTCTCTCGTTATGATCCGCCATAGTTCAGAATGTATAGCCACAGAGGAAGCCCTGCCGACATACTCTATTTCTGCACAGAAGTAAGCATTTGAAGCCGAAAGGCACATGCGTCAAACTACATGCTAGGGGTTCATTGCTTGACAGAGACAAACTGTGCGGTGTGAACGCACCGTAACAGTACGCACACACAGGACGCGATAGAAGCGACCAAAAAAGTGCGACAACATGTCTCTATTTATACAAGCCTGCATGTTTAGAAAAAGTGAACACGGATTTCTGGTTGGTAATTAGTTCTAGGAGATATTCCTGCATTAGTTTGATCTATATGTTTAGAACAATGTCTTTTTATATGAGACCAAAGTAGAGATGATTGGCCACGATACACAGCACCAAGTTTAGAAGAAAACGAACAGTATATTATGATACACACCAACTGAAACACACCAATTGTCGTGGTGATGGAGGGGTTAGGATTAGTTTTTTTTTCTTATTTGCTCAGGCTGTGCATGGCCCGGTCAAAGTCCAGACGCCAACCTAATTTTAATGCTGTGTTGGGGCCTTAAGACAGCTGCAGAAAAACATATCCCTGTAAAATCTTACTGAATTCCTGCAATGTTTTAAAGAAGACCGAATCAAAATGCACAATTGGTTCAATTCGTTGTAAAACTCGGCTGATCAGAGGATTTTTTTTTTTCATCATATGCAGAACTTCTTAAGACACAATAAGTGGATAAACAACTATCAAAAAGATGGCTAGTTATTCATGTGCATTTTTATTTATGCATATAAAATATGTGGGTTAAAGCTTCGGTTAATCTGATCAAATTTCAGATACTGAGTCCAGATTCATCAACCAAACCAGTCTTTAAAGGGAAGTTTTGTGTTTCATTTTTATTTTATTTTTTTCACCTGGACCTTATTTTTTGCTAATATTTTCATTTATTCACCCAGACACGTCTGGAGCCACTTGGAGTCATTCGGGAGAAGTCATATCCAGTCGCGATCAGCATATATCCATATAATGGGAGTCAATAGGGGCAGGAGATTTGCCCCCTGTAAAAAGGCATCATCTACCCCAAAACTCCTTCATTTAACCAATGTTTTGTTATTAATCATTAGCACTAGTCCCTCAGAGTTCAAAACATCTCAGAAGTGCTTCTTTGTTCCTCCCTTAGGAGGACATTCTACGGCGGTTGGCTCGACAAACCTTGCTTCTCCAGACATCAACATGGGGTTGCATTTGCGCATTTCCAAACTGGTCTAACTGAACGACCGCAACCTACGCAGCTGCTAACAGTTAGCTTCTACTAGCCAAGTTGCAAAAAAAGTTAGCTTCTACTAGCCAAGTTGCTATCGGGTAGCTTCTACTAGCCAAGTTGCTAAAAGTTAGCTTCTATTAGCCGAGCTGCTAATGTTTAATTTCAACTAGCAGAGACGTGCTATGCTTTCTCCTGGCCCCAAAATTAATACAGCCTTCCTGTGGGTGGTTGCAAACCAAGGTAAGCATAACCATGAATACAAATTTTTCCTTTGATGTAAAAGGGATGGCTTTCTCTGACTCTCTTGTTTTTATGTCTATTTTCTTCTGCGCTTAATGCACTGGAGGTTGGAGAAAATGTGTGCGTGCATCATGCATGTGCGACCTAGAGTGACCGGTTGCAAAAAGAAATATTACACGATTTCTCAGTTTAAGAGATTTTTAAAGCATCTTAGACGTTTTTAATGGATTTACCTAAAAAGGGTCTCGATAACAGAAGTTCAATTCATATCCAGTTATCCAATTTTCCCAATTCATATTAAGATGCAGATATAAGTTTAATCCAATACTTTCAAGAAACCAACAGATCGCAGTAATCGCTTCTTGCTTACAAGCAACCTCATTTTTGTTCGATTATTAAAGAGTAAACCTGCTCCCAGAACCAGGACTGTTAATTCAGTATGTCCCTCTTTTGGAAAGACTGATGGAGAAAAGCAGGACTGCAACATGTAATGTGTGTGAAGCAGAGATGTGGACTGTTTGAGATTGTTTTCAGAAGAACAAAATTACGTATAAGGAAGAACCCCGGAAACCATTAGCTGCTTAAAGAGCCAGGCCATGTTTATCAATGAGAAGTGGTTCTCATACAGTTCACCTGGATAAATAAAAGTGTGAGAGACAAGAAGGCTTAATAGATAAGAAAGCCAGCTGTTTAAATCTATAGTTTCAATCTGCTATTTATGTTTAGTTTCTGTAAAAAAGCATTTTGAAAATAAATTTTAAAAAAATCTTCCACATGCAAATCACAAAAAACCCCACCAAGATGCATATCTAGCCTCATCTTCTGATACATTTTTAATCTTTCGTCTCACTTCAAGATATAACAGAAAAAAAGCTGCAAAATAAGTCAACCAGCATTAATAAAGATGAAGTGATTACAGACTTTATGCAGTCTAAAATTTCTGCCGTATGCCCCCCGAGAAAACACAAACAACCCAAGCAAACCAATCACAGCTCCCCCGGGAAGTGCTGGCTTGGATTGGCAGTTAAATCGTCAGTAGTTCTGTCGGAGATGACACAAACAGTAAAGATCCGGACTGAGGGAAAAAAAAGATTTCTGGTTTCAAACTGCAAAATGTTGGGTAAATGCAACAAAACCGTATCTATGAGAATGAGAAGCATAAAAATCACAGGAGAAGCATGAGTGCAGACAGAGGTTAAAGGTTGTGACGGTAGCGTGCAGCCAAGGCTGATCAAAGATCAGAAAGGTAAAGCCATCTGTCCTAATTTAAAAATTCTAAAAATTCCCAGAAAATATATTTTTGCTTCACTTAAAGCCTGATATGAATAAAGACTGTAGGGTACATTACTGTTGATAATGTCCTGCTTATTTTGCCATTTCAATCATCTAATCAAAATTAAGAATCTTCAGTTTTTATTATAATTTTTACAAAGACATAATATGAAGCTAGCAGAGGGATATGATTAAAACAATTATTCTAATTAGAGAATTCAATCTTAATCATAAGGTTTTTGAAAAAGCAATACACAAAGTTCTTCAACTAAAATAAATGTCATTTGATGACTGAACTAGTGATGTACAACCACTTCCACCTTGACTTAGACAAAACTGGAATATCAGAGCTCTGTAGTAATAATCCTCTTTCAAATTTCCTCTCAAAATTGTTTTTCCACTTCACCATGTTATCCAGCCCTTTTTAATCATAACATCGTCATTAAATGCTGATGCTGGGGGTAAGTGCTGCGTAGCTCGTAAATCACTCTGAGCTGAATCTCAGATCTTAATTTACCCAGTTCTGGTTCAGACAGACGCATTACATTTCCTAATGGGATTAAATGTAATTATTTTTCTGTAGATAATCAAAATCAATGCCTTAAAGGGGAATTCCGTTTTTTTTCATCCTGGACCTTACTTTTAGCCATTTTTAAATGGCTGAGAAGTTTGGAGCCAGTTTGAGCCATTCAGTAGTATTTAAACATCCAGTCTTGATCAGCTGTATCCGTAGAACGGTAGTGCTCGGGGCAGTACAAATACTGTTTGTAATAAGGTTTAATCTGCCCCAAACACCTTAATTTTTACATATTTATATTCTCCTTGGACTTACGAGCGCCTCAGAAGGGCTTCTGTATTTTCTTTCGGGCGGATTTGGACGTAATACACAATGGCAGCAGGACTGCCAGTCTGTGTTTTACCGCTGCAGATTTGCCTAGCAATTATGCTGCAGCGGCAGATTCTTCTGCTTTTTTATTATTGTTTATTGTTAAGCCCTCAAATCGGCCCAGAAGACACTTCAGACGCGTTCATTAGTTTTTTCCCCGAAAAGTAAATCTGCTGGGCTTATACTTGGTACTCAGATACCAATTCTGAGTACCACACCAGATAGGACACGTTAAAAAAATTTTTATAATTATTTAAAAATTAATTCAAATGTCACATCCTTGGATTAAAAAACCTGAAATGGTTGGTTTTTTTTTTTACAAATACTATAACTATACTATAACTATATATTAACTTTACTTGAATCCATAAAAAAATGAAAAGATTATGTAAATATAAAAAAATTATTGGTAGTTTATGGGTACACTGACAGGCAAGCGGACGAGGCCATGCATCATAAAATCTAAAACCTCCTCGTCTCAGCCACATTGGCGCCTCCAGAAGTTTTTCATAGGGGTGGCCACTCCAAAATTTGGAGTGGCACACAAAAACTATAAAAAATAATTTCAGAATTTTTTTCTACTGTTGTAGTAAACCGGCCAGTAGAATACTATCATAAAGACTTAAGGAATCTCCTACTAATATGCTTTGGTTTGTTGTGTCATATTTAATGTTACTAATTATATAATTTGCATTTAACATTTTGAGCCGCGCAACAATTTTGTCTTATTTTTGTAATTATATTTGGCATAAAGTGTACATTTATTGTAAACAAAATAGTTACTGGGTTAAAAGCAGATACCAAAAACTTTAATGTACTCTATTTTCTTTCACTAATTTATTGTATTCTGAATTTTAGAAGGCAGAGAGTTAAATCAGTTAATCTTATATAATAAGTTAGAATTATTTATGTGTTTTATTTATCTGTTTACATCAAACTTCTACCCCCATGTTGGGTCTGTCACTCAGTGTAGGCCCCGCCCCCTTAGAATTACAGCCCTCCTTTTATTTTGACCTGACACCCTAAGATCATCACTGAATCCCAAGTAGCCCCCTTTAAAGACTTTCTGGATACGCCCCTGCTCAGCAGTCTTAATAAAATATTTCAAAGCTTAAATAAACATGATCATTTAAGCATTAATATCTATAAAAAAATGTAAATATAAAAAACAATGAGTAAAACTTACTTAAGGGTTTAACACAGCTGGTCTCACGCACATTAATAAATACCTCTATTAGCAAACTGCTGATGCTGAGTTTGTTATGAACACGCATTTTTCTGTAAAGCTGTAGTGAAGCTACGATCAATGGGGAGACGCAGATTGAGGTAACAATGTGTTCTTCATAGTAATGTATTAGTAAGGTTGGAGGAGAAGCACGTCAGTCAACATGTCGGAAGAGTTTTTATTCGGACAATTTTTATTTCTGTCGGTAACGTCCGACTGTCCACTGTGTTTTATACTGTCACTTGTCTACTAATTAATCACTACAATGAAGTGATCAGAATCTGATACGCCTACCTTTGTTGACATTCAAATACTGTGCTCCCTCCTGTTCCTCTATAGGTAAGTAAATTGGCTGTCCTGTCTTTTCATATATCTTCTTAGTTTTGAGGGGTTTTCTGGGAAGGAATGACTTGTACCTTCAGGTCCATTCATCTCTTTGTGATTCCTGCCCTCTGCATTACTGCGGGTGGCAGTTCTTGCAAAGCTTGTGGCAATTAATTTAGGTGAGGCAGATAATTTTATCATTTAGTATAAAATTATCATTTAAGATTTACGGGATAATAATAATAATACGGGATGACGGCGGGAAACAGAGGTAAAATACGAGATTTTCCCAGCCAAAACGGGATACTTGACAGGTGTGCCACAGGCATGGGCTGAGATGAGTGCAACAGCGAGGAGGGAGGAAGTGCGCTGCTGGTGGGGTAGAGGGCTGGCTATGATCGGGGTCTGGAGCGGCTTACCTGCCTGTCTGTACATTAGAGATGAGATGCACAGGCATGCACTGAGCTGCTGCGGTCTAACCATGCAAACGCACCAGGGAGGGAGGGGAGAGAGCTGGCTGCTGTGGGCAATTGAAGCTGTAGTGCAACTTGCCTGCCTGGTTGTGTATCAGGGATGAAATGCATAACAGATGCAACAAAAATTTAGAATGGACGGTGGAGTGGCCACTAGTCAGCCAGGGGTGGTCACGGCCACCACAGGCCAGCCCCTGATGGCGCCATTGCTCAGCCAGAAGACGGGTCTTGGCTGGGTGACCTTACATCAAGAAAAAACTAAAACACAACACAAAAGTGGCTCAAACAGAACAACATGAAGGTCATGGAGTAACCAGCCTCCAGAAAATGGGTTGACAGAGCTAAATCTTTTATATTTCAAGTCAAAACCTGAAAGATTAAGAAGCTTTCTGCAACAAAATCTGATGGGAATACAGTAATTGTGATCCCAGCTGTAAGAATAATAAGGGGTTTCAAATGATTGCGTTATTTGTGATTAATTATTTACAGCCATATTTAATGCACTGTATTTTTTCATCGTGTTGATCTAATTTTTAATCTTTTCTGTTTCTGTAAGAGAGTTGCCTTGCTCACTGAGTGCTTTTTCTCACTCAGGAGATATTTACCCAACTAGTCCAGTATGCTAACGAATCAAGCATACTTTTTGACTAGTCTCAAAAATAGAGAAATGTAAGTGTGGCTGGGAGTGCATCTGTTGAAATGCGTTAAAATCAATACATTACTTCATAAAGCTAATTATTTGTTGTAAATTTCTTCTGATACAAAAATCTCCTGCGTATAATCTAAAGAATTGAAAAAAAAAGTAATCATGCTTTTGTAGGCAAATCTTAGGTGTGACTAAAGAAGAGATTAATTTACAGTAAATAATTACAGATCATAATAAATTAATCATTTTTTATCTCTTGACAGCACTAAGAATAATATCACTCCTGTTAGACTGACTCCAATGAACCAGGACTACAATTTTTCTTGATCCTCAGCAGAAAATAATGAACAAAATCACAGAGTCCAGGGGGTCCAAACAAAACAAAAAAGACGTCTAGGGAGCATATACAACTTTAGCATCCACACAGAGCAACACAACATAGCTAATTAGGCTGCAGAGACACGGTCGGGAATATTTAACACAATCAGCAACAGCATCAGCAAACCATCTGAGCCATTTCAGCAGACAAATTGGGAAACAAAGCAAACAGAGCTCGGATCCTACCTGCCGACTCCAGGAGCACATGGTAGTCTGTTCCTCTCTGAGACGGCATATCACCGTCTTCCTCTGCCTTCTCCAACTCCTCATAACGGTCCCAGTTGGACTCCAACTTTCTTCTGGAGAACACCGCCGTCCTCTCATCTTCCTCTTCAAGGTTGTCCTCCAAATCTTGGTGCTGAAGAAAAAAAAAATTACAAGATAATGGAAAGAAATACCAAAATATCAAAAGTCAAAGATGGGGAAAAAAACCTCCAAGCACAAATGTTGTATTGTTCCTTCAGCACAGTGAAGAAACTCACTCTATCGTGCATTTATTTTAATTATTTATTAGGATATTCTGACACACAAGCCTGAATATTTGGGATGTGAATCTTACAACATTTTTGTAAACAAGTTTGTTTGTAATACACACAATTCGATCTGCCAAGTGTCTGTGATGTAGAGAGCTGTGAATGTAACAGGGCTGTATGTTGCGTTTTTCAGATTATAGCACTGGTGCTACAGAAGTTGCTGGTTTTGTAGCACAGACAAAAAAACTTGTAGCATGAATATGTAGTGTGAATATGTATTTCACCATTTCTTAAAACCTTGTCTTCAAGAAGACGCGTCAGCAGCATTTCATACGCGGCTGTTATCCACCGCTGTAATGAATATAATCCTTTCCATCGGAGCCGAAAGCAGCACGAGTTTGCCCCATCACAGGAGCGTCATGTCTATAGACTGTAAAAAAGAATAGACAACGCCTCCTCTCCAGCTCTGACGAAGCAAGGTCCTAAAAAGGGCATAGGGGCGGGATCTTCACTGTAGACTCTGCCCTCGCGGGGCGTGTATGGGCGTGTAGTTCGGTCGTAATCACCCCCATTCTGCTCCCGCGTCTTTAGCTCTGATGCTAAACTTGGCTAGCTAAGCTAAAGGATAACAGCCCCATGCCTGACTGCTGACGTATCTGCGCTCCTCCGACGGTTTTCCTATTTTTCAAACCTGAAAAGGTAAGAACTAGTAACTTGAAATAATTATTAAAATGTATTGTTACTATAATTAAATTCAAACGAATACGTATGTAGCCATAGAAAGTTTTAAAAAAATTGAAACCAGGCATTAAAGTTGTTTTTAACGCGTCTAAAGTCCAATGCTTTTCAATGGGGGCCTAGCGGCCAAATGGAGGTACTGCAGCAATGGAGGAGCAATGGCGGCCTCCATGGTATGCGGTCACAAAGCAGAGCAGCCAGCGGCCATTGGTAATTTTGCAGCACTTTTCTAAATATACATGGCACTCCTATTTTCTACGCACTACGCCTGTGAATTTCGTGTAAATTTCGACATTTTGGATAGGGGAAGACAGGAAATCAGACGGCTTGGCAAATGTTCAAAATAAAACAAAGGTGCTTCTTTCTGGTAGCTTTACTTTACTACCTGTACGGCCTCGTGAGAAGACAGTAGGTCACGGGAGGGTCATTTGCGTGACACCATGGACGACGAAAGGTTGATCATCGAAGTAGAGAAGCACTCAATCGTATATGACCCCAGTCACAGTTTTTATAAGGACGTCAAGGAGTGATGTCTCTGCTGTTTTGGGGCAAGATGGGGAGTTTATGCTACTTATTAATGTGATTAACAGACAGAATATAAAACACAGACCTTTTGGAGCCATGTTGTAGTCTATATTCCTGCTTGTTGTTGCGTTTACTGACCAAACCACGCGTGATTTTGCTGATTTTGCATGATTTTGTGCTCTCTCGGTGACAGCTGCTTCCCTGCTGCTAAAGCCACCGGTGGAAAGGGCCAAGCAGCAGAATAGGAGAGTAAAACGTGCTGCTCCTGTAACGTGCTGCTGACACATCCAGTGGAAAGCCCAGGTTAGCCTGAAGTATACTTTTGAGAGAAGGGAACTGGTTCAAAATGTACAAGATATCAAATTGCAAGTGGACATCCAAAAACTTTTAAACAAAAATTCTAGTTCTGTAACGTAAACATAAAAATAAAAAGATATTTTAAGAAGAAAAAAATACATAAAAAGAATATTTTTTGTCTGTTCTTTATTACTTAGTAGAAAATATGTTGGGCATATTTACCATGCACCAAATGTTGCTTGTCAACCGCCATTAAAAAGAAATGTATGGCTCACGTTATTTTTTATGTATTTATTTTTTGTTTTTGTCAAAGTCTTAAAAGTCCTAATGTAATTTTACTCAGCATATATTTCGGATGTTCCTTGAAGGCGCCACAAGTGCTTACAAAAGAAAGATCGCTCATATACTTGCAGATTTTTACAAAAGCAATAAAATAGCTAAGGGTGATTATTAGCATGGAAAAGTCTTTTCAGATGGACCAAACATCTCGCCTCAGCGAAGATGGGGCAGGCTATATTTCCCTTTCAGCTTTCATGTTGAAGCATCAAGCTAGCAGCTACAGCTATTTAGCACTAGCAGCTACAGTTAGTCAGCGAACACATTGGAAGCGCCTTGCTGTAAAGGTTTAGAAAATATATTTTTAAGAATTTGAACTGTAACATTTCAGATCGATCCAGAATCCAGAGGTGAATAGATTTTTTCCGGGACCCCTACTGAATATAAAGGTAAAGATTCAGAATGGATATTGAAACATTATGTTGTAAGATGAATGATTTACGGAAATGTATTGTAATATCAATTGGATCACTGAATCAAGGACTGAGAATGTAGAAAAATCAAGCCTAACCCAACAGGGGTCTGAATATTTTAGAAATTCACATGTTAGATGTCTGTAAAGAAATAAAATAAAATAAAAAAGCAATCATGCATCCTTTCTGTTTTAATTTAAAATTATGATATGTTGTGTTGGTTAATAACAACTAACCACTTAAGACACGTTATTTGTTGTTGTAACATGCCGTGTTGGTATTTTCCTAACATCTGATTTCAGCAGGCTGGATTTAGTGCTAATTAAGAGTTGTTGTTGTTTGTTAAAAAACAAAAAAATAAATAAAACATAACATTAACTCACGATTTTAAGCAAGCTCTACAATCATATCATAAATGGCATGTCATGTCAATCATGGACTCGTGAAAATCATCTGAGTTATGGCTTTTCTTTGTTGTCTGCAGAGATATTCTCTTGTAGCTAGCTATGAAGCTGTTGATTTTCTCTTTTTTAAATCAAACAAAAACATGCTGCACCCCCCCCTGCCATGTCATTAAAGACCACATGGCAGGCATGGATGCAGCGGGGAGATTTTTATAATTGCAATCAAGGATCCCCTAAGTAACAAAGCTTATTTCTATGATTGCAATCAAGGAGCCCCTATTGTTTTTTATCTAATTCTGTTGGGAGCATCATATGACTGAACATCCTGGAGGAAATTAGGTATCATATCCAGTATCGGGATAGTTTAAGTAATTACTGTTTTCCCTCGTTACAACGGCACTACCGTTACTAAACGTTAAATGCGGCGCATGAACTGATTGAATGAACTCTGAACTAAGCACCCTAAATCCCCCTTCTGGGCAAAAAAAAAGTAATGAATCAATTCGAATTTTTGTTGCAGGCGCAAATTTTTGGCTTCCCCTAAATTCCGTAGCGGAATTGGTAAGGGTTTGCTGCGACTGATGTGGAGCAAGAAACCCCACTAAACATTTGCCTAAAGCTCATCGCAGTCAAAGGCAGCAGCACCACAAACATATTCCAACATCTAAAACAGAGGCATCCAGCCGAATATGTAAAATGCCAGTCTCTCTGAAACAAACAAAACCACAGTAACTAACAAACCATACCAAAAAAAAGCAACAACAAAAAACCTTAGTTAAAAACAGCTAACTATGCCAAAACCTTTGCACGATGTTGTCTGTCGTTTGTACAGTCATGGCCAAAGGTTTTGAGAATTACATAATTATTCGAAATTGGAAAAGTAGCTGCTTAATTCTTTATAATAGCAATTTGCATATACTCCAGAATGTTATGAACAGTGATCAGATGAATTGCATAGCCCTTCTTTGCCATTAAAATTCCACTGCATTTCACCTGCTGAGATCATTTCAGTAATCGTCAGGTGAGAATGTTGACGAGCACAAGGCTGGAGATCATTGTGTCAGGCTGATTAGAATGGCAGACTTGAAATTTTAAAAAGGAGGGTGATGCTTGAAATCATTGTTCTTCCATTATTAACCATGGTGGCCTGTAAAGAAACACATGCAGCCATCATTGCGTTGCATAAAAATGGCTTCACAGGCAAGGATATTGTGGCTACTAAGATTGCACCTAAATCAACAATTTATAGGATTATCAAGAACTTCAAGGAAAGAGGTTCAATTCTTGTTAAAAAGGCTTCAGGGCATCCAAGAAAGTCCAGCAAGCGCCAGGATCGTCTCCTAAACAGGATTCAGCTGCAGGATCGGAGAGCCACCAGTGCAGAACTTGCTCAGGAAAGGCAGGTGTGAGCTCATCTACACGCACAGCGAGGCAAAGACTTTTGGAAGATGGCTTGGTGTCAAGGAGGACAGCAAAGAAGCTACTTCTCTCCAAAAAAAACCATCAGGGACAGATTTATGTTCTGCAGAAAGTATGGTGAATGGACTGCTGAGGACTGGGGCAAAGTCATATTCTCCCATGAAGCCTCTTTCCGATTGTTTGAGGCATCTGGAAAAAGGCTTGTCAGGAGAAGAAATGGTCATCGCTACCATCAGTCCTGTGTCATGCAAACAGTAAAGCATCCTGAGACCATTCATGTGTGGGGTTGCTTCTCATCCAGGGGAGTGGGCTCACTTACAACTTTGCCCAAAAACACAGCCATGAATAAAGAATGGTACCAAAACACCCTCCAACAGCAACTTGTTCCAACAATCCAACAACAGTTTGGTGAAGAACAATGCATATTCCAACACGATGGAGCACCGTGCCTAAGGCAAAAGTGATAATTAAGTGGCTCGGGGACCAAAATGTTGAAATTTTGGGTCCATGGCCTGGAATCTCCCCAGATCCTAGTCCCATTGAAAACTTGTGGTTAGGGCACAGTCACATATGCACTCCACACCTCCGTAACTCTTCAGTTTGAGGATGAGATGTATTGACAATAGGGATGCAACGATACCACTTTTTTCAAACCAATATGATACCGATACTTAGAGTACTTAATGATACCAAGTAGCAATACGATACTTCTACCGCACACAAAAAATGCAATGAATTGTAAGACAAATTTTATTTTCTGTTCTGATTGTTATAAACATTTGATGGTGAATTAAAAAATATATATATTAATAACATTGACCAAAAAAAATGTATTTCAAGCAAAAAATATTCATTTTCTGTGAAATGATTGCAGTTTTTCAAATCTTAAGTATCGATTCATGGAAGCTCTTAACTGTAACCGATACCGATGCAATACATAAGAACGGTATCAGTCCCGACACCAACACCAGTTTCTCTGCTTCCCTAATTGAAAATATGCTTAGATGCTCATTTTAATCTTTTTTTCTTGAAAAGTTGTCTTAGGTTGTGACAGTTTAATTTAATTTGATATAAAGTTAATCTTTATATGTTATTATAAGTTATAAGTTATGTACATGAAGGCTTCATGTCTCTTTTACTTCTTTGAAATTTTGAAAACTGGTCAGAAAAATCTAATTTCTTTGCCATACAGCAACTGTCTTATAAAGTAACGCAAACCTTTACTTTCCCTGGTAACGAGGTTTTTTATTTATTTTTTATTATAGAGTAATTCAGTTAGCAACTCAGATACTTTTTGGAACAAGTAGTGGGTAACTATAACAAGTTACTTTTAGTAACAAACACTGGTCATATCAAATGATGAGATTCTGCACGGTCGTTGTTCCTGTAAGGAAGAGTTTGCAGTGCTCCACCTGAAACATCCCCTTAATATATTCGGTGCTGGCTCCAGGGAATTTCCACTTCAACGCGTCTGTACTTCTGCAGAGGCCTTTTAATCAAACCTTCATATGATTCAGGTGTGTTAAACAAGGAGAACATCACAAGCATAAGCTCCTGATGAGCGGAGATGGTCAACCCAAAACTAAGATTCAATCTATAGTGTACTTTAGCAATGCCGAATTAATTATGTTTATTTTTAAGTTTGAAATATTGTGTATGAAGGGTGTCTGACAGCTCGTAGACAAAACAAACAGGTTTATGATATTTTCAATGAAGTCTGGTGTAGCGGCTCTGACCCGCTGAGTGAAGTCTGCTGCGGCGGCATGGCTGCCTCCACCGCGTCCGCGTCCCCGGTGGTCTCGCTTGCCTCTGCCGCGGTGGTGGCTTCCTCTTCCCCGGCCTCTGTGTTCCCCGTTATGACTGTCGTTGTCGTTTCCACCCCGACCGCCTCTCCTCCAGCCGCCTCCCCTGCCTCGGATAACTCTACCTTCCATTAAAGTTGGTGTGTGGGAGCAGTCGGACCCTTTTGCAGGTGGCACCGTTTAACTACCTATGGTGTCACATAAGAATAATTCCGGTGAGAAGTGGTGATTTGTTTTTTGTTTTTTTGTAACAGTGAATATTTTGTCTGAGTTAAATCATGTCATTGTAAAATAAATAAATAAAAGAAAGTTCTTTTAAAATGTTGAATGTTTTTCATAACATCTTTAAAAACAACAAAAATGACCATAGTGCTTTACAACTGTCTTTAACTTACACGTTAATATTTCCACATAAAAAACAATAAAGATAAGATACATTTTTCCAAAAAGGCCGAAAAACAGGAAGGTGAGTTGCAGACTTCTGGACAGTTTGTAACTGCTGAAGGGATGTTTTAATTTGACCCTAACCCCCTTAGGAATAGTGAAGGAAGGTATGTTGAAAACAACTTGTTCATGCCACTCTTAAAAGCATGTGCATATCAGTTTGTGGAATGGCTTAGACGAATATATTAAGCAAAGTAAAAGTATTTCACAATTCAAGAAAAGATATAAGGAGTACATAAATAACATGTATATAAATGAATTAGAAGCATTTCAACTGTTAGCCTGTGGACAAGTTGTAGTTAGTTCATGTCACAAACTTGCAGGTGTAAGTATGCAATGGGATTGACACCAAGATAAATTTAGTGTGTGCCAATTATTATGAAATGAAAATTCAGGAAAATAGATTTAGGCAGCTGTGGCTACAATGTAGCTTGCCATCAGTGGATGGATGAATGTAGTGTAAGGCGCTTTGGGGTCTCTAGGCTCCGAGTAAAGCATTATAAAAGTACAGGCCGTTTACACTTTTTTACAATACTATCCAAACACTTCCAAGAATCCAGTCTTTTATTTATTTATTTATTTACTTTGAGTTATGTTATCTGCAGCAGAGAAACACTGTCTGAAAGTTGTGTCTTTAAAGTTACTGACAAGATGTTTATATTTTTTTTAAATCAAACTAAGCTAAAATGTGGTTTTTCACATTTAGAACAAATCCTCTTGGTTTTGTTATTTTGTTGCTGATCCTATTTCAAAATATAACCCTTGAAAAACAAACATGCACACACCTGTGGTGACATCACCTAAGGTTTAGGGAAACTAATTATAGTTATTTGTGTACATACATATATATCATTCTGTGTTTTTATTCATACTTTTTTTAACGTTTTTGCAACTGCAGCTAACTGTGGATCTGTGCGTGAGATGATCACATGGATTTAAGGACACTTAGGCAACAATAAAACAAATACAGGAATGACTGTCATGACATACTAAAAGCTTAATATCTGGACAGCAGAGACGATAGGTCACCGTAAGATGCCTCTAATGACGCCACCACTTGTCAGCAAGCACTGCTCATCCATTTCATTTGCTTTTACCGCTGCACTAAACCTCTCTCTGGCTTTATAGTTAGAAAGCCGGACGGAGAAACTTTGTCAGAGATATTATATTTTCCCATTATGATCGATGAAAGAGATCATTTGAACTTCCTCCTCTTTCTCCCTCTTTTTGCTCCTGCTCTGCATCCATGAAGCCTTTTTTCCACCTCTTCTAGGATTTGGGATTGAAGTAAAGGTATTGTTTGTGCCTCCACGACGTCAATCAGCCAAAAACCAATCATGGCATAGCAAGAAGCCGGAATCCTTCTAGTTTCACATCATCCAGAACTAGAAGGAATTATTGACTAAAAAAGCAATGCATAAAATTATATAATTGTACGGAATACATTTCACATTAAAAGTCCGAAAAAATTGGGAGTTAAACATATGAAAAAAGAATAATCTCAACAATGATAGCACGCCCTTTTATCTCTGAAATCACTGAAAAATAAAATAAAGTTTGGTGGGGTTCTTTAGTTTACACTATCACCTTAAACATAACTGTAAGGCAAGGCAAGGTAATTTTATTTGTATAGCACACTTTCAACACAAGGCAATTCAAGGTGCTATACATGATTCAGTGATAATGAAACCACATGATTACAAACAAAACATATAAGTTTAACAGTAATCAATCAGTAAGAAAAGCTAATCTAAGGAACAAATTTATGTAATTAATACACAATCACTTAAAAAAAGAAATAAAAAAGTAAGAATAGAAATTAAACCACAACAATAAAAAATAATTCAAGTAACAAATTTATGCAATTAAAACAGATTAAAACAGATAAAACACAATCGGGTAAACAAAACAAAAAGTGATCAGAAAGCGCAATTTAAGATTCAAATGCAGATCTGAATAGTAGAGTTTTTATCTTTGATTTCTGTTTGTTCTGATGATAAATTTCCGATGGACACAAGAAATTCCTATTTTTGAGGTAAGATTCGAACCATTGAAGAGCTGTATCAGTGAGTCCGACCCAGCTCTCTAATCGTTCCAGTAATATTGAATGATCAACAGTGTCAAATGCTGCACTGAGATCCAACGGAACCAACACTGTAGTTTTACAAAACTGATTAGTTTATTAAGTGTATATTTTGTGTTTTATAGTATATTTTCTGTATTTTTGTCTAAACAATGTTGTTTTTGTTTTACTTTAGGCAGCCAGCTCCTCTTAATGGGGTCACAGAGAGTTGACTGACAAATATACAACTAATAACGGAAGACAATGGATCTCCAAAACAGCACGTTTGGTAATACGTCCCATGCTCACAGCCTTTGGGAGGTCATAACCATCGCTACAGTATCAGCCATTGTCAGCCTGATAACTATAGTTGGAAACGTCCTGGTGATGCTCTCATTCAAAGTAAATAGCCAGCTGAAGACCGTAAACAACTACTATCTGCTTAGTTTGGCCTTTGCAGACCTCATCATAGGAGTGCTGTCCATGAACTTGTACACCACATATATACTGATGGGCTATTGGTCATTGGGGAACATTGCGTGTGATCTCTGGCTGGCAGTGGATTATGTGGCCAGCAATGCTTCAGTCATGAACTTGCTTGTGATCAGCTTTGATAGATACTTCTCCATCACAAGGCCGCTGACTTACAGGGCAAAGAGGACACCGAAGAGAGCCGCCATTATGATTGGGCTAGCTTGGCTGGTGTCTTTTGTCCTCTGGGCGCCACCCATTCTATGCTGGCAGTACTTTGTAGGGGAGAGAAAGGTTCCTCTGGACCAGTGCCAAATCCAGTTTTTAACTGAGCCTGTGATCACGTTTGGAACGGCCATCGCTGCTTTCTACATCCCGGTCTCAGTTATGACCATCCTCTACTGCAGGATCTACAAGGAGACGCAAAGACGGACAAAAGACCTCGCAGAGCTTCAAGGGCTCACAACAGGGACTGCTCCAGAAGGGACAAAACCACAGAAGGCAATGATTCGTTCTTGTTTTCACTTCCCCAGAGAGAGACGAGACCAGAGCCAGGCCTCTTGGTCTTCGTCGAATCAAAGTAACGTTACCAAAATGACCACCAGGTCAGACGAAGCATGGGCAAAAGCAGACCAGATCACCTCTTTTAACAGCTACACATCGTCAGAAGAGGAGGAGCATCATGTTTCAATCGACAACCCACAAGGATCATTCAAAGAGCAGCACACTGGACAAAGTAACAAGAATGGGGAGGTTCCAGATTTAACAGATGAGGAGTATTGTTCCTCTCCTCAAAAGAAGAACCATAAAAGTTTAATTTCTTACAAGTTCAAACGTGGCTCAAAGGGTGAAAATGACAGTCCTACAAGTCCAAAACCACGGCCTACGGAGTCGGAGAGGCCAGCCAAAAAGGCCTCCACCTCTTCGTCCTCCACAACTTCCAAGCCCATAGACTCCGCCCTGAAGAACCAGATCACCAAGAGAAAGAGGATGGTGCTTGTGAAGGAGAAGAAGGCCGCCCAGACCCTCAGCGCCATCCTCCTGGCCTTCATCCTGACATGGACGCCGTACAACATCATGGTGCTCATCTCCACGTTCTGCGGCGAGTGTATCCCTCTGTCCCTTTGGCACTTGGGCTACTGGCTGTGCTACGTCAACAGCACCATCAACCCGATGTGCTACGCCCTGTGCAACAAGACCTTCCAGAAGACCTTCCGCATGCTCCTGCTCTGCCAGTGGCGGAGGAGGAGGCGAGGCGAGGACAAGCTGTGCTGGAGTGCCCAGAATCCAAACGTCAACAACAAAATGAACTGATGTGGTGGTTAATGGTTCTTTCTCCGCATGTTGACATCCGTTGATATTAGCTGGTAATCATTTGCAGTGTGATGTGCTGCGGGTGTTTTTTTGTATTTATGTATGCTATTGGAAATGAGCAGAAGTCAAAAGGACTGGAAGGAAAGTTTACTCAGCACATACAAGTAGATACAGCACTCTCCACATATAAAGATGTGTAAAAATATATCTTTCATAGCAGTAGTGTAATCTCACAGAGAATTTGCATTGAGCACTTCATACAGTTGAAGTGGACAAAGAGACGCATTTAATTTGTCTGTTTTTTTCGTTAAGGTTGAAGGTTAATTCTGTCTCAATCATTTCTTGATTTAGCCATGTATGCTTTGGATTATCATCCTGCTAGGAGACTATTTACAATTTTCTGAAAGAGAATACATGTTTTATTTTTAAAAAATTCTGCTATTTTAAAGAACGAATGCTTGCTCTATAACAAGGTTTCCCTATGTTTTTGAAAGAGAAACCGACCCACCGCATCACAGGCCCTCCACCATTTCAAATTCGTATAGATGCTTATAAGTAATTTAAGAAATTTAATTTTATATATATTTCTTCCACTTTTTTATCATGAATTAATGTGCTCTACATACAACCTGGATTTTCTCTGTTTTTTTATTGTGAATACACTACTGCAAAAAAGATGATTTTTTTTAAGGGTTTTTACACATCTTTTCTATGAGAGCCAATAGGAAGGCGTAGGTTAAGATTTTTCAAACAGTATCCTGAATGATGGTACCGCTGATTTTTAATCTTGTGACGTGCTTATGTACAGTATGAAAGAGCCGATGCGAACGTGCAAAGCCGCCCAAACATCTCATCTTTGCTTCAAACTGACGGCTTCAGATGACGACCATCTGCTTGCAGGACGCCACACAATCTTAGAGTGAGGTATCTGTAATTGTGTTCCATAGTGATTATTAATAATCCCCCTTTTTACAACACAAAAAAAAAAGAATAAATACGAATAATTCAGTGTATCTTATCTAGCCGTTGTCCTCAATCTTTGTTTCTGGGTTCAGCATGAGCTACAGAAGTGCAAAATATTTGGAATGATCCTCCTTTTGCTACATAGCTCCATACAAAACATGTATAGATATTTCTGTTAAGATAGAGGATAATTTAAGAAGACAGTTCAGCAAATGTACATTTTATATATGAAACATGTCTTAATCTTCATTCTGTTATATCAATTTACACTTCTTTATTCCTGAATTATCCCTTATTCGCTTGCTGGTTCTTGATGTGTTTAAGTTATTTTCAGACTCATGACTCAGCCATTATTTATTCGCCCTCCTAAATTTAATTTGAACTATGACGATATAAATGGGACCACATTAAACTTCTGTGATTGTGATTTCACAAAAAAACAATTGGAGTTTGGTTTCTTTTTGCCAAAGAAAATTTTGAGAATCTACCACACTTTGTGCATATAAAAACAGCTAAATTGACAAATAATTAGCTCTTAAAAGTATGACAGATTTTTGATATGTAAATGATGAGACCAAGTTAGTAATTCCAAAGCTTTTCTTACTTTTATTGTGAAATATATCCTGTAGAATTAACTTGAAATGAAACAAAACTGGCATCAACTTGCGCTTCACTGCTGTAACAGGAGAATGGATTTAAAAAAAAGTCTACCTGCAGCTATCAATTTTATCCACAACAGAAAGTCTTGTTCAATATTAATAAAAGTAGCCCCAGAGCATGACAGTGGCACCACCATGCTTCACTGTGTTCCCAGTTTGTGAAAATACCTTTTTGGATCGTCTGGTCTTATCAGATAACTCATTCTTCCATGAGTTTTTAGCAGATTGTATCCATGCATGGGTGTCTCTTCAAAAGAAAAAGGTTCCATTTTGCAATCCCGTTGGAGATGAAAAGATACTGCTGTCCCACTAGAACACCTTTTGCATTTGACAGACATTCCTGCAGCTTCTTCAGTGTTTCTCCTATTTCTGTAAGGCCACTGCTTTCCCGTGCAGGTGAAACTCCAAAATGTGAATATCGTGCAAAAATGAGCTTGGTTAAATTCAACTTAAAAGGTGAAACTAATATTTGATATAGAATCATTACATACAAAGTGGGACATTTGAAGCCTTTGTTAAAGGTTTATGATCATGGCTTGTAGTTTATGAAAAACCCAAATTCAAAATCTCAGAAAATTAGAAAAATTACATGAAGTCAATAAAACGGGGATCTTAAATAGAGGAATGTTTGTGCTGCAGGAGGACATATGAGATGCCTCAAAAATGTTTTGGTAGATGGCTGCTTTGACCCTGGACTTAATAAAGCACAATTTACCAACACTAGCAGATGACCAGGCTCTCCTAATTTAACACAGACTGTGGAAACTTCATCGAATTTAAGCATTTAGGATTGTGTGCCTCTCCATTCTTCTTCCAGACTCTGCGATCTTGGTTTGGAAATAAGATGCAACATTTGCTCTAATCAAAAAGGAGGACTTTGGACCTCTGAGCAACAAACCAGCAGCAGCTTGACAAGAGGAACACAACATTTGAAGCCCATGCCCAGGATCCGTCTGTGTGTGGTGGTTCTTGATCCACTGACTCCACCCTCAATCTACACCTTATGAAGCTCCCAAACACTTTTGAATGGCCAATCATCTCCAGGCTGTGGTCATCCCTGGCGCTTGTGGAGCTTTTTCTTCAACACTTTTGCCTTCCACACAACTTTCTATTGATGCGCTTTGATACAAGACTTTAGGAATATCTAACTTCTTTTGCAAATACTGTTTGACGCTTTCCCTCCTTATAGAAGGTGTCAATGATGGTTTTCTGCACAAGTGTCAGGCTTTAGTCTTCCCCATGCTTGTGATTCCTACTGAACCAGATTGAGAGAACATTTTGAAACCGCAGTAACCCTTTACATGTATTTTGGATTAATTAGCCGAATGGAGTGTGACACTTTGAGCCGAAAATATCGAACTTTCTCATATTTTAATTTTCTGAGATTTTGAATTTGGGGGGTTCATATGCTGTAGCCTGTAATCATCAAAATTAGAACAAAGGGCTTGAAATATCTTCCTTTACATGTAATGTGTCTATATATCATCCCTTAGTTTTAACTTTCAATTACTAAAATAAACTTTAACACGATACTCCTAATTTTTCAAGTTTTATCTATATGTTCTCTACATCTCCAAGGCCCATAATGCTGCGGGTTTCTGTTTTAAGCTTTACCTTATTGATACATTTGCAGTGCAAAACTCTTGTGATGCTTTGTATTATCTTTGCAAACTAAAGCTTTGGGTAAAAGATGCAGCCAAGCAAATGTCAGGTAAATTTAGTCGGCATTAAGGTTAGGTTATGCTTTTGCAACTAGGTTTTTGAAGTTTTTATGGTTTTAATATCAATAAAATGTATCTGAAAACGTGGCTCAGAACCAAATAATTTGGTCCTACATCAATATTCTAGCATAGAGGACAGGCGAAGCATGTCCTTTACATCTTATTCAGTTACGCTCTGTGATCTGCTTAAACGGTGCATAAAGTAAATACCATGAAGTCTGACTACTTTCTAAGAGATATGTACAAATAAATGTTGGAGATTAAATTAACACAACTTCAATTTCGTACCCTATAAGGATTTAGTGAGGTTTTCTTTTACACTGTTTCTAGCTTTTGATACCCGATTTCATGTTTAAGGGCTTGATTGTAAATTTTGTGAATTTAAGCTTTAATTGTTGAATAGTAATGTACATGTGAGATTATTTAAGAGTAACATCTCTACTCATATTCATAATGTAAAAAGTGATACACGTTTGAGTGATGCTTCTGTATACTACTCTAAGTAAATCCTTCACCGACTACTGTCAAATCTAACTATAAACTATGTGCCTTTTTTTAGTTATATTTTTGAGACTGAATCTGTGTTTGCTCTGAACTTCTACATCTACGACCCAAATGAATACACACAGTCAGAAGTTTATAAAAAGTCCTGAATATGTTCATTTTTCGATTAATTTGGTTCCAAACCCATTGATAAAACTTTAGGTGGTCATAATTAGATCAAACACATCTTTGGTTCCTCTTGGGAGCTGTCTGACGTAGAGTGAAGACAATGTCCCTCTCCTCATTATTTTTGGCCCTCACCGGCAGGTTGAGGGTTCTTCGGGAGGCTGGTCACCAGAGTGTTGTAAGTTTAATGCCTAGAACTTATTCTCAATTCCAGGTGACAAATTATGAAACATCTACCGCACACAAAGGTCACACCAACTCATAATTCTTTATGCAAACAGTCTATTTTGAAGCCAGGGGCCTGCCTAATTGGTCAATCACACAACTGGGATACCACCCAGTTAAGTGTGGAAATCAAACATGTTCAACAATCAGGTGATTGAAACTAAACTTTAGAAGTACAACTTTTTTTTTATACCAGAAAATAAATGAGGTTTAAAATTAGTAATGGGAAACTGACCCAAAACGGTATTTTGCTATGTTCAAACTGCAGGTCTGAATGCTCAATTCTGATTTTCTTTCAGATTAAATTATTTTTTTTCTTCTTCTGTGTGGTTGTTCACACTATAACAGAAATACAACAGCAAACACGTTCCAGTGGTAACGGTTCATGGGCCTAAAGTGCTCCGTGTGAGAAAGAATACTAGACCTCACACAAAATGCACCGTTTATGGAAGTAATAACTGCAGCTACAGTGGTCGGTGTTTATTCAGCAGTTTGTTGATTCCTTTACAGTCAAAAACCAACAAAATTCTCACTAATCAATTCCAAAGCCTCACTTTCGGTCTAATCACTGCTCCAGTCTCCAATATCTACCATGTTTGTTCAAGCCTTTGCCTCCTCTGGTGCAGATTAGTGGCCTTTGTCTTGTGTCTTTAACATATAAGACGAACTTAACGTGGCAGGGCCATTCAAACTGAAGTCACCCTCAGAAACATCAGATATGTAACGTATTTAGAACCACATACGAAAGGGACCTGGGTTGGATTAAAAAAATATATAAAAATCAGATATGGGTAAAAGAAAGGTCAGATTTGATGTGGTTTAGCCTTCAGTGTGGACAAAGTTTTTGAGTCAACCATATCTAAAGTTGGCCTCACAGGTAAAAAGAAATATATGACATGGATAAATAATTTACGTATAGATACAAATATACTTTGGTAATTAACAGGGATGCACAGATACTGGTATCGGGGCCCATATTGTTGTAAAGTACTCGTAATGGTATCAGTTAACAAATACTATAAACCGATACTTAAAATGTGGAAACTACAATAATTTCACAGAAAATTTTTATTTTCACTAGAAATTTTAGTTGTGTGGTCATTTTTATTAAAATTTTGTATTTAATTCACCATCATTTGTTGTAACAAGCAGAGAGAAAAATGAAACCTGTCTTCTAATTCATTGCATTTTTTGCGTGGTAGAAGTATCTGCATTGATATTGGTATTGTGGCATTTATAGAAATTAAACTCAAACAGCTTATTGATTTGGATACAAAAATATGGTCATACCAAAAATAGGGATGTGAGAAACCTTAAAGGGGAAGCTCGTTTTTTTCCCAACCAGGACCTTATGTCTAGCATGCATTACGTTCATTTACTCACCCAGACATCTTTGGTGCGACTTGAAGTCCTTTGGGAGAAATTTAGATCCATTTGCGATTGCCGTATATCCATATAAGGGTAGTCGTTGGGGCATTATCAGCCCCAAAACTCTTTCATTTCACCAATGTTTTGTTATGAAGAGTGGCACTATTCCAAGTTCAGAGAGTTTGAGGTGCTTTGCTGTTGTCTTCAGGGGTGTTTTACACGCGTTCCAACCGATGAAAAATTTACAACAACTGGCGATTTCAATGACGCTGCTGCCATTCCCCATTGTTGTTGTAATCTGAGCAGCACTGAGCAGGTAGCGGAAAGCAAGCCGGAAAGCTGAACTTTGTCTACTTGGTCATTTTGTTAGCGCAATTTGGAAACATGAAAATGTAAAGCATGTTGATGTCTGCAGCAGCAAATTCTGTTACCTACAACCGTCATAGAACACAGAGTGAAAGTCGTGCTCAGACTAAAACTGGAATGGAGCAGGGCAGTGACAGAGTTGAAGCCGCCCGTTATTGTAGTTGGATTAAAAGCTTGTAACACAACCTGGATGAAAACAACAAAGCACCTCTGAGATGCGCCGAACTCACAGGGGAATAGTTCTTACGAACCAATATCACTTTAATTTATACACCTCAGGCACATAATGTACAGTATGTGAGTTATAAGCATATAGTACATCGCAGTTATTCATACAACGAGGTCATGTGTTTACTCCCAAGCAAATCAGATATTCTCAAATAATAAAAAAAAAACTGTCATATAGCATTTTAATTTATTTATCTAGACTTTTAAATAAGAATTCATCACTTTAAAATTTCAATTCATCATCATTCACAGTCGGATTACCAAAAAAAACTCTCCAGGAAAAGGAAAACTCTAAATATGTATATAAGCTCTTTTTTTCTTTTAGATAGAGGAATTAAGCAGCAGTGGGAAAAATACACAATTAGGACTGACAAACAGTTGTTACACAAAGGAAGAATAGAGCAGAGTAGAAATAATAGCTTTAGCAGACATTTTTTTCTCAGTGCAGATTGAAATAAAAAACACTTAGCTCCGTTTCCGACAGTATATTAGAAACGACTGTGTGCTCAGAACATTTACTGATATAGAAATCTGTACAGCAGACCCAGGTGCATTTGGGGAGTGGGCTGGGGAAATGACACTTCAAAAATCTTGCTTTAATGTAGTAAGTCAGTTCCAGCAGGCATTTTACAATACTACCTCCTTTTGGCTACTGGCCTGCTTCCCTTGCTGCTGCTACCCGCCTTGCTGGAGCCTTTGGATCCAGAGAAGAGCTTGGTCATGAGCTCTGAGACATCTGGAAGTTCAGGGTTGGGGTTCAGCATGTTCATGGACTGCTCCATTTCCTGCAAAGACGGCAAGGATTTAACAGGATGAAGAAAAGGCGCTGTTCTCGTTGTCTAAGAGACATTTAATCGGCTACAATAAGTATAGGTAAGTCAAAGGTTAACAAAAACCAATCAGAAATTAGCCACACAACTCTGAGATATTGGCCAAATATCTATTTGGGAGTATTTAAACATTTGACAGCGCTTAAACATAAGGCCTTTTTAAACACTCAAGAGACAAAACATATTCTGTACCTTTCTCATCTCTGGGTCATTGGTGTTGACGACTTTAGGGAGCAGAACAATTATGAGCAGAGGTAAAACCATCATCATCACCTGCAGATGCAAAACAGACACTTAAAAACAGAAATCTATCCGCAGCTCAATTCATCAAGAGAAAACTAATATTTTTATATAAACTGAAGATTGAAAAAAATATGTAAATCACCAACAAGTAGGGAAATAATTTAATTTACCGGAATTATTAACAAATTTGGTTTAGTTTTACTGGACCTGAAAACGTAATTAATTTCCATTACTCTAGCATTGCGTTTACTGGAACTGATTACCAAGTGACCCACTAATTCATTTTTATTACCATCGGGTTCATGAGGAAATCTGTCCAGCCCCAGGTTTCTCTCTTCATGAAGTAGCTGTGAGGACCACTGGCTCTGATCTGAAGAGGGTACGGCTGACGAATCACCTCTGAAGTCTTTATGTAGTTGACGAGACGCGCCCTGTGGAAGAGACGTTGCCTTGTTAAGAGTTACAGTTCTAATGAGAATAAAATAATAATCATTATACAGCACAGGGAGTCTTTTGATGGCTTAAATGACAGAACGGCCGTACCTCATTTTCCCCTTGGAAGTGATATCAACACGCACAGGTTCAAATCTATACGTAGGCGTAACAATTTCTACAACATAAGATCCTGAAGGGATGTCATTTACAGCAAAACTCCCATCAGTTCTGTGAAGAAGAAAAAAACATTTAGTCAAGTATGTTTGCAAACTTTAAAAAAATAAAATAAATAAACCTTTTAAGATGGTTTGAATATTTTTAAATATGCATACAGCAACTGCTCAAGAGGGGATTAATGTAATTGATTTCTTTCTCCTTTTTTTAAAGGAGCACAAACGTTTTTTTCTGAAAAGACGCCAGCCTCCTGTAAAAGAGTGACTATGGTGTTATCTGGGTTTTAAATATTAGACTTTAAAGAATGAAACGCAAGAAACCCTGCTGAACACATATACGAACGGTCAGCAGAGAAATTATTTTTGATTAAATACTCCGTGACTTAATGATTCAACAGTCGCATTCAGTTCTATTTGACTATTAGGTGCCTTCTTTAGACAAAGCCAAGGTTCTACGGTCATCTGATTTGGTGGCGTCAGGATTGATGATGTGGTTCTGTTTGCATCATCAGACCGCCAGGATGAAAATCTGTACCTCCAAATACGAGCCTTGGATCAGGGACAACATACTTAAGTATCTTAAAGTCTTGTTCATAAATTAAAAAATGAAGGGAAAATTGAGCAGGAGATCGATAGGACTTCTTCTGGGTTACGATTGAGTAATGTTCCTTCCCTCACCTATGGTTACGAACTCTGGGAACGAGATTGTGTATCCAATCGGTCAAATTTCCTCCACAGGGCCTTGGGGGCTCTCTCTTAGAGACAGGGTGAGAAGTTCGGTCATCTTCTCGTCTGGGTGCCACCTGGACGCCTCCCAGGTGAGGCGTTCCGGACACGTCCCACCAGGTGATATTATTCTGGTTGACCGGGTAAGCCTTGGTGATCCCCATGGAGGAGCCAGCTCAAGTGAAAGGGGAGAGGGAAGTCTGAGCCTCTCTACTGAGGCTGCTGCTGCCTCCGCCACCAGATTTAGAAAAAGTAACGAATGGATATTAAGACAGTTATTTAAGTCCGGTTTGAAATATAAAGACATATGGACCGAGGTTGTTGGTAGGGTAAACTAAAGGAATCACACAACACACAATCAGAAACCAGGTTTGTATCCATTAGGCTTCATGGTAGAAACTACAACGTGACGTTAAAGAGCTAGATACAGAGAACAGGATGTTTTCATACAAAAATCTGGCAAATAAAGCTCAAGTACACCCGATTTATAACTGTTAAGTAAATTTGTAAAGGTTTAGATTGGCATTTTCTGTAAAAACGAAGCCATTCCTCATTTAGTCATGCTTCGTAGTTAAAAACTGAATTGACTTGTTAACAGACTCGTCTCTAAGGAGATCACGATTTCTTGGCATTACAGTTTCAGTATATATATATCCCCAGTTTAGCTTATACAAAAATGGATAAAGTTATTAACCAAAATCCAGGTAAATTACGATAGTTTAAAGCCGCCATCTGTGCTCAGCGTTTACCGTTCGGTGACCTGATCTTCCGACGCTAACTAGCAATGCTAATGCTACACACTTAGCAAACAGGCTAACCTGGGAGCTGTCCTAAAATAGTCTTTTCTTACCTCAGGAAACCGATGTACTCCTCCCCCTCAACCAGGACTCTGGCCGCGGAGACCCAGTCTTGCGTTTTCACGCCGGGAACTATCGCTCTCCCCTCAATTTTGAACTTGTCTCCGTTCGGCTGAGTCGATACGCCAGCACCAGGCCCCGCCGTTTCCATGTCGGTGAAACAGGTTACCAGGACGAGCCCGGCCAGCATGAAGAGACACAGCACCGGTACGCTTCCCCTCTGCAACATGCTTTAAGTCTTTGTCAAACTAAAGAGACCACTAATAAACTTCGCAATGACATGTAGTCGACAGCAGGTTGTGGGAGAAGCACTTATTTCAACATCAGCTGTTTCTGCGCTGCTGGGGGGAATGACGCCACATCCGGAAGAGCAAAATCGATAATGTTAACGTAATAATAATAATAATAATAATAATAATAATAATAATAATAATAAAGACGTACTTGTATTACTAATTATTAAATTCAAAAACACTTTCAGTCCCAAAGTTTCTTTCAAACATCAGATGCTAATGCTTATAGGCAGGATGGGTCTCCTGTAGCAGTCTGTATTACAGTGACTCATTAAAAGCCTCTGACTGATGACACTGCTGTATAAAAGATTCACGAAGAAAATAAGCAGGGTTTTCTGTAATTATCTTAATTTTATGAAGTATTCTTATGATTATTGTTACATTGTAAAATGTTAAGATATTTTTCTGTGTTTGTTTAATCTCATTGGATATTTGCTGATCCTATTTTTTACAAGAAAAGAATAGTAAGAGCAACCTAATAGTCTCTTTTATTTATTTTACACTTTCAATGACTAATGAAGTTTAAACATTTGGCAATAATGTGTTTCTAGCTTAAGTTTAGAAATTTATAGTTGTATTTATTCATTTACATGTCATCTTCATGGGGACATTTTTGCAACAAAAAAAAACAATGTTTTTCTTAAAGAAATTATTTTAATAGAATTTGAGAAACAAAATTCCCCAAATATTGTATCCGTCATTTTTGATGCACCGGTCATAAAGAATAAAATAAATTACAGTAGCAACAATGTCTTCGACCATTTTGTTTTAGTACAGGTAAATCAACGGTTATTCAAATTTGCTACTAATTAAGATCAAAACCTCTGAAATGTTTCACTGTGAATCTTCCTGAAAAGAAAAAAATTGTAGAAAGCAACAGAGTTAGCAATACAGAATCCTATACCGTTTTGATTTAAATCCACCATTTGTATTTTATGGCCATTATACATGAGACTTTAAACATTTTTTGTTAAATACAGTTTTTAGTCAGTCCTTTTAAGGAGCAAGCTGTGACTTTAATCAAATATATCCCATTCAAAATGTTAAGTGTGTGCATGATGGTAGCAAAAAATCAGAAGCCACATTAACTAGTTTCTTTAAAAAAATTTTTAAAAATGTAAGACCCTTACTTTCATTTAAAGATCTGTATATGGCTAGTAATAGTTACTAAAGTTTGAGGTAATTTATGTGTACATTGAAACCTACAGAAAACTGACGTGATCATAAAAATTACCAGTGACTACCACCAGGCTTAGACCAGATTAAGACCGCATTTTGCCCTTAAAAGATGACATAATTTTTCACAAGTTCAACAAAGACAAAAAAGAATTCCAGAGATTTGTGCCTTTATGTATTGTTTGTTCCCAGTTCAGACAATTTGGGGGAAATAAGCTATTAAACTAGTCAATTTTTATTCATATTTATGCCATCTTAAATATCAAACACCGATAGTCTTTCAAACAGCGCTTGTGCTTTTTATTTTTTACTCTTCTACTTTATGACTGTTTTTAAATGTTTATTTTATGCATCATCTTCGTTAGCTTTGTAGTAATGTGCTGTTGACCTCTTGGGCAGGTCACCTTTGCAAAAGCGATCTTGATGTCATTGGGTTGTTTTGTTCTCTCTACCTGGTTAATTATTTAAAGGGGGAAAAAAAATCAACATGATAGCATCCTACATATCTTGTGTTCCACAAAATCCCAAAAGAGTTCTGTAGGATCAAGATCTGTCTATTGTGGAGCCAAATGGAGTACAAAAAGCTCGTTGCAGCAAAGGAAACTGTTAAAGATTACTCAAAATTTGTGAGTTGTACATCATCCATCCTGCTGGAAGATGGGTGCACCGATTGACAGGGTCAACAACACTCTACACATGTTTGTAGCACTAAAGCCAGTTTTTCCTGGTGTTGCCATCAGTTGCTAGACTAGAGCAGTGATGGCAGGAAAAAAACAACTTGTAACATTTCCATCATAGCGGCAAAAAAAGCAATAATATACATATTTTTTTTGCAAATTTATTTAAAAGAAAATTAAAAGAATCACTTGTTTTGACACTTAACAGTCAAACATCACGAGAAGAGGCAAAAACAACAAGCTCTAATAACTTAAAGACTTGGAGATTCAAGTTCCTGATTCCAAAGAAACCAGGCATACGGAAGAAAGAAGCAGGGCATTCCAAACATAGACAAGTGGTGTAGTGAGAGACAAAGGCATTGGCACTTCATAGAGCAACATAACGCCCTTTCTCATGAGGTCCGCTAAAGATGCCCCTTCACAAGACGGTCCACTTCAATGTGAAGCAGTCATTTGCTGTGCAGGCTTGCTGCCCTCCTCCAGGAGTCCCCAGCTCTAGCTGAGGAGATCTGCCTGAATTGTCACGTTCAGACCCAGTTAAGAGGTTCGAGTGTCCGTGGAATGAACCAGTCCATTTCTCTGGCAAACATTATCAGTTCAAATGTACAGCCATGATCAGCAGTAGTGGTCACATGCTCGGAGTGCTACGTTTATTAATGTCAGGGCAGTTGAGAGAGATGAGATTCGATGGTCTGGAATACAAATGAGAAAGAGCACATCAGCAGAACAGTCACTGACATAGCATGAGTGAATTCCATTGTTCTCTTCTTTTCAGATACTAAACATTATGAAATAGCTTTTTCTATTAGTAAGGAAAACAAAGTTTAAAAGATGTTTTCATAAAAGATGCAGATATGAAAACATCTTAAATTTTAAACATGCTTAAGAAAAAACAAAATATTATGAAAGATAAAGGAAAGTAATACAATGTTATGAAAACTAATAAAATTATCTTCTGACTAAGTGGACTTACTTTTGCCAGCTCCCCCACAGATCCTGAAACCAAACATAATCGAGATCCTTCCTTCCACAAGTCCTTTAATCGCTGCTTCATCATTTCGATATTCCTGATACGGACACAAGAATGTTATTAAAGTACTCTATGGCGTTTCTTACTGTCTGACAACACCAATACTTTAACTAGGACCTTAACAGAACAGAACTTACTACAAACTCAACCAAAATGGTTTCTGAGAAAACATGCGCCAAGCGATTATGCATTTGTTGCCAATTGTCAACATAAAGGATTAACTTTATCATGAAAGTTTTCTTTTATCACTCTTAGAAGGCATTTGCAGCAGGATGTACACTGTGAAGCTTTGACCCCGTCTTTTAGTATGGATTAATGTACACTTAGCTGTTGTCAAAAGAGCTGAATGTAAATTTAGTTGGCATAAAGCAGAGACCTTGACTTGTACATTAAAGCTGTGGTTTGTAAAGTGATGACCTCAAGGAAAGGAGGAGATTTTAAATTGGAGCGGCTACGGCTCCTGCCCCTGCTCCCCCTCTCCATCTGGAAGGAGCTAAAAGCCACGCCTCGTATTGCGCATGTGCAGAGGAAGTGGAGTCGGGAGACGGAACATCACAGCACTGACCTACTTTTTACAACTCGTTATCTGAGGTACAAATATTTGGGTTTTTTTAAAAACCAAAATCCTCTGAATTCTTCTTTGTTGTCGTGCTAAGCTGACTGACCCCGTAGTGAATGCTGCGAACTGGGGCACATTCTTGTTGATTGACAGCCCCCCCCACTTAGATGATGCATTGGAATGCAGGGTTTGACCAGTGAGGCTTGGTTATGGGGAGCGCAAGTCACGCCCTTCTACAGCTGGTCCATGGGTCCCTTATTGTCATAAAAAAAATATGATTTAGTCACTGGAGCGATAAAAGTTATATTCTGATTCCACTTGAAATTTTCAATGGATTTAAAATATATGTTCATCAAATGTAAAGACATTTTAATGCAGAGAAAGTACTCATGTTCAACATGTAGTAGAAGTTACTTTAGGTTTTATATGAAAACACGTAGTGGGCTACAGATGAAAAAGGAAAATGGCCAGGACTTGGGACGTGGGCACGTCACTGGGGTGCGGGATGGAGTTTCCGTCTTCGCTACCCGGTGGCGGCCTGGGTCCCAATTTTATTGAGCAACTTAGACACTTACACTTGCAACATTTACATGACACACGCACATGTAGGGACCTGGCGGTGGGTGCGCCTCGGCACTGGAGGCGGGGCCCCTTATACGGGGCCTCGCCTGTGGTGCCGGTACCCACTGTTTAAATGCATCTAGACACTGAGGGCCCGGGGAGGGAGATGGGGGTACCTGGCAGTATTCCCATGTCCCACCCCTCTGTTTTAAGTGCACATTAGAACAACACGCAACAACACCACAATTGAGCAGGGGGAGAGAGGCTGGGGGTCTTTCCACACCCCTGTTCGTTGGACCATCAGGGGTTGGAGCCCGGGTAGATTATCAGGTCGTCTGGTCGGGGACCTAGGCTAGTGGGCTACTCTTGCCGGGGTGGGGGCCTTGGCGGTCTGCTTGTCCCCGTCCTGGTGGGCAAGGGGTCCGTCTCCCGGGTGCAGGGGCAGGGTGCTCTATCGGGGCGTCTGTCCCTGGGCCTGGGAGTATAGAGTATGTATGGGGTGTATGAATGAGTGTACAGCGTCCTTTTTTCGTGTGTCCTGTATATGTAAGAATGTGTGCGCATGAGAGGGAGGGTACGTATGAGTGTCTCTGTCTGTCTATGTCTACTTGTCAGGTTGGGTGTTTGGCTGCCCTCTGGCCTGGTGCATCTTCTTCCCCTCCGTCACTCCCCGTCGGTGATGGATGGTCCTGCCCGCTGGTCGATGATGGCTCTCGATGCCTGGGGCCGGGGGTCCCGGTTGCGGCCCGGCTCGGTCCTGGTGCATGCCTAGCTGGTCCTGGGTGGGCCGGTGTGTCGGGCGGCCGCTGTTTCGGGCCGACATCCTCCTTGGATTGACTGGGGCACCTCTTATGGGGGTGCCGGGGTTGTAAGTAGGTTGGTGCCGTCCGGTGGATCGGTGGGGACCGTGCCCGGCGCCCAAGCTCCTGCCAGTTCCATGAGTTCTACTGCCTGGTCGGTTCATCTGGGGGGGCTGTCCGGTATTGGCTGGGCCCCAGATCTTGGCGCTCTGCATGGGGCGGGATCTGGACCCGGGAGCTGGTAGATCTGGATGTCCAGGTGCTGGCTGGGCGCGGCCTGGGGAGGGCGTACATCCGCTGTGGCTTTACTGTGGCTCCCTGGCGTGTGGGTGTGTGGGGGGGCCGGGTTGTTGGCGGTGGGTATTGGTCCGGGGTGGCGGCGGCGTGTATTGTCCGTCGATCGGCTGCAGGCGCCTCCTGCCCGGTGGCGGCGGCGGGGGACCCCTCTCGGCGGGTCCCTGGTCGGGGCCCTGCTGGGGGGCGGGGTGCCCCTGATCCCCGTGGCCTCCGGGTCCTGTTCCGGGCCCGCCCTGGCGTAGCCGGTTTCCGGCGGAGCCCGTGGGCTCGTCCCTGCGATCTCTCGGGGCCCCAGCATTGCGGCTGCTTGGTGTTCCCCTGGGGCTTCCATCTGTTCCTCTCTTGGTGGGTGATCGGCCCTGCGCTGGTCCGCCTGCGGCTCCTGCGCTCTGTGGGACTCTGGATGCATGCGTCTCCTGCCTCCTTCATGTCTGTGTCGATTCCTGTAGGACGGATTGACGGTTCCTTACACCAGCTATCAATCACTTGCATGGGGAAACCTTATTCAGACCTGCATGCTCGCACACACACACACAGGTGTGGGGACATTGGTGTGGACAGACATATCTTGAGCTGAGGTTTTTGTCATTAGTTAGCTTTTACCAGGAGCTTAACAGAAACATTAGTATTGTGTTTATTAATCCATGCTTGTGTGTAGTGAATCTGTAATTCTTAATTTTTATTTCTGGATCTGAACTATTGGTGTAGTTCTGTTCAGTTCGTTGTTTTTGTTTGTTTTGTTTTACAGCTTCTCTGCCATCCAGCAGAGGCAGAGGACTGGGATGTTTTCTTGTGTTCTTTGTTTGCCTCCCTGTCTTGTGTCGTCAGTTCGCGCCTCTGTTGGTGCGGTTTCTTTTCTTCACCTTCTTCCTTTCTACCTTCTTTTCTCGGTTTCGTGTCCATGACTTTAGGAAATTGAACCCTCAGTAATCACTAATAAAGATTTTTTAATACATATACATCAAGTGGAGTATTACAGCAAAGCTGTAATACTCTTCTTGGGAAAGTAAATCTGTTGGGCTTGTACTTGGTACTCAGACACCAATTCTGAGTGGCAAACTGCTAGACAGGACACAAAAAAGAAAAAAAAGAAAAAGGAAAATGGCCAGGAGTTTATCAAGCTTAGCATACTTCTTCCAAGACGAAGGATGGAGCATTAAACGTGGAGAAAACCCTCTATAAATCTGGCCATGTGGAAAGTGGCAGAAATAGTTGGTGAAGTGAGAGCAACATGTGGGTCAAAATCTACAAGGTCTTGTAGATTATTTCAAGTGCTAGCTAGTGTTATCCCAGTGATTTCAAAAAATGTGACTTCTGATTTGTAGTCATTTTAAATACAATTTCTTTTACAAGCAAATAAAACACAAATCACATGAGAAACACATTGGAAATGCACACCATTACGCATCTAAACTGAGGCACAGTACATGCGTGATTCAGGTTTTAAGGCAAAGACCAGAACATAACTTTTTATATCGCTCTATTGACTTTCAACATACCCCCCATTCTTTTAATGCCTCTTTCACAAGACAATGCTGGCATCAATGAGCCTTTTGGTTATTAATTAGAACTCAGCCTCAGGTGTTTTTCCACAAAAGACTACACCATGCCTGGGGGAGGCATGGGGGTGGTGTGCGGGCTGCAATGTGCAGGCCTGTGTATAAAGCGTGAAACGGAAGAGTCCGTGGTAAACAGAGAAAATAGATGGACATAACTTGTTTTTTATTCCGACTGCAGATCATCATGACTCCACCCTCTGTTGCGACAAGGCGTCACGGCTTCATTCATAAGACCAGTATTGCAGCAATATTACCCCAATATGCTTGCAAGGGGTAGCGCCTTAAAATTTGAGCGTCACAAGACATTAACCAGGATCAAAGCTTTCATCATCATTTCCTGCTTTAGTAAATCAAAACAGTCAATCAGCAGAACGGTTATAAAGTTAGTTAGCTATTAAAACATCAACCTCCCTCCTTCACAGTTCCGACCCACCTGTCTTCTGAACAACTGTCCTGCAGTCTCTTCTCTGCTTTGGAAAGTTCAGGCCACCATTTCCTGATGACGGACTGAACCCAGTGTAAACCCACCGTTATGTGTCTGTCAAAAAATATAAGCAGCAGTTAGGCCCGCCTGGTTTTCCACCACATTCCAATCATTCCTAGTCCTAAATATTACATTTGCTTCTCATAAGAGGTAGAGCACCCCCTGTCTTTCTGTAACTGCAATTAGCTTAGATCAGCTCTAAAAAGGATTTTTCAGGGGAATAATTGTTGTGTTTCCACTGCAGGGACCCATTATAATTTACAAGACAGCACATGACAGATGGACGCGTGATGACAAATCTTTTAGACCAAAAAAAATATTGGTGGCAATTCAAAATCTTCATCAAACATAAGAACAATGAATGAACAAAACACCACAGCTTTAGATATCCAGTCAGAATCCTTATTGGAGCTCTGCTTTCTTCCTGAGTCAGGCTCAGTGCATTTCATATAAAATCCACCCCACCTACACACTTTCACACAGTTTCAAGTGGTACTTCAAGGCCTTTTCAACCATAGCTGCTATGAAACAATCTCAGATTAATGCTAGGTTAGTCTGATTTCATAATATTTAATCATATTCTGAACTCTGCTGTTTCGGTGGGAGGAGTTCTATGTCCCCAGACGGCAGCGGCACGCCGGCTGGCGGAGATACAAAAATTCCTGTCAATAATTGTTCCATTCAAATTTTAACATTTTTTAAATTGCTTTTGAATATCAATACAATATTGTGACATTAAATATTGTGATATATTAGCATACCTATAGTTCTAAATTCCAAAAACTCAAATTTTAAGTATAAACTACTTTTCCAAATATAATTGGGTGTGTCAAAACTTTATATGCCTAGTACAATAATGTAGAGGAATACATTTTCTGACATGGCTATGGCGAAATATTTTAAATGAGGTCAAATCTGATCCCTGCTATTTCCTAAAGCAAGTATTCAGAAGTCATATCAAACAGTATATTGTAATACTTAAATGAGAGATTAAAGTGGGTATTGTGTAATTAAAAAACATTCAGATTCGTCATGAGACTTTAGAGTGGGCACCTTTAAAAGCCTTTCCTTTAGCCTTCCCCTTTTTCACAAAAACGGCTAGTTCCACAGCTACCATTCTACTGTAAGGTTAAGGGCCAGGAGGGAGAATCAAGGGAAGAATCAGTTTCCTCCCCAATAACAGTTCATTACTTGTTAGTTTGACCAACTAAAACTTCTTGGATAGTTACGCTGATACAATATTAACGGTCACAGGTACTTACTCTTCATATTTGCTGGAAAGAACGACTTTGACTTGTGGCAAGAGGTCAACACAGCAGCCAAGTGACAAACATGGTGCTTCAGTCTGAAGGCTAATAAAAATAGGACAAAAGAAGCACATATAATCAATGGTTGATGATTTATAATCAACAGCAGGGAAAGCAACAATGATATGCTAAAAGATTATGCAGGAGTGGCAGAAAAACACCAGACCAAGGGATATCTTTACTTATTTTATGTAAGCAACAATCTGAGGTGTGTGTACTCTCTCTGGCATCCATTTACACTAAACATTCAGTTAAGCCATACTAAGAAATAGACAAGATATATTTCAACGAATAGAGGCCAAACAAGTTTAGTGAGAGCATAAAAAAGTACATTACTTTTATCATGTTTATTAATATTTAATAAGTATTTCTATTTTTAATAAAATCGTTATCAGGGCTGGGTATTGTAAGCATATTTACAATTCGATTTAGATTAAATTCAATACTGATTTATTAGCTTAGATGTCGATTCAATAAAAGGTACATACACAGGTAATTAAGTACCTGAGTATATTTTTAAATAATGTTTAAGAAAAAAAGTGACCCCAACATGTTCCTGCTATGATCTATTTAGCAGAACAAACTGTACAATATTGAACATATGTTGAACAATGCTGAGCAATCTCAGCAGAGTGCTGCCCACAGCGATGCCACTGGCCCGTGGACTGAATTGATTCACAGGATTTGATGAATCGATGTTGAATTGAGAAACAAATAATTGCAATGCACTGATGAATCAATATTTTTACTAATCACTAATAGTAAAAAAATCTAACCATTAACATTGTCTTTTTAAAACAACTGGTTACGAAGAGAACTCTTAGAAGTGCAACAGTAAGGACGTAAAACCCAAATGTAACTTACTTGTTTGTTAAGACGGGTAAGCAGTCGAGCAGCACCCCTGTGTCTTGTATTCTGCCGACGAACACAGCATAGATTAGGAATACAATGTTTGAGAATAAGCCCAAAGCACCAAAAGATACAGTATAGTTTTACCTTATAAGGTAGGACACCAACTCGCTGGCATTTCTTCGCCATAGCGTCATGGCTACTTTAAGTCGGAGGTCTCTTCCAAAGAGAATGTGAGTCATAGCTTCGTGGTCCTTTGATAACTTGTGAAAAAAAAAACATACTTTTGTGTAAATAAAAAAAAAAATACTGAGAGAAAAGCCATTCAGGTCCGACTCTTACCTCGGTAAAGTCAGCGTACTTGGAGCTGGCCCCTGCCATCTTGGAAGCCTCCGCAGGGTTCATCGGTAGCCTGGAGTGAACGCCCCGCGCGTCATCGGAGCATGTCACCTCATTTTCTTTGTTGGCCATGCCGGCGCCACAGAGACGGTCTACATTTGATGACCTTCGGTGCAGCTTTGCGCCCACCTCGGCCGATGAACAACTCCTCCTCTTGCAAGACGACGGCCGCTTTAGTTTGCCCGGACTCTGCACTCTGTGATGCACCTTGAATCTGAGAAGGGGGAGGGAGGGGGGGGGACACCAAGATGGGCCAAAGCTGCCGCAGTTCAGACATAAAGTGAAATTCAAAGCCACAAACAAATGGTGCTGATGGGCATGGGAAGATGAATTACAGGCGAATCTCAACCAATTAGAATATCATTGAAAACTTCAACTATGTTAAATTTAGATTTACGACAAGCAGAATTATATGTTTTAACTGTTACTTTTTAAAAACTATGACTAACAGCTCGTGAAAACGCACAATTCTGCTTTAAAATAATTTGAGTATCGTCCAAAACCAGGAGTCAGCAACTTGTCGCTGTTAGGACCTTCCACAATGGTACCCAATTTCTTCAGCTAAAACGGATAAAGAACAAGCAGGTGCTTTTAAATAGAGATAAAATAGTTTATTCTGCTTTTTCAGGGAACAATCACATTGAGTTTCCACAACAGATTTACATGAAAAGTTCCTGTAATATTTTTTTAAGGATCCATTTTTCATTTTTATTAGGTAGGAAATTATGTACAAATATCAACATTCCATAGAAGCAAGTTTATTAATCAACTTTTGGGAAAAGTTTAAGGTTTGTCTTTATTTTTAAATTTAAAAATGGGTGTCTCTGAAAACCGACAACCATACAATTATCTGTAGATATTTATCAACATTTTTAAAATAGTTTTATTTCAAAGAATATGTAACATTTGGAGCTCTAAATGGGTTTCATTTAGCAGCACCAAAGGCTAAAATGGCTGTTTTGATTATAAGCGTTGCAGAACCCTGTCCCCCCCCCCCCCCCTTTTTCAAACGAATATTTTCCCCTGGCTCGGCACAATCATATACATGGCAAAACTGTAAGAGACAATAGTTCTCCCAAATCCTATCTGCTTCGAGTAACTTTCTATTCTCAAACTTCTACATACAGCAGCGACAGAGCTGGTAAAAACAGGCTAGCAAAAAGAGCTTGGATGCCAAAACATCTCTGCTGTTTCTGAGTGGAAACACAGGTCACACAAGTGATGTTGGAGCATTTTTTGTAACGGACAGTAACGTTGTGGCACTTAAAACTCCGGTTTCACCTGTCCATACACTGAAAACGAAGAGAATACAGATCTTTACTTTGGCCGGAGTTTTTAGAAAGATTTGTTTTGCTCCCAAAAATATGCGTTTCTGTGTGGATAACAGGCCAAACCGTAGAAAAATGCCTCAGTTTTGTGAGACACCCAGCTACGTGCAGACAAGGCATACTTTTTACACAAAAATTGTAGCCTGCTGAAACGTATGACTGTATGAAAACAGGGCTGCATCCATTCTGGTTATCTATGTCGGTAATATATGCGTTGATATTGGCGGATAATTGTCACAGGAAATCTTTTAGGATGGCTTTAAAATATTCTTGTAAAGTCATTAGGAGATTACTAATTTTTTGTTTTATTTAAACAAACATTTCAGATGGATCTAGAAGCAACTTTTTCATAAAACTGTTTAACGGAAATGCTACATTGAATTATTATCCAGTCTAGGATAAGGCAATGTAGGTTTGTAAAAAAGCAGAAAGACTTTCAAGTTATCCATTTGTTTTTCCACAGGTCATAATGTCATTGTGATATTCACCAGTATTAATGCTTGTTGAATCTCTTCCTGATGTCATTCTGCCCCAAGACTATAGATGTGTAAAGGCTCCTGAAGCACTGAATCAAGTCAGCCAGAATGCATGTATCAAATCTACCCATTTGAACGTCCGTTGCTTCAAAATCTTCATATTTCTGTAGTTATCCCTGCTGCTTTTTCTGTCACCATTTCCTCCCACTTAATTTGAATGAATGTGACTGGAAACAGCACTATGAACAGCCATCATTATTAGTGATTACCCTTCTAGAGCGTGTTTATAACTGTTGGCCTACAGTCAGTTTCTTTTTCTTTTTTACCATAGCTCTGTAGGGAATACCATTTTTCTATATAACAATCCTTTTAAAACTGAATTTTGTGGTTTGATCCTTCAAAATAAAAAAATATTGATGTTTGTTGCTTCTTTGCTCCTATTTCAATGACAATAAAAGGTTTCTGATATTGTAATTTATTGAGGTCTACCTGTAATATTCCAGGGGCTGAGGGGGACTAAACTGTGGGACAGTGAGTGAATGATTACATTTGGATGAACCCCACGGATGTGAAATTGGGAGACTCACCTGTCCTTATCTAATTCTTCCTTATTAATAAAATCCACCTAAAACAAAAGGATAGGGGATGAGGGCACTACCACTACTACAAACCACTGAACTATACTTCACTGTCACCAGGTTTTAACACACAAATTTGCTGTATTTAATAAACTAAACCAGGGTTCGTGGTATGCATACCTGCTTCATGTTCTTTTCAGTAGAAACATGCAGGCAGGACCGCAGACAGCCATTGGGTTTATTGCAGCTGATTTTAAAGACTTCCCGTTGCTTACAATGCTTGCCAGCTGCCATAATATGGGACACTGTTGGACAAACATAATCATTGATAGTGCAACTCATATATATACACGGGGTTGGCAACTAACATTAAGGTTATCTTTAAACGGCATCTAAACTAAGAGTCACAGGAATGCCTTGAACCGGTTAAATGTAAACAGAGTAAACGTTTAAATCAAATAGGCGTTGCCCGATTTTAACACGTTAAGCTACAACAAAAGTCGAAGTTAAAGTTAAGCTAATAAACTTCCTGCCCTGCTAAACATGGAAACAACAAATAATGGAAGGGAATGCACATGAATTGAAACAAAAAAGAAAGAAAAGTAATGCTCCTCCACTAACGTTACAAGTAGCTTAAACTTTCCTATTTTAGTTCAACCGCGAACAAAACACGGAGACGTTTAAAGTAACAAGCTGGGCCGCTGCTGCGAGCTAGCTGGCTAACAGGTTAGCCTCGCCACCTTCGGGGAATCTATGGCTTCACATACTAATAAAAGGTAATTCCGACAAGCTACTCTTTTTACAATTTACATCAGGCGGGGGGTTATATACCAACCGATTCATTTTGAAAAGTGTTGCAAGAGCTCTTCAGGTGTACAAATCCCCCAAAATATGGAAACAAACTGGCAAAACTCTGAGCGAAAAACTCCTCCTAGCTGTTAACGCTTCACAGTTTTACCATTCAAATGAATACACCACCGGTGCGTGAGGATTGTGGGATTGATTTTGGCAAAGAAAATATGGAGCTGCTGTAACGTTGCATTCTAGCGCTCCCATGTGGTAGGTCATCAGTACTGCAGCTTCCTCAGAGTATCTGAAACATCACATCTGGAACTCTAGATATCGGGTGGGGTGGGGGGGGGGTTAATACAAATCTTAAATTCCACAAAAGAAAAATTGTAATCAAAAACCTTTTTTTGATCCATAAATGCTGCAGCAAGAGTTCTAATGAATATTAAAAAGAGAGACCACGTTTCTCTTCCTACATGTAAAGCCATTTTGCATCAGAGATCTGATTGTTCCATATGTTCTCAACAGAGCACGTTGCTCTCAGACTGCAGGTTTACTGGTAGTTCTTAGGATTTCTGTAAATATAATGATAGGCCGATCTTTTACTTATCAGGCTCCTCAGCTGTGGAACCCATTCTAAATTTTAGTCAGTGAGGCAGACACTCTGCGTACTTTTAAGACTAGCCTTTAAAAAATACTTTTTGATAAAACTTATAGTTAGAATGGCCTAGGTTTTCATAAATGATCTCTGTAATGTTGCTATAGGCTTATGGTAAATTCACACCTCACCCAAACCGCAGAGTCAGCAACGTCAAGATTACATGTTAAGTCTACGGTGGAGGCGATCGGAGGAGCGTCGCAGTCCCTGTGGCACTTTGTGAGCATTGGCTCCATCAACTGTTCAAGCTTTTCCTGCATTTCAAGCTTCAAAGCACATAAATGCAGCAACGCAGAAGTTCAACTAGTTGAACTTTTGACGGTCCTAATGTTCTTGACGCAGTATGGCAACCAATCAGAGCGTCTCACTGTAGTGACATTGCCCGATGTATATACTGCCTAATCAACAACGATTCTCTGGTGAATGACACATCAAGCAGAGATAGGCCCACCTACAAGCTTTGCAAGCATCAGCTTAAAAATGTATCTCCTGTGTACATGAGTCAAACTAGTTGCTTTGTGAGCGTTGCTTGAAGCTGACAAAGCTTGCGGTCTGAATGCACCATGAGACTGCTGGAGGACATATTGAGTGTTGCCACAGTTACTTTGAAATAATAATCTCATTACTGACTACTGTTTACGCATTCCAAAAGTAACTTATTTACTTAATTAACTAAGTTAGATGACTAATTAGTTTATTAGTTAGCCTATTTTCAGTAACTGCCAATAACACTCCCCACTACTTCAACATGTAACCGGTTTACTCGCTTCATTGAAAGTGCATTTTAACAGTAAGGCCAGAAATATCCTTGTTTTTTAACCTTGCGCTACCTCGTGTTGACACCAGCGAAAAATCCATTAGGGGGCAGAAAGTACAGAACTCAGACCAGACAGAGTGCCAGATTTGTAGGGTAGAAACAAAACAAGCAATTGATTTTCAGATTATGACAGAAAAAGACGTCAGCAGTGTCGTAGAGGGTATGTTAGACCATTTTTACCGCTATTGTTGCTTGCTTTCCTACTGCTGTTGACCAAATACCAAATACATATTTTTGCTTAAGAAAATTACAAGAATAGTGATGCACAGTGGCTTAAACAAGTAACTTTAATTTGATTACAGTATAATGTGATAGATTAGTCATTACTGAAAAGTGAATCATTTTAGAGTAATGCCCTACCGGCATCACTGCAGATTGACCATTTTCCCCCAGTCTGCTACTTTTCTCTCCTACTACTCTCCAGTTGTATGTTTGTTCTCAGTGTTATTTTCTCCATAGAAGGTATACCTGGTCTGGTATCCTTCTAAGCGGCAATGCCTGGTTGGATGGCAGATATCGACTCAGAAGATGCTCCCAGTGACTGAACGTTTCCCATGTCCTGTTATCAACTTTTTACTTTCTTTGATATACAAAGCAATCTTACATGAGTTGTTCTTCCTGTAATAAGATTTTTTTTTTAAATATATTCCTGATTGCTGTGGTTGGAGTCTGCATTTACGAGGGCACAACCTATTTTTTTTTTTTTTTTTTTTGTCATGTCAATGATTTGACCCAATCTGCTGGAATTAGTAAAATAGAAAACTTTTTAGCTGATTGGAATGTTTGTATAATTGTATTTAAATTACTTTTCTTGTAAAGTGCCTTGAGATTTCATCTGTTGTGAATTGGAACTATATAAATAAAATTAATTGAAATAATTGCAACCAGTCAAAGATCCATTTCTTATCTTTTCTCAATCAGTTCAAGTTCAATTAACTTTCAGTTTAGTTTATATTGCGCTAATTCACAACACGTCATCTCAAGTCATTTCAACTCAATCATACATATCTTCCAAGCAGTTTAAAAGTTTTTTCTATCTAATCAACATACCTTAATCAAATTTGCCCGAAAAAAACTTGTCTCTTTCAATAAAAACCCCAACAAGAATAAAATTTAATTTCCATTTAAAAATAAATTCAAATGAAGATTTGTCTAAAATCCTGCTTGAAGCTTCATAGACTTAGGCAAGGCAAGGCAATTTTATTTGTATAGCAAACTTTCAATACAAGGTAATTCAAGGTGCCTTTCATGAGTCAATGGTAAAGAAACCAAATATATGATAAAAGCATAGAAAGTAAAAACAGGAGAAACATATCAGCAAGACAAAAAATGAATGATTACTTTATTGCCTTTATTTTTGTTGTTCCTACCCCAGATTTCTGAGGAAATACTGTATATATTAAAAATTATTGTGCTTGGTCTCATAATGCCGTTTCAAATTGGAAACCTTTATCGTTGCAATGTTCTCTTGGCAAATCATGGCAAATGAAGCACATTGGACTGGTTCTTGATGGAGAACAAATAAATGCAAAATGTTCCACCAACTCATCTTGAAACTGACTGTGGTAATTGTCTGCTTTTCTTAACTGGTAACTGCAGAGGAAGAATCAATGCAGCAGTAATGTGCAAGTGACAGTTAGTGTGCCGATAGCACAGAGAAGTCTGCACTGTTGCTCTGTTACGGAACATACATGCGGGGCTTCCTGTTATAGAGCACAAACCATACAGTGCTACCTCAGTATGAAAATGTGAATATAGTGAAAGAATCGCTACTGCATGGCCAGAAGTAGGTGATTCGCGGGACGGGTCCATACTGTGGACCACCCATTGAGGCACACTGCAATAGATGGATGTTTAATGTGCAAATTCAGTATGTTCAGAGCATCTTACCAAATTCCTTATATTTAAGTACCTTGTTGTGTCACAATCCAAAAATCTAATGTATTTTATTGTTATATATTTTGTGCTACTCATAAAACCAGAAAGCTTTACAATCTAAATACCCATTTTTGCTTTTGCTTCAGGTAAATAAAATGTGCCTGGAGAAATAAAACCTACATTTATAAATATCTGCTACATAGATTATTTTTTTTCTCAAAGAGCCACAGTTTTTTTTGGTTTTAGGATTGAATAATCCATTAATCCCTCCATCCAAACATACCTACAGGGACTGTGACCCTGTGAGCATCTGTGACCCTATGCTTGTGGGGTCACTATGTCCAGCAGTCACTGGGCAAAAGGCAGCATACACCCTGGAGAGGACGCCAGTTCATCACAGGGCAACAGAAACACACAGACCAAAATTCCATCCCCCATATTTCAATGGAAAGTTGTCTGATCATGAAGATTTCTGCCATGTCTCATCACGGGCAAAGGGACAGAATTGGACATTAAAAAAAAAAGAAAAGAGAAAAAGAAATACTTAGCACCTGTATTTAGAAGAAATCTTTTTTTGGCTTTCTACAGATTCACTTTACAGAAAAAAAAATATTTTGGACGTTCAAATTTAGGGTACAAAATGTTTTAGCATTAAAAAACTGAAGTTCTTTCAGTAGAGATTATACTTTTATTTTAGTGAAGAACTGCATACCAGACATATTGAGAACAGCTACAAAACCTTTCTCCACTTACTTCAAATGCAAAAGCAATGAGAACAACCTAATTGTCCCAATTTTCTTCGGAAAGTTTACCAATTCAACTATCAATATTTACAATTATCGTATTACATGTAAATGTCTATCCAAAGTGACTGGAAGAATTGAAAATACCCAACACATCCTGGCAGTGCTTTTTTTCTTTCTTTTTTTAGGAGTAAATTTTACATTTAAATTGTGAACCTTTCTGTCTCCAGACAGCGACAAAAATGAACATTTCTGGTTATTTTGAATCCATTTTCACCAATGAATCCATTGTGTTCTGCTCATTCTTTAGATCACGATCCATATTTTGATCATGATCATACCTAAAGGTCTGTGCCTTGTGGAACCGGTAAATCAAGAACTTTCACGATTATACACTTATCTTCGCAGATTTATATTGATGATTCCAGTCAGTTTCATTGAATTGAGTAGGGATGTGTATTGGCAAGATATATGACGTATATCATAATATAGGGGGGTTAGATTGTGATTTTTAAAACTGGATTTTACTGTGAAAAAAAACTCACAGCATTCTTAACATTCCAACCTGTTTTATATATAAAACATCCAGTTTTTTTAGAACTCACATTAAAGAAGTCTGTAGGATTTCCTTTTTTCACCTTAGGAATATTGCAAAAATTAGAACCATCCTGTCCAGGAATGATGCTGAAAAACTAGTCCATGCCTTTGTTACTTCAAGGCTGGATTACTGTAACTGTCTATTATCAGGTAGTCCACAGAATACAATTAAAAGTCTTCAGTTAGTTCAAAATGCTGCTGCTAGGATTCTGATGAATATTAAAAGAAGAGATCACATTTCCCCTGTTTTAGCTTCTCTTCACTGGCTCCCAGTAAAATCTAGAATAGAATTCAAGATCCTCCTTCTGACATATAAAGCCCTTAATAATCTAGCTCCATCATACATAAGAGACCTGATTGTTCCATATGTTCCTAACAGAGACTTTGCTCTCAGACTGCAGGTTTACTGGTAGTTCCTAGGATTTCTAAAAGTAGAATGGGTGGCAGATCTTTCAGCTATCAGGCTCCCCTCCTATGGAACCGGCTCCCAGGGTTGGTTCGTGAAGCAGACAATTTGTCTATCTTTAAAACTAGGCTAAAAACTTTCCTCTTTGACAAAGCTTACAGTTAGAGATATGTTTATAGGTAGTTAGAGTCAGGTCAGACAGGTAGATAGGAAGAGACAGGTTAATGTTAGTAGTCAGGCAGAGTGTCAAAAGTTAGGAAGAGATAGGAAGAGGTAGAGTAGCTAGGTAGAGATAGATTAATGTAAGCCAGGTAAAGATCCGGAGCCGGTCGCGGCTTACCGCCGCGGAAGAAATGCGCCCCACAGGGGCCAGCCAGCGCCGGAGAGAGGTCCCTCAAGGGGATCCTCCCGCACAGTGCGGCCGCCCATTACCTGCCGGGTTGAATCCCCCGGGCAGACTGTGCGGACCCCACCCGTTTATCTCTTAAACGTTTCTCGCCCTCTTCAACTCTGTCCTCTCAGTTCTGTCTATTTTTCTTTAAGATAGTTGACGACTATCGGTCTCGTGCCGGTATTTAGCCTTAGATGGAGTTTACCACCCACTTTGGGCTGCATTCTCAAACAACCCGACTCCGAGAAGACCCCGGCATGACGGGGGCCGTTACCGGCCCTACACCGTCCACGGGTCAGGAGGACTCAGACAGAGTGTTGGTAGCCAGGTCTCCTAGTAGCTAGGAGACAGGTTAATGTTAGTAGCTATGCTGCTTTAGGCTAGGCTGTTGGAGGACATTATTAGGGTCTGTTCCTACTTTCTCTCCTACTTCTCCCCAACTGCATGATGTGCTGTCAATTCAAGCACTAACCTGTTTTCTATTATAGTAGGTGCTCCGGATTAGCCCTGCTTGACGACCCTGACTAAGATGGCATTGCAGTGACGGAAAATTCTCCACGTCCTGCAACAAACTTGTGCATCAGTTCTATTGCTCTTTCTGTGTCTCTGTTATGTATTCTCCAAGCCACAGACAGTCGCGGCAGATAACCGCTTGTGCTGAGCCTGGTTCTGCCGGAGGTTTCTTCCTGTTAAAAGGGAGTTTTTCCTTCCCACTGTCGCTGCATGCTTGCTCAGTATGAGGGATTGCTGAGAATTCCACGACGCAATCTTCTGTGGTTCTGTAATTTCTACACTAAACATTGTATTGTAATAACTCTTTTTGTAAAGTGCCTTGAGATGACATCTGTTGTGAAATGGCGCTATATAAATAAACTGAATTGAATTGAAAATTTTATTACTAGATCTAGTTGATCCACTGGAATGAACAGGCAAAGGCAATTTTGCTTGTATAGCACACTTTCAACAACAAGATAATTCAAGGTGCTTTACATGATTCAGTGGTAAAGAAACCAAACATATGATAAAATGATGGAAAGTAAAAACAGCAACTAAGCATAAAACATTAAAATCATAAAACACAGAGAAAGTAAACAGCAATTAAGCATCATAAGCGTTTACTCAAAAGCAGCTCTAAACCAATGAGTTTTAAGCTTTGATGTAGAGCAGCTCATTGTTTCAGCAGCTTTGCAGTCGCCAGGTTTGTCTCAGATAAGGGGAGCATAGAACCTGGAAGCTGCTTCTCCATGTTTGGTTCTGATTCTAGGGATGATTAGTAGACCGGAGTTGGACGACCTGATTGGTCTGGGGGTTGATATAATGACAGCAGATCTTTAACATATTTTGGAGCTAAGCCATTCAATGATTTATAAACTAGTAGGATTATTCTGAAGTTTATTCTCTGAGCTACATGCAGCCAGTATACAGACTTTAGAACTGAGGAGATGCGCTCTACTTTCCTGGTTCGAGTGAGGAGCATCCTTCTTGATCAGCTGCAGCTGGCTGATTGACTTTTTCGGTAGACCTGTGAGGACCTGCAGAACTCGAGGGGACCAAAGATAAAAGCAAGGATGAGTTTTTCGAGGTCCCATGGCGACATAAGCCCTTTAATTCTAGAAAGCTCTTCAGGTGATAGAAGACTGACCTTGTTATTGCCTTAATGTGAGCCTGGAGGTTCAGGTCTGAGTCCATCACTACACAGAGATTTCAGGCTAGATAAGTAGATTCAAGTTGTAATAACTGAAGCTTAGTGCTTACTCTTGATTGTTTTTCTTCAGGTCCAAAAATAATTACTTAATTTTTGTTTCTGTTCAGCTGGAGAAAGTTATGAGACATCCAGGTATTGATTTGCTCAACGCATTCATTTAGGGTCTGGATGGGCTCAAAGTCACCTGGTGACACTGTAATGTACAGCTGAGTGTCATCTGCATAGTTATGATATGTTATGATAGTTATGATTATCTTATTGGCTGGTAGAATTTGGGTTAGTGGGAGCATGTAGATATTCAGCAGAAGGGGTCCCAAGATGGAGCCCTTTGGGGACCCCAAATGTGATTTCTGTTTGTTCTGAGAAATTGCATATTGAGACAAATAATTTTCTGTTCTTGAGGTAAAACTCAAACCAACATAGTACTGTACCAGAGGGTCCAACCAACTTCTCAAGTCGTTCCAGTAGTATTTTATGCTCAACAGTGTTAAATGCCGGTCCAACAGAACCAGCACTGTGGTTCTACCACAGTCTGCAAGGTGAAAACAGCCACCAGTCACACTTTTAAATAAATGGTGAAAATAACTGTCATCTTTCATAGTTTCATTCAAAGTCTGAAAAATAAATAAATTATACATTCCTTTTCAATCTTGATGCAATATTGTTACATAAAATATTGCAATATATTGGCGTATCAATATTTTCGTACATCCCTAGAATTAAGTATAGGTAAAAGCTGTTTGTGATGAAATGTTACCATTACCGTTTAAAAAAAGGAGACTATTTAAAGGTTTTACGATTGGATATGAGTTATTTGTAAAGTAATAAACCTGCAACCTTGTTTATTCAAGATCCTTTTGGCTTATTGGAAACATCTTGTTTTAAAAAATAAACAGGAAAGATTTAAATGTCTGATTTTCTCTGATAAAAACAACCACCCACAAAGACTAAGAGCATTAGAAGATTTACATCAGCAAGGAAGGATTTGCATTACGAGGTTTCACCCAGATAAAAGCAGAGTGCTTGTTGGAGTCTGTGGGTGTTTGAAATTTAAGCTGGAACTTGGCTTAGGTGCTGAAAATCCCCCTCCACACTTGTGAAAGGCTATTTCTTAGCAGGATGTAGTTACTCATAAGCAGGAGGTTTTTAAGAGCATAAAAATCTCTTCCTGCTCTGCATGAATTAAACAGTTTTTTTTAAAGATCAACAAAATCAATGCAATGCTTCAAGTTTCTGCAAAACATGATCAATAATTCTAACACTCAAAACGTACACTAAAATCTGCCATTGTTTGACAAAAATCTGTGGAAACCTTTCATGCTTGTGCTTTTTGCTTAAAATGCAAAAATAATTATATTGCAATAACCAGAGAAATGTGAGTTTTGTTAGGTATTCATAAAACACCTATAAAATCCTTTAACCCCCTCCTTGTCTATATGTTGGCACAAAATAGTAAAATATTGACTTTAACACTCTGATCAAGGAGTAGAATTGTCTGGCATGCTGTCCTTAAAGCTAGAGCTTTTATACTATCAATAATGTGGGAATATTTTTGAAGAAGCAGCTGAGTGCATAAAGAAAGTGCAAAACCACATGAAATCAAAAACGATGACAGAGACTTCAAGAGAGCAGGGGAGGCAGATATTTGAAAAATACTGGATGAATATCTTAAGGAAGAGAGACATTATTTAGTCTCCTCAGTGTAATTCCCATAGGAGTTTTCATGTAAATTTTCATAAAACATAAATCTTCCTCTTAACCTAGCCTCTTCTGTTCTGGCAGAAAGCGGACATTCGCAGAAAGCAAGCAGGAGACACACTGATGTCACCCCCCTGAAATAAAACCCATCAGCTTGATGCCATGTGGGAACATTTCCACTGGCTCAGAAAGGTTCTCTCCCTCTGAAAATTGTCTCCTAAGTAGTGTCAGGTTCTGCTAAAGGTTTATTTTGACCAATTAATGACATGTTGTTAACTACATTAAATTAATTACTCTCTCTGTCTTCAACCAAAAAATCAGGTTAGAAATCTAGGGGTAATCATGGACTCGGACCTGAACTTAAACAGCCAAATTTAAAACAATAACATCAACAGCTTTTTACCATTGGAAAACATTGCTAAGATCAGAAGAATAGTGTCGAAACCCGACTTAGAGAGACTTATCCATATATTTGTCTCCAGCAGGTTAGACTACTGTAACGGCCTGCTCACTGGCCTCTCTAAACGTGCTGTTAGACAGCTGCAGTACATCCAGAACGCTGCTGCTTGAGTCCTGACAAGAACCAGGAAATACGACCATATTAGTCCAGTGCTCCGGTCTCTGCACTGTTTTCCTGTCGCTCAGAGAATAGAATTTAAAACATCTCTGTCTTTTCATGGTTTGGCACCAAAGTACATGTTAGAGACATATGAACCATCTCGGGCCCTGAGAACTTCAGGGAGGGGTCTCCTGGTGGTTCCCAGAGTCAACAACACGGTGAGGCTGCATTTCAGTTTCAGGCAGCTAAACTATGGAATAGTCTTCATGAGAATGTGAGACAAGCCCCAACTCTAACAATGTTTAAATCCAGGCTGAAAACAGTTATTTTTACCCGTGCATGTGACAATTGAAATCATTTTATCTGCAATCTTGCTTTTTATTGTAATTAATTATTTTTAAGTTGATGTTTTTTTTTCCTGTTTATCTGTTTTCTTAATGTATGCAACTGTGAAGCACTTTAAATTGCTTTGTGTATGAATTGTGCTCTACAATAAACTTGCCTTGCCTTACATCTGAAATACAGGATTGGCCCTTAATGCATTTGAGTGGTAGCAATAAACTTTCAAGTCTTGCAACAGTTTTTATTGGCTTTCTGTACGGACATTGACTGGGCGACTCTAACACATGAAAACGCTGTGTTTATCTGGCTGTATGTTTAAAGCTACTGTCCTGCAGGTAGGTGAACCTCTGCCTCAGTCTCAAGTCTTTACAGTTTCTAAAAAGAACACCCTTTATTCTGTTTCCACCCATTTCCTCATCAGATGTGATCAGCTTCCCTGTCCCTGCTGAAAAGAAACATCCTAACAGCATGATGCAGCAAGGTTTGTATCGTCTCAAAAGTGAGGGGGGCAAATTTTTTAGAGGCCTATTGAGTTATTTACAGTTGAAACCAGATACTTTTATATGTACTTCAAGAAATAAAGGTTTTACTGTCAAACATCAAATCACAGTAAACGATTCTAGTTTTAGATCAATGAATATTAGCATATTTATTTGTGAAACATCCCAACCCAAACACCCACCCCCACCCAAAAACAAAAAAAAAGAATAGAGACACACAAAGAGAGTATTATGTTGAATTATGTATTTTTTTATTACTTTCATCAAAGTCAGAAGTATACATACACAATTTATTGCGTCTTTTAAAAAAAAGGAAACTACGCTATGAGTATCTTGGCTGCTTCTGTAATTGCTATTATTCTTGCCTTGCCTGTCCGTTTTGGTGGAGAGCCATAACAAGGAGGAAAAACTGCAAACCTGCCTTCATTCTGTTTATGAAACTGGATTAAACAGTGTTTTACAATTAATTACACATGGGTAGACTCTACTTACTAACTATGTGGCTATCAATTGATTTCACTTTATTTCTGGGGATCAGGGTAAAGGGGTAGGATTTTTGTGTATAGTTATGTATCATCACACCATATATACATTGAATAAATGGATGGTTGTAACTTGACCAAAAGTGAAAAATAAAAGTTTAGGGGGTAAGGTTGTTTTTCACTGAGTTGTGAATTTCTCTTTTTGTCAGGAATGTTTGCAACTTTTAGATCAAGGTCATTTTTTTTTTAGCTTAGTCTGGATTAGCATTGAACCCCCTTTGATAGTCTGAGTCATAGCAGATGGATCTCAAAGTAGGTGGCCCATCACAGCAGACAGATGCTAACAGTAGAAATTCTTGTTAACTTGTTGAGAGCATATTAGAGCACTAGATGGCAGTGCATGTCTGTAACTCGTTACTGGTAGCTCCACCTGTTCAGTTTTCCTTTAACGGTTTCACTGGGAGTTTTAGACAGCCAAATGATGACCAAAGTTCCACTGAAATATTAAAGTCATACACCAAGTAAGACAGTTACTGTGCAAAATACTTGGCATGAAAAATACAGCTGCATATTTTATCTAAAAGGGTTATAAAACACTATTAGTTTTAGTTATTAACTTGTTTCCCTTAGAGATTTTAAGAGTTAACTTGAGAAGTTGCAACCTTAGGGAAGCCTTTTTTTATGTGTAAGCAGGGCAGTTAGAAGCCTATACCTCAGAGCAGAAAAAGGTCTGTTCACACATTTTTACAACATAAACCAGCGACAAGAAAAAACTGCGTACTTATGCTGATTGACAGCTAAATTTCATCTGCTTAAACTTGAAAGAAAACGCAATATGAGGTTTTATTTAAATGAGTTATGCCAGGAATTTAATTATTGTGTACTAATAAGTTAGCTATGCACCATCTGATATGTGTCACAGAGATCAGAGGGTTTTAAGCAAGTCAGTGAATCGCTGGAAGTTCACTTTTTTACATAGTCTTCATATAGATGGGTTTATTACAGTAATGCTAATAAGCGAAATCATGTCTGTTTGAACCAGTTGCCTGCTCGAAAATCTTGATTTCTGATGATGAATTCAATTCTAGTTTTCATTAGGTTTATTTATATAGTGCCAATTCACAACAGATGTCATTAAGTCGTCTTTTTCTGAACTGACTGGCTTTTCTAGGTCAAAACAACAAAAACATGCATATGTTATCTCAAGTAAAAGTATTATTTATCCTGAGATAGTGATCTAATAACAGCATTAGCCCAATCCAACAAGCTGTCATTATGAGATAATGTCAAAAAGTTTTGTTTTACATAAAATAAACATTTTTTGAGAAACGTAGATTTGCTTATCCTAATTGTTTTTATTTAGATGTTTTTTTTTCCAGCACTTGTCTTGCAGCTCAGTGGCCTAAACTATGCATTTATTAAAACCAAGTTATTATAAAAAAATAAAAACAGCAGTGGATTTTTATCGCTGCCATGCCTCCTTCCTATTTTGCTCAGAAGCAAAGAGCTGTACAGAAAGTTGCTCTTCTTCCTGTTCATGGGTTTTATAAAACAGAAGTGACCTATCAAAGGTGCAAGTTGCCTTTTTTACAAACTGTATTTTACATACATACAGGAGCAGACACAACTTAATATCCAACTAAGCAGATGTTGTAATAAGAATCTGATAATGTGGTTTCTGAATGTCAAGTTACACTACACAGACACTGTGTACTCCCCTCAACATACCAAATCCTTGAAATAATCAGAATGGTGCAACATATTGACATAATTTAACTTAAGAAGTGCCATCTTAGCTTCAAATAATACCATGACAGTTAAGTGGAGAGTATTACACAAGACATTTAAATTTTCAGATTGGTGGAAGTTATTATTTTACTTGCTGCATTTTTAATAATCAATTAAGCACCATTGTCACTGCAAACAAGTACACACACAAATCAGTAGCTTCAAATTATTAGTGGTAGGCTCAGCTTGTTTCTTGTTGCAAATACAAATGTCATGGGCATAAACCGAATGACCCCTTTGGCAAATATATGTGATAAGGCTCAAATAAGTCACATGCACAATGTGTTTTGTAGTTTTTTTGACTCAGGATACGACATTAGAGAAAAAGCAACTCCGTCTGATTTTTGACTGATTATTTTTTCAAGTTCCCATGATGGAAAGAAACTTTTTAAGAAGCAAAATAATACTTGATTTGCTTTTTGATAAAAGGAGTTTGAAGGTGTTAAACCATAAAAAGAGCAAGATAAAATTTTAATGTTTGGGAGCTTCTACAAGGCAGTCATACTGTAGAGCCTAATGTTAGAGTGTACTTCAAGCAAAAATAGTTTCACACATTAAGAGGACCTAAGAAACACTGGATTGATTCATCACAGCAGCAGTATTTTCCAAGTTATATACAGTCCACCCTGTTAAAACCTTGAACCACGATGCCCTGCTCACACGAGTTGTTCAAATAAGAAACTTCCTTTCATCAAAGAAGAACCAGCTGCTTTAGACTCTTTGATGATGGACAGGCACATTTTTTTCCATCACATGCCTCTTTTTTTCCTTTTTTTTTTTGCTGTGTTTGCCATTTCTAGCATGAAGTCAGTATACAGTTGGGTGTAAGTACAGTTGAATAAACATTACCCCTCAAGGATTTTGCATCACTGACTATCATAAACAATCTTTTATTTTACAATCTGGACATAAGAAAGAATCAGATGGACGTGTCACAGTAGCAGTTACAGTTGCAATGTTCTATTTCCGATTAGTTAAGACCTCTTTTCCCAAAAAATACATTTGAGTGTGATGTCCCTTTAATGGTCCTCTGTATCGCCAGTCATAAAGAAGTGTGTAGGGCCACTTTATTTTTTATCTGGTAGAAATGTGTGTGTGTCAACTTGTTCATGTTGATTATTAAGAACCTTTTCTTGCATAATCACAAACCTTTAAAACGCTCTTACAAAAACCAAATCTTATTTTATAGTGGCAAGCACTCCTCTTTGTAGGGTAATGAGTTAAGGTTGGGGCTATGATTTGAATAAGGTTTAGGTTAAAGATGGGGTTCTAAATCTGCTGGTAAGGGCAGTAGTTTTAGGCACAAATGGAGCTACTGAAATAACTGAAAATCAAAATGTCCTAATATGGGTAGAAATTCAGACTTGTTGGAATTTTTGTGTGTTGGGTGTTGGGCTTGAAGAACATCACACTTTACTTTTTGAAAAATGTTTGCGGTTTTGTTTTTTATTCAAAAATTTAGGATTACCTAAAATATCTTAATTTTATTTTGCAATTCTCCTTTTGAAATATGATGTAGTTGGTGCAGTTCCAAAGAACTTCCCCTCCAAAAATGTCTGTTTGGATTTTAAAATTTTCTCACTCAGGTGTTTGGTGATGATAAAATCAATATGATAAAAGGCAAAAAAAATATGAGAAATTAAAGTTGGATATGGAACATGAAAGCGAAATCTACTGTTTAGGTTTCAGTTGCAACAGAAACCTGGTTCACTGCCAATACGCCCAGTGACCAGCCTTAACCATGTCTTGTGAGGAATGTATTTTAGAAGAGTTTAACTGACAGCTAACGTTTGCCAAGTTAGCAAGTGAGTTAGCTTACCGATCCAGAAGGAAAGTTGCAGTTTAGAAGTGTGTTTGATGCAGTGGAAGTGTTATATGTGGATCTATCTAGTGTAGGCTTTACCTAAATTTACTCTTGTTCTGCTCTGCTTCGGTCACTCCTCTCCTGAGACGATAACAATATCTCCGGGTCTCTGAAGAAGCTGCTTGACTGGCCCACACCAGGGCTCCAAATAAATGTGGAGGGAGACTATAGTAGGTTCATCAATGTCCAGTAAACATGTCCATGTCCCAGTGTCTCTGCTTCTTTCTGTTCTTCTTGGCTGGTATCATGGATCACTTCACCCCACAATTCTGTCCCATGGACAGTACAGCCATCCGTGAAGGAGTAAACATCTCTGTTAATGAGCCTGGTGATGTGTTTAACCATAGAAGCATTTGAATGAAAAGCATTCAAAGCCATGCGGGCTGCTCAACACACAACAAGCTCCAACCACAGGGGTTACTTTATGTATAGCAATCAGTCAGGTGATGAGGATTGCTTCCTCCATTGTGGAGGATGTTTTGCTCCCCCTACACTGCTGCATTGTAACTCTGCCCTCTGGTCGGAGATTTTTGATGCCGAGGTATCGACTTAAGAGGTATAAATCTAGTTTTATTCCCTTTACTATAACCCTGCTTGATAAATAATCCGCTCACAACATCTGTTGGACTCCAAAGTTTTTTTTTAATCTGTATTAGCGTTTAACATATTAAGTTCCGGAGATAGCATTCTCCTCTTTGTTTTAATTTTTAAATCTATTTTATTATGGACAGAGAAATTGTCTGGGCACGCTTTTTTTTCAATAACTGTACTGCTGATTTTGCAGCTAATTTTGCAGATTTTGTATTTATATTTTTTGTGTTGGTGTGTGTGAAAGAGGGACGCTGTAACAAATCCCATGGCATACCAAATCTACTTACGGTTGCAAATAAAGTAACCTAACGGAACTGCTAACAAAACATATATAATTATAGATGCATTCCAGTTAATCCTACTTATTAAATAGTGTGACTTCACAGCAATCCCTCAGACTGGGCATGCATGTAGTGACAGTGGAGAGGAAAAACTCCCCTTTAACAGGAAGAAACCTCCAGCAGCACCAGAACTGGGCTCAGTACAAGCATCCATCCACCACGACCGACTGGGGTTTGAGAAGACAGAGTAGAGGCCCAAACAAAGAAGATGTAGTAGTATGGATAAAAAATAGATCACATTCATAGCAGCATGCTGGTGTTACACCCTCTGCTTTGTAGCTTGGGAGAGGTAAGTAATTACTTTTGAATGAGATGAAGAAAGAGAAACGCATCATACGTCCTTACTCCATCTTGGTTTATTCAAAAAGAACACCCAACAATATTGCTGCGCAGGCGCAAAACAGTTCTTTGCTGGTCAAAAGCAACCGATCACACAATCATTGAGCACCCAATAACTGTGAATATTGCACATAGTATTTAACTTTTAGAACTTTGACTATTCTCTCAAATAATAATAATGAAATATTAATCCCTTTTAACTGTACAAATCAATCTTTTATACATATTTTCCACTTGGATGTGACATACTTTTAAGGTATATTTTAACATTGTAACTCCGCATACTTAGTTCTTTCAGATGCCAAGTATGTTAGTACTCTTTAACTAAAACCCACACTCTGTCACCTATGACCTGTCACACTGGTCTGTTGTCCTGCAAGTTGGAGGGGTCATCTGACGAAGAAGGAGCTGCTGAATACACCAACTTAAAATTTGGTGTTGAATGCAAAGTTTACCCAGGGCTGCTGATCAAATGAGCTGATGGTTACTACTCTGAGCGTACACAGTATGTATAAAGAGTACATTATTGACTCTCTAAATATTTTTATGATCACAGTACTGCCAAAGGACCTCAGACATGATGCACTGTCCCAAAAATTTACAATCATCTCATAATCTCATGGTTTGTGGAAAGTAATTGCACCCTATACCTTACAACTGTTTGTCTAGCTGAGTCATTTACATCTCTGGGAAAAAGTCTTGGGCCACTTTTCTATGCAGAATTATGTTAATTATAGTGTTGTGGATTATTTTTCTGCCTTTTTTAAGATCATGCCACATCACAACTCAGTTTAGTTCTAGACTTTGAGTTACCCTTAAACATTACTTAGGTATCATTCTAAGCTTATTAGAAGTGACTCACTGGTACAGAATTGACTGATGGCAACGGATGCTGTTTTTGCCCAGTTACTTTCTTTGTGTTGAATCAAGAACGCTGACCTTTAACTAAGTTTCAGAACGAACACATGGTGATAACAAAAATAAAAAATATGATATTCCTGTTTTGGTCCTACAGGTTGTAGTGAGCGGCCACATGGCAATGACGAGACACCACACATGAACCAGTTTTACTCCCAAACATTCCAAGCTCAGACTTAAAATCTCACAAAACCTCATGATCTAAAACGGGACAAAAGTCAAAGGAGAAAATATGAAAAAGAAATGCCGAGGATGAGACATTGGCAATAGTTTGTGAGCATGAAAGGAGTGGATACAGCAGGAGCCGGGGCTTTATTTGCTATACAAAGTTATACAGGTGAATTAGTTGTTTTTTCCCCACTTTTTTTCACTGGGAAATGTCATTACAGATTTTGCTTGGAATGATCTCTGTTTCAACACATTTGTGGACTGCTGTCTAGTGAGCCGACACTTGGAAATGATAACACTTTTTTAGGTGCAACATGTATAGTGCTGCCTGTCACTTTGCTTTCTGATCAGCTACAAGTCACATTCAACAGCCTGCATGCTCTTTTGTCCTCACAGTACACCACATGTTCCTATATCGGGACAAAACATTCAGAAAGGTGGAGAGATCCTGACGTCCTTCCAAGGGGACCAGAGCGTTCTGAACACACCACACATGGCAGGAATATCTGTTAGGATTATCCTTAGAGCCATCCTGTAAATCGGGGTGTATCAAAAGAAGAGAATCCGGCCAGAAATAAGGATTTTAAAAAGTTGGGTTTTTTTAGCCGTGCATCTTGGGTTTCATGCAAATTAGAAAATGTATGTGAAAGAGTATATAAATACCTATATGTGGAAAAGTGTATAAAAATTTCTGATAAATTGCTTCTGTAAAAATACATTCATCTTAGCCACTTCTTCTTGAAGGGTTGTAGGGGGGCTGGGGCCTATTTCCAGCAATCACTGGGCGATAGGGTCGGCAGTTTATAGCAGGGCACCATAGAGACAGACAGGACACAAAACCATGCACACACTCACTTTTTAGGACAATTTAGAGAGACCAAATAACAATGTTTGGGGGATGTTGGAGGAAGCCAGAGTAACCGGAGGGAACCCATGCATGCACAGGAATCTCTATACAGAAAGACCTCAGGCCGGGTACCCAACCCAGGATGTTCTACTTCAAGGCAATAGTGCTACCCACTGTGCCACTGTTCAGCCCTGTAACAAAAAAATACTCTCTATAAACTTGTGCTACTTATGGCAGGACTTTAATAGTTTCCTGCTGAATTTGGGTTGGGTTAATCAATATTATAACGGACTACTAATGACCTGATACCACTTTTTTCAAACAGATATGATACCAATACTTGGATCTGAGTACTTGCTGATACCGAGTACCAATGCTGAAACTTCTACCCAACACAAAGCAATACATTTAAATTTTCTTATCTGCTTGTTACAGCAAATAATGGTGAATTAGATTTTTTTAAAATTAATAAAAATGACCACCAAACTAAAATTTCAAGTGAAAAAAATTCTGTGAAATGATTGCAGTTTCCTCATTTTAAGTATCGGTTCATGGATACCAGTGTAAGTACAATAGAATGGTATCGGCCCCAAATACCCAATACCAGTGTAGGTATTGGTGCATCCCTGTACAAGATGTTATCTAATCTAATCTAATAAATGAGCACTTTGGAGGAATATGACTTGAGTAAATGTGACCATATGCATAAAGTGTAACATCCTTTTCAGAGACCATTATATTGGTTCAGCTCAAACATATTCTTAACGGTATATAGCTTCATGTCAGTTGCAGTTACAATTTGCTGTAACTCTAATTGTGCATTCGGACTGAAAGCTTTTTCACAAAGTGACTAATTCAACGCATATACTATACAGAAGATACATTTTCAAGCTAAAGCTTGCGAAGTTCTTAATCAAACCTTTCTCTGCCGGATGTTTTAAACACTAGCTGATCGTTTTTGGGCACGCAACGTTGACGTCGGGCAACGTCACTTGCTGTACTGCGTCAAGAGCTTTAAGACCTTCAAAAGTTCAACTAGCTGAACGTCTGCGTTGCTAGCGTTATGCGTTTTGAAGCTTGAAACCCGGGAAAAGCTTGAAAAATTGACAGAGCCAACGCTTAACATGTAATCTTGACACTGCTGACGCTGACAAAGCCTGCGGTCTGAATACACCATTAGGCTGCTTGTATTTTCCACCTTTAAATGTTCATCTTATTGACATAAGAAAAACAGTCTCTGTTTCAAACTTTAGGAGAAAAAAAGTTGGAAGCCAAAGCTGTCATTCTTGTATTAAAAGCTGATGAAATAAATGTACTTTGACAAAGAAAGTAGGTATCCTAATAAGGGTGGTTTTTAAATGTGTTTGCCCTGGTATTTGTCTTTACAATAGACCCTAAACAAAGAGGTTCAACATGGCTATAAAAACAGCACACAGGGCATTCTGAAAGTTTCTTTCTTTTAACTTTTTCAGAACAAGTTTTTCAGCTGCATGTTTGAACTTGTGTTCCTAGCTCAAAACATTTAAAATAAGATTTCTGACCACAAACAGACTGCCATGATAGAAATGGAAAATCAATTATAATGCTGATTTTCCACAGGAGTCACAAACACAAACATAAACTTAATGGCCCTGTGGAAAAAAAACAAAAAACTGTATGTACATACAGCTGAAGTCTCTATCACGTTCCAGGGCATGCTGTCACGCAATGTTCGACCAAAAATGGAATAATAAACGTCCAACTCTTTGAACTGAAGTCGCTCAAGACAAAACAAGGAAATCAGACCACTAATATGTATGTTTTTACTGTCTCAGTGTGGTGATAATTTTCCTAATTTGTTAGTTATGAAATGGAAACACCTGGTGCCAATTAGTACAAAACTGCCAGTTTATATTTTCTTCAATATAAGAAAAATTTAAGCCATGTTAACAAAGGTAGATGTTTAAAAAGCCTTTTATTACATTAACATAATCTCATAGTAAACACATATATTTTGAGCATATTTATTCAGTGGTTTTCAGACAAAGTTCCTAAGGCAAAAATTATATATCCCCAACAATTTATAGAATTCATATAACACAAATATTTTCAAGATTTATACTAAGATTGTTTTGGGTTTTTTTATTTAAAAAAAAAAAGAGTCCACGTAAGTATGGAATTAAACAAAGCACAACTAAGCAAGAAAGTAACTTATCACTTTTGGTGGAGAACTGATGATGCTGCAGACTAATTTCTCTGTCATGAGGGAACCTTGTTAGACTGAACAGCATTAAGGATTGCACATTTTTGAATCAGAGAGTTGTTGAAGGAATTTTCAGATTTGTTCAAATGTGGTTCTACAAATAGGCTGTAATAACGTCTCTGCAGTAGAAAAGCATTATTTTGATGAAATATTAGAATTTTCCCAAGTACATACCCAGAGAGAGTGGCACACAAACCAAAGAAAGAGACAAAGATTCAAAAATAATTAATATACTTATAAACATGGCCTATAAGAACGGGTTAAAACAGGGTTGTCCAAACTTTTTGACTCGTGGGCCACAATGGGTTCTAAATTTTGACCGAGGTGCCGTACCAGGAGCAGATGGATGTAGTTTTTGTGCGAAGTAATCGACAAGGAAATGCAATTGCATAAAAGGTTTTAGCCTTTAATAGGTAGTAAAGCAAAATAAAAGTAATGGATGTAAAAGGCTTTTTGGGGAAAAAAAACTGAATTTATGAACAGAAGAAAAAGAAATCTTTCATGTAGCAATCCTCAGGAAAGATCTGAGGTGTTGGTCTGTTAACTTAGATCTGTGACAGGCTTTGTATATGTTCATGAGGCTGAACGTCTGCTCACTTTCTCCTCTTTCACTCCTCTTTCTGCATGGCTAATGTGGGGAAATGAGCGAACGATTTGTTGGAAAGTTGTCTGGAGAATAAGATCAGCTTGGATTTAAAGGCCCTCACATTTGTGTACATGTCATGTACTAACTGAGCTTTCCCCTGTAGCTTTACATTAAGTTCATTCATGTGTGAAAATATGTCCACAGCATAAGCAAAGTCACAGAGCCTGTTCTTGTCCCTCAGCTCAGGAAATTCGTCAGATTTCCCCATTGACTCCAAAAATGCGCTGATCTCCTCTTTAAGCTCCCAAACTTTTTGGAACACTTTGCCCAAACCTAACAAGCAGAAGTGAGAGTGCCAAAACAGGTCCTGGTGATCTGCATCAGTTTCCTCCAGGAATGCAATAAACTGACGATGCTGAATTCCCTGTGCTCGTATGAAGTTAACAAGCTTTACAACCGGATTAACTACATGATTATGCTGCAATACTGATTTACAGAGACTCCTGATGAATGATGCAGTGAAGGAAAATAACATTCTGTTCAGGGTTGTCCTCTTTCACTATAACCTGGTTATATTCTTTTCAGTAGTCCGACATATTTTCCAGTTAAATTGGTTGATCCATCCGTGGTGACGTTGGCAAGCTTACTCCAAGGTAGCTTCATTCTTTCCATGACAGCCGACACCCGATCATACAAGTCCAATCTCCATGTTTGTCCTTTCAGGAACTCCTTGGCCAAAAACTCCCCCGTTCTCTAAAAACTGTTGTTAATCCTCCGGACAAAAATAAGGAGCTTGGCAGAGTCTTTTATATTGTTACTTTCATCCGGTGCCACTGAATATAAATTAAAAGACTCAAATTTTTTGTTTAACAGGCTGGCTATGTCTTCATCAATTAGTTCCACGCGGCGAGTCACTGTCCTACGTGATAAACTGACTTTTTCAAACTTGTCTTTGTTCTCCGGACACAAAATACCTGCAGTCTCTATCATGCATTCTTTTAAAAACTCACCGTCGGATAAAAGCTTGCTAGCTTTTGCAAGTTTGAATGCCAGCAAAAAACTTGCTTTGTTACTTGCCATCTGGATTGCAGTTTGTTGTTGAAAAAAGTTTTGAGGATCCTGTAAATTAGCTGTCAATCTCTGAGCAGTAGCGTTCTTGCGTTGACAGCTTGCTAGCATAGTTACCATGCTTCGTGTGAAATACTGCAACCGTTTCTTGGCATATGAGACAAACAGCGGTCGATCAGATATTTTGTTGTCCACTCTTTATTAAAAACTTTGCACTCACTGTCATTTTTATGGAAGGGTGAAAGGGAAAAAGCGTGCGAGAAAGAGACACATCCAATAAAGGCTAGTATGCATGGACTGTGCCATCTACTGGGGAACCACAGGAATTGCAGGGGAAATGGCAGTTAAATTGGGTATAACAATATTATTTAACATAATTTAGACACTCTCCGGTTGGCTGGATTAAAACCCCCAAGGGCCCGTGTGTGGCCCGCTGGCTGTGGTATGGCCATGCCTGCATTAAAAGCACACACAACACTGCAACTACAACGGAAATGCATTTAGGTCCTTCTATTTCACAGTTGCCTTTTCCACCTTGCTGGCAATGACAGTCCTGAAAGCTTTTCAATATATTATAGAGTATCTATGGTCATAAGACATTTACAGCAGCAAATACCTGCCCTCTGGACCCATAACTCCTGCTTGCTATGTTTTGTCGGTTAATACTGAGTCACTGGGCAATTCCAAGCATTACAAAAATGAGTTTCCAGACGTGGGCTTGTTGAAAGGCTGAAGTTACTGTTCAGTGGTTTCCAGCCTGTTTTTAAATTATATACAGCTCACAACATGATACAGCTGAGTGGATTCTGCATGGTTGCTTAAAGTATCTGGAAATACATTTTGAGGGAAATTTATACATACTGAATAACCCACCTCTGAGTTTGTGGATTCATAATAATATAGTAACAGTCTTATTATTTCAATAAAATACTATTTTTTATGCCTTTTGAATGGGGGTTAATTTTGTTATAACTGAAATGCAAACCTAACATCAAAAGTATTTTTTTTAATGGAATACTACCCTTCATCTGGCCTCTTACTGTTTTAATTGTTTGCTTACAGTCCCCAAATTCCACCATCCAGTCATGCTTTCTTTAGAAAAGTCATTGGTTGAAATTTTGTTTTTGAATAAAAAGACCACAGCTTCTCTATATTTACACAAAAACTTCAAACCAAACATATTTTCAATAAAGGTTGAAAGGTTGGTAAAGGTTGTGAGACTTTAGCTTGTTTCTTTACAGATATGCTGCTCAGAGCTTGCCAACTATAGCTTCAAGATAGCATTACATTAACAAAAGTGATAGCTGGTCCTCCTTTTGTATTTGAGATACTATTGTCTGTTTCTTATCCTTTGAAATATTTTCCAAAATATTACATTTCCACATCATAAGCAAGGAAAATGTATGGTAGCAACTTAGAGCCAGCTGACTGGCACGGAACGAATTGCAAAGAGACACTTGCCCTTTATCGTCTATATATTTTTTTGCAACTTTTAGCAAAAAAATCCAAATAATGTTGGGCATTTCTTTGTCTAATCACATCAGTATATTTTTGTGTTTCATCCCTCTTAAATGACAAGTGCAACAATTTTTTGTCTACAGCTAGAGGGTTCAAAGACTGAAAAGGTTAGATTGAGACAGAAATGTCCTCCAACACATAGATGGATGTGATTTAAAATACCACACACAATGAAATAAACATACAAGAGGAAAAATATTCCTATCCTCTATACACAGAAACAGGTAGGGGATGGGCAGCTCTACTTTACATGCTAAGAGCAGGTCTTTTTTTTTTTACCCACATGCACAAAACCATTTAGAGAACAAAATCAGGCTTTAGCGTTCTGTTTAAAAATATTCTGTTTTTTTTTCTGGCAGGATTGGTTTTTCTAAGGGGAGAAAGAAGTATCACACAATCATAATGTATATTGAGCATGAGTGGAGATGATTTACGGGTTTGGGGAGAGATAACAATGCCAGATTAGGTGAAGAGAGGTGGCAAATTGAAGGACTCATGGGAGATACAGCTGCCGATGATGACCTGGACCTGAGAGACTTTTCCTACAGAGTAATGGGTATAGTGGAGTTAGCTTTGTGATTGCTAGAATTTGGAGGATGCGACTTCAACACTGAGGTTCATTGAGTATTTCTGAACTTGACGATCCAGGATTTGGCTTGGGTACGTTTTTTGCCTTGATTGATCTAAGAAGATGCTTGATTTTTACCAGTAAGATGAACCATTAGGCGTAGAGTGGTCATCACACAGCTCGTTATGAACCCAGACAGAGGATGAGGAGACTGGTCTTGGTGTGACCCCCAAGGACCCCCATTTATTGTTGCGGATTTCCAGCCAACAATATACTTGTCCCTTTTGAGTTCCTTATTTTTTCCTTTGCCAGATGTTATATTCTTTTACAGAATCACATGCTTGTTTTCAGGCAAAAACAAAGTTATCAACAGCATATCCAACAAAATAAATTCAGTGGAAATGACCAGTGCAGCAGTCATCAAACAAACTGAAAAAGTGAACATAATTAGCGTGAGGCATTTTACCATTTATCAGTCATTGTGTTTGCATGTGCATCTAAATGGAGTGATAGCAGTAATCATGCTAATACTTTAACCAGGAGCTCGTCTTACCTGGGATGTTGTTTAAAAGCAGAATAAAAAAAACAAAAAACGAACTGCATCATCTGGTGGTATTAGCTTGATTAGGAGTAGGCCAATTTCAGCCAGGTTTTAAAAGACCGGATTTAATTAGACTTATGCTGTATTCAGACCAAGGACTTTGTCAGCGTCTGCAACGTCAAGATTACATGTTAAGTCTATGGCGGAGGCCGTTGGAGGAGCGTCACGGTTTCTGTGGCACTTTGTGAGCTTTGGCTCCGTCAACTTTTCAAGCTTTTCATGCTTCAAAGCTCATAAAGCCAGCAACGCAGAAGTTCAGCTATTTGAACTTTTAAAGGTGCTGACGGCCCTGAAACAGCGCGTTTACCAATCAGAGCTTATAATTGTAGCGATGTCACTACACGTATTTTGAATGTAGCGGGAGCAGGAAAAACCTACATTTTAAGTCTAGAAAACGCAGATTTTAAAAATCATTAATAACATTTACCGAAGACAGATGGATAGGCGCTTTTCGGGAGAAATAGAGCGCCTGTAGTTGGTGTCCTGGTAGGAGATTTGAGCGCCGATGCGGCCCAGGAGGTCGTAAAATTGGATACGGGACAGACGGAAGTACTGCTGAAAGCGAACCTCATCCATACGTAGCTCCTGGAGCAAATGGTTAAACTGCCCAAACTCAGAACGCATCCGTAGAATAGGGTGTATCCACAAACGCCGAAGTCGACGTTGTCTAGCTTTATTTAGCAAATAAAACCAAGCCACTCTCTCAATACTATCTGCCATAGTTCAGAACGTACAGCAACAGAAGAGGCCCCACCCACACGTTGTTTTTTGCTCAGAAGTGGCAGACTTTGCAAGCTTCAACATAGAAGCGTCAAACTGGATGCTTTGTGAGCTTTGCCTGACGCTGACAAAGCCCATGGTCTGAATGCACCATAAGTCAATATTTCTGTTTTCTCTTCATGTTTGTAAATCCACTTGGTGAGGCAGATCTGGTGTAATTTTGACTCACCTTGGGAATTTTAGGTTGAAAAAAATCCAGAGGCAACTTAATCAGTGACATTCATAGAGTTGCAATATTTTAAGACAGGATCTTATTACCCATGTAAGGTCAAGAGGAATGTGGTGCATATTGTACATGTTATCAGCTCAGTACCAGGATCTGTTGAGAGGTTGACCTTCTTTAATGCTTAAACATAATGAAACCGAACACAGCAGCTCTTTGGAGCCAAAGAGATAAAGCACAAATCTGCAAAACATATACCTGTTTTTGAGTTCTAACTTGACATATGAACCTTACAAGAAAGGATTAAAACGCAACATGAAATTCTTGGTATGAACACAGTAACATTCAAACATGTGATCAACACAGCTGTAGAGGTAGCTCCCTGTTGACTTTCAGAACAAATAAACCCAAATAGGTTCTGCATGCTTCTTTGATCAGAAGGAAACCCAAGAACCCCAATCAACAGCCTTCCACATCAAATACAACTGGTTAGTACAACAAAGTGAAATAATCCCAAAATCTTAACAACAATCAGCCAGTGTAAGTGCAATGTTTAGCTCACTGAATGAAACAGACAGGAAATCACACGCTCAGAGGATTTTGTCAAATTATAAACTCACTTATCCACACTGTGATAACAAAAACATAGAGAAATATTTCCGGCCAACGTGGTACTCCAATTGAGTATTACCAGATACACCCAGACCGAACAAATATCAAAAAAAGGAATCAAGTCTGGTTTGCAAAAATCAGGGGCACTATTAGAAATTGAATAAACAAAAAGGGCCTTATAAGTTGCATCTATTGGATTTCAAAAATCGTATTACATACTGTAGGTTGTTTCTTGATCCATGGAATCCAGCTGTCAGATTCAAGAGATACCACAACTTGGGTGTCAAGCACCCATTAACACTGACATAGGGTTAAACAGTATCCTATTTTTGTTTTCTTTCAGTTACAGAGAGACCAGTAAAAACCAGTAGGACAAGACTGCTGGTATATGAGTTATAAATAAATAAGTGTTTCATTTTGTGATTTAATTGATTTAACTGATTAGTTAGAAATTCAGTAAAACAAAGTCACAGAAGCAAAATCCTATTACTAATACTGCTCCTATGATTAAAGAGATAGTATCATCAGAATGGAGTCAACTTATTGAACTCTGAGGTCCATAAGTTGGACCCAAAGCTCAATTTCCCCCCAGATTGGAGGTCTCACTCTGACTCAGGTGGAATAGTTAAAGTGAAAAAAAACAACTTTTTTTCACAAGTGATTGCAGGAGAGCAAAAGATGGTTTCAGACAACTCCAGTAATGTAGGTACTAATCAGGAATTCTCCTAAGAGTCTCCTTTCGGATATTTTCCAGGTATATGTCACCAGGTTGAGCTCTTAGAGCCAGAACTTTAAAAAAAGAAAATATTACATCCGGTCTGTACTGAGAACACCTTGAGGTAATTAGGGACCATTTGTAGAAGGAGCGCCTGGGGAAAGTAAGGCTGGCTTTTCCTCTGCAGTGTCTCGATTCAATGTTTGAAAGAAGACACTGGGCAGATCAATGAATGGGTCAATGGACAGATGAAATGTGATCTGGTACCAAAGTTTAATAATAGTTTGCAGAAACCCATGTAAGCTGGCAGAGTTGTGGATGTAGGTTTAGAAGGAAATACTACTATTGTAGCACAGATCAGTACCAGTGATTTTGTTATTCACTCATGGACACCAACTCATACTCCTGTCCAGCTTTACCCTTCAAGGTTCGTCTCATGGAGGTAATCTGCTACGAGATCTACAGTCTTGCTGACAAGGTCAAGGCAAGCTTTTCTGATTTTCAGGAATTTCAAGTTAGAAAATGGCCATGTTGCTTAACGTCATCCAGAAGAGTTTGGACATTCAGGAACAAATGTTTGCTTTATATAAAATTTGATGTTAATACAGAATTTTGTAGATGTTCAGATCCCACAGAGACCTAAAAAAAAGCTTTTGAATAACTGAAATCGAGACATAATTTCAAGTATTATGATAAGTAAGGTTCTCTTCCTTTTCGCTAAACCACGTACATTCTTTTGGTTTGGCCTTTCCAGTTTTACAGACACAATTCAAACATTCGGTTTTTATTTTGCTTATGGTGTATGTTCTAACTGTAAAACACAGAAATTGCGCTTTTTAAGGTGAAATATTTCCTTTTTAGCCTCTATCTTTGATTGGCTAGTTTTCCTCAAAAAGGTTCCCCTCTCTATCATCTATCATCATAAGAGTTTCTTGTTCCAGTTACCCTTATTTTACCTCTTCGGGTATTCTGATAGTGATTTTCTTCTGGTGTTTAGAGATTGTGTGGTATGCCGGCACCTACCACTTATTTCATTTAGTCATTCATTTTCTACCTCTCCTAGTGTAGATATGTTACACTCTGGTTCTCATGGTCAAGTTCTCTGTTTGGCTAATGTTTGCATCACCTGTCGTTTTGCTTAGTTGCAATTTGTGCTGTATGTTCTATTTTTTATTTAGTTAATATCTACATACTTTTGAATCTTGATATTAGTTCAGGTGTGCTAATGTTTGGAGCCTTTGACCAAAATTTGCAGTGCATTTTTGTCATATAATGTATAGTTTACATTTTAGGTAAATGCATGATATCAAAAAGGGTACAGCATGTTTTTTAAGTTTAGATCTGCCAGCAAAATAGTGTGTCTTCGTTTGCTTTACCCAGATCACATAAGGGAGCAATGGGGCCCCTGTTTCACCTAAAAGAGTCTTTGAAAAGACATCCCTGCCTCATCCTCATCTGTCTGCACATCTAATCTTCACTGTCTGCTCCTGAATCGACTCAAAGCTTTCCCTATGTCCCAGTTTAGACTGTTTATCTAACAGCAGAGATTCAGCATACATTTGCAAAAAGTTTCACAACTCATTCATCAAAGAATCAACTAAAACAACGTGATGATCAAACAAATCTGACAGTTTTTTAAATAACTTTTCTCTTGTTTAAACATTCTTGTTCAGTGGTTTGCGTGACTGAACTGACTGTATCCATTCATAAGGTTGAAGAAGCATCTACTGAGCGCAAGATAGTTTTTTGTGGATGCTCATGTTGGTTTAAGAGCAATGAGAAAGAGATAAACATGACCTGACTTGCAATCAGCATTACTGTACATATGTAGGTTTTAATACGTACATAGTTGAACTCAAATATGTACATAGACACTATAAAAAGAAAACCTTTCTATTCCTCGCAGTCTAATGTTAAATCAGATAAGCTTTTTGTGTTTTAAGTCAGATAGGATAACTAATATTTTATTTGCTTAATGCTAATATGGTGAGAAATATCTCTAGAGATGTTTTTAATATATTCTTCAAGGTCAAAAGTTGACACAAACTAAGATTACTCTGCCTTTAACCAATTTGGTAATGATGCCATGGTTTTGTATGATTCTGACTGGTTAATTCACTAGAAAATTGAGCAAAATTGAGGGACAGCTGTTGATGCATTTTTAGGAAACACCTGAAAAAATCTCAGCTTCCTTTACTGGCATCTTGGAAAAATCTACATACAGAGGGCCAAAAAAGTATTTAGTCAGCCTCTAATTGTGCAAATTCTCCGACTAAAAAAGATGAGAGAGGTCTGTAAATGTCATCATAGGTAAATATCAACTGTAATAGACAGAATGCAAATTTTTACCCCAGAAAATCCCATTGTAAGAATTTTTTTTGCATGATGGTGCGGAAACTAAGTATTTAGCCCTCCACAAAATTGTTCCAACTTCTTTATAAAAGTATTCTATCCATCACTAGTTACCTATATTAATGGCACCTGTTTGAACTTGTTATCTGTATAGGAGCCAAATTGGTCAATGACAACTGTTAACCTCATGGGGGCGCTGTATATTTACCTGGACAGGTAAAGCATATAAGGGAAGCTGACACTGGGGTCATCAGAGGTTTTGGCCCGGAAGGGCAAAAGGTTTTTGACCGTACTGGCGCGAATGTATCCTGTTGATTTTCTGTGCATGATCAGGAATAAAGCCTGCAAATTAACAATCGAGTGGACATTCAATGAAGCCAAGGCGCGTCAACCTACATATTCGGGTCAAATTCTCTCAGTAGCTAAGTATAAGGCTTTGCTTCTTTAACAATCTGTATAAAAGAGACATGTCCACACCTTCCAACCATCATCTATAACATTTATCCTTGACGGGTCACAGTGGGGGGTACACCCTGGACAGGTCACCAGTCCTTTGCAGTCTGCTGGAGCAATTATTGGAAAATGGATCACCTGGGGCTCCATGCAAGATCTGAATGTGTGGGGAACAAATAATCTTGAGGGTGGTGAGGAAAAACCCAAGAACTACACAGGGGCAACTGGCAAATGAGCTGAAGAGATCTAGACCACAGTAACAAAGGTTACAATTAACACAATACAGCATCAGGGATTCAAATCCTGCAGTACCCCTGTTAAGGCCAGCACATGTTCAGGTCCATCTAAAGTTTAAAGGAGACCATCTGGAAAATGCAGAGGAGGGTTGAGAGAATACCATCTATTCAGATGAGACCAAAATATGACTCTTTAGAGTAAACACCACTCACCATTTTTGGAGGGTGTTGAAAGCTGAGTTTCATCCCAAGAACACCATACCTACTATGAAGCATGGGGGTGGAAACATCATGCTTTGGGGCTGCTTTTCTGCAAAGGTGACAGGACAACTCATCCGTATTAAGGAAATGATGAATTAGTAAGATCACCAAAGGAGTGCTCTCAGGAAGGAGAGGCTATGTAAAAAGCATTTCAAGAGTCTATAGTGGCATGGAAGAATGGGCCAAGATACCAGCTACAGTGGGTGCAGACAGGGGGAAGACCTACATGAAACATTTGATTTCTGTCATTGCCAACCAAGGTTACTTTGCAAAGAATTGAATAATTTTGTTATTGGCCAAATGTTTAATTGTTACATAATTATACAAATACATTCTAAGGTGATCTTTGGGATTTTTCTTTTACATTCCGTTTCTCACAGTTTAAGTGTACTTATGATGAAAATTATAGGCGTCTCATCTTTTTAAGTGGGAGAACTTGCATAATTGGTGACTGACTAAATATATTTTTGCCACACTGTAAATCAAGCAAGATATCAAGGAAGATAATTATGGATCCTCATAAGTCTGGTTGATCACTGATCAGATGACTGAAAGCAAAATTTTCCAAAAGTCAATAAGAAGATGTCTGAAGATCGAATATAACTCTTTATAGGTAAACATGTGCTTTCATGGGTTGGTAAAATTCATAACATTGATGGCATCATGAGGAAAGAATGTTACTAGAAAATATTGCTGCAACAAGAAAAATATCCGAAAGTTAGCGGTAAAAAGGACTTGACGTAGGGCAAAAACACATTTTCCAAATAACAAAAACAAGCACAAGTACTAAAGCTTGACCTGAATCCCTCTTGGAAAATTCTGGGCAGAGCTGATGTATGTGTCAGCAAGCCAACCTACAAACTTCATCCATAAATATAAAGTTTCAATTGTTTGACGTTTTACCAGAGATTTATGAACAGGTTTTCTAATTCCACACAAAGGCAGAATAAGCAGAAAAAAAAGCTTAGATAGGCTGGTGTAGTGGTAGATGAGGTAGATGCACCAACTACTGAGGCTATTGGTTTTTGATGAAACCATTAACAGTTTGAACCATTTTTTGTTTCTGAATGTTCTCTTTTCTTGTATGTCTTCCTGAAAGTCTTTATGACTATATTCTTTCTGATAACCCTAACCCTAATAAATAAAAGCAACAAAACACCCAGAATGTTTTTTTTTTCAAAATATGACCATCTAGCTGCGTATTCTTACCTTATTATTGGGGGGGTCATTGGGTGGCTTTCGTAATCAGCTCTAAGTTTAAGCCTAAAATATTAGACTGGCTGAACCTTAAATGAGAAGCATGTGGGCAGCAATACATGGAGAGGTCAAAGCAGGACGAAATTAAACTGAAATAAATAAAAAAAAGCATTCCAACTTTTCTCAATAATTTAAAGGTTTCACTAAAATTAGGCTTCCAACCTTATTTTGTGAAACCAGTATTGTGTTTTGCACGATTTCTGTTTTTGTTTGTTCTCATGATGACACATTAGGAGCTCAGGTAGCCCACGTTATATTGTTCTTCTGTTTTAAAGTGTGGGTCAGAATAATGATGGTTGTAAAACCTGTTTATTGATTTGCTACTTGGTTGAAAGATTCTAGAGGTTTTATAACAAGGAGGGTTTGTTTTTGTGCAAAATATATCTAGATGCAATAAAAGTTCTGATGCATAAAAGTTATCTTTCTAAGACTCAAAACTGCAGCTGTGTTTTTTGCAACTCGATTTCCTTTTTATGTTGGGTGGTGTTGATCTACAACTTGCACTTGCAGAAAACTTTAAGTTGCTTTTATAAGGTTAACAACCATTAAATAAATCCTAGTGAGTAGCCAACAATGTTCAAATCAAAAAACAATTTAACCTACACTGGTGACAAGCTATAGGTTCCTATTGAAAAAAATATATATATTTCAGATACGATCTATAAAAATTTGCTTTTTCCAAACAGTGTCTGGACTAACCCTCTGAGATATAGCAAGGAGCACAAATGTCAATAGACCTGCTGTTTGTTTGTATCTGAAGCAGTTAAGATTGTTGAAATTCCATACAGACGGCTTCCAGATGAGGTATTACAAGCATGTCCAACCAGAAAGAGATTCCAGTTTAGGGACAAAGCATGCTTGAGATTAGGGCCCAAATTTACCTAAACAGGCCAACTAGATTAGCATTGCCATCCATGATACAAAAAAAGCTACTGCTTTTGAGCTTGCTAGCACCTTCACAATTGAAAGTGCAGATGCCCAAGAAGATCAAAAGTGTTCAGGTGAGGATAAGGTAAGGAAGCCCTGGATGGGGCCTTACGCCAGTCATGTTGGGTTTAACAGTAAATTTTCCTGTTGAATAGGTTTACCAGAGCCCAGCACAGCAACGGTTGGGTGTTTTATATATATTAAATCTTAAACCTAAAAAATAAAATAAAATAATAACTCCTTCATCAAACTTGATATCTGTGTATCTAGGCTGCAACTGTTAAATTTCTCTTCTCGGCAGGGACGAAGGAAAATGTGATTTGCATTAATGATGGAAAAGATGTATTTTGATTTCATGCAGATGTGACTAGCATTGATACAGCTTTTTCCAGTTGGAATTTTCTTTTGTCCATTTTAATGAAGATTTCCAGAAGCTAATGTTTTGTTGGAAACAGACATCAAAAAGCCAAATTTCTGTAATAAATTCAACACATGGTGGAATCAAATGATTGACACCAAGAAAGTCAACTCATGCGTCAGAGCTTTAGCAATTAAATTTTAACTAGACTATTTTTGATTCACTCAAAATCACAAGCTGCTTCACAGATTCTCGGGTAATGTGAGGTAATCTCTTAGAGATCAGCCAGACCATTTTGTCACTGGCTTGCAGTCACCCTTTTGAATCATTTGGCAGCACTGTTTCTGTGCATAAAATCTGCAGGAAGAAGCCATGCATGTTCATGATTTTTTATTTTCACAGACCAAAGTGCATTCCTCCCCTGGTCTTCTGAGTCAGAGTTAGGCTGCATTCACACCTGATAGTCCAGCAGATTTGACTTGATTGAGGACCAAAATTGCAACATTGTTGCTGTTTTTAGCTAGTGCAGTTTGTATTCACACTGCTCTTTGTCAAAGGAACAAATTGGCTTTTCACCTCCTCGTCTGTGGTGGCACTGTAGCAGTGCAATTCTTGGTGCGGCAGGGGAAACTTCCTGTACCCTGACATGTAAACAAACATGGAGCATCAGCAGATTGTAGTGGTTTTAGGATTGCTCTCTTGTGTTTGGAAAATGTGTGAGATAAATACGCTGCAGCAGTGGGATGAACAGAGAACGAGGACTATGGAGAACACTGATTTTTACATGAAGTGGCTGAGATGGCTCCATTTCAGGTGATGTGCCATGATTAGGAGGAAAACTGAGAGGAAAGAAAATCAAATATGCTTCGAGCAGTGGCAGAGCCAGACATTTTTCTTTGTGGTGGCATAAACAGATCTGTGATCCTCTTTGGGATGGCATTTAAAAATTCACTTATTGTATGTTATGATTATTTCACTTTACAATTTGTTCTTATGTGTTTGCTGCCTTAAAAATATATTTTTTCTACTGTGGGATAAAGCATTCAATTCAGCAGAAAGTATAGTTTTATGGTACCTAAGCAGCTCAACTTAGCATTTGAAATGAGGGTATTAATGGAAGAGATCAAATAATTTTGTTTTTTTCTTAGTTCTGCAAAGTAATAAAAAGAAACCTACGTTGTAGAAGTAGCAAATTCTTAAGAAATTTATACCAGGTATTAGTACATTGCTGAGAAACGTTCATTTTGACTTTTGGTAAGAGAAGGATTATGGGCTGTATATGACCAGGAAAACAGAAACGGATACAAAAACTCTATATATATTGATAAATTACAGGCTAATGATTTATAAACCAAATATAAAACCAAATTGGAAATAAAATTAGATCAAATAACCAATAAAAATATGATAATGGGTTAATTTAATAAAGCCTTGTTTTTGGCAAATACAAAAACGTATTTTTAATGCAAATAGTAAAACAAAAATACATTTTGTTGGACTGAAGTGTGCCCTTTAAACAGCAGTATTCCATTTTTGAGTGCATTTCAGTGCAACGTCAATTTCTGTATGTTTAGTGATCCATGTGTTTGTAGAAACACTTGGAGGCCTTGATGAAAGATACAGGCAGCTATCATCCAGAATGAAGGCGTTCCTTGCTTTAGTCTTGTTTAGTCCAACCACAGAGAAATCTCTTTCTATATCTGCATTTGAGTCTGAAACTAAAACTAGCTTCACAGCCTCGGACAGTCCTCCAAACCTCAGCTGACCCATCAGCTTGAAAACAATAAATATCTTATAGATTTCAAGTTGATGGTGTCAGAATGTGTGTGAAACATGTATCCTACTCTGTTCTTCATTGATGAAAGGTTTCCCCTGAAAACTTCCAGGTCAAAAGTGGTTGAGTCCTGACGCCATGGCATGTCCATGAGCTGGTCCTCCAGGAACTCCTCACTAAGATGGTCATTCTCTTTGGGTCCATGAAATGGAAGAGGCTCAGAAAATCTAAGGAGAACACAAAATAAAATGATAACCATTGACTAAGTCTTCCACTCTGTTATTAATATGTTTTTAAGTTTGACCTTTCCATAAATTGAATGAATTGCACTGCTCTGGGTGGCTACATGTTGCAGTTGCTTAGCTACATATTGAGTTTTGTTTTTTCTGACACGTCTTCCCCCTTTTTCATAAAGGTCCAGTATGTAACAAATTCAGCTTTTTATTAATAAAAATCAAGTACTGCTTTTATAAATACGTATTTTACCGAGGTCTAAAAACAATCGCATTATCATGAAAGCGTTCTTGTGTCTTAGAATACGTTGTTTATAGATACAGAGGGTGCAGGGCCCCCCATATGAGGCTGCCATGCTGCATCGTCCTCTTTGAATACGTTAGCCGAAAGGGGTTAAACTTGTTTGCTTTACGCATTTTAACCAGTGACGTCGGGGGAAGGGGGAGAGGTGAAGAGAAGAAACGAGCAACGAGCATTTGCGACTGTGTATCTAATGGAAATGAATTATTTGCAATAATTGACACACCTACTCAGAATAAAAGTCACCAGAGATTTGATTCAATTTAACTAATTTATTCTAACCACACAAAGACAAAAAAAATACTAAACCCACACAGAATGCTAAGGCTAACGACTATGCTACAGGCTGGCACTACGTAACAAGATGGCGACCGGTGGTTACGTCCCTTAGGCATGACACGGGGCAGTTCCTGCTGACGTCCGTATGCAGCTACTCGCGTGCACTTGTGGAAGCGGTGCACGGACGTGAACGTGCAGCTTGCTGAATGGGGGGGTTTATTACTTTTTATGACTAGGCGAGGTACCGTGTGGTCTTTTGTTTAACAAAGAGACCACGTGGACCACAATGATTTAGCTTTCTTCTAACCAAGACTCTGGTTTGAAATCACGGGATATCAAGAAAATTGGTTACTACACTCGGTGCTGCATGTCTCTGGGAAACGCTCCATGTGCCACAGAGCGCCTATGGCGTACTATAAATATAGTGGTGGAAAACCCAAAACCTTCTACAAACAAATAACTCTGCTTGTTAACAAAGGACGACAATACAGAAACTTGCAATCAAAAAACAAGGCTCAAAATTTTACCCGTGACTAGAAACACAGTACAGAAACTTCACACAGCGCTCTGAGCACACCGATCAGTAAAACTTGAAAACATGCATGTATGCAGAAATACAAAGAATTTCTGATTTACTCCACCCAGGCTGTAAATAAACTAAAACAGTCTTACTTTCTTTGAATGAAGAAGCCGTTCCAGGTGCAAAAAAAAGATGCCGTGTCCTCGATTTCGACGGAAAAACGTGTAGGGGAGAAAACAAAGCACTCGGCTCATCAGCCGCGCAGAAGGGAGAGAAAAAAGGGAAACAACAGGGCAAGTCAAAGACGGACGTCAGCAGGAAGCTCCCCGTGTCAAAGACTGGAGGGTTTGGTTGCAAAAAGGGAAAAAGTCAAAAACACATGTTGAAAAAGTGAATCTCTTCTTTGCAGTTCCAGAGAAAACCTTTCACCCACCAGAGCAAGTTGGAAGAGGCCGTTCCAAAGCATTGTGCGGGTCTTTACGCAGGGTGGTTCACCCCCTCCTTTCCTTGTATGGCCAAAGATAATCCAGTCTATTAATGTTGAAATGTCTTTTCTTCTATAACATAAAGAGAAAAAGGGCAGTTACGAGATTTTTTGAGTTTGCTATGGGGTTCAAATCCTTTCCTGTTCAGATGGATTTCACGAAATGTAACCCTCTGTGGGGTGCAGTTTTTAAAGCTACTTGGTCAAAAATTAGCTGCAGTAATTTGAGTTATTTTAATTTTATCTAATAAGAAAAACAAATGTGGTTTATTTTTTAAGTCATATTTCCATCATTTTATTCAAATGAGAAAGTTTATAACTAAATGTTTAATGAGCAAGGAACAGTTAGTTTACAAAGTTTACAAGTAAGCATTTTAGTGACAAGACTTCATGCTTATAGATTGTAGCATGCTCACATTATTTTCTACTGTATGTAATGATACAAACAAGAGGAATAAGGGGAAAAATCACCATTAATATCAGTGCTTAATTCTGCTACTCACATCTCACTGTAGCTGTCAATTAAGAACTTTTAGCCGAACGCAAATTGATGTGATGCCACCAAGTTCTTCTCAATCAATAACCGTTCAGTATATTATAATGCAAAACGTAGTTATTACCTGATCTTTTACTGTAGTACCAACCTTCCAAGGTTCATCGTCTTTGCGTTATTTGCGATGATGTTTGCGCTGAACCACGCCTTGCTGAAGGGGGACGGAGGGGTTGGGGTGATCCTGTTATTCCCAACACGCTCATCACCCACAAAGCAGGTCTGTTCCCGCCATGCAGCTGAAGACCAGATGTGTGCGCAGCAAAAGTGGCGAAAGAAAGGTTCCGCATTGGATGAAAAAACATAGCGATGACGGATGCATTGCTTGGCACCGGGTTGTCCAATAGGGTGGCAAGGTCCACTATTGGCTTCAAGCAAAGCTCAATTTTTCTGTTGATCAAATAGGGTTATCTTGGTTAATGTAAAAGTTAGATGCTGAGTTACAGTACTGTGCGGTGAGCTTGGAGGGTGTCAGATGGTAAGGCCCTTTAGGAGTTGACAATGTCCCTCTCTTTCTGGGCTGCTCAGACAGCTATGGTCCGATAGTCCTCACATAACTCTTCACCACCTCCTTTACCATCAGATATGCTTTGAGGCTACAGAAACAGAGGGGCCAGGGCTTCTGCATATTTTACCTCCTGAGCTTAAGTCCATCTGCTGACCTTGTGATCAAATCTACCTTTCCTTTTTTTGGGGGGAACTCAGATATATTTTTCCAACAGGGAATATAATCAGAATCAGAATCAGCTTTAATGGCCAAGTATGAAACATACAAGGAATTTGACTCCGGCAACTTTTCTCTCCAGTACAGAACTTAAATAAGTGCCATGTATGGCAGTACGGTGCGGTCTACCTTCAGGGTCAAATTCACGATTCCCCTGTCAAGTCACAGTTGAGCCATTAGAGTGGGCCACTGATACATTTTTGGTAGAGGATAAAAAAACCCAATATTTACCTTAAACATTGAATCCAAGCACATATGGCAGACGTCACTCTATGGAAACGTAAGAAACTCCATAACTGTGCAGATATTTGCCCTCTGTTTCCCTCTCATGGAGTGCAAATGAAAAAGAGTACTGACGGCTTTACAAGTTTACCAGCCAAAACAACAAAACATCAAACTAACCACGTGTCAGTTGCTGAACCATCAAACAGCAGAGGAAAGCAGACAAAGCTTTAGTGAGTAAGTGTGCGCTCCGCGTCAGTGGATAGAATTTCTGACAGGGATGACTATCATGGCACAACACTGCACTGTATCACATCATCATGTCCAAATATTGTGAAGATCTACAGAGCTACTTTTGCTAATGAGTTAGCACTAATTTAAGTCCGAAAACATCACTTTAACTGAATAATGTGCACTTTAACACAGTCTAACTCACTACGAAATGTGCTAAAACTATACAGTGAACCAAAATGCATAAATAAACATAAATAAGGTGGTTTTATACTCTTTGCATCATGACATAAGGGCTGCTGGCAATTAGCAAGACCGAGCCGACAGGCGAAGTGGATGTGGAAATCTCTATGGAGCACATATAAGAAGTGTACTGACGATTTTACAGCTCACCAGTCAAACAACAAAACGTAAAACTGCAACACGGCTAGTTCAGCATCCTTACATCCTGCTGTATCTCTACGTCTCATTCACAGCAGCTTACTACACAAAATTGAAAAGTTGTAACACTGGGTTTTAGAAGCTAATTCTACTTTGACCTAAACTGAGCAACAGTTTGACTGAAAATATATTTTACAGCAGTGAAGGGAAGGAAATGTTCTCTGACCTGTCTTACCATCTTGCTGCTCCACTGCAACTTTCCTTACCCCCGATTCGCACCGGGTGCAGAAGAAAGAGAGAAGAAAGAAAAAATATGAAGAAGAGAGGCAGAAGAGGTAGGAGTGTGAGTTGACGATACAAGAGAGGAAGGGGAACAAAGAGAGCACAAGAAAACATCCCAGTCTCCACATCGACACTTGGACAGCAGAAACATGGAAAAGATGAACCACCACCAATAAAATAAAGCAAAACTAACAAAAAAAAAACAAATACTATGAACTAAGAACTAAAGATTCACAACAGGCAAAAATGGGTATACAAATACAATGTTACAGAAAAGTGTTCCTTTTTTTCACATGGGCGCTGTAAAACAGAGTATTACGGCCATTGTAGACAAAATAAAAAAATATACCTGAAAAACTAAGAAAGGTCCTTGAATCAAGGAATACAGTTCCAATATTAGAACAAATCTTTTTATATCTTAAAGTCAGACATTTGCAGTAAAAAATAATATATCTGTCAAAAAACAAAAAAAAATAAAAAACTCTGAAGTTAGTTGAGAATCAGATATTTCTGGCAGAAATTAACAGTCCAATTAGATTTAGAGTTAAATTTGAAAGATATGAAACTGGATATTTCCAAAAGTGTAGCCTAAAACAGAGTTTATACTTCTCCATCTGGAAATAACCCCATTATCTGTCAAAGCAAACGCTGTCTGTCACTGACGCAAGGCGGATGGAGTAGAGCCCAATTTTTCAACTATTTGTCAAACATAGCGGAGAGCATACCTCTGTGATTGGTCATCACCAGAATGGTGCTCTACTGTATATTCAATGTAATCAGTAGTCAATGCAGCTTTTGGACACTAGATGCTTTATATTTCAAGGTCAGTTGTGCCGATTTTTAACACAAGGGGGCTGATTTATCAACGGTTAGCGCTTGTTAAAACCCGCACAAACTGCACAGCATCGCAAAAACAGGCTCTGCCTGATCTATCAACACGGCGCATAGTACATTGCTACTGTTAAACCCACAGCAAGACGCATGCAATAGATTTAGCGCTTTTGCACTTGATGAATATGCAATCTGGGTGTTTCTGTAAGAAGACGCACAATATTGGGAGGAGAATAGGCAAATAAGTAGGAGTTCCAGGCGCAGTGTGATTTACTAAGCATAAAAATGTTTGTGCCAGCTATTTGAGTTTCTATTTTTATCACTTCTGAAAAACATGTCTTAATTTTGTGCTATCACATTCGACATGATATTATTATTGACAAACAAAAAATGTAATTCACATAAAATATACCAAGAGTAATTAACACTCTAATGGCCATAAACCTGAGAGTTATGTAAATATTTACCTGATTTTCCCCCAAAGATCATCATAACTCACTGCGCTCTCATCATGTCTCCACCTGATGAAGATGGAATGAGCCCACATGATCCTATGTGGACCCTCATTATTTTCTCACGTAGTGTATAACCTTCCTGGAGTCCAATTAACACAATGTAGTAATCATATACAATACCACAAAGATAACTGGCATTATATATGACATTTTAAAAACAAAATTCAGACATGCTGCAGTTTTAATCAGTCTAACCCTTCAATACAATGTGTGCATGCACCAGAGAGAAGGGCATGTACACTGCATGAATTACATTTATTACTGACAAACAAAAAACAGATCTCAAAGCATTTTAGCCTAATTTTTGTCCCAAAGACGCATTGTGGATCCATGCGCATAATTCCTTCCCTCTCTAGCGGTGGTGCAGCTCATAGTGGCCGCAAACTCCTCATTAGAATACTGGTGCTTGCGGTTGTTGCGAATTGCTCACGCAATCTTAGTAAATCACCCCTGCAAATTAAGGACAACCCACTCATGCAAATATTTTGTGCCGCACGCAATTTTGGGGTCATCTTGATTAATCAGCCCCAAGGAGGTGTAGAAACAAAACAGACTGCTGTGTTTGTTGACATATGGTTTTGGACCTTTCAAATAGATGCACTTATAGTAACCCCCCCCCCAATCAAAATTCGCTCTTTGCCAGCCATTGCTCCTTGACAGAGACGACACTGTAATGGTAGGCAGACACGCCAGAAAAATTCTGCACCCCCTGCTCTCTTAACTGAGAATTTCTTTGCAACACGGACACACTAACAGACAACTATAAAAGGAAAGCGTCTCTGTCAATACTTGTACGTTTGTGTGCAAAAAGCTGAAGGAGAAGAATAAACTAGGCTTAAATAGTTCATGGGACTCTTTACTTGGATAAGAGTGACTTTTCCCGGGTTCAGAGTTGCCATGAACGTCTCAAATGGGAGACTGTGAGAAAAAAGCTGCAACATTTCTGCATCAAGTAGGTCTCATTTAGCACCTTGCAATTGTATACCTATTATTATTACTATTGCAGCATAATAAGAGGTGATGTGATGCAGACATGTTGCAGCTTCTTCCTGAAAGTCTCTCCCATTCGAGGCGTTAATGGCAAGGCTGAACCCGAGAGAAGTCGTTCTCATGTAGGAAAATATCTGGATGTAGCTAACACTAATAGGCTTTTGAACATTTCCATATGCCAATCTAGTAAATTTAACACTGAAATCTTACTGGTATGGAGTTTTCTTTGGTAAATAACTGATTTAAAGTCTCAGCAAACTTCAGAGTTTTTTTTCTGTCTCTCGCAAATTTTCAATTTTTCTAAACGAGAGAATGTCCAAGTTTGTTCTTTTCTCTCAGCAAATATGTGACAGTAATCTCAAAATCTCTGCGTTTTTGTGTGGGAATTTCCTCCAAAATATTTTTCTTTCGTCTACAATGGCTCTAAATCTCTGTTAAAACACTGCAATGTTTCTTCAAAAAGTGGTAAAATTATTCACTCTACATCAGAGGTTTCTGCACCGCCAGCATCAGTTTCAGAATTCCTGTTGCATCTAGCACCAGCCTAAAAGGAAGCAGGTGAGGTGTTTGCTGTGTAGACTGTGCTGTGAAACATATATCGATTGTTTCAATAAGAAGGAATAAAGTGCAAAGAACAAAAAACAGAAGAAAATTAGTTTTTCACAGATCACTGAAAGATGAAGCCTGAAGTTTTTTTTATTATTGTTATATTATTATTATTATTAGATTTTTTATATTATTGTGCAACAATACATTGTTCCATCATACAATAAACTCCATGGATCGCTAGCTGCTTGCATTTTTTATTCCTGCTCTTCAATTTATCATGGAATACAATGCCAGTGCAACAAATACATTTAATCTTTGAATAGTTGCCAGAAAATCTAATTTTCTGCAAGTCTCATAGCAACAAGCCTTTTTGCACAGATCCATTGATGCGTTTGGTTCTATGTGCAAGGAAATTATCATGGCATAGTGTTTAGTGGTGTGTGCATTTTTAAGCACACATATGTGCCATCTGCTTACAAGTTAAATTAAAAAAAATCCTACAGGCAGGTCAGGACACACCAAAGCTACAAAGCGTTCTGTTTAGTGTTGGTCCATAATGTTGTTTATAGTACAATTGTGTAAGAGTAAGGCTTTCCTTTCTTTGAGACACTGATGCAGTCTGGATGAGTTTCCCACATGTGTTTGATTGGAAAAGGATTGCGGGGTCTGGCTGTTTCAGGGTCATACATCAGTGTCTATTAGAGAGGCGTCAGTGCTCAGTCAAAGGACCATCACACTGAGCATCTGTTGAGCTATTATGTAACTGTTAATAAGGCAGTGGTTGTGGGGCTTCAGACAGAGCAGCGCTGTGCAGAAGATGAATGAGGAGTATACTAGCTCTGGCACACCTGCCTCTGTGAATTTGTGCAACTCTTTGGTAAGGTCAGCAAAGACATGCCAGCACTGAGAACACCAATAAAGAAACATTTCTAAAAGCATATGTGACAATTGGCATGGACGTTTTGCCCTATACAGATTTGATATAAAAAAATAAAAATAAAATATGTGTTTATAGATTTGTGCATAGGTACACAGTTGTATGAGGATACAAAGCTGCTTCTGTGCAGAAAGTTTAAATTTAATCAAAAAAATTATTTATTAATCCCAAAAGAAAATTAAATCTTGTAAGTACCATTGAATAGGTTTGATCAGAGAGGTGTTGTAAATGGAGACAGCTGTGGTTATAAAGGATCTCCTTTATCTAAAGAAGCCTCTGACAGAAAACACTGTTCTTCATTTTGCGAAAAATCCTTCTATGCCCAATCATCTCAAGGTTCCACAGCAGTCTTTCAAACAATGTCTGTCTTTTTCATCAGCTTTTCCATCACCTGCCCTGATGCTGCTACCTTAACAGATGACAGAACATATTGTACTCTACATAACAGACCTGTAGAAGATGGGGTTCAGCCTCTAAATTATTTCATTGTGATAATGTCAGTCCTGTTATTTCCCTTTGTAGAAATATCTGTCTCATATGACGGCTGAAATGTAGTTGTCTCTTACTTCTGGATGAAACCACTGTTCACACTATCATGCAAAATGTGACAAGTAACCACGAGCACCAACTGTAAACAGCCTTGGACAGAAACATGTCACACTCAGCACTGTGGTTTGGGCTTGACACGTTCCTGTGCTGTATTCTTGTGTAAAGTGGCAGTTTACATTCAGATTAAAGACATTTCAGATTAAAGATTTGCTCTTGCAGGCAAGAGCAAATCAAATATGTCAGTAACAAAAAGGAAGTTAGTTGGCATATTCACTAAAGACTCTTTCCATCTATCTATGCTAATTTATCTTTTCACACAGTGTAAAGATGATGATCTGCTGAGCCTGTCTTAAGTACCTGTTTACAGCTATAGTTTCGCAAAAGGAGTCTGTAAAAACGGTTCCGACATTAATAAATAAAAAAGTTTGTCCACATGGCTGCTAAAACTGCTGTAGTACCTATACTGGGCCAATTGGTGGCAGTGTGAAACTACCAGAGAAACACAGAAAAGACCACTGAGCATGTGCACTCAACCCAATGGCAAAGGTGATAAATCTAGCTTCGTATGAGAACTTTATCCAACAGCATATGGTAAGTGTTGTTTCCAGATCCATTATTTGCTGCTGGTAATAGAGGAGGGACACTAAATCGTATTATTATTATCATAATAAGGTCAGTATTTGCTTTATTACAGCTGCAACACTGTAAGGCAGCATGTTTTTTTACATTATCACAGAGTTTTGCATGCACGTTAAATATAGGGATGGGGCGGTGACATTATCTACTGCATTACATCCTACCCAGACAAATTTCGAGTCACTTGGAGTCCTTCATTCGCTATCAGCGTATATCCATATAATGGGAGTTAATGGGGCAACGGACACACAGCCTCTAAATAAGGCATTATCTCCCCCAAAACTCCTTCATTTCATGAATGTTTTGTTATTAATCACTAGCACTATTCCCCTGTAGGTTTGGAGCATATCTGAGGTGATAAGCTGTTGTCTGCAGTTTTTTTTTTGATGAAATGGAATTTTGTGGCCTTATTTAGAGGTTGCACGTCCATTGTCGCATTAACTCCTATTATATGGATATACACTGATCACGAATGGAAAAAAACTTTACCCGAATGACTCCAAGCGGTTCCAAACTTATCTGGGTGAGTAACTGAAAGTGATGCATGCTAAAAATAAGGCCCAGGGTGTTAGGGTTTCCCCCTTGAGTGTGAGCAGGCCAGGCAGGCTCAAACTATTATCTCCACACCTGCAGCCTGTTACTCATTACCTTGAGTATTTAAGCCCAGCTCTTCACTGCAGCCACTGCCAGTTCGTTATCCAACCTCAGTGAGTTCATGTGAGACTTCAACTGCTAACCTGCTCTCCTCCTGACGTCCTCCCCTGGATTTCTCCCCACTCTGCCTGGTTCTAGCTCTGTCCTTCAGCCTCTCCACTGGATACAGAGAGTTCCCCCCATAAAGTGCAGAGGACTAGATTTTGGAGTTTGTCTGGACTTTGGGTTAGTTCTCTCATCGGAGGAAATAAAACCTTTTTTCTGAACTGAGTTTTGCTTGTGGTCTGCATTTTTGAGTCCTGTTTGTTCTATACCTAACACAGGGCCCTCATTTATCAAACGTTTGTAGAAAGTGTCCTAAATTCTATCCTACGAATGAAATTTAGATTGTTCGTATGAACAGTCAAAAGTCTGATTTATGAAATGTGCGGTGGCCACTCTTATGCAAGCTCCTCCGCAATCATGTGTTGATAAATCCCAATTGTGCGTACCCAGGTGCTCGTGGCCATTCAGTCATTTACATGCAGAAATGCTGTCACGGTGTTATGCGCTGCAAGGAGGAGTCAGGACCCAGGCGCAGAAGCAGAGTTCCATGTGAGGTTATATTTTATTGAGTTGCAGCAACATAAGGCGAGACGATGCACATAGGTACAACAATGATCCAGCGAGGACAGCAGCACTCGCTGGATCTTAAATAGGGAGAGACAAAGAGGAACAGCTGAAGACACTCAGGGAACACAGGTGCAAACACTGACAGATGGGATGAGGAGAGTGAGTGGGTTGTGCAGCATGACAAATGCCCTCAATTAACCATATTTGGTAACACCACATAATCTGTCACATGTATGAAATCCTTGCGTATTTCCTTAAAATAACGGCCATGAAAGCGCAAAAAGGAATTTCAGTGACACAGAGATGGAGATGAAACATAGGTGGGGAAATAAAAAAGTATTCATCATGATCAGACTTAAAAAAAGAAAGAAAAGTTAGTTAATACAAATTCATTTCACCACGGATAGTTTTTGCCATCAGCAGTTTCTCTGCTTAATTCCAGCAGCACGCAGCCGTTATATTTCTGCTGCAGAGAAGATATAAAGAATATGGGGAATAATTTAATTTGTTGATATTAACTTCTGTGGAAATCTTTAACTTATTTACATAAATTAAAATAGTTAATACTGAACATTGCTATTTGGTTCTATCAGCTCAGGTCTGGTGCATATCTGGTGCATATCTAAATCCGGATATTCGTTAGCTACCGCCAGCTAGCCCTGTACTTGTTAATCCACAACAGCTGAAGGAAAAGGGATAGATCTGGTTGCATGACACCATAAAAAAGTGGATCTTATGAGAAGAGGTGGTTGTTTCACCAAGACAGCGGGGGGGGGGGGGGGGGGGGGGGGGGGGGGAGTGGAGTTGAATGTTTCAGAAACCAGAATAGTGACTTTAATCCGACCATAAACCAAATACTGACAGCTTGTAAACGTAGTCAGAAGCAGGGCTGCAATACACTGGGGCCACCAGGTCCTCTGATCCCCACCAGTCTGCAAAGTAGGTGAAGTGTCTTGCCCAAGGACACAATAACTAAAACTGGGAACCTGAACTTAAAGTAAACAGGACGAACTCTTACTTCCTGAGTCACTGCTGCCCCTAAAGGTTAACTCAGCACATTGACGGCAACATGCATGCATGATCCTCCCTACTGATTTCTGCCTCAATGGTTTTAATGTTATTGTGGCCTCAATTGCAGCAGGAGGATCACGGCCTTCATCAAAGAGCCTCTGTTAGGAAATAAACACTCACACAGAGACAATCACTTAGCCACTCATACGAATCCCAATAAGAAATATGAAGATCACATTTGTTTATTTATGTAATCAAACATTCTCTCATGTAGTCACTGACTGGAAATTTTAGCCCACAATAACATAAATCAGCATTGAACTTACTTTCCAAGCGAACAAATTAAGGAGAAGAGTCAGATCTCTCACCCCACTCTCTTCTCTTCCTTTAGGTTTGACCACTCAGAAGTTCTAGCCCAGATCCTGTCAACTACTGCTGTTTCACAGTTGGAATACCTCGTTCACAGACACTTTGACGTTTTCCAGAATATCATGAGGTCCTGCAACCACTTACACCAACCATATTTATTCTACTTATGATGCAGAGAGCAACTGCAGGGGATACAGCCCAAATCAAAAATGCAATTCTGCTACATGGCTCACAAACAACGGTGCCGTTCATGCTTGGGGGCAGGGCACTGCTGGCATAGATGGATGCTTGGCCTGAAGAGAAAGAAGAGCTCTGTTTTCTTGTACAAATTGATTTCTAGATAAAATGTTACCGCAAAGGCTGTGGGTACTGAAGTTAATATGTGTATTCGATTTTTTTTTTTTTGCCTCCATCCACAGGACTTCCATCAGTTTCAAATACAAGCTTCCAGTATTTGCTCCCACCCTGTATCATTTGGATCTTTGGGAAAATATCCCATAAAAGTAATTGCTTGCAATGTATAACTGCCCACCCATTTCCTTGTAGGATAGTGTGAGAAGAGTTTGCTCTAAAAAATATTTATTAGTATGTTTTAGAAGTGAAGTTCAACTAAAACATGCGACTTGCTGATGACATTGTAGAAGAATTTTGGCACCTCTGATGTCTGGCAGTGTCTCTGGTCTCTGTCTGAAATATTCACACGCAGAAGACTGTGTTCCTTATTCCCTTTCATTAAAAGTGTTTGTGAGAGCAGCTCAGAGGAAGAACATAGCTAAGAAAAAAAAAAAAAAATCAAAGGTGGACCATATGGACAACATGAGAACTGATATAGAACCATAGTTACACACTAAATCAACATTTCTGTTTCCCTGCCCCAACTTTTAAAGATTTTATAAATGACAATAAAGCAGGACTTTTAATTAGAAAGTAAATCAATAAACAACTATGGCAGAACATTTTTATCTTATTTTCTTGAAACAATTGAGTTTTAGTGGTAAATGAGCTGCAGTAAATGCATCATGATCATGCCCCTATCCAAAAACCAAACAGGCAGGTGATCAGGTAGTTATGGACCAGTTTCTATGTTATGTTATGAAGCATTGATTGTAAAAATGAACGCAAAAGACAAGAAGCTGGAAGCTATTTTAGATGAGAATTATATTTCAATGTTTGACCAGTACAGCGGCTGCATAACTGCTGATGCCTTACCAATCCGCCTATTAATTTCCTGCTTCATTTTTCCCTCATTTGTGAACGACACCACAAGATACTTGAACTGCTCCACTTGGGGCAGGACCTCGTCCCTGACCTGGAGAGGGCACCCTACCGTTTACCGGCTCAAAACCAAGGTCTCAGATTTGGTGGTGCTGATTCTCATCCTAGACGCTTCACACTCGGCTGTGAAACGCTCCCAACGCATCTAGTTTGACATATACATTTTTAAGCTGAAGCTAGCAAAGCACCTAGGCCGGCCTTTCTCTGCCTGGTGTTTTAAACACTAGCTGATTGTGATTGGCTAGACATCGTCGACATCGAGCGACGTCACTACAGTGAGACGCTCTGATTGGTTGGCGCACTGCATCAAGTGCTTCAAGTCCATAAAAAGTTCAACTAGATAAACTTCTGCTTTGCCACTTGAAATGCAAGTACCGCTTGAAAAGTTGACGGAGCCAACACACCACGCATCACAGAGTCTCAGACAGACTCAACCATAGACTTCACATGTAATCCTGCCATAACTGACGCTGATGTTTGGGGCGATATGAATGCACCATTACTGCTAGCAATGCGAAACCAAGGTCTTACACCGGTTGTACAGAGACCTAACAGCCCGTATCAAGGGGCCTGGTACCCCATACTCCCGGGGAACTCCCCACGGGTTTCCGCAAGGGACACAGTCGAATGCCTTGTCCAAGTCAATGGCCGCTGGCTGCTGAGCGCATACCATAGAGGCCGCCATTGCTCCTCCATTGCTGTAGTACCTCCATTTGGCCGCTAGGCCCCCATTGAAAAGCATTGGACTTTAGACACGTTAAAAACAACTTTAATGCCTGGTTTAAATTTTTTTTAAACTTTCTATGGCTACATACGTATTCGTTTGAATTTAACTATAGTAACACTACATTTTAATAAGTATTATTAAATATTAATATATTTTGACGTTTGAGAAATAGGAGAACCGTCGGAGGAGCGCAGATACGGCAGCAGTCAGGCATGGGGCTATTATCCTTTAGCTTAGCTAGTCAAGTTTAGCATCAGAGCTAAAGATGCAGGAGCGGAATGGTCGCGATTACGACCGAACTACACGCCCATATACGCCCCGCGAGGGCAGAGTCTACAGTGAAGATACCACCCCTATGCCCTTTTTAGGAACATGCTATGTCAGAGCTGGGGAGGAGGAGTCTGTGAATCCGCCATGAATTCCCCCATGAAAGTGTATCACTCTGGTAAACGGGGAGGAGTGAGGAGGCGTTGTCTATTCTTTTTAACAGTCTATGGTCCAAGTCCACAAAGTGTTAAAAAAAAAAATCTAAACCTTTCCTCTCAGTAATGCGTAAAATTTATTTTAGAATCAAAAGCAAAATAGTTCAAACTTTCTTGATTTTTAAACACAGTTAGATCATTGATTTCGATTTAGCTCTTCTGTTGTTGTTCAGATAAAAGCCACATCATTGTCAGGGTGCTCTGATGTGTCAAGCAAAGAACATGGAGTTTTACCAGTCCTACCACAGGGGTGAATGTTTCCTATTCAAATATATCAGATATAAGGAGAATCTTACTCACCCCCTCTGGAAAATAAGGTAGCTGGTTCTGGGTTGGGCTGCCATCTCAAGAATTTCAAGTTCTAGTAGATTTCCAGGATTCTCAAAAACTTCTCTGCAACAGAGCTACTGTTATTTATTATTCCAAAAATATTTTAATGGCTATAAAATATCATTAACACTGGAAAAAAATATATGTAGCACACTGTCAACAGCATAATTTTATCTTCTCTTGGACTTTCATTTTTCACTTTAGAGCAAAAGTATTAATTTTTTCAAATAATTTTTTTTACCTGTTTTTAACATTTTTTTATGGTTTATAAGTGTTTTTAAGCAAAGTATAATATTGTTCTGATGAAGTGACTTTAAATTCAACTGAAACATCAAACAGTTTTCTTTAAGTATTTTGTATTTTCTTTGTGTTGCAAGCAATGTTGTGACTAAACATGCCTCATACATGATTCATTACTAAAATCACGGTCCAGTTACAGTATCTCTCAGTTCTTCCTTCAACTCCCTTACAGTTTATCTTATGTGAAGCACTTCACCCCAATCTTAATCAAATCATCCTATAATAAATCTAATCTATGTTTTTCTACTGTCTTATGAAAGATCTAACATGCTGCACATTGACAACAAAACCTTTAAAACCATTCCTCAGCTTCAAAAATCTCACTTTATATAAAAATATCACAGCTTTTTTTGTTTTTTTTTAATCAGCAATTCGACTCTAAGATTTATCTGCGTTGTTAACTTATTTTTTTCCTCTATAATTGAAGAGCTGGGGAATCACAGAAGATGAGAAGGAGCAAGATTAAATTAATCAGAAGGTTAAAATATAAAACAAAAACAACAGGAAAGATTAAATGCAACTTAAGGGCTAAAGAACACCACTGTCTTAACAGCATTAATGATAACTCAATTCCAAGAAGGAAGATAAGGCACATCCTGGTTTCAGCAGCCTTACTAAGAAAATAGAGTAAATAAACTGCAAGAAGAAACAGATAAAATGGAAAACTCAATTTGTCAGCCTGCCCACCTTGTACATTGCGATGGTGTATTGATCCGGACCAAAAAAAATATCCTCAATACAAACTGAGACCACAGCAGCACATTGACGCTTTGCGTATAAAGCTCCCATTTTGCAGACTGTTAGCACTTCTCTTCGGAAATAAGCAGTCCAAACTCAAGATATTGTAGAACATGGTATTTTAGACAAAGTGAGATTCAAATACCCAAATGTGGCCTAAAAGTGTTTACAGCCAAGTAGGCTCCCTGTGTTCAGCTACTCATCCAGTTTTCTAAAAGTTGTAATCTTGTACTTGACAGCTGAAGATTAACTCCACTAGATTATTACCAAAAGTAGCTATTTTCCATCAAACTGCTAAGAGTCATTTAATGTATATACATACATAAAATATACATTATTGCTTCAGGTTTGGCTCACTTCCATGTCTGATCTTTTGAAATTAATACAACACAAAGGGCATTCTGTGGTATGGTAATACAGACGAGAACAATTAATCTTTCACAAATATTAGCTCCAGTATTTCCTTCATGTCTGGTCTCCCTCCTCCAGGTTTAAAGTAATCCTCTAGTGGATCAGTTCAGTCCCACAATTCCAGCTTTCAAGCATTCTTGCCCCGGCGGGGTACTCAGGAATGTCCTGAGACATTTTATCTGATGGGCTTCAGCAGTGCTGCTATAGGGTAAACTTACCTAACCTGGTCCTGGGGACAGTCTGTACCACTAAATGTCCCCGAGGACTCAGACTGTCTGAGACTTTTGGCTTAAGCCCAAGTCAATGCTCTCTGAATCTGTATCTCATCCTACATACAGCTGGTTTATCAACTTTTATATGTCAAAAAATGCACACTTGGGTCTTGATTTACAGAAAAAAAACATCCAGAGTTTGAGTTCTTTAACTTAATTCTACAATGTAAGGCAAAGTCATGTTCCTAACATGCAGTGAAGGGCCTACACCGTAAAGCACTGATTACCACAACTGTATTTTCCATCAAGATGTAGGTAAGGTTGGCAACACTGTGATTTTTAAAGCCAAATTCTTTGTATTATCTTTTATGATTTTGTAGATATTAGAAAATTTTGTTTATTCAGAGCTCGTTTGCAATGAGGACTTTTTTTGTGACACGTGTCATCTTTTGGAGAGGGGTGTTCCCCATCGTGAATAAAAAGCATCCACAAACCCTAATTAAAACAAATGTATAAAAAGAAACAAAAGTAAATCCCTTGTTAGTCCATGTTGCTTCAAAGTTAATACATTGCTGTTGAAAGAGACAATTTAGAATGATAAATGTAACTGCAGTCATATGATTATATAGTGTAAGGATTTTTAGAAGGGGTCTCATGCAGGCCGTAGCTCTGACAAATGAAAATGGACATAAAAGCCTTAATTTGGATTTTATGGACCCAACAAGGTAAGACCTAACCCTCTTGTGCAGGGGATATGATGAAGCACTTGCTATAGAAAATTGCTGAGTGGCCAGGAAGGTGCTCTGATGGCTGACCTCTCACTTACAAAAGCCCCATTCTGTAGAGAATGAAAGAGGAACAGCAACACTGAAGGAAAAAATGACAAGATTTTCAGGTAAACGTTTCCAAGGCGGATAGTTCTGCATATGCATGCAAACCTCTGTGCACTTGCCTCCCTTCTTCACCTCTGGGATGTTGAAGACTTTCTAAATTGAGGAGATTTTCAGTGTCTGGTGTTGATACAAAGTTTTATATTTTTCCTCTGTGGAAAAAAACAAACAAAAGCATTAAAAAAAAACATTCCAGGCAAGGGCAAAGCAGGGCAACAGATTAAGAATGAGGGGGAATCAAAGAGACTGAAGGGCTCTGGAGACGTATGAATAGTTAAAAGGTGGAAAGTGCAGTTAGTGGTATGTATGAGGGTTTGCAAAGGACTGCATGGATGCGGGGCAGTATGCCAGGAAAGGCGAACCGCGTATGCTCCTTTCGCAAACAGATAGCTGTGTGTTCAGCAGAAACTGCAGCAGGGGCCCCCGGGTGCTCATGAAAGCTGCTTCATAAATTGGTAAGCTGAGAAGGCCGGCTGCCGGTTGCTTTTTTCCCCCTCAGCGCTTATTTTCTCATCCCGCTACATTAATGACGATATGAGCAGAGGGCAAACATGATGCAGACAGACATCTCTTTATGAGGTTGAGACACACCTGCAGGAGGAGACACACTCTTCATCTGGGAATGCAGGAGGAGACTGGGGTCCCCTCACTGCAGGATTGGAACTGTATTCTCTCGACTGCAGCCTGCAGGGTCATCTATTGAACAGTATGTTCAATGCTGATTATTGGCTAATAATGGCCTTTAAATTACAGTAGGACAAACTACACTTATTTCAACTTTCTCATGTATAAAAGAGGCTGTGGTTCAGTACCTCCTACTAATCATCGACTCTTTGAAAAACAATCCATATATTTTTCATGTTTGTGACTTTCCATGCTGTTGCTAAAAGGGTAAGTCACGCCCAAATCACCTTTTATTTTGCTGATACACTGTATAAAGAGGAAACTGTTGCCAACACAGCGACTTTGTCATTATCTTTAGAAACTTTTTAGACCCCTCTAAATACTATTTTTCAAAAAAGCAAATAGCAAACAATTCAGTGACTTTTTGGGGTATTATTGGAGACTTTTGGAGACTCTGACATAAAGCACATATCCTTACTCTTTTCACTGAGCAGGGGTGTTGCTGTGGGCTCTTCTTCTGTCCCAGAGCTCTCAAAGCAAACAGGCACTCCTCTAACTACAGCACAAGGACAATCTGGAGTCAGAACAAATGTTTAGGTTGGTTAGTCCAATTAAGAGAAATACAGTCCAGTTCAATTTCAGCCGGACTAAAGCAATAATTCAGTTTTCTCTTATTGTATGTAAATGCACTGATTGTGTATTGAGGTCCAAAATAACTTCAATTCTACAAAGAGGACTTCTGCAAACTATGTTTTTCTGCACTTGGAGAGCACAGCGACAGCAGTGTGATCAATCTATCAAGTTGATATATAATTTTCAAACCAAAATGCTTTGTCTACTGTCTACTTTTTATATTATGGTATTGAGTGGTTGATAAATTCCTGTATCTAATGCCAGGAAAACTGACTGCCAACAGTGTATCAATCATGTTTTTAACAGAGATGACACTTTAAATTTATCACAAACACCGAGACAAATTAGACCTGCCTGCTAAACTCTCTGTGGTGCCTGAATCATTCCCCAGAGCTCAATGTATCTTCATTAAGATCTAGCAACATTACAACTGCATGAGGTCATTTTTTTTCCTGATTTCCAATTTATCTTTCTTTTGTACTTCAACTGCACATCTCAAATAGATTAATAGCTTCATAACTCAATATGAGAAAATTAGAATTTATATTATTGTTGATCAATTTTATGGAATAATCAAATTAGTCAGAAATTGCAAGACTGATTTTTTTCTTTTTCCCTGCTTCAGGTAGGTAGGCTTATTTAACTGAGAAATTTTATCCAGGTTTGTAAGTTTGTACTAAAGTTCCAAGGCCTTCTGAAAAGACATGAAAGAAAAACTACAGCAGATGGTTCAATTTCTCACTTCTGTTAGTTAGGTCTTTTAATTTAAGATCTGAATATTTAATTTTGGTGCCCAAGTTAGAGCCTAATCTTAGACTGATTGTAAATATCTATTGGTATTTAAACATGCAAGCCATTTCATACAAAAGCATGGCTAAGGTATTATATAAATAGGACTAGTGAAAGAATGTTTTTTTAATCTGAAGATTCATATTGTGCAAGATGGCTGTCTAAATTAAATATGTCATTTTAAAGCATATTTTGAGTTTTGATTGAGTTGGGTTTTATAAAACTAGTTTTAAGCTCTACCATTTGACCATTTTTAAAGTACAACTAAAGATTGCGAGAAAAGGCGTCTGTCTTTTTATTTGGCTCAGGTTTCAACTGTATTTTGTAGAACCCCCTTTTAATCCAGTCATAGCTGCAGATCTTTTAGAATCAGGCGCTGCAGGAACTGAATACTTTCTGTATGTTATGGAGGGTGTTTTGAATAGTGACAGAAAGCCATCTGTAGTTTTAACAGATTGCAATTTACACCCCTGTACACTTGGTGCAAACACGCAAAAAATGTTGACTTCCCATTAGAGCATTGGTGCATAATTTTAGACCTGGACACAGTACCCAATGCATCTTCGTTATCTGGATGGTGACAGTGCATTGAAGAGTTATGGAGGCCTTGGAACGCATCTGTGACTGCACTGCACACAGACCAGCGTTGACGAATTGCTGCTGCTTAACCACTGATGTGGAAGGAATGCATCCTGTGGGATTTCCTCCTGCTCAAGCGATTAGGAAGGCTCTCGTTCAAGGACTCTTTCCAAATTCTGATCATGTCAATTGGAGAAATCTTCCCTGATTTCAAAAATGTATCTGAAGTGGCGCTTGTAATTCTAGTAATTCTAGTCTCTAGGCAGCAGAGCGCTGATTCAGCTCCATGTGGGGCATTCAATTCACAGCAGGTGTAATGTTCATAATTGATACGTGTAGCCTATTAATCTGCTCGATGTGCGATGGATTCTCTCTTAAATTTAATATTGATAAAAATGCATGAAAATAAAAATATTTTGAATCTTGAATCATAATAGAAAAAAATTATTATTCATTATGAAAAAATTAACAGGTAAAAATAGATTTAATTTTTCCCCCAGTCAAAATAACTGAAAATCAAAAAATTATATTGCCACTGCTATTTGGTGTATTTCTCTAATGGCTTTGCGCATCTAGAGACTAGCATTTTACTATAATCTTTTCCAACTCATTAAGTTCAGTTACATTGGAAGGAGACTGACTTTGAACAGCCATTTTCAAAAATTGCTACAAATTCTCACTTTGATTTGAGACAAACTTTGACTAGATCATTTTAGAACATGAAATGTGCTTTCATCATTCAATTTAATTGTTTAACGCTCAATTGTTTCTGTGGTTACATTGTTAGAGTTGTCCTGTTGAAAGGTGAAATTGCTGTATTTTGCTCCAATTTCTCTTTTCAGCTGCAATGACCAGATTCTTTGTACTTCCCAAACATTAAGACCAACTTCTTCAAAAATGTACATTGAAATTTGTGGTTGTAATATACCCAAATGTGTAAAAGGGTATCAAAACGTTTATATTGCCCTGCAAATCTTGTTACAAGGATTGTTTCATGCCTGCTCTATTGTTCTAAGACAATCAATGTTATGTGGAACTCAATAACTGAACAAGTTCAACTGTGATAAGTTTTAGTGCTCTGCTGACATCCCACAGGCATCTACTGTATATGGGGTCCACATCTGAACATGTTTTGATCCGGTTCTGGAGGAGGTGAGGCTCATCTTTGAGATTCTTCCAGCACACAGTTGACACAGCAGGGTTCTCATGTCCAAATTTGAGGTCTGGACCTACAGCACATATGATGTGGTGGAGTGTTGGCAGAAGAAAGATCCTACAGGAACTGCCGCTAGATGTGGGCACAGAACTGATGCCGAGAAGCCAAAAAGACCTGAATACAGGAAGGTTGTGTTTAATATCCTCAAAAACTGGTCTTTTACTGGACTTGGAGAGGGAAATGGCACTGATTTAGCATAAGTACATATGCATGAAAGAAAATGAAGGATTTATTAACTGTAAAGGCAAACATACTTAGGTTGGCAGACACAGAAGGAATCTATAATCTGAACAGACAGCGAACATAATGCATCTTCCTTTATCCTGCCTTTACGGCCTGCTCTTGTTTTATTTTCATCCCGACAACAGGCCTTTAACTCACATAAATCTAAATAGTTTTCAGGGTTAGAACAGTCGCTCGTGTTTATGGAAAAGGATCAGTCTTTCAGTAGTGTGTCTACAAACCCACACATAATGATTTCCATGCAGGGAAAGTGTTTTGCTATTTCAGAAAATTATCTGAAGAAATTTCACAAAGGAGAAAGATACATTTTGAATATTGCTTCATTTAATGTGGAAAGTGTCCCAAATATTAACTCTCCTCATATCAAATGTCTGATTTGGTCAAACTTCTGTTTGAAATAATTAAATCAGGTTATGATTTTGGGATTCTCATACACTTTGCATAAGGCATGTAACCTGCAGCCCTGCATGACCAGGTAGTTAATATGTGCAGAATAATAAAGTATGATGGCAAACTAAAAAGTTATCTATTCGATCACAGTTGCACATTTTAAATTTTACATATTTTATTTTACCAGTTGCTCACCAAAAGTGGTCAAATTAACCTTCTTAGTGTTTCTCTCTTGCTGAATATTTAGGTCATTACACCCTTCATCCCAGCGCATAACCACTATAATAAATGCCTACACAAAATACACATACTTCGATAGATTAGCTCAGGAGCATTAGTAAACAGCTATTTTCAAGTCTTGCCACACAGATTTTCAATTTAATTTAGCTCTGGGCTTTGCCTGGGCCATTCTAACAAATAAGCTTTGATGTAAACCCTTCCAATGGATCACCGTATGTTTAGGGTCATTGCCCAGCTAGTAAGACCGTGGGCTCAAGCCTTTGCAGGTTTTCTTTCAGAATATTGCTTTGTTTAGTTCCATATGTCTTCCCATCAAGTCCGACAATCGTCCATGCCCCTCTAGTCATTAATACAGGCCATGCACAACTAGGCCTACTAGCCATCCTGTCAGCAGATTCTGCCTACTGAGCGATGTATCAAAACAGCTCCTCCAGAGTTACCATCAATCTCCTGGTGGATTCATAATCTCCTTGCATAGTTTCTCAAATCATATGTGGAAGGCCCTCCTAGTTTTATTAGGTTGTAAAGAAATACTGAGATTTAAATCAGAAACAATCCCCAACACGCTAATATAACGTAAAATGTTACCAATTGCTCCTCTGATATGAGTAATAATCTCCTGAAAATAAAATTTGCACACCCCATTCATAATTGGTTGCATCATGTATTGTTTTTCAATAAATTAATAACTCTTTGTGAATTATCCCGGAAAAGCCTACTAGAAGAATAGAACAATGCCTTACTGTCCAACAAAGTGAAAATCAATCTGTAACAGCACAAAGTGACATAATATAACCATTAAGATTCACACAAGACTAATAGAATATAACTAATAGAACTATATAAAAAAAACTAAATAAAGAATAATCTATTTACATTAAGGACAAACATTACAAACCCAAGTACTGTGCAGTTAAAAATAAAAGGGTATACTCAAAATTGAATGTGTAACTGAGTAGGATAATTTAAAAACAAAATATTTACAGAATGTGCATGGTTGGTTGTGTTTAAAAAAAATTATTCCAAATAAGTTACAAGGATATAAACTGTGAAAAAAAGATGTAGAAATACCAGCAGCAGAAAAGTTAAATTAAGTGAGTCTAACAGTGCAAATTATTGCAAGGATGTAAAGGTTATTACTTTTTTTTGGGAGCAGTGGTTGCAGAGTCTAACAGCTGCTGGAAGGAAGGACCTGAGATAACGCTCCTTCGTGTAAGAAGCACTCTGGATTCCCTCTGAGCCAGATTAACCTGGATACAATATTCATTTATTGAAGTGAAAATCAAACATTCTCATCCACCGAGGATTAGTAGAGCATCTGAGACTGTACGTAAAAACCTTGGTACTCTATAGGATCTAAGATAGGATAGAGACATTTGTAAGACAAAACTCAGCAGCAGCTTTATTCATGCTCTGCCATCTCTGCACCCCACAGCCCACCCTGCCAGACTGTATCATTCATTGTAGGATTCAGGCTTTCCTCGTTGCTCCTCAGGAAAAAGTATTTATATAACCTTCTGTAGCCTTAAATCAACATTTATTTTCAGTCAGGAACATAAAACAGGGGTTCACATCTCACAGTGATCAGTCTGTCTTTATCGGCAAGAAGCTAAATATGAAAAGGAACATTTCAGAGTCCAGTACATTACAGTAAATTAAAGTTTGTGGTTGGACGAGTAAACTGTTAATGAATGACTGAGCAGAGCAGATACATCAAGCACCCAGCCCTGTTAGAGTGCACTGTAAATGCACACCTGGGGCAGGAATTTGGGTCAGTGGTTCAGTTACAACCTTAAGGAACACATGCTAAAAAGATGAGTTTCAATAATTAATGGTTTTTCCGTCCATTCATCCATCCATCCAATTCAGTGTCGGGTCGCTGTTGCAGCATCCTAAGCAGTGACCTGCAGAGGAAACTCATTTTGGCTACATCTATTGCCAATATCATTATTTTGGTGACTAACCAGAGACCAATAGAAGAGAGTAAAAATGAAGATGGACCAGAAAAATCAAGAGTTATGCACTTGATTGACAAATGTACAAACAGGTTCTTATTCTACATTGACTGGGCTTGTTTTATACTCCATAGCGGCAGGACTGCTGTTGCCAGCAATAAAATCTGATGTCTACAATAAGGGCTAAGCCGGTAGTTATGGGCGATTCAAATTCAAGTGCAGTGTAACATTTTAAAATGAAGTGGGTACTCCAGTGATGGTTTTTGTTAGATAATCAATATTTTTACTAAAATATAACTAAAATACAAAAAATAATGACCAGACGTGTAGACAGCCCTATTACACTCATCTATAAAGTTTATTAGCAAAACAAAGTTGATTAGGGGGTGTCTCTTTAAATTAGAAACTGGTTTACGTATTCGTTAAATTTTAGCTTGTCAACTGGTAGTACACATTGTCCTTGTTCAGATCAATAAGAGTGTGGGAACACCTATGAATATTTCTTAACAAAAGACAACCCTGAGCATGTCATACAGCAGTGTTTGCAGTCAGAGGCTTCTTGAGATACGCTATGTTACTGACCACTATAGAAGATCCTTCCTTCGTACAATCATAACCATTTAAAACAACTTATATTTTACATCTTATTTTTCCCTATGAATATTAAAGTATTTTGAATTTAATTTATTTGTTTTCCTAATGATTTATTCTTTCAGTTTTTTTTAAAACCTTTAATGATACATACTCACTGTAAAATAACCCCGGCTTGGTGTATATATTATCCTTTATTATTAACGATCTGATATTTATTTGTATTTTTACTTATTTTTGTTCTTATTTTTCTTTTTTTAATTTTTTTATTTCACTTATTCAAGTTCTGTACTGGAGAAAAAAGTTTGCCGGAGTCAAATTCCTTGTATGTGACATACTTGGCCAATAAACTGATTCTGATTCTGATTCTGATACACAGTGTAACTAGAAAGATATGGTTCACTCCCTCAAAGATAGGAGTGGCTTTACATAAGTATATAAAAATACACAAGAGAATGTGCTACTGCTGTTTAAATGGGCTCATATACCAGCCTTGGAGCTCGACAAACTTCAAGGATTTTAACATGGAATCTAGCCTGTGGCTGCTTTTTTTAACTTCAGGAAGTATATCCAGGAAGTGAGGTACTTTTCTTGGGCTATTATTAAATTTCTGATTCAGTGAATCCACTAGGGTAAAAACAGATTACCTGAGTAATGCTTTTAAAATTACCCGGAACCATTGAGGTGGAGGTTTGTGGGGGAAGGTTGGTAAATATTTCATATCCCCCCCCCCTCTTACAGGACGAACAGTACAAAGATCAGAGGGAGAACTTATTTAAAATCTATTACAGTTACTCATCACCACAAGGTATCAGTGAGTTTACTGAAGGACTGCTATGAAACAGACATCAATGCTCTTGTGGACAGAGAATTATGTCCCATTTTTGAGCTGTGTCTCCTCCGGTGAACCAAGGTGCCCTTATGATTTTTTGTTGCTCTTTTAAGTTTTTTATTTTATTTTACTTGGTCCGGCAATTTGTGTGCACAACTGAAAATATTAAAAGCCAACAAAAAAACAAACAAATTTCCCTTCATTAAATGTTTATATCATATAAAATGGGAGCCTGAGAGTGTCAGAATACAGGTTTTATCCACATTGGAATTGTAAAGAAAAAAGTTGGCAATAAGGAGAATGTCACGTAAACAGGTAATTGAACCATTCATCACAACTTTTTCAGTGCCTCTGCTGTCCGACAAAATAAAACTGGACATGACAAAATATATATATTTTTTTTACCTCACCTTTACAAGCAGCAATTAACCATGTTTAAAAGTTATTTCAGAATACATCTGTTAATCAGTCTCATTCATGTGACATCATGCGATGTTCTACTGTGACTAAGCAGGAATGCGATGTTGCCATTGAGAGACGACTGTGAAAGGCGATGACAGAACTGTTGCAAAACCTGAACGTGAAAGCAATTCAAAAGGAAGCCTGGGAATGTTTAATTCAACATCTGCAGTCTATTTATGAGTTTCATATGGTAATTGCTGCTGTGAAAGTAACAGTGGATAACTTCTGTCATGTGAAGCCAGACTGAGCAGTTGTTTTTATTCTCACACTCAAAATTGCTTTTGTATGAGTGGTTGTCCTGAAAGTGGTTTTCCCCCAGCAGAGCTTTCTTTAACTTCACTTGGTAGACCTGGTATTGAAAAATGCAGAATGCGCTGTACTTAAGCACGGGTCCTCTGCTATGAGCTCTAAATTAGCAAACATATCTGGGTTAATTTGTTGGTTAAACTAATAAAATGTTCTTCAGAAGAATGCTTAGATCTGTTATCTTTTAGCTATGTAGCTGTGTCAAAGTACAGCGAGTTGCAGGAAAGATAATGGTTAAGTTTAGTTTTGACCTTTTCTGTTCGGTAAATATAAAACATCTCAGAGAAGCAAAGCTTGTGCTAATTAATAAATCTGACCATTTAATTTAAAAATTCCCCAACATATTTTCCACAGGATAAGTAGCATCAGGAACATTTTCTTTTACTCATAATGTCTGAGCCAAATGCAGGAGTGCTGTTGTCTGTTTGTATATCAATTTTTGCGTACCACATACATAGCATTAGCTTTGATTGACCTTTTGGGACAAAATGTTTAATGGAGGAAAACAAAATGTATGGTTACTATGCATTCTGAAAATGGAATTTAAGCATTTTACAGGACTAAAACAAGGATGGAAAAAAAAAATTCTGATTATTTCTTATTTGATCGTCAAAAAGTTCCCCACAATGTATGGTTAGTGCAAAAAAAACATATCAAACTATTGGGCCAAACACAACGGAGGAGTGCCTGGTAGCTCACTCGGTAGATCTGCTGCACCATTTCCAGAAGTAACACGACTTAACACCGCTGATGGTTGTTTAACTTCTGCGTCCAGGCCATTTATTCTATGTTGTAACTCCTTTTCTGTCACCTAACTGTTAAATGAGTGCTCCTGCTCGCTCCTGAGCATGAAATTAACAATGCTTTGAATTTTTTTTATTAATTTTTGAACTTTTAGATCTTTAGATAAGGTGCCACACTATTTCTTCTCCAAGCTACTAAATCATCAATGTGTTTCCTACTGAGCCCCATAGAGGACATGGTGGAGAAAATATTTTAAGGTGAGAAAAAAATAAAATAAATGGATTTTGCGAGATCTTGAGAAACTTTTGCGTTATCTCGAGAAAGTGTTCCGTTATCTCGAGAAAGTTTTGTATTATCTTGAGAAAATCCGACTCCTTCAACACCAGCCATACGTCCTCTTTTCTCACACATTGTCCATTTTCTCTGCATTTTGCACACATCCAACAATAGCTATGTAATTGTCCAGAGTATTGCAACTGGTGGCTAATGAACTTAATCAGATCCACTAGTTCAGAAGCTGTTTACGACGCGACAGTCCTTTTGTGCGCAAAATCCTGTGGGCAATGTCTTTCACTTATATGAAAACCATGTCTAGAGCTAAGCACTGACTTTATGTCCTGATATTTGAGGCCAATCTCAAAATAAAACTCTATTAAGCTCTCCCGTCTGTGAGTGTCTTCCATCATAGCAGTGCACAAGGCTGCAGCAAACTGAGTCGGTAACACTGTAAATGCAGGAATGGCTTTTCGAAACGTTCTCCAGATATCGCAAAAGTTTCTCAAGATAACGCAAAACTTTCTTGAGATAACGCAAAACTTTCTCGAGATAACGCAAAAGTTTCTCAAGATCTCGCCAAATTCCATTTATTTTATTTTTTTCTCACCTTAAAATATTTTCTCCACCATGTCCCCTACGGGGCTCAGTAGTTTCCTAACTTCCACCTAATTATTAGACAAACTATTTTTATTGTATGAGCTCCAATTTAAGGTGAACACTTTACTATAATGTCCACCATAGGACCAGCCAATAATAATAAATGGGATAAAAATCAAAGAAAGAAAGGAAATGAAAAAACTAATTTATGAAATCCTTTCCCACATGTTGGGATCTAAACGTCTTTAGGAATTTCAGCATCTTAAAACAATAAGAAAAGAAGTAGGCCTCATGAAGTGAAGGACACCATCCCTTGTGCTCCTTTCCTCTCACATCTTCCTAATGTAAACCTGCTGCATGTTCAAAGACAAAGACAGAGCACAATGCCTATGCACAATCTTCAGGAAAGCCCTTCTTTACTATCAAACAACAGCAGGAGGGAAAGTGGGTGTCATCACAACTGCCTTATCATCTGTGGATCAGACTGGAGCCAATGGAAGACAAGGAGGAAGACTGGTCTTACTGCAAGAACCAATTTGAAAGTGAATCTTCTATCTCCATGCCACTAAGACCTTTAAGGAAAACTTTATTCCTGTGTTAAACAAGGAGCTAAAATTTTATTCAGTTCAACTTAGTTTGTTTATAAATGTCCAGGGCTGAAGCCAAACCCGAATACAGTATCTGGAAAGGCACAAATAACGTGTTTTCTTATTAATACTTATTTCGAACAAATACTCGAAGAAATATTTGTATTCGGGAGCAAGAAAAACTTTATATCAACAAGCTACGTTTCCTCAATAGACCGCAGCGCATGGACCTGGGTGAGTGCATGACACGGGATTCAGGGATTGGAGGGTAAAAGAGGTGACTGAGAAAGCTGCTCCACACAGCAACAGATTTTTTTGACTTGGTCCTGGAGGCGGGCTGCACGGTGGTTAGCACTGTTGCCTTGCAGCAAGAAGGTTGTGGGTTCATATCCCGGCCCAGGGATGGAGTTTGCATGTTACTCCCACAGTCCAAAGACATGACTGTAAGGTTAATTGATCTTGTCCTTAGGTGTGAGTGTGTGCATGGTTGTTTGTCCTGCCTGTCTCTATGTGATGGACTGGCGACCTGTCCAGGATATGCCCCACCGCTCACAGCTGGAGATAGGCACCCATTAAGGATTAAGCGGTTAAGAAAATGGATGGATTGGGTCCTTGAGGCAGTTTATAGCTTTTGCAAAGTGGAGATTGATCAGGGATTTATTCCATTAAAGGATGGATTATTTTGGATTTTTTTCAATCCAATGTATGAAGGCTACTCCCAAAACATCCCTCCCCCTCCTCCTTCGTGCTTTCCCCTCCCTCTAACCCCCTCCAATTGGGCATGCACATCACCTGTGATTTCACAGCATGTCATTGTGTACTTTATCATAATATTATATTGATTTTCTTTACTGAATATATGACTGTCTTACCCGTTGAGCAGAAACGTGTTCAAAGATGCGTCAGTTTGGAGCCTTTTAAGATTCAACGGTAGCCTATCTCCATTGTTGAAACGAATATCTGATATAAATTGGGGGGTGGGGGACATATAGACGTAACACCCTGCTTGAGTTTGTCGCCGTAATTTTGTTTTTCTCTCTGAAGTTAATATAGACCTGGGTAGCCGGGTAATTGGTAACTATTTAGCAGAGGTTTGCTATGACTTCTCCACGACATCTCTCTGCCCTTATGGTGACTGTAAACAGAAGACACGCCGCGGCCTCTCTGCGTGGCCTTATCTCCATAGTTCAGTCTGAATGGCATAGGTGTCAATGAGAGGAAGGAGGGACTTCAGAAAAAAAACAAATGTTGTGGATAACACGTCTTTTATCATAGTACTGAACCATTTTAAGGATATATAAAACTTAAATAAATAAATGTTCCAGAACACAGCTTTAATCTGCTTTAGTATTACCATCTGCAGTTTGATGCTGTCGTGTTCGCTTTGTTTACGTATTGTAGCTCTGTTTGCTCTGTAATTTAGACATGTTGTTGACAAAGTTGTGTTAACATTCGGTTAAAAATGTTAAAACAAGGCTCCCGTCATTTGTTAAGTTAGCTGAAGCTCCCCACATGGATTTAGGGAACCACGTAGAAAAGAGTGCATCTGCTGCTGAGCCATCTCCTGGTCGTCCACCTGTCAAAAACAATTGCTCCAGTTCTGTGTGGAGTGCATTTTACAGTCAGTGCTACAGATAAAGTAGTATGTATGTGTCAAACAAATCAGCAGAAGCAGAGGTATCTAAGATCTGTCAACATCTACTATGCATAATGACATGCACTTAAAACATCCTCTTCTTATACCGTCTGCCCCCCATAAAAGAAAAAGTACCAAACCTCCCAACCAACCAACAATAATGTCATCACAGCCATGTTCTGCCAAGCTCTCCACAAGCATCACACCCATGTTCTACCCCTGTTGGTTTATTTTCAATGACATTCTTGTTACTTTCCCTCCCTTTTACTTTCGCCTCTTAGCAAATACAGGCTGCTTTGCACACCCCTAATGGCATAAATTCATAACAGATCTCAGGGTACTTTACAAGAAGAGTAATTTTAGATCAATTGTACACACATTCTAATCAGTTTAAATGTTTCTGTTCCATTATATTTCGTTATTGACTAGCAGAATTCACGCCTCCTGAAAGAACATGTAGCCACAGCAGACAGTTCCCTGCATTGAGTGGTTGAGTACACAGGAACCTCTCATAGTAAGCAAGTGAGTAAAAAGAGAGAAAAAACTAGAGGGACCTTGGTGGCTCTATTCTGGAACTGGAGGAAAAAACCTCCAAAGAAAGGAATCATAGCAGTATGCTAGCCCGGTGGCCCCCTAGGCTAGTATACGGAGCAGGAAAAGGGCCACTTAGTTAAGAGTTTGGTGACTCTTTATGGCCTCTGTCAAATAACGTGGCTGTATAGATTTTACATGGCAAAACCTTAATGTGAAAAGCCTGTGAATATTCTCATTCATCCAGGTCATGGTTATCTCAAGGAAATTTCAATCAAACGCAACTGGACTTAATGTGAAAATTTCTCCCAAACTTTGATTGGAATAAGGAAAAGTAGGGCAAAAAGTGAAGATGAAAAACCTCATCAAAAGAAGTGCAACTCACAATCTTATCATAAATTAACAGATTTACACTCCAAAACGTTTGTAGTGAACTGTTCAACTTTCATAAATCTCACGAAGCATCATTTTTATTTTCTACTGATCTAAATACAGTATAGATTATGTTCAGACAGTGGGCCATCTGTGAACTATAGTTCAAGAATTTGCTTTTAGAAGTAAAAAAACCAAAACTATATGAACTTTCTATTGACGTCTGGACAGACTTGTGAAATTCACCCTCCTCTGAAGGAGCTCTGGGCAGACAAAGACGATTCTGGTGCTGTGAGATTGTAAAACTGGAGAATTTTACTAACAACTTGTAAAAGTAAGCACATCAAAATTGTCCTAGTTTTCCTTGTTTTTTCACCCTCAGCTGCGGCATTTGAGCAAATGCCAACAATTATTCTTACTCACAAAAATGTCATTTACAGATCGCTTGTGAAAGTACTGATACGCATAATTATTCTAAAATAGGAAATACATTATCAACAGAAAATAATGTCAAGCTATACCAGTTAAATGAGCCCATTAAAGTTAGTATGTCTATGCAGTACAGGTAAAGAGAAAGTATAAGTAGTATTTAAAATAATAAGACAATGCTTCCAAAACATAATGTAGAAACGTCATTCAAATCAAATCACTTTTTCCGTTAGGAACTTTAGTCACAGAGTACAGGGTACTTTTTTCACCTTAGGAATATTGCAAAAATTAGAACCATCCTGTCCAGGAGTGATGCTTAAAAACTAGTCCATGCCTTTGTTACTTCAAACCTATAACCTTATCGGCTTAGTGTGGACGTAGCCTTGTCTCTTCCTACAGTAGGTGCTCCTGACCCGCCCTGCTTGACGACCCTGACTAAGAGGGCATTCCAGTGGAGGAATGTTCTCCACATCCTGCTATTAACTTCTGCTTCTGCATCAGTTCTGTTGCTCTTTCTGTGTCTCTGCTGCCTTCTCCAAACCCAAGACGGTCTCGGCGGATGACCGCTTATGCTGAGCCTGGTTCTGCTGAGGTTTCTTCCTGTTAAAAGGGAGTTTTTCCTCTCCACTGTCGCTTCATGCTTGCTCACTGTGAGGGATTGCTGAGAAGTCACGACGCAATCTTCTGTGGTTCTCTAATTCCTAAATTAAACATTTTATTGTAACAACTCTTCTTGTAAAGTGCCTTGAGATGACATCTGTTGTGAAACGGCGCTGTATAAATAAACTGAATTGAATTGAGTCATATCGGCACGAGCCCCACACACACCCCCAACTCCCACAATACACATATTACCCTTACAAGGGTGAACATTAAAAGTAAAAAAATAGATACATACATACATAGATAAATAAATAATAAAATAAAATCACCCACCAAATTTTTTTTTTTTTTTTTTTTTAAGTAGCTCAGTAAATTGAGCCCAGTCTTTGCCTGTTATGTGGAATTTAGCAGGTGAATTGAAGAGGGGAGGAAACTGGGAGAAGCTCTTTTTGTTCATAATAAAGGAGCCCCGAATCTGTGACCTGATGGAATTAAGTTATAGTAATGATATAGTGGATGTGAAGAGTAAGAGATTTGAAGAACTTTTTTTGAGACTCTGTTATATGAATAGTGCTGCAGCTCCTGGCCAATGATTTGACCACTTATACAAATATTTTATTTAGCATATTACGATTAATCAGATTAAGTGATCCATACCAGGCAGTAATGCTGAATGTAAGAATGGATTCTATAAAACATTTGTAAAAGGTCACAAGTATAGATTGATGCACCTAAAGTTTACTGTGCTTACGAAGGAAGTAGATACGCTGTTGATATTTGGCTGTTATGAGTTCTGTATTGAGCTGAAACCTAAGCTTATTTCCAGAGTCAAAACTCGGGGGGGTCTTAGTCTGTTTTTAAGGTAAATCTATGCAAAGAAATATTTGAGTTGAAATGATGTCTTAAATGGTCAAACTTTGAATACAGAACTTGCAAAAACGCAATAAAGTATGGATAATATTTTTGCAATATTTTCCTGTGTATCTTTGTGTTGCTTTGCATTGAATTGGTGGCCCTTATGTCTTGTCCAAGTTTTGTTTTTTTACTCTTACTTATTCTAGAAAATACTTTATTGACATCCCATTTTCTGTCAGTCTGGAAAGGAACCCTTTTGACATAAGCCCATTCTTATCTGCTGATTTTTAATAATATGCTGAGTTAGTCATTCATTATTTTTACTACTGATGATAAATCATGCGTTGAGCTCTTCAAAGTAATTCATTAAAGCACCATTTTGGGAAATCAGTGAATCCATTAGGATTAATTTCTGATCTAACTTCAAACATCTGCACATTAAAATCAAATAAACATAATGAAGATAATTGTCTGGGCTTTATAATCAGGCTTTCATACATTTAGCCTGGATTTGGTAAAGTATTGAATGTTTCTCATATATGTGCACAGATATTGATGTAAATGCCAGCATGAATCATTTAACGTATTGACTGCTTAAGGTGATTAATCTGTGCAAAGATGAAAAACAGAACCATCTGTGTAACCCTTTCCCAGGCTGATTAAACAGCTTAGGTAGCACCAGGTACAAGGGAATTTGACATGTTAACACAAAAATTGCTGCTCTCCATTTTTTAAGTCTGAATCATCTGTCAGGAATCCCTCATAGGAGCAGAAATGCTGGAATAAAGAGTCAACGCTGCATGGGGTTCATCTGCAACGTCATGCTTCCCTACTTTGGTTAAATTTTATCCAAGTTGTATTTTCACTCAGTTTCAATAGAAACCAAGTGACCAGAAAGCATACAGCAAAATGAACCCCTTATATAAACCTAAAAGAGGCCTTGTCAAGATGTAATTTAATAAGCAATAGTAAAATTGATAGAATTTCTTGTGTCTCCTGTATATATATAATATTAGAAGAATTTGCTCTCTCATATAATGCGTCACAATGGCTTTGGATGAAATGTAAACTTGTCAGGGTTTATGCAGAGATTCTTAAATTGAATTTACTACCTTTTTACTACCTATTTTACTACCATGACAATATTTTTACTACCAGCACAGCTTCAAACTTAAACTGTAGCATTACAAAGTAAAGTGACAAGTGAATGAATAAATACTTGAATGAATGAATAAATACTTATTTAATTTAATTTACTTCCTTTTACTACCCTACTTAGTATTAAGTTTTTTGAGTTTAGAAAATCCTGATAGACACCCCTGTTAACCAAAATATATATTTTTTACCAAGATCTATATTTTTACTAACACAATTTTACATAGGATTCCTAAAATACAGTTGCAAAAAAATACTTTAATGCTATTTCCTTTACTGTAGAAAGTACCCAGAGTGATCTCTTTAGTGCTTAGCTGGGGTTTTCCCCTAGATGAACCCACTGACAGGGGCATGGGCGTGGTAGCAAAGGGAAAAATACACCTGACTACACAGGGCCCAAGAAAGGAGAAGGGCCTATGAAAATTATTTGTTTAAAGTTTTCATTTTAATTATTGGGCCTTCAAATTAATTGGAGTATACCAACTGCAACTGGGAGAATTAGACCCCCTCTTGGAGATACAAAATGGTTTATTTCGATTGAAAGCAACCCATAACATCAGTGAGCCCAGGAGTGCTGCCAATGACTTTTCAGACCCCTTTAAATGCTGTTTATCCCCCCAAAAAAGTGGCAAGCAACAAATCTAGCAACATTTCTGACAAACCTTAGTTACTTAGTTTGAAACTTTGTTGCTGATATTCCCTGAAGATTATTGACCCGATTTGCTCTGTAACCAGTGTCCTGCAGTAACAGAATGATCTTCACATGTGTATGCAGCTCATTTCACCCAGCATACAGAGAGATCATGTTGATTTCACCCAGTCATAAAAAAATTTATTTTATCATTAAAATGAATTGAAAAGTAAAAAAAAAAACAACCTGCGTGTATATAAGACCTATCCCTCTTTTTTAAAAGCCACACAAAACTCGTTCTGCACTTTGCACAAGCGTGTCTGTAACTACACAGCTGTGGTGCATTCAAGAAATGTTCGAAATGTACTGTGAGTTCAATAATGTAAGACATTCAACACATATAACAAAAAACACTAAACACAAGCCATAAAATTCAGTTTAAAATGTTTTGGCAAGCAATGACCGATGCTTACTAAATATGCCCAAATGATTTTTATTCTACAAATTATATGGAAAATCTATATTATCTCCATTAATTTAAGCTTCTCAGCATTTTTTTAGAAGTAGAAATTTAGTTAAGAAGGTCTTGAACATCCATTTATAAATTTTGTACTAGTTCCCTTCTCTCAGCAGTATGCTTCAGGCTTTTTTTGAAGACAAAAGTCACATTTTACTGTAGCACATTTCCCCTGTTTAGATAATTTATTATTTAACTCATTTGAACAAATCTTAATTTAGATATAATAATTTCCTCCTTTCTGTTCTGTTTTCTTCATTACACTAACTTTCCTTTGAATGTTATGAAGTCACCTACCAGTTCTTTCCCCATTGCTTTGTTTTGACACATCTGAGAACACTGGTTTTATTGCACAGTGGTCTTATTTGGATTAAATGTTGGTTGGAGGAGAAAATGAAGACCACCACATTACTGACCACGTTTCACGTCAGTGTGACACAATTACATCATTATTTGTGCATCAGCAAGTGCCCAAGAAGAACTAATCAGGCCATAAAAAGAAGAAAGTGAGTGAAGAAAAATAAGGCAGAATGAGAGGAGACCTCTTTCCTAGAGGTGAACTAGTTTGCTTGTTGTTATGCAAAGTCCCATTCAATTTAACGTGTGTAGCCTGCATGTGTGAAGTCTTTTGCATAACTCATTGCAAACCAAACTTTGAAGCTGTAAGGATAAGGATAACTAAACTCTGGGCCTATAGACCAGCTAACATTTAGCGGTCGACTTCATAGACATGAATCAGCGTTAAGTTATATTAGACTATGTTAGGCAATATAATTAACCTGCTAGTAGGAACAACATTTGCTAACTAATATTCAAGAAATAATATTTAGCTTAATTTAGTCCTGGGCGGTTTGACCAAAAATTGATATCATGTTTTTTTTTTCAAAATTGTGCCGGTTTACAGTTTTAAGATAGGTTACATGCATGTACAGTTGTTCAGTGCATTTTCTACTGGTTAAGAGAGGAATTACTGCAGTAAATTGACTTAAGATGGTCTACTTGACTGTGATTAGTGAATATTGTAAAATAATTCCACACTAGTAATACAGGTTTGCATGGCCCCAGAAAATGATGCTGTTGTTTATAAATAAGAGCCATTCATGATTCTAATGAAGTTAGGAATCAGAATGCAAAGACAATTGCAGTCAAAATACAGGACTTTTATTTTTATACTTAACAACACAGTTAGAACAACTTGGAATACTTTTGCCAGTTCAAGTACAAGCCCAGGAACATTACGTGCATTCAAGTAAATATAAAAAGAAAACTTGTCTTGCATTGCTTTTGAGGTCTATAAAAAAATAGTAAAACAAAATTAGGCAACTTCCAGTAGTTATTCCTTTAAAAGTATTGCTTCAAAACCAGAACAAACATTTAAAATAAACATAAAGTGCAACTTGGCTCACAGGATTATCCTGCATAATGGAAACAATAAATCACACATTTCAACATTTACAAATTTTTTGCCAGGAAAACCAGACGGTCCACAGCATCTGGTTTGAGTGCGGCCCTGTGGCAAGTGACAATGTTGCCACCAGTGCTGAACACTCAGACAGAGGTATTATTGCCATTATTTTGATGTGCTTTTGTTTCCACAGGAAATACTCCTGGTTCTGTGCTTGTTATATTACTGTAGCTGCTTCCCAATCTCTCAACATCTAGCTGCAGGTGAAAGCAAAGTGTAGAATCTGAATGTAATAAAAGTTTTTTCCTCATAAAAGGGAGTGGTTCTTCTTCTCTATCCCCATATATTTGCTCAGGATGATAAATTGCTGCAAAGTCAACAACTTGAAAAATTGGCTGAGCTTTCTTGGAACTTTTTAACATTTAGCATTTATTTATCAATCAATAAACCATTTAATATTAATTATAAGCTGTAACTCCTGTACACAAAAATTTCCAAGTCAGTATATTTCGTGACAAGCAAGTTATCAGACCCTGGGCAAACACACTCAGCTGAGAGACCTTCATGGGAAAATACACAGCTTTTTTTTGACAGTTGACACTGCCCGTATATAGACATTAGGGTTTTGAGATATTTAGAGTGTGTTGAGTGTAGGACTGTCATTGTTGTCTAATAAAAAGCTGCCAGAGCCCAAATATGGACATTGGCTATGTCAAGAAGGAAATTATGACCAGATATTTTCCATTTAACAAAGATGGCCATGTCAAACTTATTATTTTCCTCCGGATATGATGCCTAAGTCATCAAAGCTTTATCACAACAGCTGCATGAAAATGCAAAGCTGTCAGAGGCACAAATGGGCCATCGTTTATCACACAAAAATGTCAGCACTTCTTTAATGCTATTTCGCAACGTTGTGGTTTCATTAGAGTTCCGTTGGGATTTCCAAGAGAGAAAGTGAGCCGTGACTTTTATGTTTCACCTAATTTGGAGCCCTCAGACAAAAATATAATACTAAAATTAGACCTCATTAAGCTTTATCAGCTTTGTCATTTTTATTTAATTTACCATGTAAACTAATGAATATATTACAAAAAGCACAACTAAGATCTGTTATTGTGTTAAAATCCAAGACACCAATAGAAATGGAACACCTATTGCAAAGTTGAATTTTCTCTTTCATTTTTGAATTGTCTTGGAGACATTTGTTAAATCAATGTGGTAAAAGAAAGTTAATTAACTTCACAAAGATTTGGAGAAGAAAAAGAATGGATTGTGCTAAAACTAAATATTAGTTAGATATATTATATTTCTTTGTTTATGTGGCTGTGTCCAGGGCCCGTTATTTATCAAGCATTCATAGAAAATGTCCTATACTCTATTCTACGAATGAAATTTAGAATGTTCATACAAACAGTCAAAAGTCTGATTTATGAAATGTGCGGTGTGTACGCACACTCCTCCGCAATCATGTGTTGATAAATCCCACTTATGCGTACCCAGGTCCTTGTGACCTTTCACAGCGATTTGCATTCAGAAATGCCCTCAATTAACTATATTTGGTAACATGTCTTCTGACAAATGCATTAAATCTTTGTGTTCTTCATTAAAATAATGGCCAAGAAAGCAAAAAAAGGAATTTCAGTGACACAGAGATCGAGGTGAAACATAGGTGGGGCAATAAAAAAGTATTCATGATGATCAGACTTTTAAAAAAAAGTTAGTTAATATAAATTAATTTCACCACCGATAGTTTTTGCCATCAGCGGTTTCTCTACTTAATTCCAGCAGCATGAAACCGTTATATTTCTGCTGCAGAGCAGACATAAAAGATGTGGCAAATAATTTAATTTGCCAATATTAACTTCTGGGAAATCCTTAAATTCTTTGAACAAATTAAATACGCTAATACTGAACATTGCTGTTTGGTTTCATCAGCTCAGGGGAACCTGATAAAAAAATAACTCGGCCTGGGAGAAAGTGATAAAAGCGGTAGGAACAGTAGAGATGTTCCTGTTGGAAATAAAGTAAAACATGGTTTGATATCAAAGTGAATACAATAAAATGTCCCTCAGCACACAGATGGACCAGATCTAATAAAAAACATGCTCTGATCATCATATTTGACACTTGTTTGGCCAATCGTAATTGGAGACATCGCTTGTGCTGAAATCATTAAGCAAGGAAAAAAAGGACAATCTGCTTCACTAATAAGCAGGACCATTTAGTTCTCGTGGTGCAGTTTGCCAATAATTTAGTCAAAGGTGGTGTAACAGCATCCCATTAAGCTGAAGCGCTTGGTGTAACAAATAAAAGGGGGGGTGGGGGGGGTTGAGTGTTTGCGCACGGAGAGCACAGTTTGCGAGTGACAGGATCTCTGTGCATGATCACCCCCAACATTACATTATGTATGTCTTGGATAATTTCTAATTTCCCAAATATTTATTGCAAATCTGTGCAAAGCTTTTCTGTCAAAGTAAAACTGTTTCACTGTTGTAGTTCCCCCATTTTAACAGTAGATGCTGTTCGTACGAAAAATTAGAGCTGTACTTATATTTAGGAAAATTTCTACGCACAAGTACAAATCGATAAATAACACACAATGCATAGAATTGTTCCTGCACACGAAAAAATATGCACGGATCTGTGCGTAAGTACGGTTGATAAATGAGGGCCCTGGTGAGTAGCTCCAAACCTATACCCATGTGTGCTGCACCCTTACTTACTAGATATCAGTTTACTGTTATAACATTCTGATAAATTAAGGAGAATCTAAAGAACTGCTCGGATTTCATATAAAAACATATTTAGTTGTGCACATTTTTATGTTCACTTTTTATAACACTATTGCAGCTGATTGTGGTTCTTTTTCCTTTTTGAGCCAATTGAATATTATTATTATTATTACAATAACATTACATTGGAAATTGACCAAGACAAAAATAAAAGTCATAACCAAATACAAAAGACCAAAACAACCGGTACAAAGTCAACATTAATAAATTAACCTATGTCGAACACCCTAATGTTTTTCTGCGTCAAGCAACGGACCAAACGCATGTAGTTTGACGCATGTACTTTTCTGCTTCCAATGCTTGCTTCTGAGCAAAAAAGAGTGAGTGGGCGGGGCTTTCTCTGTTGCCATACGTCCTGAACTATGGTAGATCATAACGCGAGAGTGGCTTGGCTTTTATTTGCTAGATAAAGATATACAACGTTGACATTTGGTGCATCAGCGCCCATTGTTCAGCTGCGTTCTGAGTTTGTGGAGTTTAACCATTTGCTCCAGGAGCTACTTATGGATGAGGTTCGCTTTCAGCGCTACTTCTGTCGCCCAATTTTACGACCTCCTAGCTCAAATCTCCTACCAGGACACTAACTACAGGTGCTCTATTCCTCCGTAGGAGCGCCTGTCCATCTGTCTTCGGTAAGGGGTATTTCTGATATTTGAAATCTGCGTTTGGGTTGCCAACCGTTCCTTAAAATACGGAATCGTCCCGTATTTGACTATTAAATGTGCCGTCCCGTTTTGAACTATTAAGGGACGCCATTTGTTCCGTATTTTAATAAATACCTATCATGTGTGTCCGTCATAGGCTTCATACTGCTTTATTCTAACTATGTAGCCTATATAAACATAAATATCACCCTACATTCAGCAAAACTGGTCTAACGGCGGGATCAAACAGGACCGCAAATTGTTTGTTTGCGGCTCGCGAGTAATGCACGCTCAGGATTGATCAGGTAGACACACACACACTAGCGCTTCCATGCAGCACCTTTAAAAATGTCCCAAAAACGCTTACAGGGACATAGGTGACTGGGAAAAGGCCCATCCTTGGCTGGAAAATACCAGTATAGATGAACACCAGGCAAACTGTAAACAATGCAGCCAGTGGCGCACTGGGAACACTGGCTGCAAAGCACACCAGGCACACAAGAACGCAAAAAAACCGACGTCAGTGAGGCTTATGCGACATTTAAGCTAAAATATTCAGAATAGATTACATGTATTGTGCTTTTTCAAAGATGTCTCGTCCATGTGCAATTTTATTTTTGTTGGATTAATTGTAGAGGATTTTGTTGTACAATCAACATAAATCAATCAATATAAATTACAACTTTAAGAACAAATCATAGTAACTGGTTCATTCTTATGCTAATAAATAGATTCAAATGAAACATGTTTGGATAGGTTTCTGGCTGGTGAAATTTTATATTTTAAAGAAATAGCCAATAAATTGTAAGTGAACGTTGCATTAAATCTCTTAGTGTGGTTTGATTGTTGTTCAGACAAGCCATGCAAGCCAATTCAATTAACCATTTGTCATCCCACTCCTAAATTTGTATTTAAGTGAGCAGATAGTTGTGTAAAGGTGTTTAGGGTTCATCTGCAATATCCCCATACAGTCATTTAGAAAGGAAATATTGAAAACACATTGATGGAAGCTCAACAACCACACCTGTTGTTCTCAGCATCGTCATTGTGTTAGATCACACTGCATCTTGTTAAATCACGGCAAGGTAATTTTATTGTATAGCACACTTTCAACACAAGGCAATTCAAGGTGCTTTACTTGATTAAAATTAGAACACAGAAAAGAGAGCATAAATCAATTTGAAGATTAACCTAATTTATAGAAATTTTGCATTAATGTGTTTATTGTGAATAAAGCATTTCAAACTTAACATATGACCATTCTGGATGATCCCCTCCCTAAAACAACCACACCTCCCCGTGAGTCAGATGTACGGTTCGGCCCGTGGTAAAAAAAAAAAAGCCCTGTGTCCCTTATTTTAATTTATGAAAGTTGGCAACCCTAATCTGCGTTTGTTGAAAATGTTTTCACTGGTCCTGTGCTTCATTCAAGATACATGTAGTGATATCACAACAGTGAGATGATCTGATTGGTTGACGCACTGCGTCAAGTTCGGCAAAAGTTAATCTAGATGAACTTCTGCATTGCTTGTGTTTACTATGTTGTTGCTTGCAATGCAAGTAACGCTTGAAAAGTTGAAGGAGCCAACACACCCAACACGCTGCAGAGACTCTGACGGACCTCTGACGTACTCGACCACAGACTTTACATGTAATCTTGCCGCAACTGACGCTGGCGTTTGGGGCGATGTGAACGCACCACAAGTGACAAAAATAAAACAACCTAAGCTATTGAATGTGAAAAAAGAACAAAAATTGCCACAGATCATAAAAGAAAGACTCCAACACATGTTCTAAGATCATTAATTAAGGGAGGAAGCCTGGGAGGAAGAATTAACCATTTTACAACCACCCTTTTGTCAGCTTCATGCACCAGAACACCAGGGACTCAACAGCAAAAAAAAAGCGTAGGTCAGACAAGGTTGGTACCTATCTCTGAGACGCTTGCATTTCTGCTCGGTCTCTGCAAAAAAGTAAGAAAAAAAATAGATCATTAGTGGGATCTCCTGGCCTTGGCTTTTGGGTTATCCAGAAGTCATCCCTTTGGATTTGGAACTGGGTGACGAACTGAAAAATAATAGTTACTGACAAAAGCAAATCTAAGGTATGGAATAAATACAAAAGTCTGTAGGACTCTTACTTAAAAGATTACACAAAAAAGAGTACAACGTAAACAAAGACATTTATCCCAACGCAGTCTAACAAGTTCATCAAGCTTCTTGTTGACTCTGTCAGAAAAACCTTCTTGCTGGTTGTAATTGTTTTGTTTTTTTAACTGTGAGGATCAGAAATCAAGAGCTGGCAGGTTCCAGAGAAAGGAGCCATCATAAGAACTTGGGGTCTAATTTATAAAGCTTGCTTGAGAACAAAAAAGGTATTAAGATTGTGTATGGAACTTTCTGTGCAAACTCTGGTTTATACTGTATACTAATACTGTATACTTCATTTTGATATTTAAAGAACTTCAATAATATCAGTTTTTTACCAATTAAAATGTGGACTTGCAACAAATGTCCCACAAACAAGAGCTGCAGAATGTGACCATAGAAACCATAGATTCTTCCGAGGCCAAGAGGGAAACACAAAGCAACTATTGTTCCTTCTGGCACTGATCCTAGGTGCTGCCTTTCACACTCCCCATATTTTGGAAAAGACAGTTTTGTTCTAATGTGGGAGTCACCAAAATGAAGATCCTAATTATTTAAAATTATCATGTCATCGCTATTTACTGACATGTAAAAAAAAAAGTTAGCTTCATTGTTGTGTGAGATGAATTGTGATTCACTAGAACCACACATAGGCTGTCTAAGCCTCTTAGCCCACATTTCCCTTTAACCTATCAGCATTCTTATTTTAATTACGTTATTAAAGTCTTGAGAAATACAAAGTGTACTTTCGTAAGATTTAATTCAAAGCAAAAATCTAGGCATATTTACTTTAGTTTTTTTATGAAACAAAGAGGACTATAGAATATTTGTCCTTTGATCCCTTTAAATCTGGTAGTAAATAGATTATCCCCAAAATATAAGCTTTATTACATGAGTCAACACAGAAAACGTCAGTCTCGCAATGTGTGTAAAGGCTTCCAAAAAGCTTGAACCCAGGAAAATGGAACGGTCTCATTAGCCACGAATGCAGTTTAAATTGAATTTACTCAAACGTGCGTCAGCAGTTTTCTTATCTTTATCCAGTTAAAGCAGTTTTCGGTTAGTCAATGAACATGTTGTAGTTTTTCAGAAGTTTGCGTTTGAACTGACTATGTGGCAAAGTATGACACAATAACAAACTTTGTTTACGGAAAAAGAAATGTAGCTTTCTTTTTTTACAGACAAACAATGGCTTGCTTTAAAGCCGCAGTCCGGATTTTTTCGGCGAGGTATTTTTTTTAACAGCCACTTGTGCTCCCAGCAGTTTCCGCATCAGTATCTGAACAGAATATTTCTTAAATCACTCCATTCCAGTTCATTCAGTCATGTTTCTTTCTGTTCATATGCAACAGCATTCTTTGCAGTACATACGTCATGTTTTAAAAGACTGGTAGTCAACCACAGTGCAGAGTCCTGCAATGTCACCGGTACGTTTTCAAGATAGAAAAAATAGTTATACAATTCCCTTTCTATGACGCAGCGACCTTTCACTGCTTCAATGATTTTTTTAATAGCACAATTTAAATGCTGTCTTTACAGCGCACAACTCACATTGTGTTCTGCGTCCTAAATGGTTGGAGGCAGTTGTTAATCTCCTCCTGCGCTTGCAAAATGTATCATGTCTGGTTATAACAATATTCTCATCCAGACAAAATAAAGGCAGCACAAACGACTGCTCATAATTATGTTCCTCACTAGGACATGATATCTGTTCCAAGACCTTTGGTGGAGAGAGACGCACCTGATGTCGCAGGGGCGGAGAGACCGTATTGCGTATTAATACTTTTATGTTTTAAATCTACTAAGGTTTCAGTATTAAAACTTGTGAGAAATGTGTGTAAATGTTAATTTATGTCTGGGAGAAATGTACAAAAAAATGGGTTGGCGAGGGGTTTTACAGCCTTCATTCACACCAACCCTATGCGTCAGCATCAGTTGCGGCAAGATTACACGTAAAGTCTATGGTAGAGTACGTCAGAGGTCCGTCAAAGTCTCTGCGGTGCGTTGTGTACATTAGCTTCGTCAACTTCACTTGCGTTACATACGCTGTAAAGACGCGTTGCCTGATGCAGATCAACTGTGCGGTGTGAATGCACCATTAAGTTGCATTCAGACCGCATCCGTTGAATACGTCGAGCAACATATCCAACGGATGAAGATTGACGTATGTACTTTTTGGCTTCCATAGCCTGCTTCTGAGGAAAAAAACAACGCATGGGTAGGGCTTCCTCTGTTGCCGCACGTTCTGCACTATAGTGGATTGTAACGAGAGAGTGACTTGGCTTTATTTGCTAGATAAAGCTAGACAACTTTGACATCGGGTGCATTAGCGCCCACTATTCAGATGCGTTCTGAGTTCGGGGAGTTTAACCATTTGCTCCAGGAGCTGCGTATGGATGAGGTTCGCTTTCAGCGCTACTTCTGTCTTTCCCGCGCCTAATTTTACGACCTCCTTGGCCGCATCGGAGCTTAAATCTCCCACCAAGACACCAACTACAGGTTCTCCGTTCCTCTTTACGAGCGCCTGTCCATCTGTCTTCGGTAAGTGTTATTTATGATTTTTTAAATCTGCGTTGGTTGAAAATGTTTTCACTGGTCCCGCGCTTCATTCAAGATACGTGTATAGTGACATAACTACAGTGAGATGCACTGATTGGTTGCCGCACTGCGTTAACTCCGTTGGATCCGTCAAAAGTTCATCTTGCTAAACTTCTGTGACGCATGCGTTGGTACGTTGCCGTATGAAACGCAAGAGTAGTTGACGGAGCCAACATACTCAACGCAACGCAGAGCCCTTGACGGACCTCTGACGTACTCTACCATAGACTTTACATGTAATCTTGCCGCAGCTGACGCATGGGGCGGTCTGAATGCAGCATTAGTCTTTCGTTATTTGGATACTGCTGCAAAAATTTTATTGTGCAGAAATCACTGTGCAGAAACCAAACACTGTCCACAGTGCCTGGATTTAACTTGATTTCTCATTTCTGAATCGCTGAAAGCGCTGGATGGATAGATAACGACAGCATTGCGTCATCGGCGCAACTTCGGGAAAACTTCCCTCCTTATCCCTCCACCAAAATAGCATAACATTTTCCTCTTTGGGAGTCTTAAACAAAACATTTACCAATATTGTGTATCATTAAGTGTTATAATGGATAATAAGAGAATATTTACTTACGTAAATTAGAAGTGTGAGGCAAAACACAAAACAACCCCCCCCCACAACCACCACCAAAAAAAGCAGCAGATTTTTACACGTATTTTGAATTTCACTCTAATACAAATAAAAATAAGTTTACCCCTAAACAAATCCAAATATAGATACAAACACTGGCTGCTTTGCACACCCCTAATTTCCAGCCATGTAGAGTTTCTTCCACATCAAGGCACATCGTGATCTACGAGATTTACCAAATATAGGGGGTTTCAGCACCTCAAACATAAGAAATATAAAAATTTAAAATGTCTTCCTTATACATGCTCTAGCAATGCCCTGGTCAGCAGAAAGAGCCCTGGCCTTTTCACTGTGGTTACCTCTATATGCCTGTAAATTCACTTCAAGTGTGCTTTCCAGGGCAGCCTGCGTAATGGCGACATGCGCATTCACACAATTGGTGTAGCGTTCACTATCTCCATTATAAACAACCACAGAGCGAGAGGTAACGCAACAGCTAGATGGATTCAGCTGGGTATAAGAGAGCAGCTTCAACCACAAACAAAACTCCATCCCAATCCCCAGATAAATTTATACTATAGTGGCAGTTCTTACCTTTTTTGAAGTCATACCTGCAAATCTGTAAATTGTCCAGGGCGGGACTAACTCTGCTGTTGTTTCTGTTCCTTCGTTTGTAAGCTCTACATGTCCGCCTCATGGACCAAGTTACCATTCAGGCTGCCTTTACCTATTTGGCCTGAAGGGGCACTCATGAGCAAAAAAACGTTCAAACCTCACATAAGCTGTGTTTCTATTACCCATGAAATTGCCCAAATTGAAGTTGCGAAAATAAATTCGGCCAATGGAAACACGCCAATTTCGCAAAAACTCACCTTTTTCAATAAAAGTTTTTGCGCTTCAATGAGGTGGTTTTTCGAGCGTATCAAAATTAATATATTTAGCAAAACAGCAATGGAAACACCTTTTTCACATCACGAGTCACATGAGCAACAACTGGATGTTACTACGAGCAAAAAAGATGTAGTAGTAGTAGGAGTAAGATGCCGCAGCATGTTTGTGTTCACAAAGAGACAGAGTTGGTTCATGATAAAGGCATAACTAATATATTAGATTCAAAACAGCAAAGAAACGCGAGCATTTACCATGACAACTCTCATGTAAAAAGGGCTTGTCGCTATAATGCCTCTAAAAGCCGTCTACGTGTGCTCCTCATGGCTGATGAGCGCCAGTGCCATGCTTGCAATATGAATAGATCTACTGTAAATGTTCACATCCATTACCACTTTTCTTACTCACGTGAAAACTTGTGATTTAAACTAATTTTGTTATTTAATGGAAACACCGCAATTTCGAAATTGTGTTTTTTTGACACTGACAATATCGTCAAAATTTTGCACATATTTGTAATCGACACGCATGTATAGTTGCTTTAAGGAAACACAAAAAAGCCATTTTTTTAATGTTCTCTGTGAGCGGATAACATCAAGACTTTGACTGGTGTAAAATTCTATCCTCAACGCCTTGGGTACCAAACCAGTCAGGGATGTGGGAGTTTTAACACTGACACTTTTATCAGTGATTAGATTTAACTCACATGTTTTTTCCAATTTCAAAGTTTACTTCCTCACCCTGTTTTTCTGGAGCTTTTGTGTCTCATCACTGAGGGTGGCTTGATATTACATTTTAGCCTAAATCACTAATGTATTGTTTACAGTTATCTCATGATGCTAACTGGATTTTAGCCTATTTCTTTACTTGTCCAACCAGTTTGTTCAGGATAGGCGGTTGCTGGAGGCATCAGTTTCAGATAATGGTCAGAAATGTTCACATCAAAGCAATCAGAATAAACAATTTAGCTTTAAATAAGATTCTGTTTTTTAGCTACCGTTGGTGATTATCTTTGTCAAAAATGAAACATGTTTTTTTATCCAAAATACACATCTGTTTTAAGTCTGTATAAGATTCCTAATTTAATTTTAATGTTAATAAGGGTTGATGTGAGGATATGACAAAGAGTGAGGAGGACAGAGAAAAAGAGAAAGTTAAAGGCAGACAACCTGAGAGCAGACAGTACAGTTGTCAAAATGATAAATATTTAAATAGAAATTGACACAAATAAAATTTGCCAAACTGTGGCACATCTTCAGACAGCAGCACTGCAATACTGGATATACTTAGCTCCTCTCCTTCCTACAACCATTCACCTGACCAAAACAATGAGCTGCTGTTGGAAGTTTAAACCGTGCTAACATGGCAAGTACATCCAAAAAAACAAAAATGTGACCCTCTTTAGCCGGCAGGCAAACACAAAAGTGTTGTTCTAAAGGTACTTTCACTGCAAGGCAGACAGACTCACTTTCCATTTTCCAAAATTACAGCTCTAAACTTTATATAGTTACTCATAATTTTAAGGGTTCAGATGAGTTGGCAAAATGTAGATCAAAAGAAAATGAAGCCATCCTTCTGAAAGTCACTTTGAATTTGGTAGTGAACATGTATAAAAACAAAAATTACGACAGAATATTCTGTTACTTCCTGTTTTGTTATCTAGTCTTTTTTTCAGTCATGGTAACCATCAATATTTATTGATAATGACTCAGTTCCTCTCAGTTTTTCTAACTGACCACAACTATAAATTGCGTCTTCATTTCCAGATGAGAACAAAACAGAACATCTTGCCTAAATAATTAGAACATCCGAAACGAGCTTTTTGTCTAATTGTGTTTCAATGAGAGTGTTTACATTATTTTGTATTCCCACAATAAGAAGTGTTTTTCTTCACACACTCACAAAAGGCCGATGGACAGATAGTCCAGCCACAACAAAGGCAGATCATTCAGTTTTTGTACACACTTTAAATGTGGTCTCTTGGCTACACAGCAGTTGTGTTATGCCAACTCTGAATTGAAAAAACAAATATGTACAGTAAACGGCTTCCGTCAAACTGTGAACGATGACTTCCTCTGCCAATCTTCTCCATGTGGCAGGAAACCAACTTTTCCTGTTTGTACAGTGTTACACTGAAATCTGCCACAGGCACATGCAGCACACATCAAACATCTAAACCCAGTATCAGGAGATAAAGTTGGGGATGATGACAGGGTTTCTCAAAAGCATCACGGATTTAAGTAATTGTTTGGGCTGCTCTGTATGGCTGGTGCCAAATCATGTCCTGGGTTTGATTGCATGCAAAGCTCCATTTTGTGTTAGTTGTGTTCTGACAAACTCATGACAACAAAAATATTTTTATAACCTGGAATATGAAATTGAAAATGAAAGTTATTTAATTTATACAAGTAAACTTATTTATACTAAATATATAAATAGCTGGTGTTGTCCTTTGATGGTTTGGTGACCTTTCATGTCTATGACAGATGGAAATAGGCATCAGCCCCTGCAATCCTGCAAGGATAGGCAAGTAAAGAGGCTTTAATCCAACAACACTAACACGCAATTTCAATTACATGAGCTGGCTCCCTGGGGTTGGCAATGGTCACCCCAGTTATTTTCTCCCCATCCCCATGCCTCTGTCCACCTGCTCCTTCATTCTACCATTCACAAGGCCTTGGGACGTGGGCACGTCACTGGGGTGCGGGATGGAGCTTCCGTCTTCGCTACCCGGTGGCGGCCTGGGTCCCGATTTTATTGAGCAATTTAGACACTACACTTGCAACATTTACAGGGAACGCACATGTAGGGACCTGGCGGTGTGGCGCCACAGGCGAGGCCCCCCGTTGTGGGGGCCTCGCCTGTGGTGCCGGCACCCACTGGTTAAACGCATCTAGACACTGAGGGCCCGGGGGGGGAGATGGGGGTACCCGGCAGTATTCCCATGTCCCCCCCCTCTGTTTTAAGTGCACATTAGAACAACACGCAACAACACCACATTGAGCTGGGGGAGAGAGGCTGGGGGGTCTTTCCACACCCCTGTTCGTTGGACCATCAGGGGTCGGAGCCCGGATAGAACATCACGCCGTCTGGTCGGGGTCCTGGGCTGGTGGGCTGCTCTTGCCGGTGTGGGGGCCTTGGCGGTCTACTTGTCCCCGTCCTGGTGGGCAAAGGGGTCTGTCTCCTGGGTGCAGGGGCAGGGTTCTCTACTGGGGCGTCTGTCCCTGGGCCTGGGAGTATGGAGTATAGTGTACGTATGGGGGGTATGAATGAGGGTATAGCGTCCTTTTTTCGTATGTCCTGTATTTGTAAGAATGTGTACACATGAGAGGGAGGGTACGTATGAGTGTCTCTGTCTGTCTATGTCTACCTGTCAGGTTGGGTGTTTGGCTGCTCTCTGGCCTGATGCATCTTCTTCCCTCCCCGTCACTCCCCGTCGGTGATGGTTGCTCCTGCCCGCTGGTTGATGATGACTCTCGATGCATGGGGCTGGGGGTCCCGGTTGCGGCCCGGCTCGGTCCTGGTGCATGTCGGGCGGGTCCTGGGTGGTCCGGTGTGTCGGGCGGCCGCTGTTTCGGGCCGATGTCCTCCTTGGATTGACTGGGGCACCTCTTATGGGGGTGCCGGGGTTTTAGAATAGGTTGGTGCCGTCCGGTGGATCGGTGGGGACCGTGCCTGGCGCCCAGTCCTCCTGCCGGTTCCAGGACTTCAGCTGGCTGGTCTGTTCGCCTGGTGGGGCTGTCCGGCATTGGCTGGGCCCCTGATCTTGGCGCCCCACGTGGGGCGGGATCTGGACCCTGGAGCTGGAAGATCTGGATGTCCAGGTGCCGGCTGGGCGTGGCCTGGGGAGGGCGTACATCCCCTGTGGCTCTTGCTGTGGCTCCCTGGCGTGTGGATGTGTGGAGGCGGGCCGGGTTGTTGGCGGTGGGTACTGGTCCGGGGTGGCGGCGGCGTGTGTTGTCCGTCGGTTGGCTGCGGGTCCTCCTTGCCTGCGGCGGCGGCGGGGGGCCCTTGTCGGCTGGTCCCTGGTTGGGGCCCCGCTGGGGGGCGGGGTGCCCCTGGTCCCCGTGGCCTCCGGTTCCTGGTCCGGGCCCGCCCTGGCGTAGCCGGTTACCGGCGGAGCCCGTGGGCTCGTCACTGCGATCTCTCGGGCCCCAGCATCGCGGCTGGTGGGTGCTCCCCTGGGACTTCCATCTGTTCCTCTCTTGGTGGGTGATCGACCCTGCGCTGATCCGCCTGTGGACTCTGTACTCTGTGGGACGCTGGATGCATACATCTCTTGCCTCCTCCATGTCTGTGCCGATTCCTGTAGGACGGATTGACGGTTCCTTACACCAGCTATCAATCACTTGCATGGGGAAACCTTATTCAGACCTGCATGCTCGCACACACATAGGTGTGGGGACATAGGTGAGGACGGACATATCTTAAGCTGAGGTTATCATCATTAGTTAGTTGTTCACAGGAGCTTACCAGAAACATTTGTATTATGTTCATTAATCAATGCTTGTGTGTAGTGAATGTGTAATTCTTTGTTTATTCTACCAGATCCGAACTATTGGTTTGGTTCTGTACAGTTTGTTGTTTTTGTTTTGTATTACTGTTTCTCTGCCGTCCGGCAGAGGTGGAGGACTGGGATGTTTTCTTGTGTTCTTTATTTGCCTCCCTGTCTTGTGTCGTCGGTTCGCCCCTCTGTTGGTCCGGTTTCTTTTCTTCACCTTCTTCCTTTCTCCCTTCTTGTCTCAGTTTAATGTCCATGACGTCAGGAAATTGAACCCACAGTAATCACTAATAAAGATTTTTCATACATATACATCAAGTGGCGTACTACAGCGAAGCTGTAATACTCTGCTTGGGAAAGTAAAACTGTTGGGCTTGTACTTGGTACTCAGACACCAATTCTGAGTAGCATACTGCTAGACAGGACACGTTAAAAAAAAAAAAATTACATGACTTGCTACTGCAAAAAAACAACAAAAAACTTGCTACTGCAAACTTCAACAAGGTTCCCAAATTGCACAGACAACATGACCAAATGGACTAAGTTCAGCTTCCACAGCCTCCCTGTCCGCAACCTGCTCACACTATAGCTTCAATGGCAGACTTCTGCAATGTCACTGAAATTGCCAGCTAGTGTAAATTGGAATCGTTTGGATTAAAAGACCCCGGAAGGCAACAAAAAACCACCTATGAGATGCTCCGAACTCCAAGGTGAATAGTGCTAGCGATTCATAACAAAACATTGGTGAAATGATGACGTTTCATGGCAGATAATGCCTTGCTTAAAGGAGACACTTCCTGTACCCCCCAAAAACTCCCATTATATGGATATACACTGATCTCAAATGGATATAAACTCTCCAAAAGAATCCAAGTGGCACCAAACTTGTGTTGGTAACTAAATGAACGTAATACATGCTATAAATTAGGGGTCACCCAAAATAGTTGAAAATTGGTTGCATCAATATGTGGAGCGTAGTTCGACCAATAACCTAAAGGTCAAATCTTCACAGCTGAAACAAGCATACCATTTTGGCAATATGGGGATGCTAAATAACTAATTCCACACAGAAAAACTGGTTTTGTATGATTATATGAAGTTATATACAGCCTGTAAATATGATAATGCTGCAAATCGAAATGTGAAAAAGAAAAAAAAAGTGGAATTAACATTGTAACGGCACCTAGGAAAGTAGTCACTACAGAGAGAATTTTGATTGCATTCCTAACATTTTTGCACTGCATGACCACAAGGGGGCAGTTATCTTTGTAGCTCTTGCATGAACAAGTGGAGACTGATGAAAACCTAACAGTCAGCACAGACACGCCACTCCCGTGCACCGCTGTCTCTAAGATGGTGCATGGACAAACACCACAAAACACTGACAACAACATAACTCAAAGGATAACTAAAGAACACATTTGGAACACAAACTATAATGTAAAACTGAGAACTTCTACAATTAACACAAATACATTACCCATAATTCTATGCATACAACCATTCACCCGAGCAGTCTGCACTCATAGATCATTTGACCATCAGTGGACTATAGAAAGATTAAACAATTCTGATTCGAATGTGTAAATCCTTAGTCGGTGACACCCCTACTATAAGCAAGGTACATGTTGAAAAAACAACAACTTCACTCTTAAGTGGAGAGGATTTGTATCTGCAAACTGTTGATGATGGGAGCTGATTGTTCTCTCGAAAAAAACTCTACTTTTACTCATAGCAGGAGGGGAATGTACTCCAGCTCATGTTTGAGCTCACTGGGTGAGGTAGCATCAGTAAGGCGTCTGCCTCAATCCTTGTGAGTCAATTCGCCAGTTCTCCTTGAATCCATCAAACAGAGGGAGAAAATTCTCCTGATAGTAAGTGAACCCGTGTTAAAACAGAGATGCAGAAAACAGCATGTGTTTCCCTTTGCTCTGACAGTCATTGATAATCTCAAGAGTTCACCCACCTAGTTCTTTCCACTGGCCTGTCAGCGAGGGATAGCCAAGCACAGTGGTTTGAAACCTCACCCAAAAGAAGAAAAGGTTATGCTTGCCAATGCTGGTTGTCGCAGGATGTTTGGTAAAATAAAGCAGTTTACTAGAATCTTACGTAGCTCAGACAAGGCCTGGACTTTCTTCAGAGAAGTTTAAGAAAGTGTAGACTGCATACTAGGGCAGGAATGTTTTTAGAAACGTTGCCACAGTATGAACTACTAATAGTTTTTACACACGCCAGTACAGAACAGAGTAGCATTCACAGAGTAAGCAATCAAGAGTAGGCAGGTTTTGCATTTACTTGCAAAAACTGACTTTATAAGAGTTATTTCGCTTAAAAGGAAAACATTTTAAAGAATGAAAATGAGAAAGACATCATGGTTTGATAGTTTAAAAGTGCACAGTATTCATGAAATTTTGAGGAAAAAAAAGTGGATACTGTTTCTTCTGGATGCATACAAAACCTTTAGAGTAAAACGTGTGTAATACTGAACTTGGATAAAAGAGTTTACCTGAGTTGTATATCATTTTATTGCCTAGACTGCAGGGCTGAAAATGACATCTGTATCACAAGTATAGAGAATTATTTTGTATTTCACATCCATCCATCCGATATTAAATTGCAGGGGCAACAGATCCAGGATGGAACCCTGGCTCCCCAGCTACACCCTCCAGTTCATTCAGAGGTATCCCAAGGTGGATATATTTTCTCTCCAGTGAATTTTTGGTTCTTCCCAGGGTGGTCCCTTTGGCAACCTCCCTATCAGAACCCCAGACCACCTTATTATACTCCCTTTGAAGCAGAGAAACAGTGATTCTACTTTGAACTCTTCCCAGACAATGGAGGTCCTCATCCTATCTCTAAGGCTGTGTTCAACCACCATCAGAAGGAAGCTCATTTTAGCTGCTTTTATTAATGACTTCAGATTGTAAGAAAATATTTTACTTACTTTTCTTTTACAATTTTTATAGTCATTTAATAAGGCCTTTCACTGTCAGCTGCAGAAGAAACACATTTGTTCGAGAAAGAGAGGAAACCGACCATTGTCATGATGCAGTGGAGATGATGGTAGGACCCAAATACAGACAGGATGAGATATGTAAGATTATTATTTCCAGGAACAGACAGGAGAAACACCATGGGAAGATGGGAACAAAACACCAGAGGAAGAGAGGTGAGTAAATACTGCGAGGATGATAACCGTGATAAGAAACATGTGGCTTGATAAGAACAGGTTTCAGGTGAAACATGAGACCAGGGGACAAACTTAGGTATATAAAGAGCTGGGAACGACCCAGAAATGCAAACACAGAAAAACCAGAACATGTCAAACCAATCATTTCAGAGCTGTGTGCGAGAACTTTCTCAAACTGTTTGCATACATACACAATCTTATCTTCAGCCTGTGTTGTTTGGCATTGACCTCATCAGTGCACATGCTTTACCATAAACTCCTGCTCCCTCTGAGACGCAGGCCACCCACTGTACCCACCAAACAACCCTAACTCTACGAGAAAGCTGTAGGGCTTTTTCATGCTCTGGGCTCCACATAGGAAAGCGACTGCCAATGATCTCAGTATAACAGACTCATCTGTATGTAAAAAGGAAGGACTTTGTTACAGTAAGTTATGATGGTGTTTACCAGATAGTCTTAGATGCCAACTTTATTAAATTTAAGTTAAAGATCACAAAGATCAAAAAGGTTTGGTCTTGTTGCTTACATTTTTGAATATCTGCTTTATAATGGAATCTAGGTTTGAATGTAGAAACTAAGTGTTGTCAGTTTCTGAAATGATGGGTGTGGTTAATAAAGCAGGATCCATCTATGTCTTATGGAGAAAATAGACTCACATCTTTGTGTGTGTAATGCATAGCAACCGTTTAGAGTTCGTAGTTAGTTTTAAGTTAGTATAATTTGAAATTGTACATGTGTAAATGGATTTTGTAATTGTAATTTCTTTATATTTTTGTGTACATTTAAACACACAGTTGCAAGTGCCCGAAGTTACGCACAAACAATAGCTAAAATTACACACACACGGATATATAGATAACTATTTAAAATGGCAATACCACACATCCCAAACAGGTGATTAAGCCATCAAATGAAGGAATAATTAGAAGGAATAATTATTAAACCGTTTCCCAGTTTAAATTGACTGTCTATTTAGGAAAACTGAGCTCTGGTTTAAGCACTTTCAGTCCTTTTAATCAATTTTCTAGAAGCAGGAGATCATCTCTTCCCAAAATTGTCCATCTGGTGGATTCCTACTTCTAAAAAACAGCCTCAGGTAAAATAACTCAGCTAGTCTGCCAGACAAAGATGGCACGGATTATAGGCAGCTGCTGGGAAGAAGTTGACTGAGCATCTGATGTGAAATGAGCAAAAAGGAAGTGAACACGACATTAGAAAGAAAACATATTTCCTGTTGCCTAAAAGAAATCTTAGGTTTGAAATGTGATGGGAATGAAGTATAAATAATTTACCATACAGGTATTTAATGTTTTTATGTTTCAACAAAACACTGATACCTACCTTGAGCTAAGTAGCCATTTTATGGATAAATGACTGATATTTTAGAGTTATGTGGCCTGTAACACAAACAGTCTTGAGTTAAAACCAGTTTTTTACAGGGCTAAAAATACAAATAAATAAATAAAAGGCATAGACCAAAATAAATAAAAATTACAAAAAAAACGTATGTATCTTCATTAAACTCTCAAGAAGGTGCCTTAGTTAGATAGATTTATACTCCTGTATTTCCCTTCAGTGACAGCCAAATCGATGATGTACAAAGGCAAAACAAATAAAATACTATTAAAATACCTGCATTTGCATATGGTCTACTGAAGTGAAATTAGTGTAATTTGAATAAATATACTCTGTTATGAGGAGACTGTCAACTGGCCCAAATTCGATTTAAACTACAAACCAATAGGAAATGTGTAGTAATACAAAGTTTTTTTTAAAACAACAATTCAATCTACTGAAGACTTTAATATTTTTGTGGTCATCTTTAAAATTTAATAAAACACTGACACAAAATGATTGAAAACATGTATAGGAAATTGTTCAAAAGAAAAATAACAAACAACGCAACCCAAAATAAAACATACTGAAGAACACAGGATCCATCATATATATATATATATATCTAAAACCATACACAACAGAAACATATCCAAATAAAGCTAGAGGAATATATCAGGAAAAAGGTGCATAAATAAGTGGAAACAGCTGGGATTAGAAGGACATTATGCTGAATATTTAACGAAACAATTTTTTCTACCCTGTTTGACAAGGACTGAGGTTTTTAGAAATGCTTTTCAAAGTGGAGATTGATTAATTAATCTGTTTATAAAAGTGGAGTGAAAGTGCAAAGCTCATTAAAAAAGTCGCAGAGTCAGTCTTTCTCCAGTGCCGGTAATCCGTCCATGTGGACCACGCGTGTAGGGCACCAAATGGCTGTGGAGCACATTCTTTCCATTCAGAGTATCTTTATACTCTCTAACTTGTTCATACAACAGCAGATCTTGTAAAACTAAGCTAGAAAAAAGCGCTTGGACAATCGATAAAATAACAAATTTCTGAGGGGATAAATGCTGTTTCTGAGTATATGAGAATTTTTTGACAAAGACCGTGATGTTGCCACACCTAAAACTTCGATTTCATCTGTCCACTTGCAGACACTTCAAAAAGAGTAAACACAGATCTTCACTTTGGCAAACGGTCTTAGAAACAATCGTTTTTGGTGCCTTTCCATGTGGAACAAATGCAAAACCATTGAAACATATCTCAGTTTTGTCATTATCATTTTTTGACATGGCATTATTATGTTCAGTAGACACCTGTTTTTAAGCATTGCCTCGAATAGGCATCAAGAGTTGAAGGAAGAGAGAGAAAAAGAAGGGATAGTGGACCGATGCTTGAATCTGAACACAAACATGCTTTAGTAATTTTTTTAAAGGGATGCCATAATTTGTGGTATATTTAAACACATTTCTTTGCTTGGTCTAGATAGATTTCTAAAACTATTATTAGCCATTTTAGAATTATACAAGGAATTTGTTCTCCACACAATAATGTCCGGTGCTCCCAGACTTTTCTTCAAAGTCAAAAGAAAAGTGCAGATCAAAACTTTGAATGGTTGAGAGTGTGGAAACGGAGTGCGCTACAAACCATCCAATTAGAAGCAAATGGGCCAGAACTATATTAGGGAAAATCACATCAAAGCTATCCAACTTTTAATGGATTGGGAAGTAGATTAAAAAAGGATTCAGAAAAACTTGCCAGGAATCTTTTTCAGTTTGGAAAACATTACGTAACATGTACACTTTTCCCTTTTTCCTTCTCTTATAGAGGACTTTGTTAAATGGTTCCCCAGAGAACCACATAGTCCCTTGTCTGCTCAGACAAAGAAAATTAAGGAAAGTAGGGGATTTGAGCCCTAATCTGAGTAAGATCTTATCAGTTCGCTTTTCTCTCCAGTGTTGGCCTTAGGGGCAGTTTACACGACAACGTTTTTCAGCAAAACAAAGGTTTTTCTCTGCGATTCGGCCTCTCATTTACGTGAGAACAGGGTGTCAGAGGGGAGGAAACACCTTTCCAGAGTGGAGAATTCTGACAACGCTGGGTGATTCATTGTCATGTAAACGCAATGTCGGGGTTAAAGGGAGCCCGCATTCGACCAGGTTTTTGATGGCATGGCGATCTTGGTTCAGAGAGAAGGAAGGCCTTGATCCTCACAGGTTTTATTTTTTTCTCTGCATGTTACAACAAATATTGGAGAATTAGATACACAATAAAATCGTAGTAGAAATTACCAAAAACCTAAAATTCCAAGTGAAAAATTAAAATTTTCTGTGAAATTACTGCACGGTTTCACATTTTAAGCATTGGTTCATCGGCCCGATACCCAATACCAGTATCGGCGCATCCCTAGTTTCACAAGATATTTGGAAAAAATAGAAAGCAATTATAAATGGGGGACTTTTAGTCAATGAGGAGACAGTCCTCCCTCAACATAATAATATGCTCTTTCAGTGCTGCATTGGTCACTGCTCGGCTTTGAAACCAGCGGCTTTTGTGAGTCACATTGATAATTTTAAGAACATGTAAAAATACTTAGATGACACAAATTTGTACTTAAATGTTGGTTTTATTTTGACTTTAGATTGCATGTTAAATGATATCTATGAGAAATAAGAGGTAAATATTGTACACTTTTTCATAGTTTGAAAGTCAACTTTTACACTTTTTCTAAATCTACATTAGAGTTTTGCTTATGCTTTGGCTTCAGCAGTGGGAAAGACTTCAAAACTAAATTGGAATTCAGCACTATGAGTTCTGAGTTGTGACAACTGAAATGCAGTCCGACCCAAGAAAGATTTTACTGCACCGCTCCAGACAGAAGCTTGGAAGGCGACAATGGATGAGAGGAGGCTCGATGACGGCGATGACAGTGAGTCAGAAGGACAAAAGACAAAGCCAAACGGTTTGAGCATTGCCACAGGGACATTAGGCTTTTCATGTGCGGAAGAGTTTCAGCTATTCCCAAGAGTATCAGGCTCAACAGGGATATAACAGAAATTCAAATTAAAGAAAGTGGAGGTCTCACACACTCCAGAGTCAGTACATTAATAATACAAGACAATAAAAGACACAAAAAAAGGAATGAAGGGTGTTAATCATCTGTGGATGAATCGTTAACTATGTCCTAGGCCTTCACTGCAGTACAGTAAAACAGCAGCAATGAACAAAGTTTGTGCACATGTGATTTAGGATCAAAACTAGATGGGAGTTAACTTTATTTTTTTTGTGGGCTTTCTGGCATTTTTATTATGATAGTTTGTATTTCAAGCATCTGCTCACATTTTTATGAGATGAGAAATTAAGTGAAGATATGCACCAGCATTTTCCATCTGTACCTCTTTTAAAGCCATTCATTCAGGGACATTTATGGTGAAATGTTTGAATGAGCTATGAAAACCAAATATAAATTCAATTCAATTCAAAAATACTTTGTTGATCCTGGAGGGAAATTGATAGTTTTGTTGTAGCTCATAACTAATTCATTCTTCAAGGAGTTGTTGTAGATCATTATGGTTGTGGGGAGAAAGGATTTCCTGTAGCAGTCTGTGTTGCAGTGAAACTGAAGAAGCCTCCGACTGAAGATAGTCTGTTGCTGATAGTCACATGAAGAGGATGCTCAGGGTTGTCCATAATCTTTTTAATTTTATGAAGAATCCTCCTTTGCATCATTATCTCCAGTTGTTCCAAAGGTGTCCCCACAACGGAACCAGCCTTCTTCATCAGGTTATTGAGCCATTTTAAGTCTCTGGATCTGATGCTGCTACCCCAAAAGCTGCAGAATGAACTCTCCACAACAGACTTGTAGAAGATTTGCAGCATCTTGTTGGAAACCTTGAAGGACCTCAGCTTCCTCAAAAAGTACAGTCTGCTCTGTTCTTTCTTGTAGATGGCTTCACTGTTGATTCTCCAGTCCAGTCTGTTGTCCAGGTGAATTCCGAGGTTTTTATACTGCTGAACCACTTTCACTTCTACAATGATGGAAACAGTCTTTGACTTATCCCTATTTCTTCTGAAATCTACAATCATCTCCTTCGTTTTGTTCATATTTAAGGTAAGATGATTGTTTCCACACCATGCCACAAAGCAGTCCACCAGCTCTCTGTATACAGCTTCTTATCCATCTCTGATACACCTGACAATTGCAGAATCGTCTGAGTATTTCTGCAAATGACAGTCCCTGTCTTATAAGTAAGTGGAAGTATGAGGTGTACAGAGTGAAAAGGAATTGTCCCTTGTGGTGCTCCTGTGCGGCTGACCAGCTGGTTTGACACGCTATTCTTCCGTCTCAAAAACTGTAGTCTGTTTGTCAGGTAGTCATTGATCCAGCTGATTATTGAGGCCTCCACCTGTATCTTTAGGAGTTTCTGATAAAGTAAATTGGAGTAAATTGAAATTGCAGAAATCAAAGAATGTGATTCTTACATTGCTGCCTGCTTTGTATTGATGACATGCTGATGATGGGATCTTCAACACCAACTCCATGGCAATAAGCAAATAGCAGGGGGTCCTGGTATGTTCTAGTTTGTTTAATCAGGGGGGGCAACAAGAGTCTCTTCAGGACCTTCATGATGTGGGATGTCGGGGCAACAGGTCTGCCTCTTCACCTGACCTTTAGAGACAGACAGGTGGGAGAGTGAGATAAAGGGGATAGCAGCATCTCCTGACTTGGTTCAAGAGAAAGTTGTTGAAGTAGAAGAGTTAATGACTGAGGTGGAAGATAAAACATCTGAGGTGTGTAAGGACAGATGTGGGTCAGATGTGAGGGGGATGTCTCTGGCTGGGGACAGAATGATGCTGAGCTTGTTTCTGAACTGAACCTTTTGAAGAATGTGTTCAGTTCATTGGCACTATCAAGACTTCCATCAATCCAATCCTTCGTACTTAAAGCCTGTGATCTTTTTCATTCCAGACCAGACATCTCTGATATGGTTCTTCTGTAGTTCGCTCTCCAGCTTCTTCCTGTAAGCCTCCTTATTGTCCCTAATTTTTACTTTTAGTTGCTTCTGTATACTCCTTAATAACTCCCTATCTCCCTCCCTGAAGGCTTTTTTTTCTTGGTCAGCTGTTCCTTCAGCTTACTGGTGATCCAGGGTTTGTTATTAGGGAAGCATCTCACTCTTCTGGATGGGGTTGTCCACGTAGAAGTTTATGTAGTCAGTCACACACTCAGTCATGGCATTGATGTCCTCTCCATGTGGCTGGCAAAGAGTCGTTCAGTTTGTGGACTCAAAGCAACCCTGCAAGGCTTCTTCGGCTTCATGTTACCATTTTCTAAAAGTTCTTTTTGTTGCAGGTTGCCTCTGAACAAGTGGTTGCCTCTAAACAAGTGCTTCAAAGGAAACTGGTAAAGCAAAAATGAATTAGCTCATTCACTATGAATTACTGCTGTTTTGACACAGTCTTCAGTGAGCATGAAAGAAAAGTCATGTTCATGATTAAGGAGAGAAACTAATCAAATTAATTCATCTTTAACATACTTTTTTGAAATATCCAATTACCTTACTAAAATAAAACAATGTATTTTATTGGTTTGAATTCGCTTCAGAGATTAGGTTTCTAAAGACTGCTTTCTTCTTTCAGCCTAGCATTTCTGTTACCCCTTTAGGTTGAAGCAACTTTGTTGCAGGTTTTTCTTTGGCACCATTTGTATGTAAAATGCACAGAATTCGAACGGTAATGAAAAAGAACAATATCCTGACAAGTAGGGATGCACCGATACAAACATTGGTATTGGGAACTTCACCCATACCATGAACTGATACTTAAAGGTGGAAAAACTGCAATAGCTTAACAGAAAATGTTTATTTTTTCACTTGAAATTTAGTTTTTTTATAATTTTTATTTTGTATCTAAATCCCCATTATTTGTTCTAACAAGAGAAGAAAATAAAAACTGTCTTCCATTTCATTGCATTTTTTGAGTGGTAGAAGTATCAGCATTGTTACTCGGTATTGGCAAGAGCTCAGATACAAATGTCTATTATATCGGTTTGAAAAAAGTTATGTTGTTGCATTCCTATTTAGAAGTATCTTTAAAAGATCAGAATTATGGTTTGAATCCAATTATGAACCTTAAACACTGAAGTTCTTAAGTGCTGTGTATATGTTTATTAGTGTATAGTGGTTGAGCACCAAACTCAGTAACTTGACTAGCCATAACTTGCTAAATTGTTAGGCTAACACTGGCATGTTTATCTTCTGTTTAGATAACACTTATTGCCTTATAATGTGGATGAAAAATGATAAACTGAAATATGCTGTAACTGCATTTATAGTCTCAATTTCAATGCAAATTGTATTGTAAAAGGTAAGAAACACCATGGAAAAACAAAATGAAGGTGCAATTTTGCGGTATGACACAAACTGGAGTCTCCTGATTATTGATACCAACTAGTTTTTCTGACCAACTAAGTACTTTAATGGCTAAATATAGTTCATAAATATTCCGAAACACTACAAAAAAAATAATAATAATAATTCTATAAACTCTAGCATCACCTTAATTATTTTTGGGTACATCTAAACAACATTTTAGTCTGAAAAGTTGCCATCAGTCACTTTTGGCATGCATAAGATGCATCATGAAAATTGTTTTCCAGCTGCTTCACCCATGATTAAATTCGTTTGTCTTCCAGGTTCTGAGGGAGAGTTTAAATCCAAGAAGTATGTTGACCCTGGAGGCATGACTGCTTCCCCAGTGTTCTTGCCAACAAGGAGCATCATAGTGTGACAAGCTTAACAAAAGCCAAACTTAAGAGGAAACCGTAGACAAGCAAAGACAGACAAAATCTGCTAATGATTTTTGCTGAAAACCATTCCAAGGACTGTTTGTTTCAAAGTGAAAAGGCGAAGAGAAAGCAAAGCAAAGCACTGACTGGACATGATCTGACAAGCCTGAACTTCTGTCCCATAGATGACTGAGTGCAGACAAGAATTTCTCAGAGACTGTAGGTCTTTTATCTTTGACTGATGATTTTTCTTTTCTTTTGCTGTGACTTGTCAAAGCTTTATTACAATGTTTTGTTTAGTTCAGTTCATAGCATTGAGAAATAATGTGCTGCCAAGAAATTATTAAATGGTAAACAAGGCTGCAAATCAATACACCGCAGTAACTGTGCCTGGAGCAGTTTGAATAATTAATTAGAAGCAAAGTGGTTCAGGCAGAGGCAGACCAGCCATCTGGAGTGCCGGGACATTTCCCTGGAATCCTGGCTGCTGAACTGGCCCACAAGGACATTGCTCATGATCAGTTTGGGTGGTGCTTGATTTCATTACGATATCTGCCCTGCTGAAGCTTTTCTCTTTTTGTGAGAGTATCTGTCAAAACACTGCAGACACGCTTACCCCTCTCCTCCCACATCTTGCTCTAAAGAGAAGCGAGACATGCCAAGAGGAAAGGTGGAGCAGAGTGGGAGAGAATGAAAAAGTAAAAAGCACTGGCCACAGATGAAGCAAAGGTCTGTAAAATAACTGACATGTTTGGCTGTAAGGATTAGACATCAAACACTATTGGAGACAACAGACTCAACTATCCAGTACAACTGTCTTAATGAAGAGGTTAGCTGATGGGCTAAAGCTAACTTAATAAAACTAGTTTTAAGCTGTAACAAAGGATATTGAAAATCTTATAAAAAATATGGACAACCATTTAGACACAAGAAAATACATGATATGAATTTTTAAATCCTAATATTTCATTTAACCGTTATTTAACCAAGTAAAATCCTATTGAGATTAGGAAAAATTTTTTGCTAAATGGACATAGCCAATGCCTTAAAAAATCATCAATTACTGAGACTGAGATGCAGTGATATTACAGGTGGCTTTTGGTTATTTCTTTACAAAGACGGAGAAGTGAGCAGTGTTGCAAAGAGCAAGAGCTCCTACGGCAGTGGTCGTCAGCAATAGTGAGGAATCATAGCAGAAACCTTCAGGTACAATTTAAGTTACAACTCACCCACTTACCAGATTCTAACTCCACCCATATTTTCAGTTTGAAAAATGCTCTAAATGGAGGCGTTTCCTGGCGGACAGATGGGACACATGGGGGTAGAGAGTGGGGCTGTGACTGACAGCGGCACGTTAATCTTATCTATAATACAAAAAGCTATGCTTAAGATCCTAGCTAAATGCTATGCTAAAAATGATAACATATTTAATGGCAACTTTAACTTGTTACAAAGGCAAGGCAAAAATCTGCTTATTTTATATCCCGCTGCGGCGGTGCAGCTGACATCACGTGTACAAGACAATGTCACCTAAATCCAGGTAAATCCAGGTAAATAACAATGTCTGATTCAACTTCAGTTGTAGTGCAGTAGTGCTGTTGAAAAAAAAATAGAAAACCCGATCCTGAATTGATTCTTATAATAATTATAACAACTCAATTTACAAGTCCAGGAATTGATTTAATAGTTCAAAATTTTGTACCCTTTTAAAAACAAAAATTTGAAGACAAAATCCAGACTGCCATTCTAAGCTTGTGTCTAAAATGGTTAATACCGTTTCCCCTGGTAAACTTGTTGCTCAACAAGTGTTGCATCATTAAATTAAAGGCATATAATTAAGGTAACAAAAAAAAAAAACTTTTTAAATAGCACTGACCCATATCATTATTGAATTGGACCAGATCAAATCGGATTGGATCGTGATGACTGATTCTAACCCTTGAAAATCGGAATCAAATTGATTCTTGACATTTGAATCAATACCGAGCTTTATAGTGCAGACTTTTTAACCTGAAGAAGGCACCATGCTGACAGTATGAAGCATTACAATTAATATTTAAAGTGAAAATATTAATTCATATATAAATAAATCTACTGCTAAACTGTTAAATGTGCAAGCTGTACATTTATGAGTGTTGTAGTGTAGAAACAGAATGTCAGTTTATCCTATTTAAGTAGAGATTTTAGTACAAAAATAACATTAATACAAAATACTTATTTTGTAGAAAAATGAAACAAAAAAACTTGTGTGTGGGTGCATAGCCTCAGTTTTATCATTTTACACTCTTACATGGATTCAAACCAGCAAACCACCACTTACAGGACAAATTTGTACCACCTGAGCCTTGGTCACTCCATCGTCATGATGCCAATAAACCATCTTGCACCTCTTCCACCTCTGCTGTTGGCTAAATGCTACATCCTGAAACACTCCTTGACACACAAGCAACACTGGCCCCTTTGACCAAAAGGCAGGTAAAGTGCCTTTCCAAAGGACTGAAACAGACAAAACAGGGGTTTAAACATGCAACCCACTGGTTACAAGACAAACTCCTACCACCTGAGCCACAGTAGCCCCTATACCTGAATATGTTAAAATGTTTGGTTTCACTTTGGCTTTTTGGTCTTTCCGGCCGGTACGAATTGCACCTCTGGAGTTCTGTGAAGTTACCGTTTCCTTACAGAGTAATTGTTTAGTGTTGTAAATTGCTAATTTTTAAATTCTGGCAGCCACAATAACTTAGAGGCACCAAAATATAACAAATTAATTGATCAGAAACTTCCATATAAATGTTTTAATTAGATTTGTTCGCATTGCAGACATTTCCTGAAAATGTCAAACGGTTTGGGTTATGTTGGTGTATAATAAGTAAAAACAAACAAACAATCCCTGGCGAAAACATAACCTCCCTGGCAGAGGTAAATATACCACCTGGTATATACCAGCAGGCAGTAATTTTGACACAGGAGAAGTAAAAAAGTGAACATTAGCTTGCTGCTTTGCTGGCTTTGGTGTCTAAACACAGGAGAGACACAGGAATGCAATGCTGGTCAGTTAGGTTTTTAAGATGTGACCTTGAGAGTTTGACGTCACACTTCGTCAATATTTGGTGCCAAAAGTCTTGATCTGTAAATAGCCAAGTCTCGTTGACGTTATGGTTGTCCAGCTGGGGTCACTGTGGACACGTGAACTGTTTGACAACTTTTGTGTTTTAGATGACCTTCTTTAATCTAAACAAGGGGTGCCCAAAAATGTAAATATGTGCACAAATCTACTCTACATGTCCCTTATAGTTGCTTGTATTTACATTTTAGACCTAATTTGTGATATTTCATATGTATTTCTCTGGCATATTTATAAAAAGTGATACAAGGAGTTGAAGAAAAATCTTAATGCATATTAGACTGACTGTCTGATCAATGCAGATCTTTATATAAAGCCCGGGTCCCCCGGTGGGCCAAATTAAATAGCTTGGGGGCCCCACTTTGGGACATTAGAAGCAATATGTTTCAAAAGGGAGTTCAACTGAGGCTGAACAGAACAGATGAAATTGTGCCCAGAAAAGGAGGGTTCAGAAGATTACATTTCAAGCAAAACCTTTCCCAAAGTCACAAAGGTCTTTAGTGACTGAAGCACATCTGGTAAGTCTTTAGTCATGCATTATGCAGTGACCTAAAAGGAGAATGTAGGGTTTACAAAACCTCATGTCACTGTTTGGCCCAGAACTGTGAAAAAATCCCAAAAGCAGTCATTTGATCAAGCATAAAACAACCACTAATGAGCTAACAAGAGACTGAATAGGGTGTGGTCCACCAGAAATTTTACAACTACATCATACTACAACTATCCTCAGGCCGTCAAAAACGTCTCCAGATTTTTCAATTAAAATTAACACAGAAATGTCAAACCAAACCAAAATTTACAATCCGTTCTGTTTAGCTCCTGCACCTGCCTGAAGACAGTCTCCTGATTTATCTGGAAGATGCACATTTAAAAGGTGTTGTAGCATTGATATTAACTCAAACTACAAAGACTGTCCGTCTAACTAAGTCCAAAAATCTTGTTTTCAGCCAAGTATTTTTTATCTAGTTTTGAGACTTATATACTAAGCAAGAGCAGAATGAGTTAGATTATTAAACTTATTTAGAGAAAATATGTCTTATTTTGAGAATTCTTACCAAGTGATAACATATTCAATTGTATTTACTTTTATTACCTCTGCCAAGAAGGTTATGTTTTTGCCAGGGTTTGTTTGTATTTCTGTCTTCCAGCTAGCAACATAACTCAAAAAGTTGTAGGAGGCTCTACATGACATTGTAGTTTATGTTTTATATTTTGGGGGTGGTTGTTTGGATTGAGCTGCCTTGGCATAAGTCTGTGCTCTCTAACGCCCCAAACGTCAGCGTCAGTTGCGGCAAGATTACATGTAAAGTCTATGGTTGAGTCCGTCACGGTCTCTGCGGCGCTTTGAGTGCGTTGGCTCCGTCAACTTTTCTAGTGTTACTTGCGTTTCAAGCGGCAACATAGCAAACGCAAGCAACGCATAAGTTCATCTAGCTGAACTTTTGACGGACTTGACGTAGTGCAGCAACCAATCAGAGCATCTCACTGTAGTGATATCGCCCCACGTCGATGTTGTCTAGCCAATCACAATCCGCTAGTGTTTTAAATATCCGGCAGAGAAAGGCCCGCCCACCGGTGACCGGTGTCTATCTCGAGTGTTCAACGGGCAAGAGGAGGGGTATTCCATGGACAGGTGACCAGTCAATTTCAGGGCAAAATAGAGATGGACAAGACAAACAATTTTGAGAGAACAAATTATTATTATTTTTTTGGATTGTCGGAGTCCGGAGTACCCAGACGGAATCCACACATGCACAGGGAGAACATTTAAACTGCATGCAAGAAGACCCTGGGTCGGGATTCAAACCCAGGACTTTCATCCAATATGCAACAGTGCTACCAACCGCGCAGTGCATCTGATCTAGTTTTGAGACTTATATACTAAGCAAGAGCAGAGGGTGTTAGATTATTAATCTTATTTAGAGAATATATATCTTATTTTGAAAATTCTTACCAAGTGTCTTACTGTCGTGGAAGATACTAAATTAGTCTAAAACTTCCTAAATTAAGTGAAATAATCTGCTGCATGTGTATATATATCACTCGCCTGATGAACAGTGTCTTCTGTGGCGCTGCAGGGTCAAGATGGTATAGATAATGGATGAATACATGAAATCATATAGGATCTTCTTCCATTTGTTTGCTTTGTCTCTTATATGGTTTGTGGAAACTTGAACTTTCCTACAATAACTCTCTTCTCATCCATGAAGTCTAGCTGTCTAAAGTTGTTCTGTAAGTAAGGCCCTGAAAGAGAATTTGTTCTAAATTATGATCTGCTGTTTGAAGTGTAAATGTAGGACCCAAACATCCTAATCATTTTTTGTTTTTACCTAATCTTATGCCTCATTTAGTTTTTTACTTTTCATGTTTTTTTGTAGTGGTTTGCACAGATGATGCATTTGTTACCTAATGATACAGCTGCTAGGATAGTAGGTATCTTGTTGCCAAATCCTTGGGTTGCATAACAATCATAATGACAGAACTCTTGCACCTCTTCAAAAGATCCTGATTCCTGCTGCTAATAAAGCAGGTGTGCGTTAAACAAACATGTAAAACAACAGGGCACTAGATGACCAACTTGCTAAGTTTGCAGAAAACAATATTTTCTTTGCAGAAACTGAGACCTCAGATACCCTTTCACATCCTTCTAGCTTCATTGAGCAAGTGAGGCGTCTGGTTGCTGAGGGAATAAGCCTTTTGGCTGTTCTGCTGGTTTAATAATGACTTCACTGCTCTCAGCTTTCTGTGTCACTCACTGAAACCCAATTGTCCTATGAAAGTGGGTCATAGGAAATTAACCAGAAAAGCAGAACTCATCTCTTATTTGTTGGTCTAGAAATGTATTTTCACTATATATTTGTCTTTTTTAGTCTGGGCACTATTTTAACATTTTCACATTTGAGCTAGAAAACAACCCCCAACAGCAAATCTAATATATTTAACTTGAAATGTGCCACAATACACACCCATGCAAATATTTGAGTAGCTGTGTTTCAGCCAAAGAAACTCTAGGGGTCGATTCTTACAGAAACACTAAAATGAAAAGATCTCTCACATTTACTGAAACCATCCAGTAGCTTAAACAAACTCTCCATACATCTTAGTTTTGATTATAAATTGCATCAGCTTAACACACACAGAAGTCTCCCCTGGTGCCTCCTACCAGGCTGGGACAGTGTACAAAGCAGCTTGTGTGAAGAGCAGTGGTGTGAAACACAGACATACAGTAAGCGAAAGCCACAGAGGTATGCCAACAATGCGAACCCAAACATAGATCATGTTACCAGATGTGCTTTACAATGACTGCTTCAGTGCTGCAGGTTTTCTAGAAAATAATCATCATGACTAAACATATGACACTTCTGAAACATCCAAAACATACTGTAGGTATCTTTTAAAGATGTCTGAAGAATATTTTATTTACAGCAGTTAATGTTTATAATCAAAGATTTCAGGACTAATAAAAGAACAGACTAGTACTTGTTTGATTATTTATAAAACTAGAATATCAATAAAGAGCCAATTTATTTCTATAATTAAATGAAAATAGTCAGGCTCACACTATGTCAATTAATTATACACTTATATATAACTTTAAGTGACACCAAACATTAATAAGAATATAACATAATACCGATAAAACAAAGGTTTTTAGTACAAAAAGGTATCTGAAGCTATCCATGAACCGTGTACAGTATATCCGTTCAAAAATTGGTTGGGGCTCCTTCTGCATGAATAACTGCAACAATGTGGAGTGTTTTTCAGCTCATCTGCATTATTGGTCTGGCATCTCTCTCTCCTCTTAACAAAACTTCACTGATTCTCTCTGGGGTTCACGTCAGGCCAGTTTGCCGGGCAATCAATCACATTGATATTGTGGTCATCCCACCAGATTGTTCTATGTCTGACAGTATGGACAAGTGCAAAATCCTGCTAGAAAATAAAATATGTATCCCCATGAGGCTCATAAGCATAGGGAAGTAGAATATAGTCAAATATGGCCTATGCAAGACACATTGTACCAACACCAGCAGCCATCAAAGATCATATTGCCCCCTCAGTTTAAGTCTGATGTATTTTGTTTAGTTGTGGCTTAATACAAGGAATTTCATAGATGTAGCCCATACCCTGCATACGATGGACGACCTTCAGAATTTTTCCTTTATAGTGTAAAAAAAGCCCGGTCAAGAACAAAAATGTTGGTTAACACAACCCCTCGTACCCCTATATTTCTCAAAGTTTTCAGAGATGTTTAGACATCTTCCCTACATACTTTTCTTTTGGCTTTTCCCTTCAGGGCTCACCACAGAGAATCATCCATCTCCATTAGTCCTATCCTCTCCATCTTCTACCATCACACCAACTAACTTCATGTCCTCTTTCACCACATCCATAATCTCCTTTTTGGTATTCCTCTCTGCCTCCTGTCTGGTGGCTCCAACTCCAGCACCCTTCTACCAATATACGCTTCATCTCTCCTCTGAATATGTCCAAACCATCTCAGTCTGTCCTCCCCGACTTTATCTCCAAAACACCTACCATGAGCCGTCCCTCTGATGTACTCGTTCCTGTTCCTACCCATTCTTGTCACTCCCAAAAACAGTCTCAAAATCTTGAGTTCTGCAACTTCCAGTTCTGTCTCCTGTCTTTTCCTCATTGGTATTGTCTCAAAACCATATAACATCACTGGTTTCTCTGTTGTCTTGTACACATTTCCTTTCATTCTTGCTGCAAACATTTCATCACACCTAATACTTTTCTCCAACCATTCCAACCAGCTTGCACACACTTATTTGCCTCTTTTCCACACTCTCCGTTGACCCTAAGTACTTAAAGACCTCTTTCTTCACTTCCACTCCCTGTATCTTCACAGTTCCACTTGGTTCTCTCTCATTTAGACACATATTTTATCTTGCTGTGACAAATATTTATTCCTCTCTTTTCCTTTGCATTCTATACCTCTCTACAGTGAGGTTCATGACTGGTGAGGCACGGACTGACTCCTCTGGAATTGGAGATGTTTAAACCAAATAAGAAGCTTCTGTTTAAGTTTTTACCTTAATTGGAATATTTTATTTAAATGTTTTGCTTCTATCAGTTCCATAATACTTAGCAATATGATGGCAAGAAAAAAAAATCACATTTGATATTCTGTAACATTTATTTCTATAGGCTGATCTTTTTATCATAACTGGAAATTGTGCATGATCTTACTTTTGTTTAAGTGCATGCTCCTATCCTGCTCCTCAAATCTCTCCATTATCCTCATGTAAAACTAATCTTTGTTTGCCTTCATTTTTAAAAATCTGGCTGCTTTACTGGATATTATCCATAAGGAGGAACGTTGTTATGGATTTGTCCTATTGCAATTATGTTTTCAGTATTTTTCCAACTGTTTTCAGTCATTTTCATACATAGAAGAAAAAGCATCTGCTGCCTGTTGTGCCTATTGGGCTCAGCACTGCCCCCTATCACTGAGGCATAGTATTTTTCTGCCTCTTATGGCCGAACAGAAAGACTAAATCTGTCACAAACATCCACCAAAGATATCAGACAGCCTGTAGAACATCAGTATGTGAAGCACATGTGTAATCAAACATGTATTTTGGCGATATAAAGAGAGACAGCAATGAGTATGCACCAACTGCCTGCTTCATTCATGTGTGACACAGCGCCATCTCAGCCCGCACTACTTCTGTGTATTTGAACGGCAATAAATGAATGAATTACTATATTATATAAATTCAGTGATTTTGACCATGAGACCATGTCGAAATATTATAAAAAAATTAGAGAACAGATACACTGAAACAGTTTTTCTTTCATCCATTTTAGTGCCAATTTTGCTTGTCATTATGATGACTGCACATCACTGCCTCTCTAGATTTTCCTTTACCTCCGCCCTGCGTTCACTACTGATCACAATGTCTTCTGCAAATATGATCCACAGAGACTCCTGTCTAATCCCATCTGTCAGTTTTTCCACAGAAAAACTTCTCACCTACATACAACCACCAAAAATCTTAGACTTTTTATTTATTTCTATGTAAGGATTCAAAGAGTGGCCTTTTCAGTGCAGCTGTGTGTATACAACAAAGGAATATGTAATAATCTATGTATTTTTTATAACATGCACCTAAAACCAACAAAAAACATGTTTTTCTTTAAAGTTTTTGCCATATCGGAGTGACTTATCAGCCTACAGTATATTTTTTATCTAAAAAATGCCAAATAATGTCCTCCACCTTTACAATATGGCCAGCATCATGACTCAAATATATCCACAGAAAATGTCATATAGGTTACTAAAAGGCAGATTAAAAACTCTGAGCTTCATGTGTGTCTTTACTGTTTACTTTGTCTCATTCTTTAGGAGGAAATGGTTTCAGTTTAAGTTGATTTCTTGTGAGAAAACTTTCCACGATGATGATGAAATGGACAAATTGAGGTTGTCAGAATGAGCGATTCTAGTTGTTTTTATTTTGGGCAACTTGCATGGCAAATAATTCAAATTTCTTTCCCATAAAAATTTGCTGGACATTTAAACTCCAGACCCTGACCTCAGACCATAATCTGTGGCTAAATGTTGTTTTCTGTATTGCACCTTTAAAAAAATTCTGGATGAAAAAAATAATAATAATAAAAAATAAAAACACAAAATCTTAAGAATTCTCAGAAAATAATCAATAATATTCAACCATTCTCCCATTGAAAGCTGAATGACTTATGACAAACACCCTCAAAGGCCAGTAGACACAACACAGGCTATAATGGTTTCTTCTGGTTCATATTTACTGTAACTGAAAGAAAAGGAAAAAACTGCTGCTTGCTGCGTCTCTCCGGCTGTTGAACCAGCACAGACCAAATATTTAGAACAAAACCACATCAGAATAATTACCCCTGCTGCAGCACTTGTAACTCTGTTTCCATCTTCCTTTCAACAACGTCCCATCAAAGCGAGCAAAGACTGCAACAGAACATAGAGTAAAGGATGAGGTTTGAGGTTTGCATGCAGCACATAATGCAACTTATTGTGAAAAAAACTAAAACATGATTAAAACCTCGTCCACAAATAAGCATCTGTCAAGCAGGCTAATGTTGTTTTTCCACCCCCAGTACAAAGTGAAAGAGATTTTTTAGATTGAAAGGAAAGTACTGATTGAAGAGCATTAAGCAAGTTCTGCAGATGAAACTGCATCTTTAGTAGGAGTGTGGGGGGCATACTGTTTGTGCGATTTCTTTTTTCCCAATGGATGAATAGGGATCCCAGGAGGACAGTACAGGAAGAAAAGCAGCTGCACAAAGTTTTAAGGAGCCACTTTTCGTTGCACTATAAATCATGAACATATTTTATGGAGGGAATTCATTTTTCTGCTACTGTAGAAAAAAAACAAAATCTTTAAATTCTATTAAATTATTATAAATATACTTTGTATGTGCTCTTACTTCAATATCCAACAGCAAATACAGCATGACCCTTCTCAGATTAATCTGAGATGCCCTGCTGTTGGCATGATGCTCCTGCTCCTGATGCATGGTCAATGGTCTAGATCATATCTGCAAACAAGGCTGCGGAAGCACCGAAGAGCTGCATAGTTCAGTGGCAGGCCTGGTGAAGATAAAGCTAATAACACCAGGCACGGTACAAATCACAGAAGCCCTCTGATTGGGCTGCAGACAAGGAGCTGTGGTGGAATGTGTTCTTTTCAACACTTGCGGTGTGATTTAATCTAAACCCAAACAGCTACCAGTGCTCCAGCCATTACTGAGCAGCGAGTCCACTTTCCCTTCAGTGCCTTCACACCAGCCCTTTTAACTATCTGTTGATGAACTTGCTTGCGTTTATCATATTTGCACAACAGTTACAGCCAAATAAACTCCTGGTACAAAGTTTTAAATTATGATGTGCTAAATTTTGGCAGCTTTCGAAGTTTTTACTCAAATATGCACCCATAAAAAAGAAGACAAAGCTTAAATCACCCTAATTTTACTGCAGCTGCTACATAACTTTTTAAACTTTAAAACTATAGCATTTTTACTGTCACACCAAGTAGAGGATAGTCATTTCACTATAAATTTGAACAATAACAATTAAGACATAGCAAACAAAAATGACATGTATTGGGATTGGGATATACAGTATTTGCCAGGCTTAAAAAACATCTTGGCTTTGGCTGGGGTTATTTGGAGATTGTGACAATTTTTAGTCCAAAAGCTGTACATCCTTATTTAGACATTTATGATTTTTATTTGATTTAGAGTAAAACAAGAAAATGAGATACAACTTCATTCAGACAAACTGAAGTCTGATTTCGGTAAGAGCTTTCTGATAAATCTGAGAGAAACTACAAACAGGACATATGCGCAAAAATTACTTTTGCTTTATGAATCTGATTACTTTAATTTTCCAAAGCTAGCACTTTTCCAAGCAGCTATCATCTTGCTGCTTTAATCCTGCTGCAAACGTCAGGAATTCATCAGAAGAGGAAAGGATCAGATGTTCTATGAAACAAAAGACATTGATTATCAGAGTTCCTTCATGGTTTTCATGTTTGGAATTTGTGCTCTTAGAAAGTTTATAAGAAGTTCTCAGTCCTTTGGGTTTGTTTAAAAACAAAGGAAACTATAGTTCATAATTATTTTATTACAGATATTTCTTAAGTGGTCAGAATTTGAATATACAAAGGCAAGAAGCAATGAAAAGCAAGGAAGGAACAGCAGAATAAGGTTTAAAGTTTTAAAATACAAATCATTTTCTCAAAACTAATTTCCTTTGTCAATAATAGAAATTCATACTTTTCCACTTTTCCAGATAGCCTAGTAACCTAGAGTGATAAGAAAAAGATATTGTGTTCCTTTTGGCTTTGCCTTTGCATTCAATCAGAGGCTCATGTGACGCTGTGGCCTTATTTTCTAACAGGCTTTTGCCTCTAATCTAGAAATATCAGACAGATATGCAGCACATCTACAACTGGATACTTCACAAAAATCTGCCAAAAATCCGATAATCAAGCCATAAATGAATTGTTTGGATCTGTTTTCACTGCTGTAGCTGAGGTCAAGACTGTGTTCTCCTAATATGTCATGCATGTTTTCCTGTATCCCTTCTGTTTGGGAATGAAGGTGCTAGGAGACCCGCACATCAAATCAGTCAAACAGCTGACAGTGTAATGGGCTAATTTTTGGGATTTGTTGTATGTGAAGTCTGCAAAATTTCTACAGTACAAAACATTTTAATTACTTGTTAGACAGATGTCTGGTATGAACAAACAGCCGAATCAGTGCATGTCTCCAGTTTAAAAGCCAGTAAACTCAAGATGTACAGCAGATAATTACAGGTAAAAGTAATCTTTACTTGTACAGTGCTTAGAGGATAATCATTAACAAAGAGAACGCTAAAGAACAGGAGGAGCACAGGCTTGCAGCTGCTCAGTGTCTACAACAAAGCAGGATATTGTGGCATCCTCACATGTTTAAGTTTATTAAGTAGTTCTCATTTCAGCAGTTTTAATAATTCTAAATATGATGATAAAAATCTGGAAACGAAAACAACTCCATATTTACTGTCTGCATATGGAAAAGTGTCTGTGCTGTATCCCAAGGATGAACCATTTTCATTAAGTTGTTTGTACCATCTGGAGTTTTTCTTTCCCATCAAAGATCTGATTCTCTCCCATTAGTTTACCTCAACCTCCTGACCTCAGTCATGCGTGTGCTTTTCCTATTTCCATGTCAGTCAGAAATAAACTGATGGATCATCCATACAGCAGTGGTTCATTTTTAGTTTTCAGAGAATTAAGAAGTAATTAATTCTTCTGCCCTGAGAGTTGTGCGTGAACTAACTCATTCGAATACTGAAGACATCCGACTCACCCACTTCGGTCTCAGATTTAAGCGAAAGCACAGGTGATGTCTTAATATTTAAGCCTGTCTAAATGGCCATTTTCTTTCAGGAATGTCGTTAATTTCCTCCTCCTGTTTTTAGACTTGGTCGGGTTTCGGTTCTGAGGTGTATAGTTTTGGTAGGCGTGGTGAAGATCTTCATTCCTTGTGTCAGAGACAAGAAGGAAAATGGAGGGTATTAGAGGGTATAACAAACTTATGAATGGAGCTTTTCTTTTTTACTGCCGTTGTTCTGAACATTTTGTTCAAGTTTTCTTCTTCTGAGACGGAGTTAATAAATGTGCAGTAGATGCACATAGTGGTAAAAGATGCATGATTGAATTATTCTAAAATGAGGTAAATGTAAAAAAGAACTTTTAATAGGGCTTGGTTTCAATATAAATTCCCATTCAGGCTCCAAACATATGCATTAGAATTGGATGTTTCCTTTAAAATGCGTTTTTGTACTTGATCTTCCTTTTTTTATTATGGGGTAAATAAATGAAAATGTCAGACAACAATAGGTGAACTAAAGAAGGTTAAAGTGTATGGTTTCTGAAAAGGATATACAAAAACTTAGTATTTAACTGTGGCTCTGATCTGGTAAATACTATTACAAAAGATGATAAAAATCAACTCATCTAAAGTGAAGCGAGGAGCAAGAAAAGCTGTTGAAAAAAAAGCTTAAAGCCAAAGATGATAAAGAACTCAGAAGAGTAAGAAATTTCTGTAAACCTCTAGGATTCCCAGCTGGACCTGTTGCCCCAATGACCTAATCTTGGATAGGCAGACAATAATGGATGGATGGATTATTAAGTGCACTGTGCAGCAGGTGTCGGGTGTACAGCACCAGTCTTCAATAGCTGGTATCCTGCATATTTCAGATATTTTCTTGGTTCAACACACCTGATATAAATAAATGATTCATTAGGAGGCTCCTGCATATATTGATGATGTCCTGAGACCAGGAGGATCTGTTAAATAGGTTAAAGTGTTATATCTCAAAGAATGCTAAAAATATACCATGGCTTGTATGTTATGTCATTCTATATGATCATTAGATATCATTAGATATTTTCTTCTGTAAAGCAAACACTATTATACATCTATTTCACAGCGGAGCGCCTGTTCTAATTATATCCTCTTTCCCGTCACAAAACGCATATTTCAATTGGCTTAAATTTATTTCCTTCAGTGTATCATCAATGGGCTTCTATTTGGGATTTTCGGCACACACAACGTCGTCTTCGTCAACTGTAGTGCAACCTCGGGAGGACTCGGTCAGGTTTTTGCCTGCTAAATAAAATCTTTTATTGTAAGTTTCCACTAGATTCAGCAATTTTCAGGAAAACTTAGCTTCTGTGTGCTCACAGGCCCTCAGCTTTAAAAAAAATATGTTAGAGGGTTTGGTCTGTCAAATGGTAAAACAGATCAAAGCAAAATGTTACATTTTTATAAATACAGAGGAAGTGAGAAAAACATTTAAGTCCAGCACTGCCATTGAAAAGCCTCTGATTGGACTATGTTTTTTTTTTGTCTTTGTGGAAACTGTAGGGAGATTGGACTGCATCTGTTTTGCACTGAATCAGGTGTGAGATTGTCTACAAAACAATATATTTTACGAATTTCTTGAGGCTTTCATCAGAATCATATCCCTTTAACTGTGCAGCATTGTCAGAGTCATTGGGATCACTGTCAGGGTTAATAAAGAACACAACCTGAGAGATAATCTGATTATATTAAACCATTTTTTTTCATTCAGGAACCTTGGGGTTTAACAGTTCAGCTGACCTGGTTTCTTCACAGAACCTGAACACATCCTGCATGTCTTGCATGCTTGAAGGATTCCAGGTGCTACCTTGCATAAGGCTGCCGTTGACACTTGCCAAACTCAGTTATGCCCGGAATGGATTGTTTAATTAACTTGTACAGTCAGTCTTTATCTGTTTGCCTTCCCTTTCTCTGTGAGGCCTTATTTCAGGAGTTCATTACAGCTCATGAAACTGGGCTTTAAATAGGGGAAACCAAACAATTTTGGTTAGAAATTTAGTAGGAATTAAGTCAGGGGATAAGGGAAGATTGTGCAGGGATGGGATGGTAAATATTAAACCAGAAGATTATATTAATTTGTTCTTATAATTTAAGTGAAAAAAGAGGTTGTGAAGAATTTCATGATTGTGTAAAATAATCCAGAGGAACTGTTTTCATGTCAAATATTTGACTGGTTACACTTTATTCTACTCATAATATGCTTTCATACTAAAATGAATCATGTCAGTAAATAAATAGAAATTTGTCTTCTATGAAGCCATACTGTAAACTGAAGGGTTCCTGCCTTTCAATACGTGGCTTTTGTGGTAACCCATCACAACTGACAGGAAAATAGCGGAGTTGCGGCAGACCCTTAAAACACAGAAACTCAGCCCTCTTTGTACCATAATTTTTTCTGTAACAGTCTGCCTCATTCTGTTGTTGTTTAAAGGATGTCTGGTCCCATCCCATTTTACAGCCAATGACGTAAGTGGTATAACTAATATCCAAGACGTTGTGAAGCAGGAAAGTCTTCCTCACTCACAACACGTAGAAAATATCCTTTTGAATGACAGAGAATGTAGAAATGAGAAGGACTGCATGACGTGGATTTCATAATTGATAACTTGACCTCCCACTCATGAAACTGTTTATTGAATATTACGTTATGCATTTTACAACTTTTCTGTTTGAGTTGTGTTCAAGCTTGTTTGAGCGGGTGATAAATTTTGTTGAAAGTTCTATAATTGAGAAAATTGGAAAGATATTGGAAAATATAAGAGCAAAGCAACTAAAAACTGATCAAAGTTGCCAAAGAATGAAGATGTTCCTTCAAGGCATCCTACCCAGAGGTTTTAAAGAGCTTTTGGGGGAGCCCAGCTTTCTGAAAACCTGTACATACAATCTAGAGATTCAAGTGTAACGGACAAGTGTAATAGAAAGATATTCATAACTTCTTCAATAAATAATTCCCAATGTAAAAGCCAAATTTATTTAAAATAAGGTTTTCACTGCCTGTGTTCTGTCCTTGTAGACAAAGCTAACTCCATTCGGATGTAAAAGACTGAAACCCCTTACATAAATGATGGCAGCCGTTCTGATAGGTGTTGTATTTTACTTTTTTGGGGCTATTTTTATATACAGTTAAGCATTCAGAGGTAAAAGTCTGTTTTATATGATTCATGGTTGTAAAACACATTCTTACCAGTATTTTAATTGGGGTAAGCTTTTAAGCAATAAAACTCTTGGGTAATTTGCTGCATGCTGTAAAACCAGGATGTCTGTAGATTAGGATGTGTAGATTAGGAAGCCAGATGTAGGGAGGACGGACCATAAAACCATAAAACCATAAAACTCAGAATGAACTTTTGACTTGGACCCAGGAGGAGGACACTTCCATCTTATGAATGCATAATTCTGGACGGACCAGTGGTTGTCAAGACACTTTTTAAAAACGTTCTGATTGGAGCAGATTCCGAGGGAGAAGAGACGCCCAGATTCTGGGAAGTTTTGGATGTCTATAAAGTTATGGCATGAAAAACCATTCGTCGTCAGATGTCTTTATCTGGCCCAGAGAAAATGGGCATGTTTCTCTGTAAAACTGCAATATCTGTTAATCTGTTTAAAATAAAACTGAGAACTGGAAATTGGCTCCTTGTCTCTGCTTGAACATGCACTGAATTTTTTCTTTTACAAAAATTTAATTCTACATAGGGCTGGATGATAGTAATATATATATGTATTGATAAATGTGTGGTTTGATAGAAAAAAGGGGTCTATAAAAAGTTTGATAGAAAAAACAAAGTTTCCCTTCATTTTTTTCATTATAGCCTATATATATCAGGTAGCTTAATACAACAATCATTACTTACTAAAAATGAATCATTAACACTGATCCACGCAGCTCTGTTAGCCATCCCTCTCTCCTTTTAAACCACAAAAAGGATGAAATGATTTGAGCTGAAACAGAATTTTTTGATAGTCCCTAAGCGAACCAACACCGCAACTTCGCTGCGGTCAGATGTCACAGCAAGGGAGCAGCGGAGGAAGTTGTGCCGGATAAATGTTTCAGTGGCCCAGGTAAAGGTTGCGTCCCATTCTGCACTGTTCCTGGACGCACTAAAACACTAAATGTAGCGATAATAAACCAAATATAATACTACGGTCAGTCTTAAGTAGGACCTCCCTCTCCCGGCTCGCTGCGAATCACTGTTACAGAGAGACACAGGAAACGTACTCAGGCGCTAACAACACCTGTGGCTTTTAAAATAACTCCCTCAGTTCTGCTCCCGATCCTAAGGAGCGAAAAACACTTTTAAAAACCCTACAGGGTTGGATAGACCTGCCGTCTTCAGCTCTCAGTGACTGGACTGGGTTTCAGTGTTCTGGGCTCCGTCTATACTCTGGTGAGTATCTGGTTGGCTTTATCTAACAGCAGAACCAGAGCTGAGCGGAATTAGAATAAGCTTTATTGACAAACTAAACCAAAGGTTTCAGCCATTAATATTAGAAGGTGTCATAAAATGTCTCCGCACTGGGCTGCCACCTAATCTCGGTGGGAGGTTTGAGTGTCCCAATGATCCTAGGAGCTAAATTATTGGGGGCTTTATCCCCTGGTAGGGTCACCCATGGCAAACGGGTCCTAGGTGAGGGATCAGACAAAGCGCAGCCTGAAGTCCCTATGATGAGCAACAGTATTGGAGTCAATATTCCCTCACCTGGACGAGGTTCACCGGGGCCCCACTCTGGAGCCAGGCCTGGAGGTGGGGCACGTTGGGGAGCGCCTGGTGCCCGGGTCTATACCCATGGGGCCCGCTCGGGCTTAGCCCGAAGATGCAACATGGGCCCTCCTTCCCATGAGCTCAACACCTGTGGGAGGGGCTGTAGGGGTCGGGTGCAGTGCAAGACAGGCGGTGGCCGAAGGCGGTGGCATAAGGCGGGGACCTTGGCGTTCCGGTCCTCGGTTGGGACGTGGATCCTCACCTCTCTGGTGGGGAAGGATCCAGAGCTGGTGTGCGAGGTTGAGAGGTCCAACTGGACATCGTCGACCATAGACTGTAAAAAAGAATCGACAGCGCCTCCTCACTACTCCCCGTTTACCAGAATGACACACGTTCATGGGGGAATTCATGGCGGATTCACAGACGACTCCTCCCCAGCTCTGACGAAGCAAGTTCCTAAAAAAGGGCATAGGGGCGGGATCTTCATTGTAGACTCTGCCCTCGCGGGGTGGGTATGGGCGTGTAGTTCGGTCGTAATAACGCCCAATCTGCTCCCGCGTCGTTAGCTCTGATGCTAAACTTGGCTCGGCCCCCTCATTAATTATGCAAGATTTCAAAAAATTATCTTACGAAAGCCAGCCTGGTGCCCAAGTTTTTTATGAGCCCAACGTTATCTTAGGAAGAATATGTAGCCATAGAAAGTTTAAAATAATGGGGCACCAGGCATTAAAGTTGTTTTTAACGTGTCTAAAGTCCAATGCTTTCAATGGGGGCCTAGCGGCCAAATGGAGGTACTACAGCAAGGGAGGAGCAATGGCGGCCTCCATGGCATGCGGTCAAAAAGCAGAGCAGCCAGCGGCCATTGGCCTCGACGCACGGCTCTGGCTCTGTAACCCGTCTGTTTGAGAGGGGTTGGTATCTCTTCCACTCTGGAGTTACTCCCGTTGAGCTGGGGTGGGAATACTTGTTGCCCCCCATCTTGGTGCCTGTACGTTGGGGTTTTCCCCGGTGAATGAGAGGGTAGCCTTCCTCCGCCTACGGGTGGGGGGCAGAGTCCTGACTATTGTTTGTGTTTATGAACCAAACAGTAGATCAGATTACCCACCATTTTTGGAGTGCTTGTCACACCTCCTTGATCCCACCAACATGCCTTCCGGTTTGGAAACGGAGTCTGGGGACTTTGGGACGGGCTATCCAATATGTGTTGCTGAGGTCACCGAGGTTGTTAAAAAGCTCCTTGGTGGCAGGCTCTGGGGGTGGATGAGATTCAAAGACAAGCCTTGTAACCTTTAAAAAGGGGGACCACAGAGTGTGTTCCAACTACAGGGTGATCACACTGCTGAGCCTCCCTGGTAAAGTCTATTCAGGGGTTCTGGAGGGGAGGGTCCCACGGATAGTCGAACCACGGATCCAGGAGGAACTGTGGGGTTTTTGTCCTGGCTGTGGAACACTGGACCAGCTCTACACCCTCAGCAGGGTCCTGGAGGGTGCATGGGAGTTCGCCCAACCGGTCTACATGTGTTTTGTTGACTTGGAGAAGGTGTTCGACCATGTCCCTCTGGGAATCCTGTGGGGGGTATTCCGGGAGTATGCGGCACCAGGCCATTTGATAAGGGCTGTTAGGTCCCTGTAAGACCGGTGTCAGAGTTTGGTTCGCAGTATAGTGCATCTGCATTTGGAAGTAGCTGGAGGTTTGTTTTTTTACACAAGTCTGTTACACTCTTTTGGTTTGACTGCATTACAACAATGTAGCTGTCAAAATATCACAAGAATTTCTCCTGTGGGTGGTCAGAGGCGTCAACATCCGTGTCCTATTTACATTTAAATACTAGACATTTTTTAATCATTACAGGGGGCAATCTTGGAAAGAATAGGAGGGAACAAGAGTACAGGAATCTGTCTCCCTTCCTCAAATCCCCCCATCTCCACTTATAAATGATTGGGTCAATGCTGTCATATAGGACAACCTTTTCATTGTGGCCCACATTTTCCCAAGGATTAATGTCACTGTCTTCCTCCCTTTGACCAATCACCACATCACTCCCACTGTACTTGCTTACAGTCACTGGCAGGTCAGTGTGGAGATAATTTCTATTCACCTCTCAATCCTCCTTCTCGTATTTGGGATTTGGGGGGGGTCCAGAAGATCTTCTCTCTGGCTGGCCATCACTCGTCTCCCATCTTCACACTTTCCTTTTATTTCTGTTGGTTCTCTCTGCCATGCTGGTCAGCTACACAACTGCTCTATTCTCCTCTCCTTCCAGCGCCCAGTTAGTTGCTTTGATAGGCCATTAAGTGCTTTAATGACTCAAAGAGCGTGAATGATTTCAAAGAGAAGCCTTGTAACCTTTGACATTAATTAATGTGTGTAATCACAGATTTAAAGGTATTAAATCCTCTTTGATGGCAATTTTACAAGTTGAATCAAAGGTAAACGACATTCTCCCATGGGGATTTTGATGTGGCCATGTATTCAGAGGGTGTAAATCTTTCAATAGAGCTCTGAACCTAGGGCTTTAGTTTCATAACATTTGGAAAACACTGAAAATAATCTGATAAAGTGGGAGACCAAAATAACCTCAAATTGAGTAACAAATAATTTGGAACCATTTAGTTAGTATGCTAGCATCTGTGATGTACAAAAAGACACCTAATACACCAAAACATCCTGACTCTAAATAAGAAACCTCGAAAACCAAATTCAACATAATTTAATTATGTGTTTAACCCATAGATTGTGGCATTTATTCTAGGGGAAAAAGTTATAAACTGAGAATTAGGGCAGCTGCGTTGTACATCAGCAAGGTATCTACCCCAGAATGATAGAGGTTTGTTACCACCTGCAAAGCCAAAGGCTGTGAAGCTCTGCGGGTTCTCTGATAACATGCAGGCACACGGCATGGTATTTATCGTCACTGTGCATTTCTTAGCAGAATCAGTGTGACAAAGCCTCAATCAACAACAAATTATCTAAATAACAAAATTATCTAAAATGCAGCAGAAACAAGAAAGAGGTTAGATCACGGTCTGTTTTAACTAATCATAGAATGTTGTACCACATCGTAGAATAGATAAAACAAGTATGCACTGTATGACTGTGTGTTGACCGAGAGGTGGGGGGGACTTGTTTCAAAACCTCGAGTCCTACAATAACTCCCATCAGAGAGAAGTAGTTTTATTATCCGATCTTAAAAAAATCAACAACGTAATGGTGTACCGCTATATTAGTTAACATTGCTTACAACTAAAGCTCAAAGTCATGTAGGTTTTTCACCTCAACATCCAAATCGGCAATTAAGCCCCCCACCCCAGGCAATGATTCATTCAGTATGTCATATTACCCATATCAAAAATTATAACAGTGATTGCCAAGATTAAAGATTTACCCGGAGTAGCAATGCACTGAATTCTAAGATACGGGCCAGTGTTACTCACTTTCAGTTGCTTGAATGTTGTGGTTCCAATGATGCTTGGTGCTGAGACAAAGAAGATGCTGCTTACTGTATTTATTGTTGTTTCAGTTAAACAGGCATTTTTAAGTTCAGAAGGTATTCATATCAGGCCTGGCAAATGTGAATTTTCCAAATAAATATGAGCAGCCAGTAGTTTTAAACTTGTGTAAAATAAATAGGGTTCTATTGCTTATCATTTTTATTATATTCCCATTAACTTATCAGTATTTTAAGTCAAGTTTATTTTGCAGTGGGAATTTAGAGTAGATATTTAAGATCTCACAAAATTCTGCTTCTATGTTTGAGGTTTATCTTTTCACCCCCCATTAACCTTTTTCTGAGGACTTTCAACACTTATTTACAGTAACTACAAGGGCTCTCCATTACGGCAGCATTGCACAGTACTTGCCTCCAACAACAGGTTCTTGGGTGCCTGCCTTGACATTTAATGAACACTTTTTGGCCCCACATTTTTTGCAGCTGTTTTCATGGAGGTTTTGAACGGCAGCCATTCTGACATAATGTCCCCGGCCTCCCTTTAAAACACTGAAAAATGGTTAGTTTAGAGTTCACATAAGTGAAAGGAGAAGAGATCAACACAATTGGATCTTAATCTGGGGGCTTCTATGCGCCTGCTAAAACATCCCATCTGATGCTCATCCATTGGCAGCTTTTCTAACTCGATTCTCTAAAACATGAAGTTTTGGCTTTCTACTATTCCAACCTGAAACAAAAGCCAAAGAGAATATTTATATGCTCTACTGGTCTCAACTTTAAAGCTTTTGGCAAGAAGTACTGAAAAATGGGACCACAGTAATATACTGAGTCCTTAAGTTCTAATGTACTCATTTTTATTTGATAGGTTTTAAAACGAATCTCTGTTGCAAACCATAAAAAATAAAAATAAAACAACAAACAAAACAAACAGCCAGAAAAAACCTTGAGAATGCTTCAGAAAGCAGAGTAGAAATAATCTATACACCACCAGAAGGTCTTGCGCCATGGACGCAAAATAGAAAGTCAGTCAAGATGAGATTAGACTTCTATTTGCCTTACTCGTGTAATTTGCTGTGGAAAAGATTTACACTATCATTCATTCAAATAATAATACATTTTATTAAGCCCGAGCAGGTAAGTGAAGCAAAGGCCTACTGTGTCAGTAGTTTGTTTTTACAAAGGAAATTGTTTGGCCTGTTTGTATGTTTGTTTAAGCTTTTTTTAAGCATCGTTTTGAGCAGTTTAAGCACCAGCACAGTTTCAAAAATACCGGTTTGGCACCAGTATCAGATAAAACCTAAACGATACCCATCCCTATTTATAACTTCCTTTACATAATCAACATCTAGCTGTGGACTGTGACTGAAAAGTTTGTGCAACTTGTTTTCCGCATTTTCTAAAGAGGGTTTGGCTATGGCAAGATGTCTGCTGTCACGCCATGGCCACAATCAGATGAGGCATCTGTAATTTCTAGATGCATCATCTGATCGTCAACAATTTCGGGAACATGGATTTTTTTCCCCACCTCTAATGGTGCATTCACACCAAAGCGTCAGAAACATGCTGCACGCCCCTAGTTAGACGCTTGAACATTCACACCTCGATGCGGTTCCTAAGCGCCTTTGCAGTCCACTAGCCTCGTCTTCTCCGTCCTGCTTCCAACCCTCAGGGGCCAGGGGGACTCTGAGGGTTGGTTGTGGCCTACGTGTTAGGCCACAGCCAATTATTACATATATTTAATAATAAATAGTTTAACATCTCTATAATATTTATTTATTTTTTATTCCTGTCTCTGTATAGAAAAAAACTGATGTCATATCGTTCGGGGTGATTAGCCACTGTGTTCATCAGTATTTACTTCATGTCCCTGATTCTGTGACTTCATGTCAGTCACAGCATCACTGACACCACGTCACCAGGCTACTGATTGGTCGATGCGGCGCGAATTAAAGCCAAAGTTCCGATTTTTCAACTTCAGCAACCGACGCAAAAACAATTGTGACACGCAAAGGCACAAAATGGCACATCTAAAATGACCTGTCCTGACGCACTTCAAACACTTCATTTGTGCAAATTTAGGAGGTAAACAAAGAACAAAAGAAAACATCCTTCCTCCACCTCTGTTGGACGGCGGAAAAGTGGGAAAAACAAAACAAAACATACAAAAACAACCAATAGAACAGAACAATATTAACAAAACAGGTCCAGTAATATGAACTAAGAACTACACATTCACAACACACAAAAATAGATTAAAAAAATCCAACAATGAAGTCGTTGGTATGCTCCTGGCACCAACTATCTGTTGATGATAACCTCAGCCCAAGAATATGTCTGTACACATCAATGTCACCACACCTGTGTGTGTGTGTATTTGCACATGCAAGTATATTTAAGGTTTCCCCATGCAAGTGATTAATAGTAAAGAGCCGTCAATCCATCCTACAGGAGTCGATACAGACATGAAGGACGTTGGAGATTTATATGTCCAGAGCTCCCCAGAGTCCGGGAGCCAAAGGCGGATCAACTCAGGGCCGATCGCTCCCCAAAAAGAGGAACATATGAAAGCCACAGGGGAACACCCAGCAGCTACAATTCTGGGGCCTGGGAGATCACAGGGACGATCCCACGGGCTCTGTCGGTAACCTGTGTCCGCCAAGACCCGGAGGGCACCGAGACCAGAGGCACCCTACCCCCCAGCAGGGTTCCGACCAGGAATCGGCCAACAAGGGTTCCCCACTGCAGCCGCAAGGCAGGCGGGACACACGCCACCCCGGGTCAATCCACATCACCAACAACCCAGCCCCCCCTCCCCCACACACATGCTAGGGAGCCACAGTAAAAGCCACAGCAGATGTACGCCCTCCCAAGGCGACTCTCAGGCAGCACCTGGACACCCAGATCTACCAGCTACCGGGACCAGATCCTGCCCAACGCAGAGAGCAGTGATCCAACCAATGCCAAACAACCCCCCAAATGAACCGACCAGGCAGCGGAACCAACAGAACCAGCAGCAGGCCCGAGCGCCAGATCTGACCCCAACTAAACCACCGAATGGCACCAACCTACTTTTTAAAACTGGCTCCCCCATAAGAGGTGCCCCAACCAACTTAAGGAGCACATCGGCCGCCCGACACACCGGCCCATCTAGGACCAGCCGGGCCTGTTCCAGGACCGAGCCAGACCGCATCCAGGCCTCCAGCCCGAGATATCAAGAGCCACCAATGCACCAGCAGGCAGGGGAATCAGTCATCGGCAAGGAGTGACGGAGGGGAAAAAGGCCCCCACTAGATGTGGGGCCTGAGATGCGCCAGGCAAGAGGGCAGCCGAAGATCCAGCCTGAGGAGTAGACAGAGACATACAGACACAATCATGAGTACCCTCCCTCTTACGCACACACATTCTCACCATCCCATCAGGACACCCAAGAAAGGATGCCGTATACTCATTCATATGCCCCACACATTCTTTATATTCACAGCCCCAGGCACCAATGCCCCAATAGAGCAACCTGCCTGAGTACCTGGGAGACGAACCCCCTGCCCACTAGGATGGGGACAAGTAGACCGCCAAAGCCCCAAAGCCAGCTCCCCTACTGACTCCAATAGGCACCCCCGTTCAGCACAATCCATCAGGGGTGGAAGGCCTTAGCACGTTGAAATCAGGGCCCACAGCCGCGGCACCACCAAGCCCCATGGGGCCCAAGGTCATCCCCCCGCCCCCATCCCACGGGGACACCTAAATCTAACCCAACATTCAGACTAAATCTGCTTCTGATGCAACACAGGATTCCCTGGCGCACCTCAGCTTACTCCTACATTGACTTTACATATAAGCCTGACGTCCACAACGCTTCAAACACGTTTTGTGTGAATGCACCATGAGAGTTATTTATGCAAATATTTGGTGAGCATGGCCAATTTCCTCCACAGCGCCCTATGGAAGCATTAAAACAGTCATCCTCCAGGCAAGTTTTTACCTTAAAGATTATGAAATTTGGTACACATACAGTACAGTCCAAAAGCTTGGACACACCTTCTCATTCAATGCATGTTCTTTATTTGCATGACTATATTGTATATTCTCAATTACGGGCATCAAAACTATGAATGAACACATGATATATGGAATTACTGTATTTACTTAAAGAGGGTGAAATAACTAAATACATGTTTTATATTTTAGATTCCTCAAAGTAGCCACCCTTTGCTCTGATAACTGCTTTGCATTCTATTGAGCTTCAAGAGGTAGTAACCAGAAATGGTTTTGCAACAGTCTTGAAGGAGTTCCCAGAGATGCTTGGTACTTATTGGCCCTTTTGCCTACTCTCTGCAGTTCAGCTCACCCCAAATCATCTCGATTGGGTTCAGGTCTGGTGACTTTGGAGGCCAGGTTATTTCACCATTTTTGGAAAAGTACTACATAATTCCATATGTGTTCATTCATAGTTTTGATGCCTTCAGTGAGAATCTACAATTTGAATAGTCATGAAAATAAAGAAAACGCACTTAATGAGAAGGTGTGTCCAAACTTTTGGTCTGTACTGTATGTAACATCATTGAACCTAAAAAAAACTTCTATCTGAACCACTTTTTGATTTCCATGGAAAGTTAGCTAAATTTGATTTACATTGTCACTTTGTCTCATATATACACAAGTCGTGGAGAAAAGATCAACAGGATGTAGCAAAGGGTTGAGGCGGTAGTGCATGAGGTTTGTATGTTGGCCAAAGAGATCAGTTTTGATTCTGGAAGACTGTTGATCTTACAGATGACTTAGGGTAGGAAGTGCCATACTGTGGGAGCAGAGTGAATGGCCTTGGATGTCGACAGGAGGAGTTTGAAGATTATTCTGAATATAACCGGAAGCCAGTGGAGGTGATGGAAGCGGGTGATATTTTGAAAGGGTATGCATATGGCACTAATGGTTCCACTTATGAAATGGCACTGTTTCATTAAACTACTGATGCTGTGCTCTGGAAGCCTCCTCTTACATAAGATCAAGGTTTTACATTCAAGTGCTTGATCTCCGTGAAATACCACTATATTTGGAGTGTGGAGGGTTGGGGTGGTCAAGCTCAATGCAATTATGGGAGAACACATTTCTTCTGGCTTCCTGTTATTGGGAACATTATACAAACAGGCCAACGGCACGGTACCAGGATCATTAACAATGTTTCCTTTGACTCGGTCACTGCTTCTTTGATCTGCTCGGATAGTCATATAATTCAAGGCACGGGATGAAAAGAAGAGTGAGACAGATGAAGACAGACTGGAATAGCAAAACTTAGGGGAGAGAGAGAGATACTCTAATGATTGTGGTTAGAGAGGAGTGTGAATGACTGCAGCCTAAGCTACAACAACAGAAATGCGACATTTGAAGCCATGTTGGCAATTTGATACCAAGGCCATGTCCAGGATCAGTCTCTGTGTGGTGGCTCTTGATGCACCATCTCCAGCCTCAGTCCACTCCTTGTGAAGGTCCCTAACACTTTTAAATGGGTTTTTCCTGCCAATCCTCTCCAGGTAGCAGTAATCCCTGCTGCTTGTGCACCTTTTCCTCCAAGCTTTCCCCTTATGCATAATTTTTGATTAATGTGCTTTGATACAGTACTTTGGGAACATCCAACTTCTTTTACAATCACCGTTTGAGGCTTCTCCTCCTTATAGAGGGTGTCAATGATGGTTTCCTGCACAACTGTCAGTTCAGCAGTCTTCCCTATGATTGTGATTCCTACTGAACCAGACTGAGACCATTGAAAGGCTCAGGAACCCTTTGCAGGTGTTTTTGGATTAATTAGCTGATTAGAGTGTGACACTTTAAAACTACAATATTTTTAACCTTTTTGACACTATTCAAATTTTTTAAGATTTTTAATTGGTTTTTTTTTTATACGCTCTAAACCATAATCAAAAACATTATAACAAATAAGCCTTGAAATATCTTGCCTGGCATGTAATGAATCTATATCTTATATATTAATTTCACCTTTTAAGTTGAATTACTGAAATACATTTTTGACTGATTCCCAAGCCAGCTCCGCAGACTCTTCTTGATGTGTAGGAGCTGCGGCTCTACTCTGAGCCCCTCCTGATGACAACTGAAACATATTTTACCCACTACTACTTTCAGTCTTCTTTCTTTCAGTCACTACCTTTAGCTCGATGACCATCAACAATGTTGCCTTTCGGCTCAGCTCTCTCTTCACCATGACAGTTCAATCTCCCATTCCATTTACCCCTCATTCGTGAACAAGATCCCAAACACTTAAACTCTTTCATATGGAAAGGACCTCTTCACCAACCCGGAAAAGACAGTCTACCTATTTAAAGATCCACTACAACCAAATCTAAAATCTTCCTCAAAAAAACTTAAAACACGCAACAAATCTATGCATAAAATTGCAGCTGCACTCACACATGTGGCATCAGTCACCTCCAGAGAGACTTTGCCAAGTCTTATTTGGGACAAAAAGTTACTTACTATAAAATTAGCATATTTTTTTGTAGCAGCAGTCCTGGTTAGCAATGACTGAAATCATAAATTCAGCTAACCATCTTTGAGAGTTCCTTTTTTTTTCAAACTTTTTCTGCTGTATAAAGTGTAAAAGTCAGTGGATGCAGCAAGTCTTGAAGTGGTAGATGGACTGAACTTGTATGGCACTTTTTTTAGTCTCAAAGCACTTTACACTGGAGTCACTTTTCCCCGTTAACACTCATGCACCGATACAGAGTTTAGAAGTAGTATATAAGTAACTACGACCCCCCGATCGCAAGACAGGTAATTTACCTATTGAGATACAGCCCTCAAATCAACTCAAATATTCAAAATGGGCTACTAATCTGTGGTGATTGAACTCAATTGGAAACTTTTAGTAGCAAGCATAAATTGGACAAGCAATAAATAGAGCAACACATATGTAACTGTGTATACTTAATTCTAAATTGATATGTTTGGATATTGCAGTCTCCCAGAACTTGTGGTGTCCCACTGTTCTCTGAGGCCAGTTAAAAGCTGTAATCCAACACATTAGTGGCACGCAGCTGTGATTTTAAAACAAACACAATTATAAACATGGAATCTGGTGCTGCCATTAGTGGTAAGCATATGAAAAACAGATTCTACAGAAATGTAACAACTTGGCATTACATAGCTAAAGAGTGAGTGGCAGCTGTGATTTCAGGAAGCCAATCATCCTTTAAATCCCCAAAGAATGAGAAGGAAATATTAGACAGGAATGCAACTACCGAAATTTAAGAAAGACCAGAGGGAAAACCATCTTTAAGAAAACGTGGTTGCTTGTCCATGTCCATGAAAGTTTCTGGGTGTATCGAATTTTATATTTGCTAAGCTTTGACAAATGCATGGTTATTGTAATGGAGAGCCAACATGCTTCTGGCAACATGAGACTTCATAGAACGATTCTCTGGTAATCAAGAGCTCATTACAAGCTGCAGGTTCAGGCAACACATTGGGGCAAACACATAATAACAGAAAAATGCAAATTATAAGGGAGTTCCTTCAAAGTTTCCCTTAGAAAACAAGCAGACACACTACAAAGCACAAGGGTGTGTGTTTGCACTTTAAAACACAACAGTGTCATAATTCTTTACTTTTACTGCTGAACTGTGATGGAAAAATTATTAATTCTTCAAAATATTTCAAAAGTATTTTAGCAATCCCCTTTGTGCTAAATACCACTCCCATTTGTCTTTTTTTTCTTCTCATTTTAGTTTTTTCTCTCATTTAAAATACTTTTGTACCACGTTTGATTTTAAAATGTGATTCAAAACTGTAAGGGGGATCCAATTCTTGCTTTTCTGTAAAAGAATATGAAATAAAATAGAAAACAAAGGTCCTATGGAAACACCAGGATTTTTCTCTAAATTAGCAACAGTTTTCCTCATGCATTTCATATATTCCAAATCCATGTTCTGGTCCCATGTCCCTGTGTCTTTAATAAAGTGAACTACTACTACTACTTCAGTTCTAAATTAGCTGTCATCCCTTTCTTTCTTGTTACCTTAAAGTGTGATGCAAGCCTAAATGTGATGAAAAGAAAATTATTTTGGGAAACATTAAGTCGTATTGTTTCATTTGTTTGAAAAATTAAAAACACTCTACTACATCAATTAAGGCATGAGTCATTCTTTCCATATTTTAAAATAAACTGACCAACTGAAGAGATTTTCATTCAGTATCAAAGGGATTTTTCATCCATATGTAAAAAGTTGTCTAAAGTTAGACAAGTGACAGAAAAAGCATTTTCTACCAGCACAGAAATTCCCCTGATCTGGCAGCAGTTTGTTTGCTTTAGCGTAGCATAAACCAATCTGTAAGTGAATTGAAACTACTAATAGTTCCCATTCTAGAGAACTACTAAAGGTTCACAATCATACAAAAAGTTTTTTTCACTCATCTAACTCTGGGGAATATGGCAACAGATACATTTTTACTTAGGGGTGGAAAATCCCTTCAAAAGGTGAGGAATTTCTCATTTGAGCAAATATGGTTACAGCTTAAAGTCCTCTCCATGAGGATAGGTGCTTAGATGATTTAATCTAACTGTGGGAGAATGTTTGTGAAATAAACTGAATCTAAACATCCTTCCCCTGAAATAAAGTATATTTAATGGCTGGTTGGAACACTCTTTATGAGCACCTTTCACACAGAAAAAAAAAGCATGAGAGACATTCTTTGGATTCCTCACTTTCATTAAACAAGAGTTTGGTTTTTCTTTTTGTCTGACAGCAACCTCACCTATAAATTGAGTCATCTGTCCACACTTTGTCTAGACTGATGCATCTTTCATGTGCTGCTCTTTTCTGTACACACGGACACAAAACAAGATACTGTAGGAGGCAGACACATATGATACACATAAGGCTGTTATTTCCCTTCTGTTTTATGACCACATTCATGTAACTAGCTTCTCATTATATAATAATTTATGTTTGCTGTATTGAAAAAGGGTTCTACCCCTTGTCCACATTCCCCTGTACCTCAACAGAAGCAGTAAATCAAACTCAGTGTACAGCAGACATTGGTGCATAAGTTGTAAATTCAGAAAATACAGTCTTTACATGCTCAATGGCTGTGACAAATATCCTGCAAACTCCTGGGGCTTATCCACCTGGCATGTAAAAGCAGATTGGAGAGAAAAAAAAGGAAAATGCTTACTCACTCTTGGACTAGCAGGGCTGAAGGCCTTGTAGTAAATCACTGAGGTGCAGCGGCTTAACACAACTTCTTTTCTTACAGCTACAAAGAAAGTCCCCGGACACACAGATTTTTGACATCAACTAAAGTCTAAAATTCTTAACATTAATAATTTTCATGGATTAGCTCTTGTCCCCCCGTTCCACCAAATCCTGTATTTACCTAACATTTACTTCTTTCATTAGACGTTTGTCTCACAGACTTTTACATCAGTTTTACATCAATTTTTAAGCCTTTAACCTGTATACACTACCACAATTTCTGTTAGTATTTTTTTGGTATCTTTATTTATCTTGTATTAATAGCTGCCTCTAAAACGGAACTGAAGATAAACTGGCGAGGATAAGTAGCTGAAGTTTGTTTTAATTATTACCAAAACAATATTTGAGTGTTCCTGATATAGATAAGTCTCGAAGCAGTAATCTGGTGATGACGGCACACACTGTGCTTCTTCAAGGTCATCAACGGAAAGGAAAAGCTGTATGTATTTCTAAGCTTCAACTACATTTAAACTAGTTGTAATTTGACTTTTGACAACAAAAAAAACAAATCAGTCAAATAAATCTTTTAAAATCGTATGGAATAAGAGTGTGCTTCTGAAGAAAAGATTTCATTACAAAACCTTTAATAAACTGGCGGGGCTGGACTGAAAATTTATGAAACTCACATTATTAACAGTTCATCCTCTGGGAAATAAAAATATCCACACATTTGTTCCTCTTTTTAAAATCAGATTTGTTTTAAATCCTGATTTAGCTGGATTAATTCAAGATGAAAACAAACCAGCTTCCACATTCTGTGGATGTGACTACAATAGAACAATCCTTTATTGTCCCACAAGGGGAAAGTAACAGTAACGTTGTAACAGCAGCAAAAAGTCTTTAAAAGTGCTCCTTACTTGATCACAGAGTTGTGCATGCACGTTAAATATAGGAATAAGAAAAAAATGCCTGAGAGCTCATAAACATGGGGACAACTGAGCTGTCGTCGTGAGATTCCTCCACTTCGGGACCCGTTTCAAACATGATAGTTTACAAGTCCTGAAACGGCAGTTCCTTGTGGATGAGACAACTATTTCATTAAATATGTTTAATGCTAGACCTCCATCTCCAGGTAGACAGGGTCTCAGACAAAAAAAAAAAGTAGAAACCAGGAGGAAAGGAAAAACACAGAATTAAGGGAACTACATTTAAATGCACAAACAGAATAAAAATAATAAAAAAATTGAACACAAAGGAACTCATCTATATGGCAATACCTCACTACCATTGCTCAACCAAATAACCATAAATAGAAACATTTTTAAAAAACAAAAGCAGATTAAAAACGCTTCAACATCCAGGGTTCATAACAGTGGCTCAGATTTTAAAGTTCTAAATTAAGCCAAGGAACCAGCCTGCTCTTAACTAAGCGATGTCCTTTTCAGAGGTGCAGACACACTGAAATGCAACATTAAAGTTAGAACACCATGGGTGTAAAGTATGTTAATGTTTACACGACTAGACTTTTATGTGTTGCTTTAAATCTGATTACGGTGCTTACAGACCAAACGCGATAGACGCGACCAGAGAGTCCGAGTTACATGTAAAGTCAATGGAGGAGCGCGATTAAGTGCGACTTGGGATGAACACCTGGTGAAGGCTCCACCAAAGCACGTCCCATGCCGCTCACATATAAACTTTGACTAACAGCAGACAGATGGACAGCCGCTCAGGTTGGTATTTGGTGTGTCGGACCTTTGCGGCACAAATTGGGCGAGGAGTTGGGGTGTTTATTGATCCCTCCGCCGCCGCTCAACTGGGTCTACCCCTGCAGTAGCGGTCCCGACATTTAACGTGGTCAACTCATAGACCAGAGTCCACTTGGAGCTCCCGGACGGTCAGGGGAAGGAGGGCAGCAGAGTGGTCCCGGTGAGGATCCTTCCACATTTCCGCTTCACACTGTGAAAACGACATATTTTAAAGCGCGGCCAGTTCGCTTTGGACACGCTTCAAGGTGCGAATGCAAGCGACCAGCTAGGGGAATGTCACGCTTTTTGGTCACGTTTATCGCATTTGGTGGGTAAGTATCGTTAGTCCCTCTGCATAATTGTTTATTTTATATAAAAAAAGAGGCTAATTTTCAGTAACCATTGCAATATAACAAAAGAAAGTCCACTAAATCAACAGATATTCAATGTCAAATGTAAATCTAGGAGGTGAAAAAAGTACTCCAACTTTGAAACCACGGAGGAGAGAATCCATGTCATTGACATAGTTTTGACTAGTTATCATTAAAACAAACACCAGAGCTATCAATTGTATAGTTGTTATTTTTTTGTTCAACCATCAACATATGTTTTGCAATTTTTCAAGCTTTCTGTGTATACGTCAATATCTTGCCTCCTTCCCTGAAGTTCGTGTCCTTCTCTACTGGGTTCATATCTCTGAGACAGCTCCCTTTGTTGGTTGTTGTTCTGTATTATTTTGCTGCTTGGTTACCTCATCAACAGAGCTGCTGACACAAGCCTGGCTAGTGTCAACTCTGTCAATGGAGGATGAATTAGAAAATATTTTACGAATCGTTTCATGGTAATATTTCGTCAAAAACATATTTTAAAATTATCATCTGTTTAAACGGGTGCATAGTTTAATGACATGTTCCAGGAAGTAATTTTTTTCCCTTCCAATTGTTGACGAAGTGCGCAAATGATAAAGAGCAGAACCTCAAAACAATTCTAGAGGGAGTATTTTCTAAAGAACTTAATCTAAATACATCAAACATTTCAAGCCTAGACAGTGACCTGGATAATAAAAAGATATAGTAAAATAAGGATGTGGTGTCATTGAAAACATTTAAAACTTCTCAATTACTTTGAGGGATAAACATCTGGCTGTAGATGTTTCCTCTTAATTCATTTAGTTGGAAACCCTAATTTTCTATGTGGCTTCATTGTGGTGCAGTAATTTGGTCTCTCTTAATTTAACCTGTACTGCTGTCAGTGGCCCACACTCTTGTAAAAAAATTTTTTATCCCCAGTGAGTTTTCTTCCCATTAAAACAAATGTTGAAAGACAAACACAAGCAAAACACGCATTAAAATTGTCAAATCAGTGAAACCAAATCATCCATTTATTTTTAATGTGCGTTTAGTATTGCATTAAGTGTATGTGCATGAAAAACATGTCATGCTGATGCTGTGTTTGTTTTTGTGCAGCTTTTGCTGGGCTTGCAATACATATTGGATTTAATTCATTTTTTAAGCACAAAACATATCTGCTGCAAAGACCAGGGGGAGGGGGGTGTATGTGTCCTTTATTGGCATATGTGGTTAAAAAAAAAACAATACTATTAGCTTTCCAATGATATAAAACGTATAAATTTATAAAAATTATAAATTTCATGGATTAAAAAGTAAAAATGACAGACGTCGAAACGTTTTAAGATAAAACGTGACTATTAAGCAACTAATCGATGACTTAATTAGTTGTCAACCATTTTAAAAATCGATTATATCGATTAGTTGTTTCAGCTCTGGATGACAACAACACTGCAGCACAGAACATTTGATATTGTACAGTTATTGTGTCACACTCGTTCTTGCTGCAGTGTTTTCTACCGGTGTTATTCCCAGGGGGCGATCGTGGCCCAGGTCGATCATCTAGTAATCGGAAAGTTGCCGGTTTGATTCCTGGCTCCTAAGGTCTTGGTCGTTGTGGCCTTGGGCATTTCACCCGTTGCCTACTGGTGATTGTCAGAGGGCCCGGTGGCTCCAGTGTCCAGAAGCCTCGCCAGGGCAGCTGTGGCTACAATGTAGTTTACCATCACTAGTGTGTGAATGGGTGGACTACTGAATGCGCTTTAGGGTAAGTAGGGATTAAGTCAAGGGCTATACAAATACAGGCCATTTACCATTCCCGTTTTGGCGGTTTTCTCACTTCCTGTGAAAAGCTCTGCTGAGGTTGGAGTTGCATGCAGAGAAATGTGATTTGCTAACCACTTTATCTGGGTGAGTTGGCAGGGGCTTTACTAGAATTTATTCACTGGGGCACTTGCCTTAGTAAAAGTCTACAGTGCCCCAGTAAAGTTATAGCGCTGCTCTCACTGGACACAGCATTCAGGAGCGCATCTCCGTGCCTGCATAACTCAAAGCCTGTCACTTACCAGCCAAAAAGGAAAAAAGAAAGGGGTCACAGTTTCGTTTTACAAACACGTTGGAAGAGTAAGTCGTCCCCTGTTTTAATGTTACAACAAATTCACAACTTGTTTGACAGAAAAAATGACAAGTTGATCGCTGTTAGAGAATGTTGCCCACATAATGAGCATCTATTTTTCGATGCTTAGCATCATTGAGGCCCAAATTTAGCAGTTTATTTAAGTTTACCAGCCTGTGCTGTCTCCCTCACACACACACACCCACCAAATGCATAGGCTGCATGCACACCTGCTGACAATCAATAATGAGTTATACATATACTGTGGAGAGACTCCTGTAAAAGTACCCTATACTGTTTGTGAAGCTGTCCTACTGTAAAACTAAACACAGCCTTCTGATAAATTATTCAGAGATGGACATCAGAAAATTCTTCCTGAACAAAAGCAGAGGGAGAGGAACAGAGAGGAGAGATGAGGAGGACAAGGGAGGTATGATAGTTGTTCACATTAACAGTAACATAAACATTTATGTTAGTAATAGTTAATTAAATTAATTAATTTAATGGTTTACCATTAATTAAAATTAATGGCAAACCTAAATATGTTTGATGCATTTGCAAATGTAGCCTATAGTAATCTACACAGAGTCAGAGTGACCTATAGGTGATACTTTTCCTATACTGTAGCCTAAGATAGAAAGATCCTTTTTGTTTTTGTTTGTCAGTTACTTTGTTTTCCTGAACTACTTGTTTTAAACATGGACTGAGGTTTGGTTAGTAAGATTCTGACTCTTTCTAATCTAAAATGGTTGCAGTAAGAGGATGTTGTTTGTAAATCTTTGAGATGTGCATGTGCAAATAAATATCATTATACTGTACCCATGAATCTATCCTTGTATCTTTACCAGTGGTTTAATATAGCCTACAGTATGACAGTGACAGTTATGATTTTTAAGCTTGTACCCCCATTTATTTCATATTGCAAACACATTTATTTTTTATTTTTTTGTATTGGGAGTTGGGGGCCAGTGCCCAAGCAAAGCTCTAGGTCTAGAATCGCCCCTGTGAGTTGGTTCGATTATGAGAAATCAAGTTTGGTTCGACTTCAGCTAGGCTAATGCTTTTTGTATACCTGGAGACTTTGACGCGATTTAGAAAAGACTCTAAAAGATTCTAAAAGATTATCAGATCAGATCTAAAGACGGGTTAACAGTTTTTAGTTTCAGACTAAAGATTTTATAAACACTGTATCTTTTAGGGACACTATTCACAAGACTACACCTAGATTATTTAAGCATCCCGCTCAGCATTATTGTTTCTTTCAGTGCAAATGTTGTAGCATTCTTTGCCGAGATTGATGTTGCGTCATATAAAGACTTGTATTCAAAGTGGGTACTGTATCAACAAGTAATGCAAGGTGTCCCTGCTGTACCACTTGTTCCATGCAGATGCACAGATAGTGCTGGTTTGTGCCTGTATTCCAGGGGGCAAGGTTGGCATACACTTTGTGATTTATGGCCCATTTCTAGGCCATTTGTCAGCCATTCGACACATTTTGTGACTGGCTTGTCTTCGAATATTGCATTTGTTGTGTGTAGACCCTGTCAGGGTCCATAGGTGGCTACAAAAGTATTATTTATAAATATGACACATATGTTTGTAGACTACTTTCCCGCAGGAACCTAACAAACATGGATGTGTGGTAGGTTGCAAAACAATGCCAGACCGGGATTCAAACCCACAATCATTGCAGTGGTAATCCTGCGTGTTAACCAGTGTGGCATAGCAATTTACAATGACATACAGCCAGGGTGTACCATGAAGTGGTAACGACACCCCACATGGTCGCACAGTTTGATCAACTGAGGGAACAGATTCCGAATCCATGCGCGCGGTTTAATAAACCGAGGGTACAGATTCTTACCCTTCCACAATTATTTCTGCACCTGACCCCTGCCAGTTTCTGTAGCTCTGTGCTTCTGCGAGAACGGCTTTATTGGTTGTTTTTATTCACTACGACTACACTAGAACTAGCAATAATATCAAACATGTTTGATTCAAAAGACTAGAGAAAGACTGGCATAAATCGGGTCAACTGCAGATTATTACCTCACATTTAACATTCAAGACAACGGAAGCGTGCCGAGACTCCAGCAAGATATCTAAAGACTACCCGTCTTTAGTCTGAGACTGTGAAAATCCTTTGGTGCACGATTGGCATTAGGTGTGTACTAGGGATGTTGCCGACCAAGGATTTAGACATTTGAATCAAAACTGTCGAATCTTTCTTCTATGTGTGCAGGCTGCGCGGGGTAGAGTTGTATGCCGCAAAGACTTATGGGTAATGTGTTCATGTTAATTGTAAAAACTCTCCATTTTACATAATTTATTTTCCAAATGTACTCATCTTGTTTAGCTTTCCTTTGAGTTATGTTGTTGTCAATGTGTGATGGTGTTTGACCATGCACAGTCTTAGAGATGGTAGTTTACAGGAGTTTTATGTCTGCCTCTAGCGCTTTATCGTGCATCTCTAGCCGCCTATGCAAGAGTTGCATAAAACACTGCATCCTAGTGATTGTGCAGTGTGAAGGATGAGCGAAATAAACCTCAACAACTATCTCATGTTGAGCATTGGCATTGTGCAGGCATGAAGTTTATAAAACTCTTCGTTCTTTTATGTTTAGATTTGGAGATGTATATATGTAAAAACTATTAAAACTTAATATAACTGTAAATGACCAGCTTTCTTTAAATGCCTTAACCAAAAGATGCTTGTTGAATCTGCAATGATTCGAACCAGAGAATGATGGTCGAATCAGGCTCCACCTATCGATGTATCGAATCTTCGTCTATTCAGAGTCACCCCTAGTGTGTACATGCATTTCAAAAGTCAGACTTCAATAATTTCTGAATGCATCTAAATGCACTGACTGTCAGAATTTCCTATCAGCATAAGCCTATAAGCAAGGATGTCCGTTATTTTTGTGAGTGACATACAAAGTAAAAAACTGACATGGCTGAATCAAAAAGACAAATAATAGATGTGAAAATGTGGTTGTGATCAAAACGGAACAAATGTTTTTGCACCGATGAAGGTAATTAACAAGTGACAAAAGTTATGGAATGAAAAAATGCCTAAACAAAAAGCCCACAGGCCCAAGTACATAATCAAGAGGGCAACAGTCAGCCTGTGGAAGGTGCAGATTAAAAATGTCTATAAATTACGTTAGGAAGTTTTCTGAACTGTTTAACACTCTCAGGTTACTGATAACTCTAATTTCAAGAGTTACTTTACCTAAAATGAATGTAAAGGAGCTCAAATGATTTTGGACCAGAAAGTTTGACAACAAACAGGAGGTGTAAAATGAATGAGACTCACACAGTGGATAGAGTATTTGGAAATTGCCGGTAGGACTATTTTTATAAAGAAAAATTGTAACAAAATAAACTAAAATTAATTAATGCCGACAAAAAGCTTGCAAACCGACAGTTTCTCAGTAACAACCTTTTGTTTCACAATCACAATTGTTACTCCCAAAGTACTTGGGTGCACCCTTCTAAATAAATCAAATCAGGTTTCAGATCAGTTCAATACAGTTTAAACAACCAGGGCTTAATTTAAAAAAAAATCCTGAGCCTGTACTTTTTTCCAAGGAGCGGGGGTGCAGTGGATTCAATGCATACAATGTGGCAGACAACTGTTTGGCATTGTGCTTGATAATGTACAAGAAGACATACAATTTAAATGTGATTTTTAGAAAGTATAGGTTAATAAATCATAAGTGAAAACATGTGAAACTCAGTCAAGCAAATTAATCTGCTTTGTTTGGCGACTATTTAATTCGGTAAATGGCAATTTATACAAAAACATATAAAATGCAACTTTCTCTATCATTTTTGTTCAAAACAATAGCAAATTAAGTTATAGAAAATACATTACATTGAGTCTTGACTCCTCTCTGTAACATAATTGCAGAGGCAGTAAAACAATAAATTGCTCCAAGAAGTCAACAACATTCAGACAAAACATCCCAGATAGCAACCTGACATTGAAAAGATATTTATTTTTCAACTGAATCATCAGTAAGGTTGACAGTAAAATCTTGATGCTAAATAGATGTTGAATCACCCTTGCCAAACTGATGACTCCTGACACTGACAGCAGTGATACTGAAGCAATTATGAAATGTAGTTTCCCCATAATTGATGAAGTGTTGATATTTGGTTATCTGGGTGATGATTGAAAAGTCATTGATTTTGAGTTGACCGGTAAATTTATAGTTAACCGGGAAAAATAATCACAAATTCATGGATTTTTTGTTGACCCGGAGACCATCGTGTGGCGCAGACCAGCCAACGTACAGCAACGCATCTCATTGGGAATACATTTCTGCTAAGCACTTCATTCATTTTAATCTTCTAATGCCCAAATGCACTACACAGTGAAATGTATATTTTGTATGGGCATTACATAGACTTATGACTGTTGTAGCTTAATTCAGACACTATATTGTCTTAAAGGGGTGTGTATTGCCTGGCATCAGAATCAGAATCAGAATCAGTTTATTGGCCAAGTATGTCACATACAAGGAATTTGACTCCGGCAAACTTTTTCCTCCAGTACAGAACTTGAATAAGTGAAATAAAAAAAAATAAAAAAAATAAAAATATGAACAAAAATAAGTAAAAATACAAATAAATATCAGATCGTAAATAATAAAGGATAATATATACACCAAGCCGGGGTTATTTTACAGTGAGTATGTACAGAAGTGCAGAGTTATAGTTTATTGTTATGTGAGTGCACTCACACACTGTGTCTAGACAGAGTTCGTCAGAGCGACAGCCTGGGGGAAAAAACTGTTTTTGTGTCGGGTGGTTTTGGCGTACAACGCTCTGTAACGCCGACCTGAGGGGAGGAGCCTAAACAGATTGTGGCCAGGGTGTGAGGGGTCAGTGGTGATTTTCCTGGCCCGCTTCCTGACCCTGGCCCGGAATAGGTCCTGAATGGAGGGAAGATCGGTTCCTATGATCCTCTCTGCAGTCCTGACTGTTCTCTGCAGTCTGTCCTTGTCTTGCCTGGTGGCGGATCCGAACCAGACAGAGATGGATGAGGTCAGGACAGACTGGACTATTGCTGTGTAGAAGATGATCAGCAGCTCCTGGGGCAGGTTGAACTTCCTGAGCTGACGCAGAAAGTACAGCCTTTGCTGGGCCTTTTTCCTTATTATGTTGATGTGTGAGGTCCACTTCAGGTCCCGTGTGATGGTGGATCCTAGGAACCTGAAAGTCTCCACTGTGGGGACTGGCTTGTTGAGGATCATGAGAGGAGATGTTGATGGTGGTCTCTTCCTGAAGTCCACTGTCATCTCCACAGTTTTGAGCGGGTTTAGCTCCAGGTGGTTCTGACTGCACCAGAGAACCAGCTGTTCCACTTCCTTTCTGTACACAGACTCGTCGCCGTCGCGGATGAGTCCAATGACGGTGGTGTCATCTGCAAACTTCAGGAGTTTCACAGAAGGGTCCCTCGACGTGCAGTCAGTGGTGTAAAGGGAGAAGAGCAGTGGGGAGAGAACACATCCCTGGGGGGCGCCGATGCTGAGGGAACGGGAGCTGGATGTGAACTTACCCAGTTTCACCTGCTGCCTCCTGTCAGTCAGGAAACTGGTAATCCACTGACAGGTGGAGGGAGGCACGGTGAGCTGGGACAGTTTTTGGTGGAGGAGCTCTGGTACAATGGTGTTAAACGCAGAGCTGAAGTCCACAAACAGGACCCGAGCGTAGGTACCTGCAGAGTCTAGGTGGTGCAGGATGTAGTGTAGAGCCATGTTGACGGCATCATCCACTGACCTGTTTGATCTGTAGGCGAACTGCAGGGGGTCTAGCAGGGGATCTGTGATGTCCTTCAGGTGGGTCAGTACCAGACGCTCAAAGGATTTCATGACCACAGATGTTAGGGCAACTGGTCTGTAGTCATTTAATCCAGTGACTGGGGACTTCTTGGGAACCGGTATGATGGTGGAGCGTTTGAGGCAGGAGGGGACCTCACACAGCTCCAGGGAGTTATTGAAGATCTGGGTGAAGATGGGAGCCAGCTGGTCAGCACAGAATTTCAGAGAGGCTGGGGACACTCCGTCTGGTCCCTGAGCCTTTTTAATTTTCTGTCTCTGAAATAGCTGGCGATACGATACATACCCCGATACATATGTCACGATACGATACAATACGGTATATCCCGATATTACAGTATAAGGTGATTATTGCGATTTATGACTTAAAAGACGAATCTGTAAATTTGTATAAAATATATTTTATTGGCATATCTTTCTCTTGCAAACATTGGTTTTAACATGCCATGTGCCTACAACAAAATAAAATGACACAATCTAACTGTGGCTTTTTAAAACAACTTTAGTGCAACATGGCAAAAGTACGCCTTTGCATTGAAAATTCCGGCCAATAATGTATGTATAAATATCGATATTTTGCATTTTGGATCGATACGAGAATTGTGCGACGTAATATCGCAATATATCGCCGTATCAATGTTTTTCAACACCCCTATTGTCTTATATAATAATGCTGGCAGGCTGTTAAATACACCAGGCCTAGTGTAATCAGTTAGCTTGTAATGCTTTGTTCACGGCTTAATTCATACAGTCATCGCTTTGTCAAACCACGTATGAATAAAATTTCCAAAGGATCATTAAGCCATCTCGTACATAAACAATCTTTTAACATTAAAAGGTCCAATTAATTTACTACAGTAAAATAGTATACAACAAGCTTTGTGTATACAATCCTCCATAATGTGCAGCTGAAAACCTCTGAAAACTATTTCAGTGCGTCCACTTCTCAAACTTATCATAACTCCCATGTAATAAAGAAAAAGATATAGGCTAGGTTGAAATAGTGTAATAATTACCTACATTCAATTCAATTCACTTTTATTTATATAGCGCCAATTCACAACAAATGTCATCTCAAGGCACTTTAAAACAAAATTCGTTTCATTACAATACCACAGTTGCTAAAAGTAGCCTATGTGATTTCTCATAACATAAAGGGTATGTTTTTTGTCGGACGTGGTGAAATCGTGAATAAAAGATAAATTAAATGAAATCATTTGTTTGTTTATTTCTATGTTTCTTAAGCATGTTTACTAGTTTTACTAAATAAAAAATGACCTTATGTTGAGGACATCATCCTTTAGATAAAGCAGGACTGTTTAATTGCTCTGGTATTATTGAAATATAAGTGAAAACACATTGATCTATAGTTATGTTACAATTTTAACGCTTCAATATTCAAGTTATTTGAAATACAATTGTAATTCCATTGGTCTCTAGTTAATAAATCAACATCGTTTCAATATTAATTGTGGGTGCAAACTGATGTTGAATCAACATTGAACTCTGACATTGATTCAATGATTTAACCTTGACAATCCAATGTGGATTCAACATGGATTCAATGCTATCTGGGATACATCCTTTGAGCTTATCAGACAGACGTTTCTTGAACTCTGGTGCTATGCCATTCGTGTTCATATAACTGGCATGATGATTGGAAAAGGACAGTTTTTTTAAAGTGTTTTTATCAACCGCTACTTGTTTTGCACAGATCTACAAGCGTTTGCACCATCGTAAATGATCAATCATGTTCCGCAATGAATGAGCACACATATTTTTAACGTATTTTGCTCCGAGCAAATGGCTTGTGCGTTGGAGCGCACGGAAGGCAGCTTTATGGCCGCATGTCCGTAATGGTGAAGAGCTTTTTTTTCTGCTCATTGCATATACTAACTTCTTGGACACGGCACACAAAAACGCAAACCAGGCTCACTTAGCTTCTGGCACCAGCTCCCAAACGGATTGCAGTCTCCGCCTTTTTCCTCTATCCATGCCCAGTGCCACTTGTTTTTAACGCCCTTGTCAACCACGACTATATCATCCCCTGGCTTCATGAATTTAACCTCCATTCTTCTTGTTTCGGGAGAAACAACCACCGGCTCGTCTCGGATGCTGCATTCATGACCACTCGGAGATAATGTTTTTTGTTTTTTTTCTGAATCATAGTCAAAAGCCGGAGATGCGGCATGGTGCCGGAAGACTTTAAGTCCTCTCAACAACATCAGTTTGACGCTGCATAACCCTCAGCATTCTACAACAAAACCTCAGTTTTGTTGGAATGGCTCCAACTTGAACACTTGAACATCCAAAGGAATGTGTGTATTAATGTGTTGTTCTTTTGTTGCACTCCTACCACACTCCATCGTGCAGCAAGGAGAGAAGAAGAAGCTTTTCTGGTTCATTCACGGGATTGGCTCGCCATCAACATCAGAATCATCCAATGTCCACATAAATAAAAAAACCTGACCTGCCAACGACAGTGTCAAAGATTAAACTGAGTTCCAAATGACATTTCACAATCTGTTAGAACATAACAGTACTGCTTGTAACAATCACGTTTACAATTTAAAAAAAATATTGAAACGTGTAAGTTTCAAATGCTTTAGTTTTCTCACATTAGATAAAGCATTTACATTTACGATCACATTGTTAATAAAAAATAGACCTCAGGCATTGCCTAAAGTTTCAACACCATAAAATACAACTTTTTTTTCCTCTAGCAGAATGTTAACATTTTCTTCAGTAAACATTTTACTCATAGTAAACTTTTTTTTAATATGCAAATAGACCACGAAAAGGTCAAATGAATTGCTCACCAATCTCACAGGAGGGCAGCGCAGCAGCATAAAATGGCGCCGCCTCTAAGCCCTCACGCTCTATAACCAGAAGTGCAAAGAGAACCAAAACTAATTATCTTTTTACTTGACACATCTTTTGGCAGTAAACATTAATAAAATTGTGGTTAACATCCACAACCATTTCTAACGCTTCGTTTTGTACCTTTTTCTACGAAACTGTCTGTTTTCTCTCTGCTGGCATGTTCTAATCAAATGCTGCAGCCAAAAGCACTAACGGAAGGCCTGCACTCGCAGACGAAGACAGTGGGCGGGAAAATACACCGTTTTGCAGCAGCTCATTGGTTAATAGCGATGTCTGCGTTTCTCAAGGGAGTTAACCCTTTTTATGCTGGAAATATGGGTTATTCATAAAAAACTAAGCATAATTCTTAAACAAACAACTTATTTTCTTGTTTTTAGGAATTCAGCTAATTAATATTTAGGGTATAATTATATGTGGGTTACAAATGGGTTACAAGGAGATAATATTTTCTTAGTCGTCGTTAATAACCTCAGCAGAATCGTGAAACACAACAAACTGACTTGGGTTGAATAGAGTAAAATAAAAATATGGGTTTCTATGATATAATAACATATTTCTGATTGTTAAGCAAAGTAGGCAAAGTAAATGTCAGTATGTAGGCCTACCCCAGAAACAGTAGATAGATAGATAGATAGATAGATAGATAGATAGATAGATAGATAGATAGATAGAGCTCATCAAAAAATCAAAAAAGTAAATGTAAATTGGTATAAATGCATCTGAATTGTTTAATTAGCTCTTCGGCAAGTCATGAATTTCTGTATATGCATGCATTTGATGCAGGTGTGTTGGCAAACAGATGCATCTTAAAGTTGCAGGACAGTAGCTGTTGAGGACTAGAGTTGGGAACACATGCTCTAAATTGTATGGGAGGCCTTAAATTAATTGCTTTCTTTAACCCTGGTTGTTAGCCAACACAATGGTTTCTGTTTTACTTTGAGTGTTCACTCAGAGACACACCATAACTTACAATTGCATTAAAACCTTTCAAAGCAACATTGCAGAAAACAGAATCTATGGTTTTGTATCTGAATAAGTCTCTTCAGGACAAAAACAACAAGTTTTACAGATAGTAGTCTGCATCAACCAGATTTTTTATGCTAAAGCGAGGGGATTAAATATTTCACATGGACCTGCAAATAGAACGTCTTTCAATAAATATTAAAATTAATGTCTGCATGACAGAAATGTTAACATCTGTTTTGTCAGACAGATTTACCAAACAAAGGATTTGTCCTTTTCAGACCAAACCCACAGAAAAGGGGTTCTTGGTCTGAAAACATGCTTCTCATAAGCCCTTAGTAAAGATATTGAACAGCAGAGCATGTAATTGCGACTTTCTCATTGACAGTTTAGTTGTAAAGTTAACAAGAAGAAACATGACAAGATGTTTAATCAAGTAAGGAAACATCCAAGTGAGTGTATGCCATAAAGCATTCCTGTGATGGTTTACTCCCTTATAACATCTATATCCTCTACATCTGTCCTGCAGCTTTGGGTTGCAGACCTTCAGACTGTTTGGGACACTTTGGCTGGACGTCTCCGTCCCGTAAAAGCCAGGGAAAATATTCCAAAAGGAAGGTAGGCTAATTTTTCAATAAGATCCTTTGAAAAATCAAATCTCATTTTTTATACTACTATATGAATAATTCTTCCTCTTTGAATGACCTTTCAGCTCATGTCATTATAGACTCATTCCTCTGTAGATAATGGCATTCCATTACCAGCTTCATCTAGCATCTTCACAAGCTCTATAGTTGTTATAGCGTAACACATTTCCCACCCAAACACAGTCCTTTCTGAGACAACGATAATTTTAGTAATCCTAATTTACAAAAACAGGACAGGTTTAGTGTGATATAATATCAGCTATTATATTGTGGATTTTTTAAATAGTGTATGTGATCATCTGGTTTTGAATCCATGCATGTATGCAATCAGTGTAAGAAATTTGCATGATTAAACTTTAAAATTGATGTTAAAGAAACTATCCAATCCGGTCTTTTTCAAAAGAGAAATAAGTGTGTTTCTATGTGTGAAAAGCTGGCATACACATCTTAAGACAGCGAAAGGTTATTTTTTAGAAACTATAGGCTGAATGAGGCTGAAAACAAATGCAATTACTATTTATATTTATAAAAATACATAAAACTGAAATTAAATACATTGAAGGTGAACATGACACTCTCCTGATTCTGCAGGTAGCCTCATTATTCACTGATAATTTATTACAAACAAATCTGTCACGTGAGAAAGTTAACCTAAAGAGTACAAAACATCCAGTAAACCACAAAATAATCATTTACAGTTGCAGATTAAATAACTAAATGTTTCCTTCAGTCAAGGGATCTGGGGTAACTCCTAAAGACGTAGCCTTCAAGGCAGAGCACATCTAATGATGCTCAATGAACACAGCTAGCAGGCTCAGAAAGAATGAATAAATGAAGCATGCTCAATATCTTTCAACAAAACCATTACACTTCCTCAGGTGTCAGGATGAGCAACCTTTGCTTCCCCGGAATTTTAAAGAGCCTGTACCTGCAAGTACTTCACACATAACTCTTAGAAAGAGGCAGTTTTAATTTTATTTTTCTTCTCTCTGTGCGTGTCACCACCAACATTCGATCCCTGCCTGTTCCGTGAAAATCTAAGCAATTGACAACACTCATCCAAGTGTGTTGCTTTATTTGGCTCAATATATTTGGATTGATTCCCTTTTACGCACGTCTTTTTGACTTCTCTTCAACTATGGCAGCACTGACTTTAAGTCAAACTGAAAAGGAAAACAGAAGTTAGGATATTTAAAAACCAAACTTTCACATCTTTGAAAATGCCAGACAAAAAAAGGACTGTAATTGTTCACACTATTTTCACTGATGATCCATTGGAATACAAAGTTGTTAATCAAATAACAGTTATTTTATACAAACTTTGGAAAGATACAGTGATATTTTTGCTTTTTTGACAAATTTCAATTTTAGTATCAGATCAGAGAAATGTTAATATCTGACAAAGATAACTTGAGTAAATATAATATTTGTGGGTCTTTCAATTAATCTGTTCCTTAATTCAAAAGGTAAGTGCCTCGTAAAACTACAGACAAAACAAATTTGGGAAACTTTTTTTGCAGAATGATTTCAATTGGATGCAGTCTGTTTTGTGTCATGTTTCGGTATCTTATTTGGATAAAAAATGTGACTTTTATTTGGCTGCTCCCAAACCTTAATTGTGTTTTTAGTTTATTTGATAGAGCTTTTCAGATATGGACTTGCAGATGCCCTTTGCATCTCTGTCCTGCGACATGACTTTAGTCTTAGTCTTAGATGTAGCATCACGAATTCACGAAGCAGCTAAGCGGACCCACACTCTAACACTAATGCCACCATGTTTTTTTTCTGGAATGTTGTTTTTTATGTCATATATAATTGGGTGCACAATTTCTAAAAAGTTAACTTTTGTGTTTTATAAAATTTACAAAAGTTATTTGGCAAATGTTGGATCGGCCTTTGAATTCATTTTTGGTTGGCAGGAGATTTGGCCTTTAAATTCTCCGTTAGCTTCCATTTTGTTGTCTTTTTTTCATTGTTGAACCATTAGCACTGAGGAAAGTGAGGTTTTTTGTGCTCAAATAAACATTGTGGGTTCTTCTGTGGCCTCCTGGATGAGTTGTCAAGTAATTTGTTTGACTGGCCACTTCTTAACGGGTTCATCGCTGTTCTATGTTTCCTCTGTTTGATGATAATGACTATCACTGTCATCACTAGAGTCTCGGAGTCTTAAAAATGAGGCTTTTTAACCCTTTCAAGCTGATGGATTTCACTAACTGTCTCTGATGTGTTCTTGAATTACTTTGAAGCTGATATGCCACTTCCATATAGTAGACCGTAAGTCTTAAAATAGATATTTTAGCCTATTTAATGTGAGATTTTAAAGGACTAGCAGTTACCAGACCCAGATGTGGCTAGTAAAAATGTGGTTAATCACAATTTAATCATCAATCAACCATAGGGGACATAATATTTTACATATGATCAGTTTTATTTGGACAGTTTTTATCACTTAATATCTCAATAATAATTCATCTCTAAAGAGAGATTCCTTTTTTTCATACTGTTTGGAAGGAGCCTCTGATAATATCTATGCGCATTGCCAAGGTATGCCAAGAATTCTGACGTAGAAGGTGACCTACTCTACTTTATGTTCAAATAAACATTGTGGACAATGTCTATTTCTCCTTTTGCTAAAGTCAATACAGTCTGTTTGGTTCTTAGAGTAATGAGTCTGGAGCTAGACAATATCATCTGTTGTTTCACATTTTTCAAGAGTTATGTCTGTGGGAAAAAAACGAAGGACTTTAAACTCCTAAACGTGGTTGATTTTACGGTATCCAGTGTGAGGCTTTGGAAGAGTAAAGCTCGGAAAGAAATCTTGAAACAGAATTCAAAAAACGACCCTGACTGTGCATTTCATGATTTCATTCACAAAGGACTTGAAAACAATTTGAAAAGAAAAAATAAACACAAAAACAGCAAGTTTTGATACTGTTTGAAGATGAATTGATAAATCAGTGTAATGATTTACTGATGTTCTTTTCTATTTTAAACTCTTTTCAAAGAACCTACTCTATCACTTAGACTGAATCCATACCAGTGGACTTGCAATAACAACTGTTAGAAAAGTCTCAACTCTGTTGCAGAATGCTATTGATATTTCTGATCTATGACTACATTTAATTGGATCTGATGAAGGACTTGTATTTTCATTTAAATTATTTTTGGTTCGTTGAGCCGAAATTCTTTTTTTGTTCTTAATGGCAATAATGTTCGCTCTTCGTGTAAGAAAGCAGCCAATTGAGAGAGCCGACAGAGTGAGGAGGAACAGAATACAGGGGGCTTGGAGAAGGAGGCATGGCAGTGGAACCATTAGCTGATTGTCACTTGGAGCTGAAACTGCAGGAAACAACAATAACATTGCTTTTCCTCCTATTGTTTGTCCTGGAAAGATAAATAGTTTTTGGGATGTGCAAATAGCAGACAGAAGTTGTTTTTGTTTTTTGATAATCTCCATAGTGATGCCTCTGAAACCAACCAAAAGGAGCAGTAGGTTTACTGCAAAACTTAATCTCTCCGCTCATTTAATAAGGTTATGTTTTGTTTATATACAAATCAAACCACAGTGTGTGCAATACCATCTCTGAAACTCACACAACTTGTTACACCAGAAAAGGCGTCAGCAGCTAAAGCCTCCTCTAGGTGCTATTTCTGTCAGCTAAGAACAGGTGAGTGCTTGTGTAGCTTCAATCCCCAGAGCTGCTTTGTCAGTTCTATGAATTTAGTTGCATCGTGTCACGGTTTCTAGTTGAAAAATAGTTTAAAAAAGGCAGATTAATTTTCATGGTTAGAAAATATCCCCAAAAATATGAGTGACAAGAAAAGAATCTTGCCAGGAACTCAATTTCTAATGATTGTTTATAATTTCAGTGAAGATAAATTGGAGGAAAGCTAAGCTAGAGATTGTACAGATTGAACACAGGCTGGTGATTGCATGTTTCTTTTGGCAGATGCTACTTCCCTCACAAATCTTGTCTATGTCTGAATGTAACTAAAATCAAATTAATTGCTTTATTAGTATTAGCCGCACATTACCTTGTAGCTATAAGCATGTCTAAAATACTCCCTGAGATCTTAGTCTCTAAGCTCTATGATAATTTAAATACAAATTTTAATTTTTGTTTTTGGTGTTAAATTTTTCATTTTTGTTCTAAAATGTAATAAATAGACTCTACTCATGAGCGATACAGCAGGCAGTCAAAAAGAAAATAATTAACTTTCAAGGCCTCTGCTGGTATAATTCCACTGTTAGGAGTAAACAGCTGTTTAACAGCTGCAACCCTGCTAAATGCTCTGCACAAGCCCTTTGTGTTAATTGACCAAATTTGGGGGAAAAATTTTACTGGAAGGCCGATTAGAATTAAATAGGATCTGCAGTTACGCTCTCAGCAGCAATTATTATCAGATGATTCAGAACATCCAAAAGTTTTTTTTGTTTTTTTTTTCCTTCCTCAGCCCACGGAGCTGAGGAATGCAAATTACATTGTCCACGGAAAGCCATGAAAAGAAGTTGGCACACCGTAACAGCCTAATAGGCTGAAGATGGAGCTAACATTCCTACACATTGTTAGATATTTCTTTTTCACTGAGCAGCTGAGCATTTTGTTGCCAGCATCTTTTCCAGAATGCACCGGCCAGCTAATGATTCCGGCTTAGACACTGTAATGTCTTGGATAAACACTTCATTGAAAAATTCATTTAAATTAGTGGGAGCAGAGAGTTGGTGGGATTTTGTCTGAAAATAGTGCTGAAAACAGACTTTGGGGCAAAGAAAATATCATATCAAGTTGCATTTGTCACAAGTAGTCCAAAAATAATTATGAAGAAAATGGGGTGGGTTACTGTAAACATTCTGACTTAAATAAAATGAAACATGCATGGGTATGATTTATTTTAGTGTTTGACTGAGATGTTTGAACTAATGTGTTTCAGGGTAATTGTGCAACACAGCAGTGCTACCTCCAATGAAACCCAGTGGATGTTCCGTTAATTCAACGCCAGAAGAAAAAAAGAAGAAATTGAAATTTTTGTAAAGTGCCTTGAGATGACATCTGTTGTGAAATGGCGCTGTATAAATAAACTGAATTGAATTGAATTGAAATGTGAAGTATGCAAAAGTTTTTGTGCTGTTTTGCCATAGTTGAGGTTTCACAAATCTAAAATCCAGGAATACAAGCATGCAAAACAGGCTAAACAAACATGTCATTGTTAAAGTAGCCGGAATCCAATTAGACTTCCTATATAAACTAACCATTAAAATTTTACAGCTCTTCAACTTGTTCAGCTGTAAAACGTCTGCATGTGTTCAGTGTTTTACTTTATTTCAAGTCATTATATTAGAGTTACTTACACTCAAAATGGAGAAATGTTTTTTTTTTGCATCAGAAAAAAACTGCTTAAACCCAAGAGAAAATAACGCCCAAGTTTCAATTTCTCTTTGGCGTGCATCCAGAACGTGATGGAAACAGACGCACGTGCACATGCTGCCCTGCTTACACTGCATACTCATGTGGATACTGTCATAGATTTTTCAGCACATGTGGTTATAAGTTAGGCCTTTATCACAAACTCACATGCATGATGAAAGTGAGAGATGATGAAATCTAGGTCAGTACTTTTCTACAAGCTCTTCTGGAAAGAATAACTTTGGTCTTCAGATGTTTAACCTGTTTTCTAAAATTTTTTAAAGTGATAGATTAAAAATGGGAAGTCCAAGTAGATGCTGACAACAAATATCTCTTTACATGATAAACTGGGACATTCCAAATATGCTGTGCAGATCAGAAGTTTAAATGTGCTGATCATTGGCATATACGTGTTATTAATAGGAAAGTATTTAAGAAACTGGTAATGAGTTTGTAGATTTTCTTCAGTTTATACAGCCTCAGAAGTTTAGATATAGGCTCACAAATAAATGCATTTTGATACAACCACACAAGTATTTGGGTAAATACATATCCCTGCTTTAGTTTTAATAGTTCTGGCAGGATATTTGACCCCTCTTATCAAAAAAGGTGCAGCTCATTTAAATTGACTGGTTTCCCATAATGGAAGTTATGAATTTTCAAGTGTTCTAAAGTGGAGGCAATTCCAGAAGCTTAATGTCGGCCCAATCTATTTTAAACTCCGTTTTGTTCAGGTCTCAGCCATCTATAGCTCAGGAATCTGCAGACAGCCATATTTACTTGCAGTGCAGCTAAAAAAAAAAAAACACTTTAGAGCAACAGATGTTACATGACATTTTGAACAAAAAGATCTTCAGTTTTGATTATCATCTAGGAAAATTGTTGAATTTTTAAAAGAGCAAATATTTTAACTCTCTTTTAGGTTTTGACATCAATAAAAACATATGAAATTTGCAAAAATAGGTGGCATACATTGTCTTTCATAGGATGGGGAAATTTGATTAAAGTGATATATATATATAACATAGTTTCCAATCTAATGAGAGAAGAAAACCAGGATTTTTTAATTAAATATCAAACCTGCATGTAATTGTTATTAATCTGTATTTAAAAACATTACATGTGTATCATCTTAAAAATATTATTAAAAGCTATTGTGAAAGATCCAAAGAGCCGCTTGGACTCCAGAACTGCAGGTTGCAGACCTGATATAGCTGTCAATTCCTAGTTGAAACTGAAAATAGTCATCCTTTCTTTAGCATGCACTTTTACAATGTCTAAAAATGTTTCCATACATTTTTAAAGAGGCTGAGGTTAAGACTAGATATTCTCGCTTTGGTTCATCTATTCAAAGAACAGCTGTATGTTTCTTTTGATTGTGTCCGTACTTCAACCATACAGCTAATGATTTGAAAGCAAACTGAAGAATTAGTAGGTAGTCCTTGATCTTCAGCAAAACAGCATTTACCGAACTTAAACTCTCCTTTTGGTTAATTGTTAATCAAATGGGAAAGATGATAACGAAGAGTTGATGGCATGCAAGATTTTGTGTAAATACGTGCAACTGACAAGAAAAATATTTGTCTTATCAGTGATAAAATGTAAGGAGTGGATGGAAGAACTTCAAGTCTACAGGGTAAAACAGGAGTAGCCAAATAATGACTGATTTAACCAGATATTACTCCATCAACCCATTTTTGCTGTATTCTGTGAGGGGTGCTGGGATTTATTCCAGTTAACGAGTGAATTTCTCTACCTGCTTTCACTTCCTTTCAGCTTCAACACAGCCAACCAGGCATTAGTGTTTTTCCAGTGAAGCACTATGTACATTGAAGTGCATTTGAAACCCTTATGGATGACTGACATCCTCTTTACTCATCCCCCTTTTGACACCAAATTACCAGAAGGTGACTTACAGCAGGAAGGTGTGTTGAATGATCAAGAATGAGAAAGAGACCTGAGGCCGGGTTAGGACCTGTCAGGGGGCTGAACCTCTGCAGCAACATCAAGGAAGAGAGCAGAATGGAGATCATGGAAAGTTTTGTTCAGCTGTCATAATATGTAACTCATCAACTTCCTGTACCTAAATGTGTATGGCATGTCTCCCAACCGGGGGTATTCTATTCAGGTGACATGTTATGGCATGTAAATACTTCTACTTCACAGGGTTATTTTCTCTGTTATTGTTTTCTTTCCTTTCCCCTTCGGCTTATTTTACTTATTCTCCAGTATGCCTTTAAATAATTTCTTATTTTCTAATGTTTGGACGTTTTTTAAAATCTTGTTTCGTTCTTGCTTTTTTCTTTGCTAGTTAGACCACAATTTGTACTCTAACTTCATTTTATCTCCTCCGTTTGAACGCTGCTTCACCTGTTTGTATTCAGTTAAGTTCTTTACCATTTTGAATAAATTTAGTCAAATACAGAATGATTTTATCCAGCAAAGCCTAGAATTAAAAATATATGTTCATTCTTAAATACGGTTTTGTGTGGGAGTATTAAGTCTGGTAGAGACGTGTTTCTCAAACAGATTTTTTAAAAATGACCTCACTTTGTTTTGTAACATAAAAACATTTCAGCAAAATATATTAATGTCAATAGTTGTAATGGGGTTGCATGGTAGGCCAGATGATAGCACTGTTGCTTTGCATCAAGAAAGTCTTTGATTCCAATCTCAGCCTTCATTCTTTCTGGATGGAATTTGAATGTTCTCCTTCTGTATCCATGGATTCTCCCCAGCTGGCGACCTGTCCAGGGTGTACCACTGAAATGTAAATTACCCTTTTTGCTTACTACGGTAAACACTTATCCAAAGTAATATATAATTTGAATTACACTGCAAACAGTCAACTATCAAGATACCTAAAAGAGTTAAACTTTATTCTCCACCCTCAGTGAAGGGTCCTGATCCTATACAGACTGTTTGATACCAAAGAAGTCATGTTGACGTTGACCTTTAGAGCCCCTCAGTGTATCTCTCCATCCCAGGACATCTCAACCGGCCTTCAGCACCATCCAATTCCTTCATGTCTGCTAAAGCGCATACTTCTGAAACCTGTTACACAGCATTCAAAAATGTGAGGGTCTTGCAAATCAAAAGGAAAAAAAAACAAAAAACTATGTAACTTAAAGGACTTCACTTTCTGAATATTTATCAATGATTGATCTTTGTACACCTTCAGAAAAATAGTCAAAACAATCTGCTTTCTTCTTTACACCCTTCATTCCTTATGATTCCTTATGTTTTTATGATACCTTCTTCTAAATACCTTAAATCATATGTTTTAAATAAAATTCGGTTTTATCTAAGAGATATGTTATTTTCCATTGAATTCAGCGCCAATTCACAACAAACATCATCTCAAGGCAATTTAGAGTTTTTTTCAACTAAATCATACTGTGCATACATTCCAATCAAGGCCATATCTAGAGTTTTAACATACCAAGCTCCACAATCCATTATTCCATGCACTTTAATTACAAAGTTGAGACCAATTAAGACCAAACCTGAATTCAAATTGTGTCTCCTGAGATGGTAATGGAAACACAACGAACCTGTTCAGGCCTGCTGAACCGACCTATTTGGGGATGACACCCACCCTAGTGGAAAAGGGGCATTGGAGTCAATCTGAAAAGATTGATCAACTGCAGGGGGTATTGGCTTCAGCAAATCACAAATAATAACACACACTAATGACAGATCCCCTCTTTAGAATAAAAGTATTTTACATGCCAGCAAACCGTTTTACTGGTAAAACTTAAAAAAATAGAATATCATGCAAAAGACAATTTATTTCAGTAATTCTACTTAAAGGGTGAAACTAATTTATGATATAGTCATTAAATGAAAAGCGAGGTATTCCAAATCTTTTTATTGTATAATTTTGATGATTACAACTTACAACTTTTGAAAACCCCAAATTCAAAACCTCAGAAAATTTGAATATTGTGAAACGGTTCAATATTTTAGTCTAAAAGTGTCAATCTTGAATCAGCTAATTGTTCCAAAACACCTCCAAGGGGTTCTCTGAGCCATTGAAAATGATCCTGGACATGGCCTTCAAATGTTGTGTTCCCCATGTCAAGCTGCTGCTGGTCTGTTACGCAGTGGTCCAAAGTTGTCTTTTCTGATGAGAGATATTTTGCATTGCATTTGAAAACCAAGATCCTGGAGGAAAAATGAAGAGGCACACAATCCAAGATGTTTGAAGTCCTGTGTGTAGTCTTTCTATTGGGGTAATAAATATTTCTTTTAAATATGTGAGTGTAATAGCGAGCACAAGTTCTGCGTAGAAATGAGTGTGGACTGGGTTTATTCCAAGCATGAATTAAATATCAAGGAATTTAATATTAATAAAATTAGTATTGTTAACTAACTGAAAAATATGTATTGACATGTTTTAATTTGCTGTGAGTTAGCTCATTATATCTGCATGCAACAGCATGACTCAACTTACAGTTTGCCTGGAAAGAAACTGCAAAGTTTTCCTTTTGCCGGCTCTGGCTGTTTTGCTGAACAAGCTGATCTGCTCTGCAGCACCTGTCTGTGATCCACTGATGACTGCAAGTATGTGTGCACTTAATATGGGTTTAAAGGCGGCTCAGAAAAATATGTTAAATGTTATATTAAAGAGCAGAAACAGATGAAAAAGTGTAAAGGACAGAGGTCACAGACACAGAAAGTGCGGGGGACATGTCCCATGCATACCCCACATCTGCTACGCCAATGGACACAGGTACAGCCCATCCGCTGCACGGAGAAGTCGGGCTAGAAGTGGTCTTCATGGAAGAGCTGCAGCCAAAAAGCCATACCACCAACTTGGAAACAAGGCCAAATAACTAAAGTATACACAAAAAATAGGAACTGGGGTGAAGAACAATGGCAGCAGCTGCTCTAGACTGATGAGTCAAAATGTGAAATATTGTAGTAACTTTAGTAGAAGATAGTTTGTTTGTCAAAGGGCTGCAGAGCGGTACACTGTTGTCTCTGCAGACAACAGTGAAGCATGGGGGAGGTTCCTTGAACGTTTGGTAATGGATTTTTACAAATGGAGTTGGAGATTTGATCAGGATTAATGGTGTTCTCAATGCTGAGAAATACAGGAAGATACTTGTCCATTGTGTAATACAATCAGGGAGGAATATGATTGCCCCAAATTTATTCTGCAGCAGGACAACAACGCTAAAAATACAGCTAGAGTCATCCAGAACTACCTTCAGCATAAAGACCAGTAACTCCTGGTTGTGATGGCATGGCCCCCATAAAGCCCTGATCTCAACATCATCGAGTGTATCTTGGATTACATGAAGAGACAGAAGGATTGGAGGAAATCTACATACACAGAAGATCTGTGGTTAGCTTTCTAAAATATTTGAAACCACCTACCAGCCGAGTTCCTTCAAAAACTGTGTGCAAGTGAACCTAGAAGACTTTATCCTGTATTGAAGGCAAAGGGTGGTCACACCAAATGTTGATTTGATTTACATTTCTCTTTTGTTCATTCACTGAATTTTGTTGATCTATGAAAATAAATGATTATCAGGTCAATTCTTTGCTTTCACACCTGCCTAAAACCTTTGTACAGTACTGTATAACAAGAAAAGATTGTGTGCAGTGGGCAAAGGGGCACAATGAAAATTGTTTGTCCTTCTGCATGCCATTCAGATAACAGATGATAAATGTGTTTGGTTTGAACTTGATTTAGAACAGCCTTAACTTAAAAAAAACAAACAAACAAAAAATACTGGATTACAATGAAACTTTTTTAGATGATAAAGAAAAATAATTGCCTTTGTAAAATGTGTCCTCTTGGGGTTTTTTCTTTTCTTTCTACTACTAAAAATACACTACTCTAAAATATTTCTAATCTAATAATTTGCATAGAAAAGTATTTAATCATATCTATAAAAATCTCAACGACCTCCCCGTAATTCAAAAGGCGGTTCAGGCATTCCGCAGCTTCACCTTGAAATGCCTCAGGGCGTGTCAGGGTGAACTCACGTCGGCTCCTAGTGGTTGAAGCTGGAACTGCAACAGGTGGTTGAAAATAGTTAAACCGAAGCTCATTACAGTTTAAATTTAGAGAAAATATAGAAAATCACTTATATGTTGGAGAAATGTGTGTGAACACAAGTAGAAAATTAACAAAAATGATGTTGCTGAAAAATGTATGTATGTAATTAGCACAATAGGTTTGTGTACTGATTTTAAACAGCTTTCAATTCTAGTATCATACATTTGAATTTAAATTAAGAAATATTTGTTCTCTGTGAGATGGAATATGCCCCTCAGGTATGATGGGTGGGTGCTGGGTGAGGAAACACTGGCCCATTAAGAATCTGATTGCAGTACACGGACACAGGTCCCCCCACCCCTCCCACTTCTCCTTTCACGACGTCCTGTGTCCCTCTCTGCTTCTGCCCTGCGCTACAAGGAATAAGCTCGTCCCTTTTTCTCTCCTCACCATGATTGGACGAGGACATTTCTTAGGAACGGCATCAAACTATTTAAATAACACTTTGTGCTCCCCTCGGTTTAAAAAAGGGAGTTTTTAAGCGGTGGATACCAGAGCACTCATATTTTCAATTAGGCAATAAGGAAAAAGACAAGCAAGATTTCATTATTCCCGTTTTCACTGTGGATTTTTGTCTTTTTCAATAAGGACATTGGAATTATTGCTCGTTTAAAAAAACTATAATCAAGGGATTTTATACTTTTGCAAAGTTCTTTTTAAATTAAAGCGAGCAGGTGAGTGGCAAAATAATTCACACTTAGTTGTAACTTTTTTTGTTCTTATAGTCTACCTGTTGCAACCTTGACTGAAGTCCTAAATTGTTGGATATTTCAATGTACTTGCGGCAGCAGGTTTGTGCTGCACCATGAAGGTGACAGGAATATTTTTGCTGTTGATGCTTTGTTCCTGTGAAGGTGCCAGAGTCGCAGGTGAGTTTGAGTAATTCAAATGTCAGATTATTCATAAAAAATGTCTAATATTAATTTAAGAATAAACATAGACAAAAGGTCTGCAGTGCCTTTAAAAAAATAAATATTCAGTAATCCCACAGACAAAGGCTGACTTCTTATTATTCACCCACAGAGAGTCGAGACGACAACAGTGTGTTTGATTTATTTGAGCTCATCCGAGTCCCCAGTAAGAACCACGGGGTCACCCTGGCGAAAGGAGACGACCCCTACAGCCCCGCCTACAAGATCGTCGACCCGGACCTTATCCCCCCGGTCCCCGATAGCGCCTTCAGGGACCTGATCGACTCAGTTCACGCCGAGCGGGGCTTTCTACTTCTCCTCAACTTCAAGCAGTTCAAACGAACCAGGGGCAGCCTCCTGACCGTGGAGAAGCGAGACGGCTCCGGACCCGTCTTCGAGATCGTCTCCAACGGTAAAGCGAACACCTTGGACATCGTTTACTCCACCGAGAGCAAGCAGCAGGTGGTTTCCATCGAGGAAGCGGATCTCGCCACGGGTAAATGGAAGAACATCACGCTATTCGTGCAGGAGGACCGGGCGCAGCTGTTTGCCGGATGCGAGGAAGTGAACACAGCAGAGCTGGATGCGCCCATCCAGAACATCCTAACGCAAAGCACCCCAGCCGGCGCGCAGCTCCGGGTCGGCAAGGGCGCAGTGAACGATAGATTCATGGTGAGAGCACGGATCAATTTGGGCATAAGATTGAATTCTTTCTTTGGAATTTCTTTTGGTTTTTAAGTTTTCAGAAGAATAAATGCCTGAAGAATTATATTTCTGCGTAATAGCGCACACAAGTCACAAACGACTGACCATTTAAATATTATAAAATATGCAGCATTGATAACCTTTTTCTTTTCTGCCTTTGATGCTTGAAGGGGGTGCTGCAAAACGTGCGGTTTGTCTTTGGAACAACGCTGGATGCGATCCTGCGCAACAAAGGATGCCAGAGCTGTAAGTAATCGTGACCAAGAAGCCGGGCGCACTTAATTATCTGCGTCAGGCAGGGCCAACACAAAGGCAGCTGCTGTCAGTGGGTTTTTTTAATTGTAATTTACATGCTCATATCTCAGAGGAATTTCAGGGTCTAGATCTCTCAGGGTGCTGTGGTCTGTGTTCTGACGTCTTTTTTATTATCTAATTACATTTTACTTGAATTTGAAATGGGACCAGATGTGTTATTAATTAGGGAAACATAAAGATAAATAGGGATCTCCTTTACTGTGACAGCTGATATTTTGACTTGTCTTTCAGCTGCTTCAAGTGACACAATGATTGTGACTAATCTGAACGGCTCCTCTGCCATCAGAACAGAGTACACTGGACACAAGACTAAAGGTAAACACAACATAATACCGAGATTTGAACTTCATTAGCTATATCTTAACTCAAAGTTCTAAAAACTGATCTGGCATGGGCTGGTATGAGATTTTTAGAGTAACTGTATTTACAAAAATATGTTAAACAAAAATGTATAGAATGATCGGCTCTTATTTGAAAACAGAAAACCAACAATTATTCCCACTGCTACATAGAGTTCTTGGGGTTACGATACAGTTATGTACCGTTTTATTTTTCTGCTTTTTGAGGAGGAATAAGTGCTGATATTATTATGCACTGGCAGCAGGCCTGCAGTCGGCTGCTTGACAGATATGCCTCTAGAAGCTTGCCAACAACACTGCCTTAGAATGATGAGTGGTGCACCTTTAGTGGTTCACTATGGCTGTCTTTATTCTTCATGGTTTGAGTTATTTCGAAACAAAAAAAACATATTTCTTTTTAGCAAAGAAACATTTTAGTAGCTTGCTTTAAGCCAGCTGACTAGTAGTGTGCATCAACATGTGGGGGAGGGACATTATTAAGTTACTCTTCGACACATGCATGTGATAGAAGAATTTCAGTGATTTGGAATGTGAATAAATCTTGCCATATCTTAATACATGAAACCGACCCGGAAACAAACTTGCCCTAACTCTGCCTTTTTTTCTCCTAGACCTGCAGATGGTCTGTGGCTTCTCCTGTGAGGATCTTATCAGCATGTTTAAGGAGCTAAAAGGCCTCGGAGTGGTGGTCAAGGAACTGTCCAATGAGCTCCGCCAGCTGGTAAGGAGGAGGCATTAACGTTTTTCACTTAATGTTGTTCATTTAATCAGCAGGGGCACTTTGCATTTATAAACAGTCCAGAAAATTTGTCAGCTTTAGCTATCCTGAAAGTAGTTTTTTATTTTGCCCTGGACAGGTGTTACAGAAGGGGGCTTGACACTTGCCCCACACATGCAATTTGTTTTCTTTTGCAGTTCTGGTTATTTTATACCTGACTTATTTGGGTAAAGAGAGCAAATAGAGAATTCCTTTTTCTCCTGATTTTTAAACAAAATGATTTAATCTATTTTAAAATGAATGAATAAGAAAAACAAAGACTGATTAGAAAAATGGTGTAACATTATTTACAGAGTTTGTTAGATAATTCAATACCTGTGTCATGCTCGGTCTAAATATATAAATTAAAATATCATCTGCAAACAGTTTGAATAGAGAGATGATGGATCATTAATATAAATCAGAAACACAATTGTCAAGTTTTCCACATATTTTAAGGGTATGCATGTTTGAAGTAATATGTTTCTTCTAGATTTAGTTTAGTTTCTCTAACTGAAACACCCGTGGTTACCTAAACTATGCTTTTAATTTTTAGCACCTGTCTTCTTAAGATATAATTTAAATCATACAATTTTTTCTCTTTTCCTATATGTCAGACCAATGAGAACAAGCTTATTAAAAACCGCATTGGCATACATAGTGGCGTCTGCATCCACAATGGCATTGTGCGCAAGAACAAAGACGAGTGGACCGTCGATGACTGCACTGAGTGCACTTGCCAGGTACACCCTCCCGCAGGGATCTTACATTTGTGTCTGCTGCATTTTAAATAGTCACACAAATATGACTGGATTACATCTATACTCAAACTGTTATATTAAGACTATACAGACTGAATGATTAACACTTAGCCATCACCTCAGCTGCTCAGGTTGGTAATTAGTAGTTTGTTGTCTTGGCAGAAGTCCCACAGCCTTTGGTGTTGTAATGACTGGTCTCTTCTCAGACGTTCAGCAGGAGTGGGGCACTTAGGGAATCGAACAGACTTTAAGTGATGTCCATAATTAGGAACAAGACCTTGGCTCTGATAAAGAGGGGATTCTTGGCAGGAATCTTATGGACAGTTCAACTGTGGACTTAATTTAAAGTTTTTCTCTTCTGCTGCTCTCTATTCCATCATTGTTTCCTGTCAGTAATCAAATCCAGTGGGAGCATTAGCATGCAAACATATACTGCAGCTGTGATCCCAGAGTCACTTGTGGTGCATTCAGACAGGTTTTGCTGGAAGACAAAGTTTAGTTGTTTGTAACCAAATATCTTAAAGCACCAATGTGAGACTGTTTTTTTTTTTAGAATTTTGGCCTTAAGCCAACCCTCCACTCACCCATAAGGCAGGTGGTTGTCTGCAGGGGGTATTCATTCTCTGCCAGAGTGCTTTGTTTTAACTTTTCTGGCATTTGTTTTAGGGATGTAATGCATTGGTTGCACGAACAAGCATGCAAACAGACTTGAATAGTTTTGGAAAAACAAGGAGTGAGTGAAGACATTGTCTTCTTTTCATGGTTCCGGGCTCAGTCTTTATCATCCCCCATGGGCACACACCTTTACAATACAATGAAGATGGGGTTTTTTTTGTTTGACAAGAGTAATCTGTGCCAAAGCAGATAGGTTCTTTCAATACTGAAGCAAAAATCAAGACACTTAAGTGCAAATTATTGATAGTAACATTGTGATGATGTTTAATGACAAAGTCCTCAACCAATTTAATAATGTGGTGCTGTCAAGATGGCTCTGTCAATCAGTTTTTTTGGTTGGGTAAAAGTGTGGAGAAATTATGTGGAGTTGGAATCAAATTCTTTCACAGTTTTCCATTAATCTCTTATCCACTTGTCTGACTATGAATTTTTTTTGTACAGAACTCTGCTACTGTGTGCCGCAAGATCTCCTGCCCTCTGATCCCCTGTGCCAACGCCACTGTTCCCGATGGGGAGTGCTGTCCTCGTTGTGGAACACGTAAGAATTTATGTTTCTATTAGCGGCCTTTTAAGATTGCTTACATATGAATGGATGTGATGTAATTGTGTGGATAAATGCACACCATATGCTGTAATATATACAATTCAGCAAACAGAGTACACATTCAGACACTGCCACATTCCTTGAAAGACCCATTTGTGTTTGCGTTAACATTTACCATACTTAGGAAAAACCCTGGATGCAATGCTTTCAATTCAAGAGGTGACTTGCTAATGTTAAAGATAATTTTATTTAATTAACAGCAGATGATATGGAAAGGGGATTATGTTTTTTTGATACTTTGTGCTCTAAATATTTAAACTGCTAATAGGAAAATAAAATACATTGGAAAGGCTGGATTGTTACCATAGAAATCAATGATTGTTTGGAAGTCATAAGCAGCAATCATCTCATCCTGTATATAGTAAACTTTTCTATTTTCCTAGCATATCTAAGAGTATTACCCCTCCTCAGCTCTAAACGGGACATTTTCCCCATCTGAGTCCCAGCTAAATCCTCTCTATTAGCCCTCCACTTGAGGAGCTTGCCCTCATTGTTTATGCTCAGGGGTGTTTAAAAAGGGGTGCTGCCTGTCTGGAAAAGCACTTTAATTGTTTCCCTCTTTTTCGTATTCTCTCCCGCTCTCTCCCTTGCGCAGCAAGTGACTATGCCGAAGACGGCTGGTCGCCCTGGTCTGAATGGACTCATTGTTCTGTGTCATGTGGGCGGGGCATCCAGCAGCGTGGGCGCTCCTGCGACCGTATCAATAATGTCTGTGAGGGCACCTCTGTGCAAACCCGCGACTGCTATCTCCAGGAGTGTGACAAGCGCTGTGAGTAACAAAACTTTGACAAGCACATTGTCTCAGTATTTTAATTGCAGTGTTGCCTTTTTGTCATCTGTAAAACCAAATCAGTTTTAGTTATTTTAACACGCTGCTTTCTGCCTATTGACCTCTGACCTCTTTTTTTTTTTTACAATCTTCAGTCAAGCAGGACGGAAACTGGAGTCATTGGTCACCCTGGTCGTCATGCTCTGTCACCTGTGGTGCTGGTGTTATCACTCGTATCCGCCTGTGCAACTCCCCCACCCCTCAGCTAGGAGGCAGGGACTGCGTGGGAGAGGGCCGACAAACTGAGAAGTGCGAGAAATCTCCATGTCCCAGTGAGTTTTTGCTGCTTAAATTGGTTTCTTGGTCCCAATCGTATTATCTAAGCAAAGGGTAGAAACTGATCCATGATTTCCTTTCTCCAGTTAACGGGAACTGGGGACCCTGGTCACCTTGGGGTACGTGCACCCTTACCTGTGGTGGTGGAGTTCAATCTCGAAAGCGCCAGTGCAACAACCCTGCCCCACTGTATGGTGGTAAAGAGTGTGTTGGGGATTCAGTAGACAGACAGATGTGCAACAAGAAAGCTTGTCCAATAGGTTAGTAATTGTATTCATTACCAGAGCTCAGTGTAGGTTGTTTGAGTTTTTATTTCTCACTAAAGTATTTTCAAGATTAAAAACAGATTACATGTGAAGGGCCATCATTATGAGATTGCACTGTTGTTTTCAGATGGATGCTTGTCCAACCCTTGCTTCGCTGGAGCCAAGTGCACTAGTTTCCCTGATGGTTCCTGGAAGTGCGGAAAGTGCCCAGTTGGCTACACAGGCAATGGCATAAAGTGTAAAGATGTTGATGAGGTGTGAATTAATGGCTGTGTAGAAAAACAGATGATCTAGAATCCCTTGTTTGATAATAACAAATATTTTTTTTAATATTTCCAATAAAAAAACAGTGCAAGGAGGTTCCAGATGCTTGCTTTGAGTTTAATGGTGTACACCGCTGTGAGAACACAGAGCCAGGGTACAACTGTCTGCCCTGCCCTCCTCGCTACTCAGGACCCCAGCCGTTTGGCAAAGGTGTAGAGCAAGCTGCTGCAAACAAACAGGCAAGTTTCAAAAAGGCTGTTCTGTCAAAAAGGGATCAGAGATATTCCAAAAATATGTAGAGACCTGGTCAAATAAAATATTTCCATTTATCGTTTTTGATTACTTTCTTAGTAAAGCTGCCATCAGACTGTTCTCCTTCCATGTACAATGGCATATCAAAAAATGCCCTGCAGTCCGAAAGAAGTCAAGCATTTAAGAGCCAATTAACCCAATTTTTATCAGTGCAAACAGAATGTCTGCATAGTGAAGCATGAATTAGCAATTTATCGCACACACTTTACAAGCATTTATCTTTTAATTATGATGACTTTCCGATTTCATCTGATGAAAGCATGACATTTAAGATTAGAATATTATATTATACAAATAAAAACGTTTTTATACAGAAATTCTTGCTTAATGAAATGCAATATATACTTAAATATTATTTTATATGACAAACTAGCCTCATTAGAATATTCTGATTTATTGGATATGAATACATATTCTTTAGCACTGAAAATTATGCCTCTTTATTTTTGCTACAGAGTTTTTCAATATACAAACAATCTGCGGGAACCTCACTTAGCTGTTGAAAAAAGTACATGTGATATGCAATAGTATGACAAGGGTATGTAAAATGTAATAAATCAGAATGGTACTGGTCTGATAAACCTTTCAATCTACAGGTGTGCACACCCCGTAATCCTTGCCTCGATGGAAGCCATGATTGCAACAAAAACGCTCGCTGTAACTACCTCGGACACTTTTCCGATCCCATGTTCCGCTGCGAATGCAAGCCTGGATATGCTGGCAATGGCCATATCTGCGGAGAGGACACAGATTTGGATGGATGGCCCAATGCTGATCTGGTCTGTGTGGAGAATGCCACCTACCACTGTAAAAAGGTTTGTTAAAATGGAGATAAATCATCCAGGTTTAAGGTTAAATCTAAAGTACTAAATAGTACTAAAAAAATTAGTACTATTACTTTTTTATCTGTCTAACCATACTTTTTGTTATTCAGGACAACTGTCCCAATCTTCCAAACTCAGGCCAGGAAGATTATGATAAGGACGGAATTGGGGACGCATGCGATGACGATGATGACAATGATGGCATTCCTGATGACAGGGTTAGTATTTGTGTTCTGATACTTTAGCTCTTATGCTCTCTAGTGCAAAAGTGCACATCAGGAAAGCAAATGTTTTTCACTGATTATTAGCCAAAACTTTACATTCCAAAACTAAGGCAGCGAGCAAAGGCACCTGCATTGTCTGACACTAATCCCACTATTAGAACCGAGCCTGAAAATAAAGCACTATTTCATCCTGCACTGCTTGCCTCATGTACATAGACAGGTTCAGACAGCAAAAGATAAGCACTGCAAGTGAAACCTGTCATCAGCTGCTCATTTTGTCTTTGTGAAACAGGACAACTGTCCGTTCGTGTACAATCCCAGGCAGTATGATTATGACCGTGATGACGTGGGGGACCGCTGTGACAACTGCCCTTACAATAGTAACCCAGACCAGACAGACACAGACAACAATGGGGAGGGAGACGCCTGTGCTGTCGACATCGATGGAGATGGTAGGAATTTAGATATTTTGAATACAAAACACCTAAAAACATATTTTTTTCCACTCTTCAATGATTTCTTAATGTGCTTCCAATTGACTTCCAGGAATATTGAATGAAAAAGACAACTGTCCCTATATATACAACGTTGATCAGAGAGACACAGATCTGGACGGAGTGGGAGACATGTGTGATAACTGTCCTCTGGAACATAATCCCGATCAGGTGTGTGGACACAGACGCAAGCACCCTTCCCCAATTCCTTCCGCCTCAGCCACCAACAATAATCCACATTCAGATCCCAGCCTTTCTCTCTAGCTCTGCATATATCTGTCTTTCAATTGAGATAGAGTCTCTGTGATTAGCCCTGTGTGGCTGTCTAAGCTTTATCACGCCATGTAATGGTGGAGCAAATCCTGTATGCAGCTCAAGGGCGCATTAGTTCAATAAGGCGTGGTTGGGGGAAGCAAGGGGTCTTTTCAATGGCCCATTGACGTTGGCTGGCTAATGTGAGTGAAGAGGCCCTAGGCTGGATATTATGGAGGAATTGGCTGGTCCTGGGGTATGTGCACGCCATGTCAATGCAGCACAGGCCTGCTCGGTCCACCTGTGCCATGCTACACTGAGAAATAGGAATGTGTTGAACAGCAGGAATTGGGCAGTGGTTTGGGGGAATGATAGGGTGTGTCAAAGCCTCGGTTGCAGTGTTTTTAAAGAACAAATCACACTTTGCTTTTAATGGCTAGAAGAAACTTAGTACTAATGGATATAGCTGTTTAAAACTTTCAAAAGGTTTTAAATTGAGGAATTTTGAATTCAGAAACCTCCCTTTGACTTTTTTCTTATGCAACAAATTGTTTTTAAGCGTAGCTGAAAACTAATGCTTTCTATAGGAAAAGTCATTTGTATTAAGCTCAGTGTTGGATCAGATTTAGTTTTTAAAGCCTAAAAGAGAAAGAATTCTGAGTAATCCTTCTACAAAAACACAAGACAAACCAGTTAAACATGCATGTTTTTCTATCTAATAAAAACCTGTATTATGCTATAACACAGATTCTTGAACATTAACTGGTTCTAGGTGGATTCAGATGATGATCGAGTAGGAGACAAGTGTGACAGTAACCAGGACATAGATGAGGATGGACACCAGAACAACCTGGACAATTGCCCATATATCCCCAATGCCAACCAGGCTGATCACGACAAGGATGGCAAGGGAGATGCCTGTGATCATGATGATGATAACGATGGCATCCCTGATGACAAAGATAACTGTAGACTGGCCTTTAACCCTGACCAGCTGGATTCTGATGGTACGAAAAGTTGGAAATGTATCCCATAGTGTACTTGTTTGTCTGGAAAAAATCTTTTTCATTAACACCAAATGCATATTTCTCAGGGGATGGTCGTGGAGATGCTTGTAAAGATGATTTTGACCAAGACAACGTACCTGATATCTATGATGTGTGTCCTGAGAACTTTGATATCAGTGAGACAGACTTCCGTAAGTTCCAGATGGTTCCTCTGGATCCAAAAGGCACCTCCCAGATTGATCCTAACTGGGTCGTCCGGCATCAAGGCAAAGAGCTGGTTCAGACTGTCAACTGTGATCCCGGCATTGCGGTCGGTATGTTAACTAATGTTTTAAGTTAATGCAATAGCTATGCCTTTCCTTTTAACTTTATTGCTGTTTCAAAACCTCCTTTGCACAAAAATATTTTTAAGGAGTATTGTAGTGATTGCAGTGAAGTCTTTGCACCCTTCATCAATCTTTTTAAATGCCCATCATGAAAACCATTTTTGAACCCATTTTGATCTGTCCCTTTTCTTCAAAAGGCTACCATGAATTCAACGCCGTGGATTTCAGTGGAACTTTCTTCATAAACACAGAGAGAGATGATGATTACGCCGGCTTTGTGTTCGGGTACCAGTCAAGTTCCAGGTTCTATGTTGTGATGTGGAAGCAGATCACACAGACCTACTGGTCAAGTAAACCTACTAAGGCCCAGGGCTACTCAGGTCTGTCCATCAAAGTAGTTAACTCCACCACCGGCCCAGGGGAGCACCTCAGAAATGCTCTCTGGCACACAGGCAACACTGCAGGACAGGTAATCTATACTCGCACTACTCGATATAATAAGATCTTTGTCAGTCATACTAAACTGCAGGTCTATTTTTCTTGGTAATTAGGTCCGCACTCTCTGGCACGATCCTAAAAATGTTGGCTGGAAAGACTTCACAGCCTACAGGTGGCATCTGATCCACAGGCCAAGAACAGGGCTTATTCGGTGGGACTAATACATACTAATACAAAAGCATATTTTGTTAATGGACTTCAGGTGCTGAAATCTAGAGCTTTGAGTTCATTTGTTTGCATTTGTCTTTCCACAGAGTTGTGATGTATGAGGGTAAGAAGATCATGGCGGATTCTGGTAGCATCTATGACAAGACATATGCGGGTGGCAGGCTAGGTCTTTTTGTCTTCTCACAAGAGATGGTTTATTTCTCAGACCTTAAGTATGAATGCAGAGGTAGGCAACACTAATTAACTTTAATAATAATTTAATTTCTCTAAATGCCTCAACTGATCCACTAATTAGATTATATGCCAACTCCTTATGTTATCTCTGTTCTTTCAACAGATGCATAAATTGATGGTGAAAATCTCGGAGGAATGCACCTTCTGTTTTTTTTTTGTAAAGTAAGAACATCTTTTCTCCTGCAAAGTCCGGGGGCTGATTTATTTCCGCATTACTTTTCTTCTGTGGCACGAATGAATGGATGGGGTGATGGTCGTATTGTTAGCCTCAGGGTAATTTGAAGTTGGTTTGGGCAGAGCACCAATTAGCTGACTTCCAGTTGAGGATCAAAGATCAAGGAGAGCTGAAAAAACTCTGACTTCGCAAGATGAACACCAACAATGGGAAGGGTTTCTCTGGAAAAAAAATGCACTTCAAAGCCTTTTTTTATTACACTACATTTCCCATCTTCAGCCTGTGTGCCTTTCTGCCTCACGTTTTGGATAGATATCCGAAAGAAAGAAGAAAAACAAATCAGTTTTCTTTACCAGACTACTTATCGTATGGTTTGTGAATGATGCATTTGAGGATTGAAAGAATGAGCATAGCAGAGTTTTTGATTTTCTATTGTTCAGGACTTGAAATGACTTAAGGGGAATGTTGAGTTGTGGGATGCATGTATGTACAGTGTGTGGGAAATTAGCCATGAATGGATAAAGAAAATTCTTTAAGTGTCTACCGAAGAAACTCTTTTGAGTAGAGAAATTAAGTTTAGCTTAGTTCTAGCTTAAACAGAACTTTTTTCGACTCAGGATAAGATGGAAGTGATGATCTTCCAATTTTAAACCAATGAGAAAAATAATTTCACCTGGGATCACAAAGCCAAGATTCCTTACAAAATTACCATGTCACACACTCTGTTACTGAAGAGATGTCTCTTCCTCAACTTTTGAGGTTTACAAGATAAAATGATGTAAGTACATCTAGTTTTTGACTCTTGCCTACAGTGTAGGCAGCAAAAAGAAGTAGTACTAAAGTAAATAAAGTTCCTCCTAACAACTGTTTGTTCGTTCCAGTAAAAACTGATAGATTTCTTACAAGGTGAATTGGGTTTTCTTCACATAGGGCTGTTTTATATAAAGTTGGTGTGATTTTTGTAGCTTTCCTGCAGAGAGAAATGACGTTTTTAATGTACAATTATTACCTCGTTGCTGTTTATAATCGGATCAAATTAAAACTATGCTTTTTCGCAACCTTCTGAAATGATGGTCATCCTAGTATTACTTTAGCATAAGTTGTAAATAGTTCCATATCTAAGAAGCAGAACAGAGTTCCCAGGACCAAGACGTACCCAGGAAAAATGGGAGATTTCAATACATTTGCTGTGTCACATTTTTCAGTGCTATTTTTAGCAAATAAATTATTTTTTGTTTCTTTTAACTGTTTATGAGACCTTAATTTGTGAGTGCGTGTAGATACATGCTATTTAAATAATTTATCAGGATGTGCCCTTTGTAGAAAGGGACATGTCTGTCTGTATAAACTGTTTGCACACTGATGGGAGGATGTTCTGTTCTTTATCGTTTTTTTGTTTGTTGTGTACCTATTTCTATCGTTTTTGTGTTCTGTAAACATTTTTCCTAGTTGTATAAAGCAAAATGCTGTTTTTATTCATTGCTATTTTTTGCTACCAACCATTAGAAAATAAATAGTTGTTAAAATTAAAAAGCCTACCTGTGCTTTTGTTTGCTTTATTTCCGCAAAAAATATTCATCTAAAACATATGCATATATTCTGGAAACCAGAAGTTTACTTAGACTGAACGAAGAGACACACACGCCTTTTTTTTCTCCACTGTCTGAAGTTACCAAACTTCTCTTGTTTTAGGTCAGTTAGCATAGCTGATTCCTTTTATTAACTAAATGCCACAAAAGTAAGCAAAAGAATGTGTCAGAGATTTATTAATTTTCTTCTAAATCAGAAGTGAACATATTTAAGTTAATTGGAGGCACACCTGTGGATGCATTAAACACTGACTTCATGGTTAACTTGATTGGAAAGTCAAATGAAATCAGGCAAGATATCAGAAAGTTAGCTGCACAGCCCTGGTTAATCCTTGGAAGCAACTTCCAGGTCCTTGAAGGTTCCAAAAGTGACCAACAAATACATAAAAGTAAAGACATAATGGGAACATCCACCAGGAAGGAGACAGCTTCTGCGTCCCAAAGATGAACGTGTTTTGGTCCAAAATGTGCAAATTGACTCCAGAGTGAAAGCCATAGACTTTGTGTGGATTCTGACTGAAGCTGGTAAGACATTGTCAAAATGCACAGGGAAAAGTGTCCTGTACCAACATGGGCTGAAAGGCCACTGAGCGAGGAGGAAGCCATTACTCCCCAAAAAACCCCATAGAAAGCTAGGTTTCAGTTTGCAAATATAAAGAGGGACAAAAACCTTGTTTTGTGGTCTGAATAAACTAAAGTTGGATTTGGCCATAATGACCATAGTCTATCAGTTTTCCTTGGTACTGATTGGCTGTATGAACAAAGATAAGGTTGAGTGTAAATGTTAAAATCTGTGGTAGTGCTATATGGTTTCTACTATGTGTATTAATGCATATATTCATATTTGAACGATATATTAATGCATTAAGCTATTCACTGGTGGCTGTATTCCTTAACCCATGCAAATCCTGGGGGTCCTTGGAGTGAACTAGTAACCTGTTTTGCTTGAAGCTGTTGTCTGGTGTTGGTCAAATTGGCTGATCACCGAGGTGGTTCTGGAGATAGCCCAACTTCTTTCCTACTTTGCCTCTTATGTTATTAGATTTAATCAACTTTCTTTTTTGAGCCCTTGAGAACCAGATACAGATCATTCTCAGATGTTTAATCAGTACGGTTTTCAATAGAGTGTGATGATTACTGATAGATTTATAGTGTTTCAAGCTCTCATAGTTTTTTATAAAATCTTTTAACTAAAGTCTAAACTAAATTCTGAATCCTGGAGAATGTTCTCAGATCTTTATGCATCTTTTGGTGAGATAACATATCCACATCGGTAGTCATCATTTGGGCCATTATACATTTTTCACACAACACTTATTTTACAAGTTTCATTTAATTGCTAAAGCCAGGTTTCTTTTCCTGGGTTTCTTCCATATTTCTAAATCTAGATTCAACTTTTAAGATCAGTGACTAATCAGTGACCACTACAAGTGTAAATAAGTACAAAACATACACACCTGGACGTCTTAGTGGTCCATGTGGTTTGCCTCATTGGAGTGAAAAAAATGGACCACAGTCAAGTGGACCTCCCCAACTTTCCTCAAACATCAGAATTTAAATTTGAAGTAGTCGATTCAATGTGGCCTGCCACCTACTCCATCATCCAACAAGTGTCTTATTCATGCTGAACCCCACTAAATACAGTGTTTTATTAATACATTTCCCTGTTACTGGCTTCTGAAAAACAATGTCTTTTGGGTAAGACCAGGGTAACACCTGAACATACAGTGTTAGAGACTGAAATAAGAACAGAATAACATTTTCTAAGACAATAAAGCTATGACCAACATCAAGGCTGTATCTAACATTGAGGAAAAACAGAGGTCTAGACCTCAACAATTTTCTGCTGTGTAATTAATGAAAAAACAATTAAATAAAATGTTCAAACAGTCTGTGTGGTCATCTGGGGCTATATGTTGGAGGCATGGGTGTAACAGATACAGGGCACGAGTGGGAAACATCATCCATTCTTCCTTTGTCCATGGTCTCTGTTTTGACTGCCGTTCCAGCCGTTTATATATATATGGTAACCTATTTTTCCCAGCCATCTTTAAAGACACCTTAAGCATACACATATGCTGGCAGCAGTGGATTGCCAACAGGTGCTGCTGAGCAGAACAGAGCAGAGCAGCATGCAAAGCAGACAATACAAGGCAAAAAACTTTGAAACGATTTTTCAAAAAAGATGCAAGTTGAGTTATGCTGTTGCATGCAGATAATATTAACTAAATTAAGCCTGGTTAATAAATGTTAAGATATCGTATTGAGCTGGTTAACAATACTAATGTTACCTATGTTACTTTACTGACTCATAGGGCAGAGAGCACTTTCCACTGAACTCGGTCGGCTGCCTCTTTCTCGATGTCATCCCAGCTTTTGTTCGATAGTGACAGGTCTTCCTTTAATGTTCCGCGCCATGTTGCTTTCAGCCTGCCTCTCTTTCTCTTTCCTCCAGTTGGTTTCCAGTCAAAAGCTATTATGGTGTGTTGTCGTCTGGCATGCGCAGGATGTGGTCAGGGATTCTTAGTCTTCGCTCAACTACAATGTGTTGTAGTCATCACATTTCTATCCTCCGGAGGACCTCATCGTTGGTGGCATTTAGGAAATTTTCATAGTTTTTCTTGTGTATCATCTTGTGGGCAAAGTAGGTGTTTCCAAAGCACAGCCCTTTGATGTTACATAAAAAAGCAGACGCTCACCATTGTCATTTGTTGCTTGTGTGGATCCGTGTGGCCCTATAACATGCTCAGGCCCTCATCTATTTCCATAAATCTGTACATTCATATCACCCATCAGCAGCACTATATCCCTTCGTGGGATGATGCAGAGTACATCTTGACACTGCTGATGGAACTCATCCTTTTCTTCATGGGCCTCGTCTTCCGTTGGTGTGTATGGCGTTACAACCTTCACAGTTGAGAAGAGATTAGAAATTGCAGCTTGAAAAAGAGATCAATAGCTGAAAGAAACCAGGCATCAGGACAGGGTTTTCACAGATGTTTCAGAATTAATCTTATTCCAACTCCAAATATCTGTATATTTTAATAGCTAACCTACCAGGATTAGCCATCCTGAACCTTCTTTTGTTTATCATTCTTTAATACCTTTAGCAATCTCCCTTCATACAAGATATTTTGCAGATTGTAAATCTATACTAGGTATACTATAGTGTTTGTTCTGGTTATTCAGGTAATGTCTGTTAGTTTGATAACCTGTAAAACACTTATGAAAAGGTGATCGGTTATTTATTGTGATTTGAACCTTTATTCTTCAACCTGTAATTTTCAAACTTTTCAGATTGACTCTATTGTTAAGTTTAGAATTACATTTTAGCATAGTTATTTGTTTCTGTTGAGAATGTGGTGCATTGTAACCTTTGATTTTATTAATAGTAATTATGCAAATTCATAATGATCTTTATAGAAACTATTGCTGATAACTATGCCACCCAATGGCCACTTAAAGCCATCTCCCTTCTCTGTTCAAAAGTGATTTAAAAAAATGTTTTGCCACTGGGAAAAAGTGGTTATTGTATACAAGAGGATGATAAATCACTCAATTGACCTCGGAAAAATTGGTGCCCCTCACTTTTGAGATGGTGGTTATGCCCCTGGGTAGTTTTGAATTTCAGGATACGGCCCTGGCCAACATGAGTCTGGAATGTGGTAAGGAGGAAGTTGTTCTTTTTTTCTTTTGGAGTAACCACGATGTTTTGGTGGTTTCTGTAAATTCTGAATATGTTAAGTTATTTGCTGTTTTTTAAACTGGTGCATGTGTTTTCAAAACTTTATTAGAAATCTCCTTTGAACATTTGAATAAAGATAAAGGTGTGTAATTTAAATACTTAAAAAAAGCTGAACTTTCTTCTGGGACACGTAGGACAGGATTTTTAGAACATTATGATTAGAGGCCAAGAATCCACCCCTTAGCACAAGCCTAGGCCGGTTAATTTGAAAAACACAATTACAACAGTCTTTGCATTTACAAAACAAAGACATTGTTCTCTTTAATTAGGTGACATAACTGCCACATAATCGCATAAACACCTTGGCTACTTTTATGTAATTGCCTTCCGTAAGCTGTCATGAAAAACTGTAAATCCCCCAAGGGAACAAAACAGTTCCTGTGATTGTTGGCAGGCGGGTCAGGATTCCTGACAAGTATGTGCTTTGACCTCCGAACCCGGCGCTGCCTGAACCTGAACACACCTAACAAGAAGAATATATCAGTTTTGGAAAACAAAAATAAAAAAAGGACCTGTGATGCAAAAGAAAGTTTGATCTATAAATGTCTATATAAGGGCCTCTTAATATTTTAGCACACTGTCGATTGGTAAAAATTCCATTCCACACTTTTATTTGTAGATCACTTAAAAACAAAAACACAGCGGACCAAAGTGCTTTAAACAATCATAATTAACATAAGAAATAATATAAAGCTAAGATAACAATACTAGTAAAACCCAATTCTACAGGCACAGTTAAAAGCCACTGAGAAAAAATATGTATGAAAAACTATTGAAGGGAAGCTTTAAAAGCATAGGGTGATTCAGTCTCCTGATATGTAGGTGTAAAACAACTGAGAATGCACAGTCCCTTTTCGGCTTCCTCTTTGTCCTCGGAACAGTTACGACTAGAAAAAGACACTTAATTCAGAAATATGATGTTATGACTTACACAATCATTGTAGAAACTGCAATTAGACAGAGACATTTTTTTGTAATTCATGAAAAGTTGAGTAGAATGAAAAATAGGGCTAAGCAAAGATGCACTTACAAAAAGGAAAACTACATAATTGAGAGGCTTGTGAAGAAAAATGTATTTATGAATTTGGAAGAAATTCACAAGGTGTGGACAGCATGTCTTTTGTCGCATTGGACCACTGTTTTATCACATCTAAAGTCAGCGCACATCTGCCTTTCTACTTTACAACACCTAGCGTTTCGATCTGCTGGACTTATCTCTTTCGCGCAAACCAAAAATAAATGCCAATAAATGCTTCAGTGATCATGATGACGCTGTAATTGGTTGGCTAGCAAACGTCCCTGACCTAAACTTTACCAAGAACCTATTAGGTATTGTCACGAGAAGGATAAAAGACACCTGACCCAACAATGCAGATGAGCTGAAAGCTGCTATTAAAATTATCTTGAGATATCTCAGCATTACTACAGACCGACCACCTTCATGCCATACTGCACGGATACAGTAATTAATGCAACTAAGGAACCCCGACAAAGTATTTCATGCATAATCCTGCAGAGTACATCTACACAGAGTTAAAATTTATGTGTGAAAATGTGTATGTATTATTGTTCAAACAATTTTCATTGTCTGAGAAAAGTTATTTTGTGTTCTTTAACTTTGTTTGGTTTATATACTGGTGTTCATATTTGATTTTGATGCTGAAGTTGTAAAATGGTTGTAGTCCCCTTTGTTTTGGCCCTTCTCGGACTGGCCTCAGCTTCAACCTCTGGGACCAACTAATCTGGAAAGTTATCTCCTGTTGGTAAGATATTACCTGCCTATAATCCTTTACAAATACTTAATTTTAAAAAACTTTGAACTATCCCTTTAAATTCAAGTGTTTTATATAACATTTACATTGAAAAGTCTAAAATCTTTCTCTAGCAAAAAAATTTTTTCTTCACCTTTTTTTGTGTAAGGTAGAAACTAGGTGATAAACCCTTTTTTCCACAGGATGTGTAAGTGGCGCCTAACATCTGCAAAACATAATATGCAGCCGAAAGCCTCCGTTATAGTTGATGGGTCAGTGAGGTAGGGAACATTTAACATGTCCCAGAAGCGTTGTGTTGTGGTCCTTTCCTAAATCTCCTAAATCCCAAAATTTAATGCTCTAAGGTTCTAAGCGCATCAAACTCAACAGTTTAGATTGGAGCAGGCAGGAAATCAGACACTGGAGCAGTGTGAAAGCAGCTGGAAAAAAATATATACATGTAGATTTCAAAATGCTTGACTTTGAAAAAAAAATATGTCATCACCTGTCACATCAGGGCTTAAGTCAGTCGATCTGTAGGTGTATTTTGTTGGTTTCAATCATGGAAAATGAGAATTTAATCCCTGAAGTGGAAAACCACCTAATTTATGATAACAGTGACCATTTTTTTATCAGGACAATGTGACATTGGCAGGAAAATCAATAGTTTTGGGAGTGGATAGTGTATTCATGATACTTATTAACATTGAATAATTTTTTTTTTCTGTATACTACCCACTCAGTTATGCAATTGCAATTGTCCTGTGATTTCATGATCTCCCGGGACCAGCATTCGTGGGTGATACCCGTCTAAAACAGTGGCGTAGCAAGAAATCCCCTTTTCGGTGGACCAAGCAAAAAAGTGGTAGGCCATATAGATATTATTAAGTTATTTCTTCAGTTCCACAGTTGCTTAAATAGATATGTGTCTGTATACATAAGAAACTGCTTAAAATAAAGCATCCAGGCAAAATAAAACATATTCAAGCTGCAGCCTAACACAGGTAGCTCATATATAGTTTTGGGGCTGGTCAAGATAGCAATAGATTTAGAAGCTGTTTGCTTCACTAAATGAAGTATCACATAAGTTGAGTGCAGGATCAGCTGGCTCTGTGAGATCAGTGATTGGTCAGTTTTTCCCAAGGGACTATGGGAAATGAAGTAGCAAAGTGTTTCTCTTTAATTATTTTTAATAAATGGAACTTTAATAGATTAGTCTGGAATATTGACCTTGGGAGCATAATATCTTCAATAAAAGTGTACATTTAAAATCTAGTTTTAGACCTAGTTACACAAAGCAATTTTACAGCTAGCCCTAGCTTGTCTGGAGAGTTCAAAAGGCATGTTATTCAAAAGAACAAATTAAAGCAAGTCTTGCAAAGATGGTTATGTCACCTCCAGTTTTATTTAATGATGACTTTAAGTGACACTCCTCAAAAATAAAACAAAAATATGTATTTCTTAATTTCTTTCAAGAAAGTCATTTATTTCGGAGGGACCTGGTAAAAAGTAGGTGGGCCTAAGACCCTCCCCAAGGCCCACCCATAGCCCTGCCTCTCGTCTAAAATACTCCATTGGGAAGGGACGGGCTGCTGAGCTCATGAATAAAACAGCTCGACTATGTGACGTGCCACTTATGCATCCAGTGGACAGCAGGGGTAATACATTGAATGAAGTTGTTCTAAATATTCTTGCCATTCTTTGTCAGTCGACTTAGAGAGAATAGCAAGAAACATCTATGTTATGTTAAAGCACAATGGTCAGTGCCCAATAAAAACAGCTGACGAAGAATGGACCAAAACCCTATTAGGGTTCTACTCGTTAACTGAGCTGGCAGCAGATGAGAGAAGATGGGGAGGCTGAAGGAAGAAGCAGTAGCTTTTAATTTCATGGAGAGAGCACGCCCTGCTGCTGCTCCGTAGCTTCTGTTTATGTACCAACCTGTAATTCCTATGGTCTTGTGTCGAGTTACAGGCTTGGCTTCAAAGAGAATGCCCCTGCCACAGCAAAGTCACTGTAAGCCTGCTCGGTAAGGCTTCTCTCTCTGAGCAAATATGACACAACCATGCATTAACATCACTGTAAAACCACAGGTCTTGTAAGGACCTAAGAGCTGGCGGGCCAGCTGCAGTGGTTAACAATGATTTAAAAGGACTAAGTTAATATTGCCTATTTGTGGGGATGTTAGTCCCATTATACAGTAAGTCATATCAGGAAGCATGAGAAACATATTGGTTAATGTTGATCCTGTTATTCTCGTAATCAGATTTGTCAAACTAATGGTATTCTGTTTGTTCTAAATGACAAAGGAAAATCTGTACGGCGTATTATGGTAAGAAATGTTACCTGTTGTTACCTTTTCTTAATAAAGTCAAGTTTCATTTAGAGTTTCCTTCAACTTTGGTCAAGAAGAAGACTAAGAATGCTGGAGACACAGCAAATACACATAACTGAAACTGTGCTAACAAAACAGATAATAAATAAAATATTGCCATAAATACCACACAACATACAGATTTATAATGTCTACAAAAAAGATCAGACGTTGGACTGAGTTGTCCCAAATACCTGAAATATTAATGTAGTATTAAGGACAAAATGTCCAAGTGTCAATGAATTTTCAATATCTCTCCCCCAAAAAAACTTATGCTGTGTTCAGACCACAGGCTTTGTCAGCGTCAAGCAAAGCTCACAAAGCATCTAGTTTGATGCTTCTATGTTGAAGCTTGCAAAGTCTGAGCAAAAAAAAAAAGAGCGTTTGGGCGGTGCATCTTCTGTTGACGGACATTCTGAACTATGATGGATCTTATTGAGAGAGTGGCTTGGCTTTATTTGCTTCATAAAGCTAGACAACATTGACTTCTGCTAGATAAGCGCTGTTAGTGGATACACCCGATTCTTCGGATGCGTTCTGAGTTTGGGGAGTTTAACCATTTACTCCAGGAGCTACAGATGGATGAGGTTTTCTCCCAGCGCTACTTTCGTCTGTCCGGCGCCCAGTTTGATGACCTCCTGAACCCTATCGGTGCTCAGATCGCCTACCAAAACAAGTAAGTGTTATTTATGATTTTTTAAATCTGCTATGTATAAATTTAAGCGAGATTATATTAATAAAGCTATGCATACAAAGAAAAATCTATTCCGTCTTTACTGATTTATTTTGAAAAAACGGATATTGTGCGTGCTCCATATCCTGTGGTGCTTTGTTATTTGTGTAGGCAATTTTATTTGTATAGCACACTTTCAACCCAAGGCAATTCAAGGTTCTTTACATGATTAAAATTGGAACACACCATAAATCAATTTGATGATTAAAATACAAGAAATCAATTACAATAAGACAATAATCAAGACAGTACAAAAATGTAAGAAAAAAAACCCACCAACTGATAAATGATTTTGCTGAAAACCTCTTAGTTCTTCCACCAACAGTTTGTTTCAAACCTATTTTTCCCGTATGGCGAAACGGCGGCTGGCCCTCTGCAACACCCGGCAGCGGCAGTGGAAATGCTGTCTCTCACTACAATTGGACGGTTTTTGCTGCGGATGTCTTGGCTGTGTGGAGCGCATGCAGTGGAAATTGTGGGTAACCACTTCAAATCAGAACAATCATTGGACCACTGACAATGTTCTCACTGGCAAACTGTCCAGGGTGTACCTCGCCTCTCGCCCGATCACCACTGGAGATAAACACCATCAAAGGAATTAGGTAAATCAATACTTACATGTCAGGGTTTGAGCAATGAAGAAATTATTATTAATATTATAGATTTTACATTATTTAAACATTGATGCTCATGCAATGAATGTGTCTACAGCATGCCTACTGTCCTCTGTGTGTTTTAACGGAAGTATCTATCTTTAACTCTTAACGCAAGGCTGTGAAATATTAGGAATAGTTTTGGTAGACAGATTTTCAGACACACTAAATGTCTTCACAGAATGGTGTTGCATGAGAGCCAAGGATTTCACAGGATGTAAAAAGTCAAGATAGAAACACCTGTGTCCCATCTGTTTGTCGCTGGACAGAGCTTAATGTAAGTTGAAGTTGATGTTTCAATTAACTGATACAGGGTGGTTTGGATTTAGAAAACTTGTACAACAACTGGTCACATTTAAAATAGGTCAAGAGAGTATCGAATGACCCAGAAACCCACAACAGTATTTGCCAGTATCAACTTGTTCTTGTTTCCAAAAAATTGGCATATCTATTGACTCAAAATAATCAAATATGAAATTGGATTTGCCTTGCAATGAAGCAAATATTCATGGTTCATCTGTTTATGACTGTTTTGAATGCAGCTCTTTTCCAACTGCTAAAATGTCGAGAAGAAACATCAATGAATCTTCAACCAAGTTATGTCTAAAAGACCTTCATGAACGGTCCCTTGCAGATGCGTGAAAGTATTACTTGGGTGGATACAGGGTAGAGAATCACTTATGGCCTTAATCATGTTTTCAATTTTGTTCCAGGACAAAACATAAACAGTATTTCAGAGAGTTACACATATAAAGCTTGACATCCATTGGAAATGCTTGTTTGCACACTGAAGATATTTTTCTGCATAACAACTAAATACAATTTTGTCATATAGATTAGAGACAATGGGGCACCAGCACAAGCCAAAATATTAGCAGTATGGTAAAAGTCCAAGATGTGGTACAATATGCTGTTGATCTACAGTTTCTGTTTGTTGTAAAAGGTATAACATTTCTGGGGAACTTTTTTTTCTTCTCTTAGCTTGTTTCAGCAGTGGGATTTGTTTTCTTTATTGGACAACCTGTGTGAAGCTATAATTTTCTTCTAGAGTTTCCCAAAAACAGTTTTTATGGTTTTTATCACATCATCCAGTAGAAAGTAATATTTTATATTATATTGGAGGGAAATTGACATGGTTTTGAACTTGGAAACTGAACCTAAAAAAGCGGGTCCCCACTAGCTTTGCACATCGAGACCCCTTAGAGTGTCTGAACAGTAATTTTGAATAATATTCTCAGTTGGATTTAGGTCTAGCCTTTGACTTGGTCATCCAAACACCTGAAAATACTTTAAGTATTTTTATTACGACAATCATTTTCCTGCTGTGAGGTCAACCTCTCAACCGAGTTTGAAGTCTGTTTCAGACATAACTAATTATCTTCCAGGCTGCCCTATGTTTAACTCCATACCATTTCACATCAAACTGACCTACTTTCTTTTTAGGACTGTTTAAAACTATTATGTTTTAAAATGTGGCTACTGTTTATAACATGATGCACATTGCTAGTTTTCTGCTACTTCAAATATCGTCTTGTGACTGGCCCCTAAAGGCAAGATTAGTTGAGTGTATTGCAAACATGCTCCTGTTATAAAACTCTCCAAAACAAACTGTGAATCTCTGCAGCTCCTCCAAAGTTACCATGTTCCTACTGGCTTCTTCTCTAATTCAAGCTCTTCTTAGTGTGTATTTTGTTTAGATGGATTGCCATCCACTTATTTTTTTGCAATGGCATGAGATTTAAAGCCTGCTTTAAATCTCTCCAAAAGTTTATTTTTCAATTCAATTAAATTTATTTATATAACGCTTTGAAATGAAATCACAACAGATTTCATCTTAAGACACTTTACTGGAAAAGTCATTTTAATACAGTTATAAAAACATTCCAATCAATTAAAGTTTTCTATTTCAGAAATCCAAGCAGATTGTCTAAAATCGTTGACGTGAAGTTGTGCCCAACCACAGCAATTCCTCATACTAAGCAAATATATAGGGACAGTGGAGAGGAAAAACTTCCCTTTAACAAGACAAAACCTCCATAAGTACCTGGCTTAGTTACGAGTAGCCATCTGCCACGACTGTCTGAAGGTTTGAGAAGACAGAGTGGAGACACAAAAAGAACAAAAAGAACTGATGTAAATTACTTTCTATATAAATGAAAGTAAAAATTTGTCAACAGGACATGGAAGATGTTCAGTCACTGGCAGCATCATCTGAGTCGATGCTCCACATCTAAAAGGGCATTGTTGCCGAGCAGGATACCAGAATAGGTGTAGCTTCTATGGAGAGGAAAACACTGACAACAAAAACCAAGCTTAACAGAATAAATAACAGCAAAAACATACATCTACTTCCTGTCTGTTGTGCTCTTTGATCTTCACGGAGCTATTGGTTCACGAATGTTCTCTAAACCTCGACATAAACCTCAGAGGTTTAAGATGAAATTAAATTGCAGACAGGTTGACCGTATTTACCTTTTCAAGTCCGAAATGCAAGAATTTTTGTTCTTAACTACACTAGAAGATTGTGGCACCAAAGATTTACGCATGTCAAGGTGTTTCAGACCAATGTTATTAAATCTGAGAATTCCAAATTCCACAAGTATGACTATTGGTAACTTCCTAAACTTAACTGTTTTATGAAGAATATATATATTTTTTATCCATTTTGAGGTAAATATTGAGTGAATCTATGTTCTCTTTAGTTCACAACTAAACCCACTTGATGCTGTCCGCATGTGACTTGTTATAGGCACCCCATACCTTTGATAACGAAGGTCAGGTTTGGTACCACACATATCTGATGACTAATCTGTTTACCGGCAACATTCCTTCACCATTAAAAAAACCCTCAGGTTTCATGCAGTTGTTGGAACAGACCCTCTGTAAAACTCTGGTCAAGTGCCTGCAGAGCAGAACTACTCAGAGAAAGGCATTCTGCTCACATTACCGGGTCAGTGGCATTGCTTTACTGTGCAGCCCACCAGGGAAAGTTTCGAGTGTTAGCTAAAAATACCACTTTATAGGTTATGAAGAGGGGGCATTGCTCTTTTTATTGCCATGTTCCAGATAGAAATAAGGCATTGCAACAAGGCAATTCAACAACTGGTCTGTGTTCTGTCTTACAAACGGATCCAGATTTTTCATTTTTGTTACAGCAGCTCTGACAGGGGGCAATGAGACATGTGAGGGGACCTGTATTGGGTTCCCTCTAGACCCATTTTGTGTTCTCAATCGGTGGCCTTGGACAAAAGGAGCACAGAAACCAGAGCTTGAGGTAGAACTGCACTTTTACTGTGAGTGAGGAAGGATAGAAGAAAGGAGTCTTTCTCTGTTCATCCTGGTTAGCTGTACTGTACACCTCAGAGAAGCACTCAGCGCTAAAGGGAGATAGGTTGTCTTTGATAATGGACACCCACACCCACACACACAGACATCCCCTTCAGGCTCATCTTCGCTTTCTAGACCCTTAAAAAAATGCACAGTGGGGTTCAAGGGACTTTGTGTTGGCGAGAATTCATCTCCTCGCTGAGTCACAACAATCACATTTGTTTTGCAAAAGGTTCAGACTGTGAGGGGAACTATCGTCTTAGTCTCATCTGATACGGCAAGCTTTTGTGAAAAAAAAAAGAGTTTTCATCACTGCTTTTTGTCATTTCAGAGAAATTGGGTGTCATGCTGACACATATACACCCCTCTGAGTAGATGCAGCTATTGAGACAAGACTTGTTTCAGTGCTTCTTTCACACAAGGAGACAATGGAGAGCAGAGATGTTAATAGAAGAAAATAGCAGGTGTTGTTATCATGGCTAAGAGAATGTTCTGCAAAATACCTACATGATCCCATGAGGTCTCTGCTATCTACAGTTTTAGCGAAGATATTTGTGACAAAACAATATGATCTAGAATGTATAAATACATTAACATAAATATAAAAACAGGCCTTACTCTGATCAAATATGCTTTCCAATAACTTTGCTGCATGTCGGCAATATCTTTATCAGCGTTGCCTCTTAACATGAAAAATCTTTGTGTGAATCTCGGACAGATTCTTTGTGTGGGAACTTCACATGTTCTCTGTTTACTCTGACGATCTTGTACAGTCTGAAAACAAACATCAGGTTTAAGGGCCATCTGAACATAAGTGTGTCCATGCATGCTTAAAGGCTTGAAGCCAACCGGTGAAATGGACAACAGCATGTACAAGGAGATTCTATGATTGCATGTAGCCAAAATGTAACAACCTGTTGGCGCCTTGGAGACAATTATGGTAACAAGGACATACTGCACACTTTTTGCCCAGTTTTACCCCTGAGTCCCAGTTGACAAAAGTCTGCATCCCTCTGCATGCACAATTTCGGAACAGTTTGCAGAGCAAAGTGGCCCAAAAGGTATAGTGTGAGAGGGGGTGAAGACCAGAGTCTGCAATTGTGTCTCCTCAATCAGTTTTAGAAGAATACTTTTAGTTTAATATGGATGTAAATCATGTAGAATGAACTTATTCCCGGCACAACAGCAAACATGCGGTGCTAACACTGCGGATGTATAATAGTCACCATTATCTCCCCAAACACAAAGCAACAGAGGGTATATTTGCCACCCCAGTTGATTTGTTCCTAACTTTGGATATTGAAGTATTTCAGAAGGAAACTGAAAGGGCACACTAGGTGTCCAGGGGCCAGCTCTGGCTCCCTGTTTGCAGCGGCTGTGGTGGTGGTTGACTTGGTGGGCTGAGGGTGGGACTGATGGAGCATGAGGGTTTGGATGCTTGGTGTGCCGGCTAGGATCTCCTTGGTTCCTGGGAACCCGGCTGGGCTGGCAGATGTCCGGACTCTGGGCTGCAGCTTGCTGACTCAGCTTTTACCAGACTGCTTCCACTTAGCAAGGTTGGTGGGGTGGGCTACGCCGATACCTTTGCTTTCCATCCTGAAATGTGTGTCAAGGGAGGTTCTCTTTACAAAATGGATGTTGGCATCAGCTTATCTATTTGGTAAGCCTAAAATGCCCAAAATATGACAGGTAAGAAGAATAGTTTGAGCAGAACATGAAAAAGACGGAAAAGGAGAAAGAATTAGTTTAAAATAAACCTCAGAACTTTTCCCCCAATTTCAATGTGAAAATTTTCTTAAATCAACAACAATAATATGAGATAAATATTGACAATTTTGCCAATGGCTTAATTGCATGTTTTCTAAAGAATCAACTTTAATCAAAAAATATTTGCCATTAAAATTAAGTACAATAAATTACAAATTTCTGATTTTTTGTTGCAAAATACAGCCCAAAACTTATTGGGCTGTTGCGTAAGGTATGAAAAATAAAATTTCAGGGATTAACATTTTTTTTTAAAGTAATTACAAAACCCACTTACAACCTCACATTAGAAAAAATAATAATGTTCCAAACAGGAAGTATGTTATCTGTATAATTTCATAGCTGAAGTAAAAGCTTTCCAAATTCTGAACATGTCTTCTGGGACTACCACCAACTGGTATACTTTTTGCATTTTAATTTATGTGCCCATGAAACTCTAAAGGTTTCTTTGACAGTTTCATGCATTCTGCTGATCGGCCGCATTTGTCTCTAGTGTGTTTCATACTTCACTAAAGCTGATGATTACAGATTCAAATACTCTAATGATCTCATTTACTGGTGTTTTTATTAGTTTTTCCATGTTCTCTGGTATGCTGTCTGTGTCTGTTTGTGTGAAAAAATGCTTCCCCTCACTATTTTTAATGTATTCCAGTTTAGCCCGTCAGTCGGTGGAGAGAATCCGCACGATTTGGGGGTATGCTCATTGCAATTATTGTCATGCAAGTTTCTGTCCCCTGATTGGCTAACAACGACACAACTCTTACAAAGTCTTTCACTATCTCTATTTATAAAATTCAGAAAAGTGTAATGTGAAACAAAAAACCAGCCGGCATTTAGATTAGATGGAGTTTATCACCCAGTTTAGGCTGCATTTTCAAATAAGACCGGACTGCAGCATGATGGGGCTGGTACCAGCCTCAAATTGAGCCTCGAGCCAGAGCTACGCCGGGCAAGCTTCTCTACGCCACATGCTGGCCAGTCAGACAGGGATTTGGCGCTGCGTACTTCCCTCTTTGCTACTGAGGAAAACATAATTTGTTTCTTTTCCTCTGCTTAGTAATATGCTTCAATTCGGCGGGTCGTCTCGTTGCGGTCATAGTCCGTTCAGACTGAGACCCTGCTGGCCCCGGACGAGCTGGTAGGCTCACAGCGAGCTCCGTATCCATTGATATTACACTTCTTGGTATGAAGCTTAAGTTAGGTTTGAGGATAGTTAAAAAAGCTACATCTCTGGGTGGATGTGGTCACAGATATTAGCATGCTTGGCGAGGCAGTATGTTTCATTGTGTAGGCTTGTTTTAACACAATACTTCAAAAGTGAAACATTGGATGAACAATTCATTTTTTTTTTACTTATAGTAGCCTGGGGGCTGGTGTTTCGCCTTTTGGTACATATCCTGGTTTTAAATTCAACTTCGAGGGAAATCAGTACTATTAAGTCTGTAACTATGAAGACACTGTGCGTTTTCCTGGTTTTCCAAAAACTAATTAAAACCATTTCTTCTTCAACTCCTCTTCCATGGGTAAAAAATATAGTGCTTATGCATTATCTCCACAAATACAGAAAATGTTCTGCCATGTTGCAAAGTTGCTAATTGTTAGCTTTTCGAGCTACAGCTACAGCTGTGCTCCTAGCCAAAACAATGCAGCCTTCCTGTGGGCTATACCTTTCCAGATGATATTAGATTAAATTGATTTTTAAGATTCTGCTGTTATCTGGTCCATTTTCTATTAATCACATTTTGCTTCACCAACAACACCAATCACTGTAATGTAATCAGCCCTGTCCAACCAGTTATGTAAGCATTTCTTGTAGGGCCTATGACTCTACAAAAAAAAAAAAAAGTGTTCTTCTGCAACCAGAAGGGGGATATTAATTCATTGAGTGTTTATTTTAGTGTACTACATGCACTGCCACTGTGCAGATATGTGAAATACGTAGTTGAGGCAAGTAACCATGATGTTGGCTTAGAGTGAGATTCAAATTCTCAAGCTGTTGCGTTAAATGAACCTTTTACTCCTTAATCGGAGTCATACTCCTCAGGGAAAAGGTTTCTCAATCTTTATCCTCACCGTTTACTTTACTTAAATATCTTATCTGAAAAGTGCCATAAAATGAGTGTTAAATTAAATATTTGCTGTGTTGGGTTAAAACACTGCCCTACTTTGATATCAGTTTCTCAGATATAAACAATGGGGGTAAAATAAGGGAATTTCTTTAGTGCTCCAAAAGAGGAAAATCTTTTTAACATTGAAACATCCATGCTTAGTTTTATTATAATTGTGATAGGTTTTATTTATTATTATACAATTATTATTATTATTATTATTATTATTATTATTATTATTATTATTATTATTATTATTATTATTGTTGTTGTTGTTGTTATTGTTATTATTGTTATTATTGTTATTCCATTTATAATATAAAAATGTTATTTTGTTGCAGGCTTAATTTGAGAAGTCCCTAATTAAATCAATGGAATCTACTTTAAAGGCACAGTGTGCATTTTTTTGGCCATTAGGGGGCAGTGCATACCTAAATTATCACAAGCATGTGGTATCTGTGTCTTCGAGTAAGAAACTCAACAACAGAGGTCCAACTAAATTGTTAGGGTAAAAAATAGTGGTTTAACCTAGAAAGAATCACACACAGGGGTCGGATAGAAATTGAAGTTAAATGAGCTCTACAGTGGGAGATAGAATAAAGTAAAGTTCTGCAGAGGGAGACCAGGAAGATACTCTGGTTGACCGTTTGTCTGTTCTCCTTTCAGCTTCTCAGACAGTCTCACAGCTCAGTCTCCTGATTACACAGCTCTGTCTCCTGGTCTCAAAAGGCCCTCCCACTGCAGTCTCTCTTTATTTGGTCAAACTTCATTAGCATCTTAAAAGAACAGGGTGTCATACAAAGGAACATATGTTTGAAAGCAAATGACAATTAAAAAGTACATTTAAACTATGTGATAAAGAAATACACCCTAAGAAAATAATAATACAACATTCTTATTTTTCCCTAACAAGTGCTGTATTCAAACGCTCAATTCCGTGAGAATTATCTATTTGCAGCAACATGACGAGCACATCAGTCTCTCTTTCATCGCTTGGAACTAGCGAAGAGGTAAAAATTTATTTATGGCAAAACTTTTTTGCATTTTGAGGGGAAATCAATGTTTTAATTGCAGGCGTGTTCCGTGCGCTTTGTCCGTCCGGGCTTAAAATACATAGGCGCTCGACCTACGCCTATGTATTTTAAAACTGATTTTTAAAGTCATATTTTACAATATATGCAAAAACAACACACTGTCACTTTAAAGGTTGAATATTGAACATTTTAATAAAAAGCTAAATAAAAAAAAATACATCCACGGGGCTTTTAGAGTAGTCCAGAATGAATAAAAAGATGTCCTTAAAAAATTTATATTTGCATTAAAATATAATGAAATCTATATTTAAAACATGTACAACAATGATGTTATGTTTACATACCAGCCAGTATGTAGAGGCCGTGGGTTGCGGGTTGACAGACACGGTCTCTATGATCCAACTATATGATCGGCACAGCTCGGCTGGCACTGGGAAAAATAGTGGAGTCAGGAATTCAAGCAGCTGCTTCAGAGTCCCGGATGTATACATATATACATGTTCCATATCCAACTTTTAACGCTTTCTGAATCCAGCAGATTGTCCGACCTTCTGAGAGAGCAAAAGTAATTTTCACTGATGATGTATTTTATGCTTTTAATGCTTTATTATGTATCATATGTTTTAGTTGTTTCTTTATCACCAAATCATGTAAAGCACCTTGAATTACACTGTAGTTGAAAATCTGCCAGACAAATAAAATTACCTTGCCTTGCCTGCCTTAATTATATTAACAGGTCTCAAGGTGGTATAGTAAGAATACATGTGATGAAGCTTTGATGTTGATGCCATGCTGTGGAAACACAGATCCAAACTAGGCATTAGTAATGAAGCTTAGCTAAACATTCTCTTTTTGTTATTCGAATTTACCTGTACAGTTTCTGACCATGAAAACTGCAGCCTGTTGATAATTAGCTAACCCTGTTTTTACAATAAAGCTTAAGTAGTGTATATGGAAGACATTCACACAATGATCAAGTCTGTGTTCCTGCAGACTTCCTAAATCTTAAGATTACAGAGCTAATTACTGGCATTCCTTCAGGAATTTGCAGACTCTGGCTCCAAACGTGGCAGCTTAGGAGAACAGTAGGCTCCTTATACACTGTAGCACACAAACAATATGTTGTTCTGTCCTATAAGAACGAGGTGAACCATATTGGATATAAATAATATTGCAGACAAAACCTTTTTCAGGTAAGGATTTGAAGTCTACGTACGCCTATTTGCGTGGTGATCATATTCCAAAAGGAATATCAGGTAACTGTGTCACATCTCAGGCAATGTATGCAGCGCCCAAACATTGTTTTGTATAATCCATAAAAGGCGTAAGGTAGAAAGTTTTAAATATTTTGAAAAAGAGTTTTACGAATGAAACTCTGTTTTTAATAGAGATTATTAGGAAATACACCTGGAGATTCAGAGAAAGATGTAATGAAATCAGGAGCTTGACCAAATTTTTCAGTTATAGTGATATTGACAGATTAGATAACATTGGCAAAATATGTAGTAATGCTTGGCATTGCTTGAAAACGTTTGACAAAACTCCAATTGCTCTGTTGTTTTTGGTACTAATTGCTTACAAAGTGTTGCTATATTTCTTGCAACCACTAGTGGCAAAAAAAAATGTGTTTGACAAAAATCAGGTACACCACACACAAGGTGATAATTCTTCAAAAACGATGAGGTTTTATGGGAATCTAATTGGGAGCAAATGGGATAATCAGGCAATCAACTTAAAACATGGACAGGACAGAAACCAGGGAAATGTATATCTTAAGAAAATGTAAATGCCACAAAAGACACAGATCAAGAACACAAATTATTACTATGCAGAGGATAAACCTTTCAAGAATTAACCACAGCACCAGAACCCAATTCGATGTAAAAATGAAAGGTTAATTGCAGAGGAAATAATTAAAACATTTTCATACTGACCACACAATGTGGGAAAATATTTTGTAAAAGAGAGGAGTCATGAAAAGTCGATTAAAAAATACGAGCGTATTGTATGACGCTTAATCCCAAATGTTAATGACATACGTAAATTTTTCTTGCTCATTAAAAAAATGAACAAATTCTATAATGTCACGTTTTTATCAGTTCAAGCTTCCGCATGGTGTAGCACTAGAAAGAATAAAGCCAAGTTGAGGTGAGGATATCAATCCTTCCCTGTGTGTCACCAGCCCCACAGCATCCGTATTTACAGGTATTTAACTAATTTTGTCCTTAATATATTAGAAAAAGTGCTTACTTATCTAAAGAAAACTGAGATAGTACTATTTTCAACAATGCATTGCTATAACATTTGTGTATTTTGACAACTTTGCAGCAGTGATCCATATGTAAGCTTCATATGGGGTCTGAAAGTGGTAGAGGATTTACCTCAAATTGCCAATGAGACAGTTTTGAATGCATATCTTATCAAGTCTCATAAGTATTTACGTAAAATTATGTATCTTCCAAAAACTGCAAGATAGAGGCATCAGAACTGGTTCTAGAATCCAAAATAAAAACTAGTTAAATATTGCTATTGCAACCCATTAATGTGTAGCAGTGACTTTGAAAATAACTATTTAACTAAGGAACTAAAAATAGAAGAATTAAAGATGAAAAAAATAAACAGAAGGAAACATTCATCACATATATTTCCCATTTTAACATGTTCTAGTAACTATATAAATGATATTTGGAAAATGCCTTTTTATCCCTGATTAAATAAAATGCTTAAGACTCAGACAGCAGACACAGTGACCTAATTCAGTCCTGTTGGCATAGCAAACCCTGAAAATGACAGGGTCACAACCACGAGCAAGAAGGTATGTAATGGTGCAACCTGGGCTCGTGTCTTTCATCTACTGTATACTTTAGTTTCATCAACCAGACGAAAAAGCAAGCGATTATGACCCTAATTTGAAAGACACATTAGAAGTTGTTGGCTGAGTGGGAAATCCTTTGTAATTACAATGATTTTCCAAAAACCTGTAACTACTTGGGGGAGTGGAATGAGTAAAGCAGCTGAGGTGTCAAACAAGGCTAACATTGATTATTCCACTGCATGGTTGGAATATTAATTTAACTGGAATTGAGGTGTAATTTCTAAAATATCCCAACTATGTCATTTCAGTTCATTTAGTAGATTTCAAAACTTTTCATACTCATACAAAACGTCCATCTCCTTTTTATAATCATTTCTCTTTTATTGGTTCCTTCCATATATTTTCCTATTTGTCTTTCCTTAAAATCCAAAATGTTTAACATATATATATATATACATATATTATAGTTTAACATTTATGGTTTTCAACCATGTACTTATGTTATTAACAACATAACAATTAAGGAATCTGATCGTTTTAGGATGAAGGCTACAAGAAAGCACTGAATATCTCCCATTTTTTACTTCCCAAAAACAGTATGAGTGGCATTGGCAACAAAACAGGGTCTCAGCATAAAATCATGTCATTTTAAACATGCCACCTGATGGTAGTGAAGCGCTATAACCGTTATCCATCCATCTATCCATCCATCCATCTACCCATCCATCCTCTTCAGCTATTCCGGTTTTGGGTTGTGGGGGCAGCTGCTTAAGCAGAGAGACTAGTTCCTGACCAAATACGCTAACCTACTCAGCTGACTCCTCTCGATGCGGAGAAGCAGTGGCTCTACTCTGAGCCATTCCCAGAGCCCTTCTGTTTACTTTTGTTGTGAACAAAATACTCAGAAGTACAGGTTGCTTCCTTGACCAGTTGTCTTAGGTTTTGAGAGTTTAATTTTCTAAACACACTTTACATTGGTTAACTGTTTATTATTGTTAAAAAACACAGTACTTGAAATGCAAGATGAACCTACTGCTGTATGTTGATGAGCAATATAAAAAGTTATGACAGTAGGCTAACTGCCTCTTCTACTCATTTTGACTGACTTCTGAAAGCTGGTTTTCAGATTCTTAGATAAAAAGCAACTTCTTAAACAGTAATGCAAACAGTTCATTTAACTTGTAAGTAGTTACTTTGCTATAAAGTAATTTAAGTAAATCACTAATTCAGTTGCATTTTTGGAACATGTAGGGTGTTATTACATATAATTACTTTTTAAACGTTCCCGACCATGGTAATTATCATGTTATCCCTAATGGTAATCAAGTTTTACATTTTTTAAGTGCCTGAGCTTCTTCTGTTTTTTTAGTGTAATTTTACACTGTTGCATTGAATGATTAATTTATTTAAAAAGTTTTTATAGATTGTTATGAGGGATGCCTAAAAGATGCCAATGTATTTTGACTTGTGGAAAAAGATTGTCTTAGCTTGATATTAAAATTAACTTCCATATAAGTATTAACCTCCACATCAAGCTAATCAATATGCTTTTATTTTGTAAAGTGCTGGGTCAGTCACAGTTTTAAAATGGATTCAAAACAAACAAAAAAATCATGAGGTCTATACCAGCTCCTTAATGTTACAGAAACCATTTTTAAAATTAATTATGGTTTATTCTTTTTAAGCTCACTGTGGAAAATTAAAGACATGTCAATGTTTGACATGATTCTGTCCGCGTGTGACTCCAACGTGTTTCAGTCACAAACTGCCCTCTTACACAGGTCACCATGCCACATCATCTCCAGCGTATCTAGAAAAAAAAACCCATGGACAGGCTCTGTTGATATCTTTTTGTTTGCTCCACTGAACTGCAAAAAATCCTCTGATTGTTTGTTGGGAGTCTTTTATTCTAAAGCACAATGAACCTTTTTGCAGATTCAAGTTTAACTTTTAAAATGACTTGGCCTATGTTTAGTTAAAAAAAGGGGGGGGGGAAATCACAGACAAAATGGAGAGAAATTTTTTGGGGGAATCCCTGTTGGCTTCTTTATACATGAATTTATCAAAGAGTAGAACTCGTAGTCTGAAAACGTAAAAATCTACACATGGCCTAGTTCTTCAGTGTTTATTTTTATGCACCTGTAGAGGCATGAACATTACTCTTTACAAAAACATCTGTTCTCCCTGGTGGGTTTGGTTAAATGAAAGGAAGACAAAGTCCCTCTCCCTTGGTTGCAGGGTGGCCTGGATGCAATTAGAGTCCAATCTGAGAAGCAGAGAGTGATAGGAATGTCCACAATGCCCAGTTTAACCAGACTGTGGCTGCACTGGCCAGATGTGATTGTGCTAGATTCCCTTTGGTTCTGCCACAAATTGCCTGGCTAATAATTGCTGGTGAATGCCACAGCTGCAGGGTGTTCCAAGAGGTGAAAGCCTGCAGTGAGAAATCACAGACACCCCACCCCAATGAAATACAAAGCCTAATCTAAACAGAACAAACCATAGACTAAGTCTTCAGATTCAATATGGGAGATGGATTTTACTTATGTGTATTGTGATCATGTATATCAAATTACAGTCATATTCTTCTTCTTCTGTCAGATTAACCGTACTTTTTGAAAATAAAAACCTCTAACCAGTGTTAAACATCCTTTCCTGGCTTTTGGGGATATTTTAAGGGCTTGATTAAACTTTATTAAACTTAATATGCAAACTTAAAAGCCATATAAGAGCTGTTAACATTAGACTTCATGTTAAAACAGGATTGGTAATATATTGGACTTCTTCCCATGGCCACTAATAAGGCCTTTGTAGGTCTAAACCAACCTAAAGTAATAGTGCTGTATGTTGTTTGTCTGAAGTAGGCAGACAAAAAAACAACATGTTAGCTTCAGGCTTTATTCTGAGAGAGCACAACAAACAACATCTAATTGCCCCTCCTGTACACCATATCACAGGATCAGATCGAGACCAATGACTTCAACCGCAAATTGTATATGTCGCTTCGCTGCTCAGACTCAAAGCTCAGAGTGGTGATTGCAGCTTTTTCCTCTTTGCCAGGAAATCCCTAAACAACCAAGTTCAGTATTGGACTTTAAAAAACCAATGGTCCTGTGTTGCTGATGGATAAAAATTGATAATTACTGTGTAAACAACTAAATCGAACTGGATGTTTTGACTTTAGAAGGATATTTTTTACAATTTTATCCCTGTAGACAAGCAACTACTAACAAATCCCAACTTTACGTTATTAGATAATAAATGTGTAAGTACAGCAGAATAAAGAAGTTCAACATTCATGTTCATGTTTGCACAAAGGTCATGTAAAAGTTGTCATTTTTATGATTCATTTGATTTTTACAAAATGGGTGCAAATGTTAAAAATTATATAAAATTAATAAAATATTTACACACATCTCAATTAATATTTGATTACATTTCTGATTCCTACTCACTTTATTTTATATTTGATAGACTTAACTTAAATCTGTAGGTTTTCTGGTAAACATCCAGTTTTGAAGAATAATCCACACATATGCAAAATGTTTGAGGCTTGAGTTTTGGGGGGTGGTTCAGTTAACTCTACCTTAAACATTGTAGAAATCACTTTCAATGTGTGTTGGCAATTATTGTCTTTGTAGAACAATCCTAATTTCAACCATTTTGTGTTATGCACAACCACTGGTGGTAAAAACAAAACAAAAAAACCCTGACAACACACTGAATAAACCTTACAGCTGAAAGTTTCATATTGTTTAAAACCTTTTCCTGTCTGACCTTAAATCTTCCCACCACAATGAATTTGTAGGAAGCTCCAAATTTTAGTGAAGCTTGAAGGTGAGAGGCTTGGAGCAGGATTTTTTTATTCCTTTGTCAGACTCCTCTCAGTCCATGGATAAGTAAAACTAGCTTCACTGTGGACAGTGACACTGGTGTTGCAGGAGTTTCTAGGTCATTACAGCTTGCTTGTCCTTGAACAAGTTTAGGTCCGATGGTTGAAAAGAGGACACACATGGGCTTTCCAAAAAATCAGTGACTGCAAACTTAAATCTGAACTGGTTTTATTGTGGATGAAGGAGGCTAGCACTAAGTCTCTGGTATGGACCTTCCAAAGCCAAGACCGTAGTCTCTAAAAAGTGTGCCTGCACCAGGAAACCAAAGATATTAGTTAGCCCATGCAAACATATTTAAACTTGAATGGAAATGGTGAAAATTTAGAATAAATACAATTATCCTTTACAGTTTTCATTTAAACATTTAACTCTAAAAGGTTAAAATAATTAAGCTCTAACCAAACATACACATTAAGTGCACAAAAAGATATAAGAGATCCCGCTGTGTCTTTGTTAATATCAAAATAAGAAACCATAAAACTGAAAAAAATAAAAAATTTTAAGTATAACTCATGTACAAAATATGCAAAACCCAAGAATTCAAAGCAAATAAATTTTCTTTTTATTGTGAGTGTATTTGATGAGTCCTGATACTGTTATCAAACCACTTTTCTTTTATTTGTCAGATTAAGACCATTTTCTTTCTGTGTAAAACCATCTCAACAACGTGCTTTTAGTGCAGAGTGTGAAAGAAACCCTTTTAGAGTCTTTGTCGTATCCAATCCAGCCTCAATGACAAGAATTTCCATATAACACATGCGGCTCACAAATGTCAGCATACAGAGAAAACAGGCCACTAATCGTCTTTTGTCACCCAGCAGCATTCCTGACGTCCACTCCCAGCAACAGGGACTTAAGGAAGGATGGGGATTGTGTTTGACAGCCGTGTCACAAAGTTTAGTGCTTCTCGACTGTGTTTGGGTGCAGCAGGGGTAGGGAGAGCTTCCAAAGCCTCAAACATGCTGATTCTGTTGAATATCAAAACAAGGTAACGAGTTTGATTAATGAACCCATCCACTTATTATCCAGCTTGAGCCAAAACTGACAGCTGAAAGGCGTATCTACGGGGTCGTATGACAATACTAAACCAGAATGCATTCTTCAGGCCAACCATTCATTCTTTCAGTCTTTAGATTCAAGTTCATGGATGTCTAGCAGCTTTTCTGTGTTGGTCACTAAATTTATCAAGGCGCAAGTAAACATTTTATATATTCTTCACAAGCTAAATCTATGAATCATTCAGCATCAAAACTTTTTTTAATTTTTTAGACTGGATTGACAATAATAATGAATTCCTCTACTTCTGAGAAAAAACATAATTTTACACCAAAAATATTTGCTAATGGCTACCATGAAATTTGCAGGAAATTTCTAAATGATGTCATTACCTAATTTTTACATATGCACTTTTCAATGTAGCTATACTGCATACAGCAGAAGAGAAGAGAAGAATTAAAACAAAAAGTTTGTAAAAAACACCAAGTCCAGAGTGTCTTCAAGAGCTATTATTGAGTTGTGTTGAGTTGGACCAGAGTTTACTTGTTTGAAACAGTCTCTGATTTATTTAAAGTGACGCAAAAAGCTTTGGTTGACAAGCAGCTTAAGAAATAAAAGGAAAATCAAGACTAGAGTGACAACTAAACTCCAAGTCCAAATCTGATCTGCTCTTCTACAGGGAGAACACTTGCAGTTTACGTCAGGATATTATCTGCATCTCAGCAAAAGGGATCTACAAAAACTGGTGCAGACACTTGTGGTTTTGTGTTCAGTTCTACATTTAAAAGTCTGATCAAAATTTAGAGGGTCGTAATAACAAGAATAGTAACTGGGCAGTTTTTGTAATAAAACATTGAGAAAAAATGGTCTCATCTCCACTGATGAGCTATGAGAGCCAAGTCCGCCTAGGGAGCTCAATTCAAAGAGACACATTTACACCCTGACCTATCTGTCAGGGTATCAGGCAGCAGCAGCTTGACTCATTCAAGAACATACGTGCTTTTAATGTCAGAATCTCCTTTTTAAAAATGATTCTGAGGAGGATCTGAAGACATGCAGAATACAAAGACACAAACTTGACAACACTGAATGTCTGGGGTTTGTTTTTGACTGCACCCTATCTGACTCTTTTACCTAGATGGATGAGCTAGCAGTGCTAGTAGCCAACATTCTTCTATATTAATAACAAAAAATAAATTTGGTGCATCATTGTCTCACTAAAGGCTCATAAGCAAAAATCTAAAGCCCTTAACCTAACTTTATGGAAGTGACCAATCTCGCATTTTCTTCAATACACACTTTAAACAAAATAATTACTTTAATAAATGCGAAACTTCATAAAACATTTTTTAAAAAAAATCTGTTCACTTTTTATACATTCATGTTTTTTCGTTTCTTCGTGATACATTTTATAATTTCCAAAGGTCTATACTTTCTCTGCATGTTTTCTAAACAGCTGAGCCAAAAATCCAACTTCACCAACAACAAAAAAAGGAAAAAGGTTGGTACCATAATTGCCCATTTCATTTCCAAAACATAGCAGTTCAGATCCTTTGATTAGAGACAAAGTCTGCTGAAAAAAACAAAATAAGCAGAGGTTTCCTGATTAAAAATAGCTAGAGCATAGTTGAGCTAGCCAGCAGAAGGGCTGTTTCATGTTATACTGCTACTGGCTATTCCTGTCACTTCTCCACAGGGTTCGGATAAACACTTCCATTTTGCCGTCTCGAAGACATAGTTAAGAGACCACGATTACAGCCTTGGGAGTGTTGTATAAATATCTCTTCTGGGAGAGAGCTGTGTCCTGACAGCCGCAGTTCCTGTTCCCCGTTTCTATTTAACATGTTTCCAGCAATTTTTCTCTCTCATGCTTGTTGACCTGTAAAGTGAACTGTTTCTGCACGTGCTGAGAGTTTCCCTTTTTCCTAAAAGTAGGCCTACTCAGACAGTCTGGCTCCGTGGCTGTGGTTCTATCTTATATGAGCGAAGGAACTATGTTTACCCTTTTTCGTCAATGTCACCCGTACATATTCACGACAGAACCCTTGGTCCTACTGTCCCAAATCTTTACAGATATTCAATTGCTTAGTTGCACATTTTATAGCAAGATTAAAATTACCACTGTAAAACATTATGGCTTTTGTGACCTACAACACATTATCTACCTGAACACAGGGGACACATTATGGGAACAAATATGAAAAAAAGCTTCATTTAGCAGGCTTCATTCTGCAGCTGCAGCTTTCAGATCATGAAGGAAAAACAATGGGAAGAGGCTGAATAGTTAATGCGGTCGACACAATTTACGCCGCCCTTGTCCTTTTTATGTGGTTTCAAGCTATCCCACTGGCAGCCAACTGCTGTTGATTTACACCACAGCAGCAATTCCCAACCCAAACACAGCCCAGACAAATAATTATGTCAAATTGTCTCTTTTTGAATTATTAATCCAAAGTGAAAATATTTACCACAAAGGCCAACATCAGCAAAGTGCTACACAAGACAGGATAGTGACAGAACCACATATTCCTTCTGAAGTTCTTCTACAGATCATAAGCAAAGAGAGATTAGGTAAGCATCATGCTTTACAAGTTTAAATAAAGAGGTGCAAGTAAAACCATAAAAAAATAATAAAGGAGGCATAAAACATTGCAAAACAATTTTGGTTAAGGATAAAAATGTATTCACATGCTATAATTTGGTAAATAGCTGTGCATAAGTAGGAATTTGAAGGTTTTTTTAAGAACTCTTTTGAATAAAAATACAAATAATATATGAACTGCTTAAAATTACCTGATTTTGTCTCACTGCTTCTTGGTGTGATTTTGGTGCTCTGAAGTTGACCAACCGCGTTGATGTGTTTCAGCATGGTGTGGGTGGTGAAATGTATCTACCTTATGAAAACCGGGGATTGTGTGTATGGATGTTGGACTAATACTTGGCGCCTTTGAAAATATTGTGGCCCCTTGATGGCCTCATACTCAGAAACTTCTGGATCCGGCACTGCTTCTAAGCTATCCTTAGAACTTCTTTAGGCCTATTCTTTCCATAGATTAAGTTTTTAAAGATTTCTTCCTTTTATGGCCTCAGAGAAGCATTTTGATAAACCTCATTTTACATCTTTAAACACTATAAACAAGAATATTAAAGACTACAGCTAGATGAGGATGTAGCTGGTTTGTGTTACTTTTTAATTTGTTTATGAAAACACTCTGCTTGAAAAGAACATGTTTTAAAAATGTTCATATACACTCTAAATGGCAAAACAAGTTGCTTTTCATAATAATATTGGAAACAAAGAGCCAGCTTTTCAACTTAATGATGCACAACTACAAAGGGAACATTGGGGATTTAATGTGATGCAGATCTCCACTATGTGAAAAAAAATGGGAACAGTCAAACTTGGCTCCTGCTGGAACTTAGAATATTTCCTTTTATCTTCTCTCTAGGCTGTAATGATATTTTACCTCCTCGGCGTATCCACAAACCAGAACAATGACATCTTGTCTTCTTTCATTTTTCTGCAATATTTGCTCATACACGAAATGTTTCCGATATGGATCAGATAATTGCGTAATTTCTTGATTCTTGGAGACTCCTCTTCACAGATGGGGAAAATTCATATTATGAATGAAATGAAAAATACATTTTAGAATCTACAGCCCTCACAAAATGACTACAAAATGTCTACTAATGCTGATTAGAGTTTTCCATTAGAGCTGGTTCATAGTAACGTAAAAATGCATTTTGTCTCAGAACTAAAAAATGAAATTTCAGTTTTCTTTTTTTAAAGCCTTTGAATTAATTAAAAAGTTGTAGAAACTTTTCAGATTTTTGCATGTAGTGACATGAAACTAAACACACTCTCAGGACTTAATTAGCAAAGTTTGATCCCTCTAAAGATTACAGTGAATCAGTGCTTGTCAAAGTGAAACATTCAAGGAATGGCTTACCCTTTATACAGCTTAGACACACTATTCTGAACACTTGACTTATAGGGTCTTTATCCCTATTTTGTTGCCAAAAAAGCCCTCATTACCGACTAAAGAAGGCTACTAAAGGTGTGCTGTGGTATCTGAAACTAAGAGCCTTCAGGTCTCAATCCCATTTAACACCTTTAGCCCTCTGTCTTTGCCCTTATTCCAGGGGTTGCATGTGCATGAGAGACAATATGATGCTGCGGCAAGGGGGAGGAGTAAGGGTGAGGGCTGTACACCTCTGCAAATGAAGCTTTTCCGCATGCAGACTCAAAACAGAGGGGTATGAGGAGCTTCGTCAGTTTCTGACAAAAGTCCTTCTACTTGGCAGCAAAGGAGCAAACTAAAATATAAGTAAAATCTGCATCATTTGGGACTATTAATTACATGAGCGCTTTTTTGAGCATACTGTAACTTGCAGTCACTTTTAGCTAATCTATAACTTTGCTGTTTCAAATGGTGTGCAAACGTATCAACGTAGGTTCATTTCTCAACACATAAACTTGTAATACGGCACTATTTTAGAATTGCATTGCTTGTATAAACATGCAGTGTTGGGTAGTAACAGAGTACATGTACTGGCGGTCAGTGGCGGATTTAGCAGTTTTGGGCCCCAGGCGAACAAAGACACGGGGCCCTTTGCAGCTGTTGTTTAGAAGCTTTTTCAATTGTAACATAGAAAAATGTCCTTTATGTAACTTCGTCACTGGTCCAGTCATTAGACAACACTAATTTCTAGAATTTAGATGTCTGGAACTGCATCTGAATAAAAAACACATTTAACAGTTTTAAAAATGTATTTTTGAAATATAATAATCTTAATTTCTGTTAAAGTATGTGCCAGGTAGTAATGTTTGTGACAAGGCAAGGCAAATTTATTTGTATAGCACACTTTCAGCAACAAGCCATTTCAAGTTGACATTTTCAGCAGACCTTTCATGTTGTTTCAAATGGGTTGCAAGTAGTGACAGCGGGTGAAAAATATTCTTGGTTGAGCTGATATACCAATAGATTTACCTTCCTAGTATTAGTATTTTTAAATTGGGAAAATAACTACAATAACTTAACATTCTTAATGCAGGAATTAATAAAAGGTTAAATTATTAAAAGGGAAATACAGTAACTTGCAGAATGTTCTGTATTTAAACACTTAATTGGTAACTGCATTATACTAAAAAAAATGCCATATTAATGTATAATCGCGTAGAAGTCTGAACAAACAGGCTAAATACTATCAAAACTGAACCTTTGACAGTCAATTAATGACAGAGAGCAGATCCCTTCCTACCAAGAATAATTAAAAGACACTTGCATGGAATTAAATAATAATGGCTATATGCATAAATTTAAGAAATCAGTAGGATTTAGACAGGTTCTGCTGGAATTACAACACTATACAATCCCCCTGAATTTATGAAAACCAAGCGCACAGCCAAATTTTAAAGAAATGAATGCAGAGCTGTATGTTAATTTCTATCTTTATCATCTTAATCTGTATCGATTTGTTGCTTTTAACTTTATCATTGGTGCCACAGAGTTTGCTGGTTTTGCTGCACAAAATTAAAAGTTGCAGCATCTGCAAAAAGTGTGTTTTACAATCTCTAAAAAGCTTGTCTTCAGAAGTGACCATTTTGTCATGCTACCTGAAATATACTGTTGAGAGAAAGGAACTGGTACAAAATTGACAAAATATCAAATTAGAACTGGAAATCCAAGACCTTTCAAACAAAATGTGTAAGTCTGAAAAAAAATCTGAGATATGCTAAAACACAATTAATGAAAATAATATAGTTTGGATTTGTTTTTAGTACTTGGTAAAAAAAAAAAATAGAGAGAACATATTTAGCATGCACCAAACGTTGCTTGCCAACCACCAGGTTTATGGCTTATATTATTTTCAGGGGTTTTGTTATAATTTTTTTAAAGTACTATGTTTTTGAACTAACGCTCTTTGAAGGCAGCACAGATGTGCAACAGAGTAGTCAGGAAAAGTGTCTCCTTTATATTTGTGACTTGCTTATGTGACAGCGTGGAGGTCCTGTAACTATGGCTCCGTTTGATCATGTGCCCTGGCTTCTTGGCCACAGGGATATTCTTTTGGCTGAATGGTTAGTGCGCATGACTCTCACACGGGAGTCGTGGGATTGAATCCCAACCGGGCCCTCGTTGTGTACCTTGCCACAACTATAAAAGATAGATCGGTCCTACATACCATATGATTTCTTTCTTTTTTTGGGGCTTTGAATAAATTTTAAACAGAAAACTTTGTTTCTGACTGAGTTAAATGATCTGAGAAAGGTTTACGTTTGGTCAGTTGATGGAGTGCGATCATTATGCATGCACGTTCGGAGATCAGTCCCTTTCTCAACAGCTGGAAGGATGTGAGCAGGCAGGGTCTCTAATGATCTGCAAGAAATATCACCAACACATTTTTACAGAAAGTAGCTGAGGATGGTCAGTGGCATGGAGCAGTCTTTTAAGATGGCCAATATGTGAACCAGCCTTAACAGTGAAAGCACACACTCACACAAGACTACTTGGTGCTGTTGTCATTCACTTGCCACAGTCATGGAATATTCCATTTTAGCAATGTGTGGGTTAGGGGACATTGAAACACGCCTGTTGGCAGCCTGATGGTATTACTGCATATATGTTGTTTTTCTTTTTTTCTTTTCATTTTTTCTTTTTTTTTACAATGATGGTGTGGAATAATTTTTAAGAAAAAGCGGCATTCTGGATCAGCTTCAAATGTCTGATTGTTTTTTTTTTTTAGGAAACAACAAAGAAAGGTTCTTGCCCCACAAACATATCGATGAAAACCTGACATTAACAACAATTTCCCTCTCTTCCTGTGATACTCAATGCATTTAAAGCATGTTCTTTTGGCACAGAACATTAAGAATCGATGGTAAAAATACACTTTCCAACTTGTCTTGAGAATAAAAGTTGAACTCTTATTCTGTTTTAATTGAGATTTAAGCAAAAATATTAACCCTCCTAACCATTCCAGTCAAGTGAATGGAAGTGAGTGGATTCCTGCTTTTCATTAGCATCACTCCACTCGCAGGCAAGTAAAACCACACTTCCAAATCTGCTTATCCTTGAATGATCCCTGCAGAGATCTCACCTCGGGGTTTGAATCTTAGACAAGGAAACAAGCGCAGCAAGGAGCCCGAAAAAGGGAACAAACTTACCGCAGGAAGCTGAGCAGACACAAAGAACAAGGCTCTGCAGGGAGCTATACCACATTAACACCATGTCTGTACAGCCAAAGCTTAGGAACACAATATAAAAACAGGTAAGGTTTACATTTGGAGATTTTGGGAGTCTGATACTGTTTACATACTGTACAAAACCTGCTGAGATGCTTTCACAGGTTATATGTCCATTAGGGGCGTGCAAAGCAGCTGGTATTTGTATCGGTATTTGTATTTGCTGAGGGTGGAAAGGTATTTGTATTAGTATTAGAGAAAATTTTCAAAATAGGCACAAAAATCTTTTTTTTCATGTTACACTTCTAATTTATGTTATATTTAATCATTAATTTTAATAATTATGGTTGATGTTTTTTATATAAATCCAGCACTTAACATTTAAAGGTTGAATATGGAAAATGTTTCTTAAAAGCTGGCTCTTTAAAAAGGTAATACTTCAACGAGGAGTTTAGAGGTGTGCAGAATGAAAGTGCACCCTTTCCTTTAAAAGTTACATTTTTCCAAAAATCTAAAAAAAAAAACTTTTTTCGACCACCGCACTGTGTTTATATTTACGTTTTCCAGACAAAAACGGCGCGCCTCAAACAACAAGGAATGTAATGTAGGAAATGGAGCACACGGTAAGTTTAGCTGCTGTGTCTGAGCCCCAGAGATTTCATTATCTTTCTCAGAAGAGGAGCGACCTTACAAGATCTAAAACTAGATTTAGTTTAGGAGAAGCCTACAACAGATAGACACAAATGAAAAATGTTCACAGCATCAAAACGTAAGTGGAAATGGCAAAGTTTCTCACGGAGAAAGGTAAGAAAGCTTGGTAACGGCTATAGTTAACTGTCGGTAAAACAGTTTTGCAAATACTTGAGTATATGACGTTGTTCCTAGATATGAGAGCACTGATCATGACCCATCAACCTCCACACCAAATATACAGAAGAAAAGAAAGCGTTTTCCTCCTGCACTCCCCAGTATAAGGGGCTCGCTTTCACCGCTGTGGCTATTTTAGACTAGACTTTTCTAGCTAGCTTTCTGCATTGACATATGTCTCCGACCATACACCTTAGTCAAATATGCACGCTGTGAAATCTATCAGACGTTTATGTAAGTTCTAAAGTATAAATTATTACTTTTATAGAGGACATCTCCAAGAGGAGTGGAGGATACCACTCAGCTACCGAAATAAGATGCCTAGAGGACAGGTACAAAAACGTATTGTTGTCTTTGACCCATATTTTTTTATAATTATTTCTCGTTTAGTATTTTAAATGTATTAGTACAAAATAGTCTTTACCCTGTTAGATTCGTCGCTGGACATGACCCTGGCTGGTTACGGCAAAAAAACTGGCATCCAGACGTCTTAAAATTAAGTTTTGTCATTGTGACTAAAACCTCAACACACCAGATGTCTCTTTGGTGCCCATGTTCCTGATTTGACTTTTGTATGTACATATCACAAGCAGCAATGTTTATAGACTTAAACGTGTTGAAGTTTCTGGATGATGTGCCAATGGAGGTTTAGGATGAAGATTCAGGGTGGGGGAGCAGTCTTCTGGAATTCATCTTTTCCCAAGTCTGAGCAAGCACGGAGCATAGCACTGAGTTGGAGTTATTGACTTGGCCACCAAAGTGTCATAAGGTCAGTCCAATTGAAAATCAGTAAGATGTGCTGGACAAACAAGCTTTTTCAAAGGAGCCCCAGTCTCACTACTTAAAAGCATTAAAGCGGCATCCCCAATTCCACACCTTAGGAGCAAAGGTGTTGCAACTTTAAAATACATACTCCAATCCAGTACAGATTAATCAAATGTGTCAACGACCTCTTTTTAACGCCATCAAGTTCAGCAGAGGCCAGACAATGAGCCATAATTTCATTCGTGTGTATCTAAAAAGATATTCTTCCAAAAATACCAGAACGGTGATGTTACCGTAGAGTCTCTTAAATAAATGCTGAGAGAAGATTTCTTCAGATTTATGGAGGTTTAATGACATACTTGGTTGATCAAGCAAGGAGGTAACAGACTCACAGTAATATGCAGGATACTGACCTGTCTCCAAACAACTGACACAGTCTTTTATAGATTCAGTAATCCTCACTACTATCTATATCATATCAGAAAACATTTCTTCAGGGTGAGGATAGTAGACTTTCAGGAATCTTAGGATGTAGAAGGCAGAGTCTTGTAAAATGTCAGGATGTCCAGTCTACAGAGGGTCGTTTCCATGGTACAACAGGATGTGGGAATTTAACATCAATTCATTTGACCATGATTTAAGTCATACAGTGTCGTACAATCAGGTTGGAAAACATATCATGAAGATATAGCTCACAGTAACTATGAGTCACAGTAGAATACCCAGAACAGATAATTCTTAATATTAAATTTCCTACTAAAGGTGGCTTTCTGCAGTGGGAAATCCCTGACTTCAAGGGTCTTAGTTTCAGATACCACAGCACACCTTTAGCGGCCTTGTGGAGTCTGTAATGAGTCAGGGCTGTTTTGTCAACCAAATGGGATATAGACACCATAAGTAAAGTGTTCAGAATATTATGTCTAATCTGTGTGAAGCATAAGCCATTCCTTGAATTATTCGCTGTGACTAGCACTGATTCAGTATAATCCTTAGAAGAATCAAACTTGGTAAATTAAGTCCTGAGAGTGTGTTTAGTTTCATGCCACTAAATGCATTCTGGCATCTAGCAAATAAACATTTCTTGGGTTATCCCAACAAACCTAGAACTGGGAAGATTTATGTTGATTTAATGACAGTTAAAAAAAGAAAAATAATTTTTCTACTCCACACATATATATGGTTTCGGTTTTATAGGATACCAATATTGTGTTTACCTTTGCAATTGTTTTGGATTAAACACATTGACATGTTCCAACTTACCTCCTTATTTGACAGACATTAGTCTACTAAAGTAGTTATTTAGAAGGCAAGTTATTTAGTTGGGTATTTCTTTAATCATAATTTTCCTCTATTGTTCTCCATGCATAGCCCGATATTGTTCATAGAGTTTTGGAGGCATAAGGGTTCACAGTAATTAGGGATCCTACAAAATAAACTATGAAATCTGGGTAGAGGCTGCAAAACAACCAAATATAGAAGAGAAAGTATGAGTACTTAAGCTTTATGTTGATTTAATAGAATAGCATGGCCTTGGGAAATTTAAATTATGAATAACATTAAAGCCAGCACAAAGATGGTCATAATCAGACAGAAGATGTGTGCAGTGGCATCAGTAATAATTGTATCTGCGCTTTGCATGTGCTAGAAATAAAATGGATAACAAACGGATCCACTAATACATGCTGAACTTTAAAGCAAGAAGCCTTGTAATTAGGTTTTAATGCTTGTCCAAAATGCTTAAAATCACAAAAATCCTTTATGGCGACAGAGCCAACAACTTGCGAAAGAAAAAGATTTATCAAAAGTGTCACATACTGCAAATGAAACCCAACAAATAAATGTTGGATGCAGATCTGACAGCCTCTGTCTGCAGTGTTCGCATTGTCTCAAAAACATACTGCAGCACATCAGCTGAAGACTAGAGCAATGACTCAAACAACTTAATTAAAGCTGGTAGTTGGATTGGTTGCCAATATAATGTTCTAACTGACAAGAGCTCTAAACAGTTGTGGGGGAAAATAGGTCATTAAAGTTTCACCACTGATTTTACTGACAATCATGCACGAATATAAATCATCGTTTCACAAAAAACTATAAAGCAGATGACGCCATAATACAAAAATTGCTTACTCACTGTGCGTGAGTCTAGATCAGTGGGTAGTCACCTTGCAATCTGAAAGCTGTAGGTTAGATTCTACGTTTGCCTCATACATGTCAATGTGCCTCTGAACAAGGCATTTAACCCCAAATTGCCCACCAATCTGCACAGATTGGATTTTAGAAAGTGGCTTTGTCAACAGCATGGCAATAATTTCAGGCATTCATATTCATTTAAAGAATTGTGTTTAGAGTATTTTTCCAATTGAAACATTGCTAATGAAGCTGATGAAGTGCTGATTTATACAAAAATATATTTTTCTATAAATCCTGCTGAATCCAGTCAGTGAGGAAGACTACAAGCATGTCTTAGACATAAAAACCTGGATCCTTTTTATATTTCTGCTTGTAAATTCAGATGAGACAGAACGTGCAAGATTCTTCTCTTTGCTTACTCTGGATGGCAATAAAATTTGTCTCCACTAAAAAAAGTAAAGAATCCTGGCTCTCACCTTCTTAATATTACAACAATTAGAAATATCCGGTCCAGAGTGATGAAGCAAAATTTGCCCATGCATTGGTAACTTTAAGGCTGAACTATTGTAATACTTTTCTATTATGGAGTCTACAGAATTGAGTTAAATCTTTAACTTATTCTAAACACTGTAGCAAGAGTTATGATGAAAAATAAAGTTTGATGATGAAATGATGAAAAGCACAGATTTCTACTGTGCTTCAGATGGAGGACTGTACCACACACTGCAGAGAATGAACCGCTAGTCGTAATTTCATATCCAAGTGCTTCAAAATGTTTGACAGGGATCCATAGCGGTCCCTGGAGTCGTTGTTGCCAGTAACACACAAATTGTTGTCATGAAAGACCACACAAATACAAACAGCAAGAAATTTGTTAAAGTCGTCTGAGAATGCCAGAACCATCATGAAAACAGATGGAAGCTGACTATTTTGAAAGGATTACAGATTCAGGTTGGCAGAAAAAGGTCAAAAACTATATCTGTGTTTATTATAAACCATTTTGGTAGTCTTCATAATTTTTTTGATCAGAAATTAGTAACAGAGATATAATATTATCATCCACGTGCTGCTAATCATTGACTAAGCTTAAATGTAAGTTTGTTATTTTAAAATTGTGATATTTAAATTCTGGTTACTATTGTTTTTGGAACAATCAGTACCAAACGTGTACAGAATTCAAGTCCGTCTGATATTTCAGTCCCCGCTAACTGAAGCAGCCAAATACCCAAGCCAAAAAATACCAGACATTCAGTATAATTCCCTAAAGAGGACTATTCCCTCAGTCTTTGTTCTGTAAGTGGAGCATGTTAGAAAAAAAGGGCACTGCAGCTCTTGGGAGAAATTGTTTTGGTAGTCTGCAACTAATTATTGTTCGATTGTTAATTCATTAAAAAAAAGCACTTTCAAATGTTTTCTTGTCTTGGCTTTCACTGCTAGTCTAGTCGGAGCAATCAGTTTGTGAAGAGGAGAATTCTTTTTGACATTTTTTTTAAGAACCTGCAAAGGTATCAACAGAAGGAGAGGAAACCTGATATGTGCATTCATAAGTCTTTGCCAATGGGACTGCTACAGACAATCAGATGAGCGGTTAAGAAATTTTTGTGATCACTTATTACTAATGTTAAATTAAACTGGTGATAATTAAGGATACCAGGTTGGTTCTAGACACAATCTTCCTTTGTATCTTATACAGGGTAAATCATATAAGTGATAAATGAAATAACTGTTCTATACAGAAAATATGTCAGAATGAAAAAAACATAATTATTGCATTAAAAACGAACTCTTAGCCCAGATTTTATTTTGCATTTACTGATATCAGTTATTCCCATTGTCATTAGTAATTGTGCTGCATGCAGTTCATGGGACCTCGCTACGGAGGTATGGCCGAGACCACGCGTGTTATATACCCCACTACGGCCGGACTGCTGTCGTCACTAATCAAAGCCTACGTCAGAAACCCTAGCTGAGCCGTTAGCAAGACAGGATTCCAATTCTAGTGAATTCCAGGGCAGTGTATTTTTTTAAACAGCTGGGGGCACTAATCTAACAGTTTTTGGTACTAAATTAATATATTCACTAAATTGTACTAAAATACATAAAATATTCACCGCACATGTAGACAGTGCTATTGTACACTCATTTATACAGTTTGTCAACAACTACAAAACTTTATTTTGGGGTGAGTTGCACTTTAAGGTGTATTTTGATACAGTATATTCATGATTTTTAGTCAGATTTAGGGTTACAATTTTATTTGAGTGTGCTATAGAATGGTACGGTGTGCCTGGAAGAAACATAAGACCCCTACCCCCCTTTTAAGCGTAAAATTTCTTTGTTGTATCCCTCAGCCACCACAAGGGGTCTGCAACCCTTGCAGAGCTCCACAGTTCCAATGTTTCCAGTTTCTAACGATTATAGTTCTGATCAGATGTTAAAATAAACTCATGAAAATTAATGTAATTCACCTTGGCCTTTATGAATGCAATTGAAACATAATTTTGAAGATTGACTGATTATACATCAAACCATTTTTAGAAAATAAGATTTTGGTGCACAACTTTAAATAGAATGCCATTACCTAAAAACACCAGAGAACTTCCCGGCTGGGAAAACCCCCAAGCAAGGGATAATTGTTGAACTACCATCTGACAGGGCCCTGCAGATGAAACAAAAGCACATTCAATCTGAAGAGAACAGCCACTGTAACACTCACCTTGACAAACTAGTCTTATTTATAACCTTTCTAAACATTTAAAGCTGTGCAGGATCATTCTGGACAAGGTCTCTGTAGGTTCTCCAACCAAGCTTAGCCAAACAAGAGCTCTAATGCTCATTAAACATCACAACACACTCTTTTAGGGTGTGAGCAGAGTTACTGTGAAGAGAGCTGAATAATAGGGTATACTGTTTGCACATGTCATGGTGGCATTTTAGTGTTACAAATAGGAACATCAACTAAGGCACAGATGACCAGGTTACAAGAGTCAGAATTACAGGTCAGGGTAAGTTATGGGGTGTAGACACCAATGATCTGAGGAAGCTCAAACACAGGTGGATGTCACACATTATTATAATATTGTGAGGGCGATACTTAAGATCCCATACACTGATACGCCAAACCTTTAGTCTGATTTTTGTCTGCATAGTTAAACCAAATTATTCATTGCACTCAGTGCATTCCTTTTACATGGCATCTAGTGTATATTGTAATTATTAAGGCATACATTTATTCAAAATCATTTCTTGTTAAAATAAAAAAAGCACAATTAAAAAAAATGCACCAGAAAGAGACTTGCTAATTTAATGTTATGCCTCAAGCCTTGAGAGGGCGATAGAGTGCAAATACCTGCAAAGTTTAGGAGTGTGTCTTGATAAGGAATAAGTGTAGCAGCAACTAGGTCTGCTAAACCACATAGACAATGCACTATAGTATACAAAAAACATGCACAGATAGACTGTCTGTTCATTATTATATGTAAATATAACTGAGGTATGAAGCCACACTGTCACAGAGACGGGATGTAGGCTTGCTGCACACATGTACAGCGATGTACTGAAAACAACACTTTTATTCTATAAATAGCCTATTATAGCTGAATATTGGCCTATACAGTAGGCTATTGTTGGAGGGGCACTGTGCCTAATACCCACTTAAAATCTGTCATTAGAACACAGCTATAATACGGTATTGGTTAGGTTATGGCAGTTGTCACCCCCCTACTGGGAGGTGACAAGCTGACTGCTTGTTGCAGTCTGGTCCTCACATGTTTTGTGGCTGACCCAAACCACACAGTAATGAATGTGCGCAAGACAGAATGAATAATGGCAGCGTGGAAAAAGAGAGATGAGAACCCTAATCTGCACTTTTGATGATGTTCACAGTTGAGAATGTTGCAAAAAATTTGCTTTCACAAAGGAGGTCTCTACCCAACAAGTGAGCAAAGATCACATCTTATTTTGTGAAAGGTATGAGAACATCCACATTCTATGTTTCACAAGAGAAAGTGATCTGTTTCACTATTTGTTACCAATTGTTTCTTTGCTGATTCTCAAATATCAAGTCAGCTGTTTCATTAACATATGGCAAGACTTCTGGTACTGTAGATATGATTTATGATGGGTGGTTACAATATTTTTTTATTACCTAAGAAAATCCTTTTTATGGGAAATCCAATATTTACATAAATGAGACAGGAGAACCTAAAACTGTCTGTTCCAAACCAGGAGTCCAACACAAGTCCCTGGAGCAAAAGAAAAACCTTCACCCACGCAACGTGATATGATTACATCTGAAAAGTGATTCTGGAGAAACAGATGTGGTTTTGCTGGTTTGCACTATATTGTATTGCATTTTTTTCCGTCTCTAAAAGGTTTCTCAATTATGAAACTTAATCACCAATAAACTTCTGGTCAGTTAAAATGTCAAAGATGATTGATGCTGACATTTGAGAAACAGATACCAACGAAAAGATATTATCTGGACCGTTTCAAGAAATTCAGATATCATGAAATGGGATTAAGATTTATAAAAAATATTGTAATTATTTAAGATAAAATGTCCTGTTTAAAGCAGTGCAAGAAGTGTTTTAAAGTAGATATCTATACAAAACAAATATCTCAAAAGTCCTTAAAGATAAAACCTATGTGTTTACAAATCAGCTGAGGAAATTTACTGTAGGATGTGCCATTATAGAAAATGATAGAATAATTTTTTATTGTTACACAAAGGTGTAAATTTAGCTGTAACAGCAGCAAAGTGACAGGTAGAATAAGAATTTAGATTCACACCAGAACAGCAGAAGAACAATGTAGGTACATTAAAGACAAAATTACCAAACCAAAGTACTGTGCAGTTATTAAAAATAAAGTGCCAGGCTCAGTTTTGGTCATGTCTTGGTTATTACATCATACACTTTCCACATATCAAAGAATTCTAACATTACTCAAAACTGATACAATTAGTTTGCCTACTTTCATTGAATCAGTTAAATATATATATATTTTTAATTATCACCTAGCGTGGTCCCCTTTGGTTTGTTACAATTAAGCCAAACTCTGAAAATCAAAGCTGAATTATGTTACTGTATTAGATGCAACACAGCTGATTCTATGACTTTTTCATTCATCTTTTTTATGTATGAAAGTTAATTCTTTAACAGGTTTTAGGTCATGTGACCAAAACAACTTCAAAATCCTGTTGCTATGCTTAACAAAGAAGAAACAATAATTTCTATGACATTACGCTTTATGACAAGAAGGACAGTGATAGGGAGCTCACTTAAATCAATAATTTCTTAATGTTATTTATTAAAACAGAGAATAGAAAGCACTCAGGTATGTTTCTTTGTTTTATCTTTGGAGTAAGCATTCATGTAAAGTCTAGGTGGAAACTCCAACTCAGTTTACCAGTTTATCAAATGAAATACCAATTTTGAACTAACGGATTTTTACAACTTTGCTTCGGAAAGGTGTTGGTTATTTTAATTGTCTTCCATTTGCACACTCTTTTAGATGAAGGTTTAGTACTAAAGTAAAACATGGTGTTACCAATTTGGTAGTCTTTTTTTTCTCCTTTGCTGCTGAAGGATCTGGACGACATGCTGTATGATATGAAACCACAAATTCTTCTCTCTACAAGAAAATCCTGAAGGAGCAGGTCCCAACATCAGTTTGATGCCTTAAGCTAAAAAAAAAACAAAATAAAACAAAAAACAGTTTCAACTTTACTTGGCAGTTCATGTAGGAAAACTATTCATTGTGGTTGAAAAGTCAACCAATATTATGTTGTACGGTGATGCTTAAGACTCGTCAGTTATTACAAACCCTAATTACTGACACAATCATTTATTAGATTTAACTTTCCCAGGACAATAAATATTAGTAGGAATGTTCTAATCATGTTCACTGCCCTGGGGCGCACTGACAGATGTGAGGCTGCTGGACGCTAGGCCCTCTCACTACCACCAGTAGGCAAAAGATTAAGTGTCTTGCTCAAGGACACAATTATTGAGAAAATTGGAGCTGGGGCTTGTATCTGTATGATTACAAGACAAACTCCTAGCCTGTGAGCCCCGGTTGCTGTGAATAATGATGACATGAAGAGAACAGGATATGGAACCAGCATCAGCATAATGGAAGAATTCAGCACTGAACTAAGGGGATGTCAATGATATACTGGTATATTGCTTCTTGCCCAGTGACACCGGCCTCCATGACCCTGCAAGGATAGCTGTTCATTGATGACAGACGGGAGACAAATGGATTTTCCAGGCACCAACCATACACCTTCCTAAAGCTAAACAACTGTTTTGGATGGTTGGAAAAATGCAAGTGAAAGAGGCCAGAAGTAAAGTGCAGAAGAAAATTAAAGCCTAAAAATAAAGCAGGTAAAATGAAAGAAAAATAACTTTTTGGAGTTAAAATTGGATTGCTTTATTCAACCACAGGTATTTCTTTTCATCAAATATCTCAATCTTCTTGTTTCTGCGGAAAAAGGGGATTTTCAAACCTCTTCTGAGTTAAATGAAGCTTTCCCCAGGTTTCTAGTCTTGTTATTTCTAGTTGCCATTATTTCTTTAGTACAATCCAGGCAGATTAAATACCTAAAATGTTTGTGACCTGACAGCACATTTGATTATTTACAGATAAGTACATACTTGTAAAAAACATTAGCTGATAATGGCCTCACTGGGAAGATACATTTTGTTTTCCATAAACAACAATAGAGGAAGTTTAATACCAGACTAATTTATTTTTTATAGCTTTGTTCTTCCACAAATGATATCTGAATAGCACATTCACAACATGTACATGTCTAGCTTTGCATTTCAGAAAAAAAAGACATAGCCCTGTCTGCCATGCTGCCATCATGCATAGCAGAGGCCACAACCAGCACTGTGTTGTTTCACCAGCTGTGCCCAGATGTTTCCTGGACATCCTGCTTAGTATCATGGAAAACTCGCTATGCTTCCCAAAAAACATAAAAATACTGCCCTTTACCAGTGCACAGTGGAATGCAAGTCATGCAGAAAAATAACCAAAATTAACCATTCATACCTGAAAATAAGAAGAAAAACAGTAAAAATGGGAGCACAACAATGATTGGTTATATGTTTTTAATGTTGATGTTTTTTGCATGATGAATACAGTGGAGAAAATGCTTTTTATTTCAAATTTGATTTTTTTCATGATTGTTTTTATAGACAGAAAAAACAGCAACATTTTGTGTGGTTTTGTGAGTATGGGCACTGCGTGCATTAAGGACTCATATGTGCTTATAAATGATAAGTTTATGTACATAAATGCAAGTACATTTTTTACTATTTTAAGCTGTGGTATTGCATACTGATTAGGAAGTATGTATTTTTCAGTAAAAGCTCTACTTTGGACAATGTAAAGAAACATCAGGGGTATGAATGTGACCTTTTACTTGTTTCCAGTGTTAGTGTGGCTTTTCCTTGAAAAAAAAAATGGTCACAGGAGTTTTCAAACCGGAGACAATTCTTCTTGAGTTGTATTAATGCAAATTTTACATTCAGTGTTCTTCTTCTTAAGGGCACTGATGATTAACTGTGATCAATTATTGACAAATTTGGAATTCTAAAACTGACTGACTGAAAAAAGTTTTCGAAATAAAGTGGGCCACATAAAAGTGGAAGCACAAAAAAGGAGAGAATAAATGCAATCTGAACTAAACAACACATTTAGAAACTGAAAAAGTAAAATCTGTAGTCTGACATTATAGCATGAAAGGACTTATAAAATCAGATTTGATCAAAAATGAAAAAAATGTAGCTAGTAAATGTAGCAGTAGCGAAAGGCTTTGTTCTGTAGGTCGGTCTGCCCTCATTTCTGTATTTGGTCTCGGTCCTCCTACAAACGGACTCTGGTGCTGCTCACTTCAGGTTTGAATACAAACCAGCTTCGGTTTGGTCCAACTTCCTGATAAAAGCCGTTTTTGTCCTATGTAGCCATCCGTAGCTTGCTGTTTTGCATTGTCAGAGGCACCATGACTATGTTGTAACTTGTTAGCATTAGCGCATACAATGAGCACATAATGCCCTTTTTTCACAAGGCTCCCTATAGACCCATGTATGTTGGGTCAGTATGGCCTAGAACGGAATGGTTGTGTTTCCGTTACCATCTCAGAAGAACAGTAGGGGACGAACACATGGGCGGGCTTAGCTTAACAAAAGCTTGAGCAAAAATCAGTTACAAAATCATCATGACAACACTGATCTTTTGACTCACCTCACATCTCTGATATCGATCTGTACATGCCTCCAGCTCCAGATCTGCGTTCCTCTTGCCAGTAAAGATCTAACCAGTCTGTGGAGACTCTGACTCTGCAGCCTTCCAGCCCGATCTAATTGACTCTAGCTCTCGGATCACCGCGGAGACCTCCTGCTTTTCTCCTGCTATGCCAGCTACCAGCCTTCTTCCTTTCTGACACCACAGGCTCGCAGCGGCTTCTCTGTCCTGTCATATTTTGACTTCGCCTGTTACACCGTTACCTGACCGAAACCTGCTCCAACCCACGTGTGGAAGGCGATAACAGCCCCGGTCGCAGCTCCATTCCTCTTGGTGGCCTGATAAAAATTTAAAATTTTCCAAAGTCATAAATGCCGAAGCTGTAGCCGGTATCTCTCCCACTTTTTCTACAAAGGCAATCCATCTGTGTATGCAGAGCTAAGTCTGTTTATTTCCGTGAGTTTTACCGCATCTGCTGCTGGACCAATACGAGATGATTCACATCATGCATCCGTTTCCTGTTTGTCTTTTTCTTGGACTTTCTTTTAACAGTTTGTGCTACAGCGCCAACACACACAAGGGGGATATACTACATTTAAAAAGTTTAGTTCTTTTGTCAAAACTGCATGTGAACACGAACCGCACCAGCTCAAAGTTGCAATAATGTTGCAAAATCGGCCCCCAAATGATTTGTGATGCATTTGCTACATGAACCATGTCAGTTTATAGCAGGATAAATTAAAGCTGTGCTGCATTTGTAGTCCAGTGACCAAACAAGTCGTACTTTCCACATGTAAACACAATTTTTAACTTCACTTTAGATTTACAACACCTCCATGTAACATTGATTTTAGATCCACTCTTACAAGTGTAGGTTGAAAAATACACTTTCTCTCCCCACGGTTTGCTACTGTTTATGCGAGGAGCTGCTATCTCGAATTTCAAAGTAGCTGTTTTAGAATCCCTCCAACTTTTTAAAAGAAAGGTTCCGACTACAAATGGAACAACAATAACCTGCGACGTTGATAACGGGAGCTTTTCATGTTTATTTTTTGTTGTTATAGGTTTTTTTTGGGGAAAATGTTTAATGTTATTTCCCAGCAGCATTGTTATTAATAATCATCACATCATCAGAAGATTTAGTAATGCCTTTATTTTTTAGTTTCATTTTTTTTAACAGTAACACAGTATAGTCGGTCTGGTTTGCTGATGCCAAGTCAAAAATAATCCACTGACTTTAAAACAACAGATTTTAGCTCAGTATGGGCTTAGCACTGTATTGCCCTGCACAGGTTTACTCCTCACTCCTGTCTTCTGCAGAAGGTGAGACTACCATCAATGACACCTTATTTTCCCAACCTTTAAAGTTGATACAGCTATAGTCTAAGGTGCAAACCTAACTAGTGAAGCTTGATCTGAAGGTCACATATTTAAACTGTTTCAATACTAGAGAGTCATTTTCATGAAATATAACCTCAAAGTATGGCATATATGAAGGATGCATTGGGACATTCAGTGGCACAAATTAGTCTTTGACGTTTATAGGTCTTACATCATCCGCAGCCTCTGAAACAACTGCTAGAGGGGTCAATGGAAGCTCCCTGTGGTACTCTTGTACCTTTACTGAACCTTTATGGGATTTTTTTAACCATTCTCACAGAAGCTAAAGTTAGTTTAAGTATAACTTCAACCGAACCTTTGTTTTTAAAATCTGACCCACCTCTTCAGTGTCAGCAGTTGATCAGCTGCTTTCAATTAGGTGCTGCAGGAAGCCGTTGGGTTTTGGTCTTTGTGTTGAAACAGTTGCTGCATGTGTGTGTACGGCTACTGCTGCTTCACCTCACACTGCTGGCCAGCCTGCCTGCCTGCCTGCCTGAGCTCAGCTTTTCCAGCTGCATGTCGCTCCTGCTAGTTACAACAAGGATTCTCTCTGGTCTTTGAGAAAACCACTTTCACATGAGAAGCTCTGCGTTTGTTGCCTTCCCATGTGCCCCAGCATTAGTTAGTGGTGTTGGGAGACACTTCCAACTGAGAGAAGACCTATTCCTCTCTCCACACGTGAGGTTTGCTGAGTCTTATATAAACAAAAAATGGAAAGACTTATAATATTCTCGATTCCTTAAACATTTTCATATGATCAGACTTGACAGAATAAAACCACACAAGCTTCAAAACAAGGTGCTGTTGATCTAAACATGAAACATGAAATAACTCATGAGTCATAGTTTCTAAACTCATCCATCGTTGTATGGTAAAGCAGCTTTCCTCCTGTGTGTCATGTTTTGGCTCAAGGAGGACCCAGATGCGGAGCGGCGTTTGTGGCTCTTACGGCCCATGTTTATTAAATGTCCAGAAAGACGAGAAGCACAGAGAACTAGGGGAGGTAACGACGACAACGACCCGACGAGGACAGACAGGCACAGAAGGGCATATATACTGTGGGAAGAGGTAATCACAAAACAGGGAACACCTGGGAGCAGAGGAGGGAAACACAGGGAGGACAAAAGAACAGGTGAAACAAACTAGGACTAATAAACTAATAAACAGACTGGGAGGAAACAGGGAGGAAAAAACAACACAGACAGGGACGGATCATGACAATACCCCCCCCTCAAGGTGCGCCACCTGGCGCACCAAGTAGGAAACTCAAGCCAGGGCGGGAGGAGGGGGTCCAGGACGGAGGGACAAAACCACAGTCCCCAGAAGACCCATGACGTGGCGGCCGGCGGCGAGGGACCAACAGACGAGGAGGCCGGCGACGAGGAACCAACAGACGAGGAGGCCGGCGACGAGGAACCAACAGACGAGGAGGCCGGCGACGAGGAACCAACAGACGAGGAGGCCGGCGACGAGGAACCAACAGACGAGGAGGCCGGCGACGAGGAACCAACAGACGAGGAGGCCGGCGACGAGGAACCAACAGACGAGGAGGCCGGCGACGAGGAACCAACAGACGAGGAGGCCGGCGACGAGGAACCAACAGACGAGGAGGCCGGCGACGAGGAACCAACAGACGAGGAGGCCGGCGACGAGGAAACAGCAGACGAGGAGGCCGGCGACGAGGAAACAACAGACGAGGAGGCCGGCGACGAGGAAACAGCAGACGAGGAGGCCGGCGACGAGGAACCAACAGACGAGGAGGCCGGCGACGAGGAACCAACAGACGAGGAGGCCGGCGACGAGGAACCAACAGACGAGGAGGCCGGCGACGAGGAACCAACAGACGAGGAGGCCGGCGACGAGGAACCAACAGACGAGGAGGCCGGCGGCGAGGAACAACAGACGAGGAGGCCGGCGACGAGGAAACAGCAGACGAGGAGGCCGGCGACGAGGAAACAGCAGACGAGGAGGCCGGCGACGAGGAAACAGCAGACGAGGAGGCCGGCGACGAGGAAACAGCCGACGAGGAGCCCGGCGGCGTGGAACCTTGAGCCTTGGGGGCCGGCGGCGTGGAACCTTGAGCCTTGGGGGCCGGCGGCGTGGAACCTTGAGCCTTGGAGGCCGGCGGCGTGGAACCTTGAGCCTTGGAGGCCGGCGGCGTGGAACCTTGAGCCTTGGAGGCCGGCGGCGTGGAACCTTGAGCCTTGGAGGCCGGCGGCGTGGAACCTTGAGCCTTGGAGGCCGGCGGCGTGGAACCTTGAGCCTTGGAGGCCGGCGGCGTGGAACCTTGAGCCTTGGAGGCCGGCGGCGTGGGAACTTGAGCCTTGGAGGCCGGCGGCGTGGAACCTTGAGCTTAGGTGGAGGCGTGTTCGCCTGAACACCCTCGGCAGAGTCAGGAACCGGAGGCGTGTTCGCCTGAACACCCTCTGCAGAGGCAGGAACCGGAGGCGTGTTCGCCTGAACACCCTCTGCAGAGGCAGGAACCGGAGGCGTGTTCTCCTGAACACCCTCGGCGGAGTCGGAAACCGGAGGCGTGTTCTCCTGAACACCCTCGGACGAGGCAGGAACCGGAGGCGTGTTCTCCTGAACACCCTCGGACGAGGCAGGAACCGGAGGCGTGTTCTCCTGAACACCCTCGGACGAGGCAGGAACCGGAGGCGTGTTCTCCTGAACACCCTCTGCAGAGGCAGGAACCGGAGGCGTGTTCTCCTGAACACCCTCGGCGGAGTCGGAAACCGGAGGCGTGTTCTCCTGAACACCCTCGGACGAGGCAGGAACCGGAGGCGTGTTCTCCTGAACACCCTCGGACGAGGCAGGAACCGGAGGCGTGTTCTCCTGAACACCCTCGGCGGAGTCGGGAACCGGAGGCGTGTTCTCCTGAACACCCTCGGCGGAGTCGGGAACCGGAGGCGTGTTCTCCTGAACACCCTCGGCGGAGTCGGGAACCGGAGGCGTGTTCTCCTGAACACCCTTGGACGAGGCAGGAACCGGAGGCGTGTTCTCCTGAACACCCTCGGCGGAGTCGGAAACCGGAGGCGTGTTCGCCTGAACACCCTCGGAAGAGTCGGGAACCGGAGGCGTGTTCGCCTGAACACCCTCGGTGGAATCAGGAACCGGAGGGGTGTTCGCCTGAACACCCTCGGAAGAGTCAGGAACCAGAGGCGTGTTCTCCTGAACACCCTCGGAGGAATCGGGAACCAGAGGCGTGTTCCCCTGAACACCCTCGGCGGAGTCGGGAACCAGAGGCGTGTTCCCCTGAACACCCTCGGCGGAGTCGGGAACCAGAGGCGTGTTCCCCTGAACACCCTCGGCGGAGTCGGGAACCAGAGGCGTGTTCCCCTGAACACCCTCGGTGGAATCAGGAACCGGAAGAGTGTTCGCCTGAACACCCTCGGTGGAATCAGGAACCGGAGGAGTGTTCGCCTGAACACCCTTGGTGGAATCAGGAACCGGAGGCGTGTTCGCCTGAACACCCTCGGGAGAGTCAGGAACCGGAGGCGTGTTCGCCTGAACACCCTCGGCGGAATCAGGACCCAGAGGCGTGCTCTCCAGGACACCCTCGGAGGAATCAGGAACCCGAGGCGTGTTCTCCAGGACACCCTCGGAGGAATCAGGAACCCGAGGCGTGCTCTCCAGAACACCCCCGGAGGAATCAGGAACCCGAGGCGTGTTCTCCAGAACACCCTCGGAGGAATCAGGAACCCGAGGCGTGCTCTCCAGAACACCCTCGGAGGAATCAGGAACCCGAGGCGTGCTCTCCAGAACACCCTCGGAGGAATCAGGAACCCGAGGCGTGTTCTCCAGAACACCCTCGGAGGAATCAGGAACCCGAGGCGTGTTCTCCAGAACACCCTCGGAGGAATCAGGAACCCGAGGCGTGTTCTCCAGAACACCCTCGGAGGAATCAGGAACCCGAGGCGTGCTCTCCAGAACACCCTCGGAGGAATCAGGAACCCGAGGCGTGCTCTCCAGAACACCCTCGGAGGAATCAGGAACCCGAGGCGTGCTCTCCAGAACACCCTCGGAGGAATCAGGAACCCGAGGCGTGCTCTCCAGAACACCCTCGGAGGAATCAGGAACCCGAGGCGTGCTCTCCAGAACACCCTCGGAGGAATCAGGAACCCGAGGCGTGCTCTCCAGAACACCCTCGGAGGAATCAGGAACCCGAGGCGTGTTCTCCAGAACACCCTCGGAGGAATCAGGAACCCGAGGCGCTCCTCTGAACACCCTCGGAGGAATCGGAACCGAGGCGTCCTCTGGACACCCTCGGAGGAATCGGAACCGAGGCGCATCCGTCTGGACGCCCTCGGAGGAACTCGGACCGAGGCGCATCCGTCTGGACGCCCTCGGAGGGAACTCGGAACCGAGGCGCATCCGTCTGGACGCCCTCGGAGGGAACTCGGAACCGAGGCGCATCCGTCTGGACGCCCTCGGAGGGAACTCGGAACCGAGGCGCATCCGTCTGGACGCCCTCGGAGGGAACTCGGAACCGAGGCGCATCCGTCTGGACGCCCTCGGAGGGAACTCGGAACCGGGGTTCCAGGTGAGCCTCTGAAGAGCGCTCAAAAACAGTCTCCACAGGGGACCTGGGCTCAACATTCCTTACGGAACTCTTCCCTCTGTTCCATTGACCCTGGGTTAACTCAGCTCCACCTGAAGGAAACGCCGGCGCCTGGCTGTGCTGGAGAGGATGAGGAGGCAGACCCGAAACCGGCCGTGGGCGGCAGGAGGAAGCGGCGGTCGAATCACCGAAGCCGGAGGCAGCACCAAGCGGGACAGGAGGAGCCGAGGCGCTGCAACTCCGAGAAGGAGGCGAGAAACCTCCTGGAGCCGATGGAGCAGCTCGGCGACGCCTCCCTCCTCGTCGCCGGGAAGCAGGAAGAGGGCCAGTCCCAGAGGGATCACAGATGGGTGGAAGATCGGCGGAAGGAGCCAGGGAGATCAACCGGTCAACCCAGGAAGCAGAAAGCCGCGGCGAGGGCGGCGCACCCCGGGCACCGCCGCAAAAGTCCAGCTCGTCGTCCTGGGAGTCGGAGAAGAACTCCGGGAAGCCGTCATCGTCCTCCTCTGAATCGTCATACATAGACGCAAGGAGGAACGACGGGGAAACATCAACTACGTTCCCAGGAGGACGCTCAGAAGCGCGGCGATGACTCGAGGCCCGAGGAGCGGAGAGGCCGCCCTCCTCACGACGGCGGGGCCCAACACCGGGCGGACAGCGAGCCAGCCGCGATCCACAGAAAGGTGAGTCTGAATAGAGTCCTTGACTTACGCTCCAATCTATCAGTCTCCTCCATTCATTATCAGTGTGGCGATACTCCGCTGGGTCCAGTGGCGGGTCGGGTCGTAATGTCATGTTTCGGCTCAAGGAGGACCCAGATGCGGAGCGGCGTTTGTGGCTCTTACGGCCCATGTTTATTAAATGTCCAAAAGACGAGAAGCACAGAGAACTAGGGGAGGTAACGACGACAACGACCCGACGAGGACAGACAGGCACAGAAGGGCATATATACTGTGGGAAGAGGTAATCACAAAACAGGGAACACCTGGGAGCAGAGGAGGGAAACACAGGGAGGACAAAAGAACAGGTGAAACAAACTAGGACTAATAAACTCAAACAGACTGGGAGGAAACGGAGGAAAAAACAACACAGACAGGGACGGATCATGACACTGTGACTTCAAAATGCATCTCAGTTGAGTGCACTGCACTTGCAGATGTTTGTATAAATAGTAATTATTGCAAAAAAACAAAACAAACAAGAAAACTGAAGATAAACCACATGGATATAAATATATGGATCACAGCTTTCAATATGTTATTTTAAAGCTCTGTTTTATTCAGTGCTGAATAATGATATGTTGTTTTTGGCATGGGTTGGTCCTGTACTTCCCCATTAAAATGAGCTTCAGGAAAATCACAATGACTTTATGGTTCTTGCATAAAATTTTAAACAAAAACAAAACTTAAAAAATAAATTTTTATTGTTAAAATATTATTATGGGTGAGTTATGAAGGTTGAAGAAGGACTTAAAACTATGTTTATGTCATTTTTCTCTAATTGGGTAATGTTTTATTTGGCTTGAGCTGAGCCACAGTGCAGACTATGGTGCATTATAAGGCCAAAATTAAGACTATAGTGCACCCAGGTGGCTACTTCTTTGGCACAGATATCTATCCCTCACCCAGCTACTGATCTGATTAACAACAGGCCGGCAGCAATAACTGATACGCTGGCACTGGCAACTGGGAAGGAGACCACTCACTTGTGTTTGCATTGGAGAGGCTAGTGGCTAATGAACAGCAGAGGGAGTAGGCAATCCAGTGAGTGGGCGGCCTAATAATGCTAGTCACCAGTCCCTCCAATGCCAGCGCCGGCCTCTTAGTTAAACAGATCGATTGCTTGCTTCGGGATGGATATAGCCTCCTTCAGAAAGGAAGTAAACACCACTGGGTACACAATAGTCTTAATTTTGCCTTAGTACACAGTACTAAGGCACATGAAGACAGGCAAAAAGACAAGACTTACTGGTCTTGAAACACGTCAAAACACCTAAGGAAATGAAAGTATTTAGTGAAGAATTATGAAAAACCAAGTAATTTTATACTGAGGCAGGGATGGAAAAAGAAAAAAGCAACCAGATGAGCTAATCAGATGAGAGTGAGTGTGGATAGTTGTTTGTTCTATGTGCCTATATGTTCCCCTGTGTTCCCCAGAGTGTTCCCTGCCTCTAACCCAAAAACACTTGAGATAGACACCCTCGGTATTTATCTGTCTTTTATGATACTGTTGTCAAATATTTTGCATCAACTGTATAAAAAACACACCTGCATAGAAAGGTTTTTACATATTCATTTTATAGTAAGCCTGTTGCAGAACTATGAAGCTGCACTATGTAATTTAAATTAAGTAAAAATACAAAAACAGTTATTCCAACAACCTCTTTGAACCTCACCTCACTCTTTTTATTCAAAGATTACAGAAAGTTCTTGCTGTTAAAATTGCACCTTAGTGTCAGCAATGCCCAGACCTAAAAATACAGACTATTGTGGATGTTTTATGTGGTCAACAGTAAAACTAGTTTTCTCCGCAATGAGGTGACTATTGGAAACAACAAAGAGCAACACAAGGTCTGAGCCACTCTGTGGATTGGAGAATGCTTGTAAACCCAAAAACATCACTAAAAGTAACAAGAAAGCAAGAGAACACAGAAACAGAGATGGTGGAAAAAGTTATGAAGCTATAAATATACACACTAAACATCCATGCAAAAGGCTCTTGTATCAGTAAATACAGTGAGGGCTGCCTGTGGTTTTTGATATAATTTTACTTTCTGCTACCGAAGGTCTTAAAGTTTTATCTTTCCAAAATATAGTTTTAAAATAATTTAGTTGGTTAGCTGCATCTATTGCTGTAGTTGTTAGTACTACAGTTATTATACAACAACAATTATAACTATATATATATATATATATATATATATATATACATACATGCAAAGAGTATATAAAACAGGTTTCAGTATTTGTACAAAACCCCACACATTGGCAGACATGTTTTACTGTATTCCTAGGCCCCGGGATTCTTTTCCGACTGAAATCCCCAGTCGATTCTGAAGAAGCCCCTGAAGAGCCACTTTAAAAGACTTTTAAACTCAAGAATAGGCCAAATAAGTAATGCACAGTAGCCTACTGTTTTCACACAAAAAATATGGCACGGGGAATCCAGTTGTGTTTTAAAAAATTCACAATAAGCTTTCAAATCCTCCAATTTTTTTATCAAATAGCCAAAATGTTTATTTGGGCTCTAAATGGGAATGAGGTAATTCAAAATGTTAATGCTTTACCAACAACAGAGCCATTTAAGATTTGACTCTTGGGTTTAGGATCTTTGCTAAGTCTATCCCCCCCTTCTTTCTGTTTTGCTATTTTCCTTCTGAATGCTATACATGATGATCACAAGTGCTGCAAAAATTTTCATTTATTAGTCATAAAACTAACTTTGTTCATCACTCCCATGACAAAACATGATGGTGGAAGCATCATACTGTTGGGATGGTTTCTTTAACAGGCATAGGAAGACTGGTCAGAGTTTTGATGATCCCTGTACTTTTTTAATGTTCACAAGACTACAAGAGATTTTACATAATTTGCTTCCAACATAGAGTTTGCGTCCCTGTGATGTTGTTTTCAATGTATGTTAACAAGAAGCATCTGGCTAAACATGCATCTTAAAAGGAAAACTATTTTGTTTATTTTCTTACCTTTGTCCAAACTCATCAGAATTTTAGATATGTGTTCTTTTAATGTATTCCTGGGGCCCCATGTAAAGAACTTTGCACAAAATCTTTACCAAAAGTGTACTTAAGATGAGCAAAGTACAGTCAGTGTGCTTACTTGCAGATTACTTGAATTTATAAAACCCTGAGTATGCACAGCTCTATGCAATTCCCACTTTAAAAATCACACCCCTCCTATAAATGTAGGGAGGTAATTTTCGATCATCGCCCCCTTCCACACCCACGTTATGCCATACATGTTCAATGCAAAGTACCTCATAAATATTGTGCATATGTGTGAGCCAGCTTGTCTGTGGCATTTCATGGGTAATCATGGCAACTGAGACGGCTAGAAAACGCAATTTCACTGGACTGAAATCGAGGTGCTTGTGGGTAAGTAGAGGCATGGAGAAAAGTTTTATTTGGAGGTCACACTTGTGGCATCACAAATAAATGGAAGGCCCTGAAGTGTCACAGCATTGATCCAGCAGTGAATGTTATGAGTGTGATGGAGCAATCTGTGGTGGACACCAAAAATAACTGCTCCAATCTGAAGGTTGAGGCGAAGAGACATATAGCATGCCACTCCAAAATGTGATTACGCAAGGGTCAGAGGTTGCATAAAGTTGCATTCATATTCCCATCACATGTTTTTGTATAAATCACAAAATGTGCGTATTGAGTGACGTGCAACTTTTAGACCCCATTTTGTGCATAAGCAAGCTATGTAAATGAGGCCCCTGGTCATATATATTGGTTTTGTGGTGGAAAGAATAACAGGGAGACAACCTTTTAACAAACTGTTATTTCACTTTGTTTTTTGTTCTTCTGGAGTTTAAGATACAGCAGACATGAGCTGAGGAAGCAGCAGCTATATTAAAATGTCAAGTTTTCTTTCACATAGTCATACAGGTAAGTAGCCATAAAAAAGTATAAATATTATCTTTAATAATTCAAATGCTGTCTGTCTGTTTTTCCTTGGCTAGATTTTGTAGAGCAACTGAAGTTTCTTAGATTTTTCTGGAATAATAAACCCATAATCCCAAAATAAGGTGTGAGTAATACTTTAGTATTCTTTTAAAATAAAGCCGTCTATCAGCATCTTAAATCAGCATTTTTTAAGACATTGTAAGTACAGTAAACATACTCTATGTAACCAAATGCAGTTAATATTTTTGCTATATTGATCACAATGTCAAACATCCTTCTTTTTTAAGTGTAGAGTCCAATTTTTTACTTTAGGACAATAAGTTGTTAGACCACAGGAAAATATGTGCAGTATTTTGCTGTTACATCCAGCAGATGGGGATAAAACTCTAAAGCAGTGGTTTATAATAATCATAGATTTAGTCAAACTGCTAGGAGTATAATGTTGCATACCCTCCAGGACTACTTACAGATTATGAAGTTACAAATCATGAAAGGCCTAATGAACTGACAGGGATGTAAAAGTAGTCTTGCCAAATCCAAACGATGGCCAAAAGTCTTGATTAAATTCTGAAGAGAATTTGCTTTCAGCTACACAGTTTCTTTACTGTTTTTCTGAGCTTGGAAAAATACACTGGGCCCAAAAACAAATCCAGTTCTGTGTTACTGGTTCACATCAGACAAGGATCTTGTTAATGTTGGCTGACACGAGACAAGAACAGACACTTTTTTGCTAATATGTTTTGCTAATACATTTAGCAAAATCATGAAAACCTCCTGAACTTTTTTCAAGAATCTGTAGACAAACATTAATCTTTAAGTCTTAACACAAAAGTGGAATTAGATTCCAGTTAGATGCATGAATGCCCTTTGATTCAAATCATTGCATTGATGCTCCTGCTGTATGATATGTTTCGTCTTCCTGCTAGAATGTGAACCTCTACCCTTGTCTAAAGTCTTTTGGAGCTTCTAATGGTGCGTTCACACCACAAGCTTTGTCACCATCAAAAAACGCCCACAAAGTTAATAGTTTGAAGCAAAGATTGTGGACAGGCCTTTCTCTGCCGGATGTCTTAAACAATGGCAGATCGTGGCTGGCTAGACAACACCGACGTCGGGTGACGTCACTACAATGAGACACTCTGATTGGCTGACGCTCAGGGAACGGCACCAAAAGTTCAGTTAGGTCAACTTCTGCGTTGCTAGCCCTTTTTCTTTGAAGTATCAAAAGCAGTAAAAGTTTTAAAAATTGCCGCGGCCAAAGCACACGAAGCACAGCGGATAAACTGACGGCCCTCTGACAGCCTCATCCATAGACTTAACATGTAATCTTGCCGTTCCCCCCCGCGACCCCTGGAGGACTAAGCGGTTCAGAAAATGGATGGATGGATAGATGGTCCTAATCTATTTCTTCTATTTGGAGGTACTTTGCATTTACTTCCAATTTGAAAATCACTGTATTCAATTTAAAACAAATATTTTTTGGAAAGTCTTGGCTTTTTGGATCATGTCTGTGAAGGGTTTTGTTGACATTTTGTCGTAAAATCTGATACGACAAGTTAAAAAGTATGTCAACGGTTGGTTTGGGTCAGATAAAAGATTCGATATCAGAGTTCCAGCCTTAATCCTTGGGAGTATGCTATCTTCTTCTTTTATCTGTTCACCTTCTTTGTCCGTTTATAATTTCCTCCTCCTTCCTTCAATGCAGAGGGTCTACAGTTGTGTTGAACTTCATCTTTTTAACTGTCTGGTAAAATGGATATGTAGAAGGCTTCAGAAACGTCACTGTAAAGTAATAATGAATGGAGAGAAGGATACATTTCTAATGAGTGCCATATTAATTAGACCTTCATTTATTCATGCTCGGTGTGTCTGTGACTAAATTTAGTCAAATAAATCAGTCGGCTTAATGAGATTCCAGATTGAACCTATATTGAAGTTATGTATTGATAAAGATGTTAGTCATTCATTTTTCTATCAACTGAAAAATGCACAATACATTTTGTACAAAAAACCAGCTCTTGCATCTAATTTATTTGACAGGAATTCTTTAGTGGCTTTTTGCCATGATTTCTAGGTGTTTGTGTTTTTGGTTTTCACCTGTGTTTGAACTTAGATTATTTTACTGCGCTATATTCTTGGCACTAATGACTTTCAACATGGTTAATTTCTTTTGTATTGGGTTTGTATTTCTTTCAGCTTTTTCTATAGATGTGGAAAGGTAGTAGACACATTGTACAACATCTGTAGAAGTAGTTGCCGCAAAATGTAGTTCTAAAAGGAGTCTACTCAAAGGCTGAATTCAAACACATGCTGCACTTATTAAAGGGGAGTGGGGGGCATGCAAAATCCACTTTTTAAAGATTTTCATCACATCCTTATGTCCTTCCCTCCTTAAAACATGCCTAAAGTGTTTCTTAAGTTAATTTATGTGTGAATACAACTCTGCAGCTGCCATGTTGAGTGCTGAATGCTAGATTCCTCCTAGCTAGGCCCTCACCTCCCAGCAACGCCCCTACATTTTGATTACCTACCCACGTCTCTCCACAGCCCTTCCTCCAACACTTCCCGAGCACAAAAGCAGAAAATCGTCAACAGCAATCAGCTATCACCTGTGAAAATTAGTATATACTAGGTTTTTTTTCTTAATAGCGCAAAGCCTTCTTGGTTGAAAAAAAGTCTGGCACACTGAAAATTCTACAGTACAAATAATGTCAGTGATGCTGTGACTGACATGGAGTCACAGCATCAGAATGACAGAGGAAATACTAATAAACACTGTGGCTAATCACCCCAAGCTACATGACACCAACTGTTTTCTATACAGAGACAGGAATAAAAAAAATGCGTAAAGTGGTTAAACTATTTAGACAGGAAAGCTCTTAAGAGGTTTGTGGGTGGCTCTAAAAACTGCCTTTTGGCTGCAAGTGCCCCGCTCTCTCCGCCGAGAAGTGAGCCATGAACAGCTTCCTCACCCGGACAGCCTCTCTGGAGGAGTAATCTCGACCCAGGCCTGGCAATTGCTCTACAGTACGTCCCGCACCATTCACATATTAAACACTTTTACTAATCGTAGACAGATGGAAAGCCGCTCAGCCTTAAAGTTGGTGTGTCGGCGGGCGATGTGTGGACCTATGCAAGACACCGGCTCCTCAAACGCGGCGAGGGGCCGTGATTATGGATCGCCCCAATTCTGTAGTGGTCCCAGCTCCGCCTGAGGCCAGGACGAACATGTAATGCTATCAGCTCGGAGACTAGAGTTCACCTGCTGCTACGCTCCACATGCTGGGCTCCGAGATGGCTCTCCGAGAATGTTGTGACGACGTTGATAACAGTGTCGAAGGGGGAATGTACTAGACTCTTAAAGGGACATGCAACTAATTTCAAGGCATTTCGTTTTGACATGTTATGAGTGCAATATTTCAAATAGGTAGTATATCTCATTCATTGAACTTACAGATCCATTTAATAATAATATTAATGATAAAAATATTATATATTAATAATAGTAATATTATAGCTGTACTGTAACACAGAATTGCTCTGTCTGCCTGAGAAGAACATGCCACTCCCCCTTTAAATGTATATTAGTAAAAAGGACTTTATGTCCTCCACTTTAAAATGTATCACCACTTTGTGTTGACATCCATCATGTCTTTTATATTTTTGATCAATTTTACTTTGAATCTGTTTCTGTCTGCTGTATAAACTGTTATTTCACTCTGCCATACTCTCAAAACATTTTAAAACCACCTACCATTTTAACAGTTAGCTTACATCAGCCTCTGCCTGCTGTACAAATCCACACATATAAGGCCTCCCAGTAAGCCAGTGAGGGTCTAGCAGCTAAAAAAGATCGATAGGCAACTGTCAGCGCGGTGGTTGATCTCTGAGTCACAATGCTCCCACTCAAATTCCACACAAATGCTCATGCTTTGATAAGAGCTGTCATGACAACATGAAAAACACAAAAATTTGGCATCCCCTGCACATGATGTCTATTATATAACATTTTCTTAATTATCAGCAATACACCTGGAGGAGGAGTTGTCCAACCTTTCAACAAGATGACAGACGGCAGACCTTACAAGATGGAAGTGAACCACCATGGACTTAAACACTTATATTGTCAACTAAGCCAACTCTTCTTCCTGCTTCTCAATATTTAAAGTCACATATATACATGTAATTGATGCCTTTTTTCCTGCATATAGTTATGTATATTAGAAGGACGTACCTTGTTTAACAGCACTGGCATATTAAAGCATGGGGAGGAAGAGCCAGAGGCAGATCTTACTTATGGGTAACTGCTGCCCTCTGTTGATAGATAGATAGTATTGGTTTTCAGTCAAGATCTGCCTTGTTCTCTTTATTACTGCAAAGTGATTTTGTTTTTTTTCTGTTGTAAGTAATCAGTCCTGGGATTCTTTAAAAAACACACTTCATTTTTATTTCTAAAGTAATGTTTTTAAAGATAGGTATTTGCTGGATTTGCAGAACCTTTTAGCTGCATAACCCTTCAGTTCAGTGTTTCCCAAACCTCATATTAATCGATGACTGATAAACAGGCTTTCACTGTCATCTGAATGTGTTAAAGCAGGGAAACATCTAAAAAATGCATTGCAGTGTGCACTGAGAACCTCTGGTGGAAAGTACAGCCTTAGTTTACCATATACTAGATGGTGAGTTTTTAGCAATTGACACTCAGAGAATTGCATTTGTAGTAAAATACTATTTTACGTCTGTCAAACTGTGCTTATCCTTACCATTTTTCATAGAATGAGCTGAAGAAAAGCAAATCAGGCAGTATTTTTGTGATGGGCTGCACCAGACAAAGTTCCTGTGAACAAATTTAAAATTGTGATTTTCTTAGATTCCTTTTGGGATCCATTTTCCACAAATGAACTGAACAGACTTCATTTCCTACCATTCCTAGCTCTGCCTCCAATGGGTTCCCGTTTATCCTTGGCGAATAATGACAACACAAAGTTTAATAAGCCCAGCAAAGATCGGAAGAATTTGTCTTTAAGCACGGCTCTGCCGGCAGGATGGAGATGCTCTACCACAGGTGAATTCCCTTTTCTTCTGACCTGCTAGACCAGAAGTACCGGTGTCCAGCTATCTGGCTTCTGAATCCAGGGCTCTTCTGGTGGCAGAATTGTTCTGAGACTGTTCTTTAAAGAACACGGCCCCTTTTGTCACTGACGTCAATTCGCAGCCTTTGTGGCCTGAAATGGAACCGTGTTTCCGTAGACCTCACTGTGTGCACAGCTCTCTTTTTGATGAAACTTTTGATACACTTTCTCCACCTTTTTCTTCGTTGTTGGGCATCGACTAGGATGATAACTCCTGGACCGGAAGCTATTTCAAACTTGTTCATTAGTATTCCTTACCTTTTTGTGTATGGGTAGAGATTTAGGTCTGAAATATTTTTGGACATTGTTCATTGTTGCTGTGATACATGATCAAATGCTGAAAGCATGTTGCTCGCTCGCATAGCTATGAACGCATGAATTTGTGAGCTGTTTTATTTTCTGTTCTATTTTCTCTCTCTTCCCAAACTCTGATTACATTTTGGGTAGCATTTCAGGTTCTGTCCATCTGCTGCCTGGTCCACTTCCATTGTTAGCCCAGAACTAACTTCATTGTTTGTTATTCTCCATGCAGTCCTTTATTTGAGCTCCCTGGAGTGAGGCAAGCACATGCCCTGTTGCTTCGCTCCATTGTTAACCTAAGCTAACTCCATTGTCACCCAAGTGGTCTTTTGTTAGCTCTGTCTGTGTGGAAAAGTCAGAGCAAAAGTGCCCAACTGATAAGGACCTGAAACCCCTTTTTCCAACTCACATGCACAACATATACACACACAAACCCCCCTTTCGTTTGTGATTGAAATAATGTTTTGAAGTGATTCCCCTGTGCTCATTGTTTTTCCATTCTCATATTTATTTTCTGAGATTGCTTAATAGTTCAGTTTGCATGCTATATGACACATTGGGTTTATTGGCTAAATATTTTGGTAGTAAGGTTGAATTCTTTTTTTAATAAATCCTTATACTATAGTGTGAAGCTTGTTTGTGCTTTTTCTAGTATGTGTGTGCAACCATTGCTCCACTACGTTTGACCTCCTACTTTCAGAAGAGACTTAATGTTTGGTTCTATAATGTTGTTCTTTGTAAAGGAGCTGGTGCCTCAAATTTTAACTGATACATTGAAACATGAATTTCATCATAAATTATATTAATATTAAAATATTAATCATAGTAATTGTTGGTTATGTAAACCAGAAATAACTGCACCCTGGTGTGTAACAGCACTTCTCCACAAGTTTATAGGTTTAGCTGGCATTTTAATGCTCTGAATGACTAGGTATTGAACATTTATTTCGTGTTCAAGTGTCTTAACCAACAAGCCAATGGATGAAATAAAGATTTGTCACAGGATGTTGCAGTTGTCTTTATCACCTGTGATTTTATGTAGTTGCAGAGTCACTCCCTGCATCATAACATCAAAAGTGGTTGAATAAAAGTAGGAAAAAAAATCATATAAATAGATCAAACTCCTCAGCATATCACCTAATCAGTCTGGATCTCCTGTGGATAAATTTAGAAAATGAAATGTCAAAGTCTATCAGCGCCATGTTTGCTGAAGAGTTATGATAACAGTCATGTTTCAGGAATAAATGCCATCTGTCTGCTTTGGCAGTTAATACGAGGGGAAAATGTGCAGCTCTTTAAGTAATTGACTAAGATTTCAGAGAAAATCAATGGGTTGTTTGTTCACTCTTTTCAGTGCTTGTTAATACCTTTATGCATTGACGCAGCCTTTTTTAAATTAAAGCATGATTCACATGTGTAATAGATTGCCTTGGTTAAGCAGCACTTAAAAGTAAATTTTTGGGAAGTACTCTTGTATATAATTTGCTTTTAGATATAGTTCAAAAACGACTTTAATTCGTCATTCATTTTCATCATTCTTATTTTCTTTCCCATTAACTCAGGAACACTGTGTTCTCCAAATCCTCCTCGCTGACCAACATAACAATACAATAACATTTGTGTTCCAAATTGAGCAATTCCCCCCCAAGAAATGAGACCACAGTTAATGATCCAGAACGATAAAGGAACCACAAAATAAAATGGTGGACCATGTTAAGCATATAGTTTTGCTTGTGGTTGGCATATAAAGCATAAGAGAGAGTGAAAGGCAGATGATTGCCAGGGAGTCCACAGATGTGCTGCTGCAACAACTCCATGATGCCCCTGAGAGTATTGGCCATGAACATGTTCATGGCCTGGACAAAAATGTAACTATTAGCTGTCAGAATTAAGTATCTTCGTGCTAATTTTTTACTTTTATTTCTCAATATAATGAACCTTTCCCTGACAGTGCTTGCTCCCAGTCATATTTGCAAAACATATGTATTTCTGTGCCAAACTGTATATCGTTCTTAAACTATTTGGTCATCTACACCCTATTTCGTGCATGAAGTGTACTGATGGCATGATTCCTTTTCCGACAGTGTTTTATTGTATATAACTGCATTCACTGAAACAAATTATCATCTTCCAGTGATGACCAATATATTGATCCAGTACAGGGAAAAGGCAAGGTCCCAAAGAGCAAACCACAGAGAAGCAGTCGCATGGTAAAAAGATGACAACGCTGAGCAAGACCAAGAACCAGAGCCAGAACAGCAGTGGGAAAACAGTGGGAAAACAGATGGCTTAAATGCAAAGGAGGATGATTACTGGAAGAGGAAGCCGGTAAATCATAATTAACTGAATAGTGCCGGAAATATGAATGAGGTGCACTAGAGCATGGACTAATGACACTCAATAGAAACATGGATTATATACTATGAAAAACAGAACCAAAGGTAGAATAAACAGGAATAACTCAAAATATAAGGACCAGAATAAGGAACTCAGACAAAAGCAAGCCCCATGTTATCAAAAAAAAAAAATCTGCAAAAGGATTGGATTTTACAGTCAAATCACATATTGTATTTTTTGCTAATTGTATTTGTTGGATAGATAATTCATAAGCATAGATCACATTCAGAAAATATTAAAGAGCTGTGTGGAATGTTGGTGTTTCAAAAGTCCTCAAGGTATGAGTTTCAGTCTTTTTCATAAATCCTGTGAATAAAGTTTTTCCAGCCAAGCATGAGACATCAATATTGTTTTTATTTTAGACTATTTACCCTCATAAACGCAGCACCACGATCAATACCTTAATATTTTTAAGGATTCTTATCAGCAGTCAAGGTCAATTCTCCCAGAGGGAGAGGGTTTTTTGTTTTGTTTTGTAGTTATAATTTAAAGACAGCACCAGCATTCTAAGACAAACATAACTATGTTGGGACTGTTTTAGAGTGTACTGTTGAAAAACACATAAAGATAAAAACCTGCAACATTTATTTGGTCTACATGACAGCATTAGTTGAAAGTGTTGTGTTTAGACTCTGGAGTATTGATTGATTTCCTCCTTTAAATTATGTCTTACCACCAGAAACAGTGTGGTTGTTTTGCTCTAAACGCCTGTTCCTGCCACCGATGTCCGGATGGGTTTTTCTGTTGTTCCCTTTGATTCTGACACAAACCCTGCATGATACCCTAAGGGCAAAAGACGCCCCTGGTGATCGCTGACCTCCCGATGGGAGGAGGCTTATTCACCTAAATATTTATGACAGGAGGGAAAAAGCTTCTTTTTTGTTTTGTTATCTTTCAGGTTTAAATGCAGGAAGCAAAAGGTGTGGCCATTTAAAATATTTATGTTTACTCTAAAGATATTTTGTTTTATTTGACTGGACCTCACAATCACAAATGATTATTATTCTGTCACTACATCTGTACAGAAAAAAATCTACTCATTTTTTTTATTATTTCCTGAAACCCAGTGCAGCTTAGAGTTCGGCCTACTTCTGCCATCATTATCATCATCATTTTGAGAACTGAGAGAAAGGTTTCCATGGGGATATTTTTAGGTTCGCCGTTACAGGCAATTGTTTGTCTTTCTACCTATCCATTTACCACTTTACTGACTGCCAAAGACATCCTATTAAAATACAGAAAAGGGATTTATGTTACTTCCTGAACACAACATTACTCAGTTAAAGAAGGTTTGGATATGTTCATAAAAACAAGGTTTAAGCATAGATTTTTGCTGATGTACCAAAACTAAAACTATAGGATATCTGCATGAATCTTAGTAATTAAAATTATCCTCAAGTTTACCATCCTCATTCAATCTAAAGTTGCCTACCTGTCTCTTGTTGCAAAAAAAAAAAGGTTTTTATTGATGGGTGCTGCTATAAGATACTAGATGGCTGATCAAGCTGTGAGCACAGAAAGAGGTGATCTTCAAGGCAGAGGCTGGGCACAACTATAAACTGACCCGCAGGAAAAAATAACAATATTTTCATCCTATTGTTCATCTAGTGAATGACAGGATAAACTATGATAGCTAAATGGATTCATGCAAAATGCACGATTAGGTAGGTGACTGTTGTATTTTTGTTTTTACTAGACAGACAGGCTGGAAGCTAAAGTCCTTTTAAACCCGCAGTGATAAAGCAGTGATTCTACCACATAAGCTGCTTATACTGGATATTTGGTGCAACTCTGACCAAGGAGACGAAGCTGTAATCAAAGTGTTGGAAACTGAGTTACCGTGACAGTTCAAATAAAAGCTGGTGGAGAGACCTTACTGACAAATAGATAACTTGTTGTTCTGCTCTCTCCTTTATGTTTTTGAGTTTACATTTGAAGAACCTTAATTCTATATCAAAATGCTCCTGACAAGTGACATACAATATATTTTTAATATTTTATACTGATATTTATGAAATGACAAAACAAAGAAGTTTCTTTTAACAGTTATGGTTCTTCAACTCAATCAGAACAACCAAAACTGAATTTTGTTTGATGTTAATTTCTTAATCCCTACTTATTTAGTCTTTTTGTTTATTTGTTTGAGTTTTTTTCTTAATCTCAATCACTTTCTGCTTGCTCACTGTTCCATGTGTCTGTTTTCTCTTAATTGTCTCCTCTGCTTACTTTGTCATTTTCCACTCCTCAGTGTATTTAAGCTCTGGTTTTCTTTGTTCCCCACTGGTTCCTCTGTGTATGTTCCCAAGTTTCTGTGCATTATTTGTGTATTTTTCCAACCCTTGAGATACTTAATGCTTGTTTGTGGCGTTCTCTTCAAGTTCTGTCATTTATTTTGTATATTTTACTGAACTTCCCCCTGTGCAGTCTGTGGTTTGGTCCAGCCACAACATCAGCTTTGACACAAGAAGCTTAAGATTCCTTAACTGACCAACAATTTTCTGTCATCAACTAAATACCATTCAAGATCATTATTCGTTGCATCAAAATCGGTAGTTGGATGGATAAAACTAACAGAACAGCTTTTCATAGCTGGAAAATAACTTCACTTGAAATATGCAAAAGAGAGGGGAGGAAAAGAAAAAAATAACATGTTATTCAAAAGTAACAGAGTTTATGTTTTTACATATAATAATTCAGTGATAATGGATATTTTATACCAAGCATATCTTGAACGTACGTGTAATCACCTGTATTAGGTGACATTTTAGAGAGTGAACAGAGAGTGCTTAAAAAAAAGGAACAAGGTGAAACATGCAAGACTGCATGGAAGATTCAGTGTCACCTCTGCAGGAGATCTCAGGGACTCATCGGGACCTGCTTTTCTGTGTCTGTGAAAACACATCATTGATGAAAGATTAAAAACATAGTGTTGAAGGTGCATGAGTAAATCAAGCAAGAGTTTGCGTTTGAGTGGACTTTTGAAGCTGTGTCACCATTAGTATCTGTGCAATTACATCGTGGCAACAGAAGTCAAGGTCCAAAAAAGCGTTCTCTCTGAGCATATTGTCAAGATCTTTTGAACATGGTGGAACACATAGGTCAAAATGACCTGAAAGTATCACACCAGTTACGCTGACACTAACACCTGAAGTACTAGCACTCACAAAGAGAAACAGCTCTTAAGTCTGAGATGCTGAACAAAACTGGTGATTTCTATAACACTTTTGTTAAATATCCTTTCTTTCTTTTTTTTCTTTTTTTTTTACACACTGCTTGGTAGAGTCATGAGTCAACATCTGCCGACTACATTCAATCTAAAGTCCTAGTTTGTACTCAGTGTAGGAAAAAAAAGAACTTCATTATCTTTATCTTATGTATCTCCTAATACATTCTTAAAGGTTGGATATGGAACATGAGCATGAAAGCAACATCAAGCTCTTTGGGCTAGAGGCAGGGTTCACCCTGGACGGGTTGCCAGTCCATCACAGGACAACACAGAGAGACACAGAACAAACAGCCATGTACACACATACCTAATTTAAAGTAACTAATTAACCTAAGAATCATGTTTTTGTGGGAGGAAGACAGAATACCCAGAGAACACCCACACATGCACATGGAGAACATAAAAAATTCATGCAGCAAGGCTGTCAAAAACATCAGAAGAGCTAAAGCCGTATTTAAAGAGTTTTTTTGGCCATCTAGGGCTAGAGTCTGATGTGAGCAGCTACCTCTGTTTAGATAGCATCTACAATGAAATATTTAACCAAAATGTATAGTAACTGACTGCCAGGCATGTTAGCGGAGGGGTGGTGATGTGGGAATGGATTCGGTACCTTTGAAACTCATTGGTATAAGGAAATTATGCTAAATTTACATGGACACATTTTAAGTATATTTTGACTTGTTTTAACACAGGACAAGAACACAACGTAACACAATCTACATAGATAAATAATCTGGAATAGACTTAAGTTTAGTTTGCTTTCTATGGAGAGCTGAAAGCCAAGCTGAAGTGGTGGCTTCCATCTGTCATCAAGTCCTTATTCACAGCAATACCATCACTCAGTGTTTTGTCCTTGACACATCCCCACACTTTACGTCAGCACAGAGGGAAGCACTGGAGCTGTTTACACCAGGAGCTGCTCCACCGCATCTGGGTTACCTGTTGTCTAGCAACCAACCTTTTTAAATCAAGCCTTGCTTCCAGTTATTCAGAGTAATAGCTACTTAAAAAAGGAGGAGGGGGGGAGGGGGGGTTGGGGTTCAGGAGGAAGTAGTCACAAACACATCTGTTCTTCAATGACTGGACTCGCTGAAAATAGAACCAATAAATCCGTTGATAACACTGTGATTCATCTCCTTCAAAACAAGCTCTGACACTGCATGGAAGGAGGAAGTATAATAAAGTCATCTACTTTATGCTTCTTTATGCATTCGTATGAACTGCTCTTGAAGTAATTTTGTTTTGACAACCATTAAAAATATTCCCACATGGTGCTACGGGGTACAGGTTTTGAAGCCAGGTATGAGTTCAGGGCTGAATTTGTGGAGAAACACTTGCACAGTTACGCTCATTACAGCTGAAGCTTTAAATATTGTGCAAATTAAAAAATCCTGGCAGAGGAGGTTGGAAAGTAGTAATCCACTGCATGCATCGCAGAAATTGTTTCACAATGGGTTTTGAATGATTTAGTTTTGCGTTTTGTATGTCCTTGAGAGTATATTATAGTCTAAATTAGCATATTGTTCGAAGTTGTTAAACTTATTAGCAAGTGTATTTAAAAAAATTATATTTAATAAAATTCATGCATGTTTCATCTTTCTGTCCCTACTCATTTTACTGCTGAACAACACCACTGCATTGATTTTGTGTAGCAACAGTTACCACATCATGAACACAGTCTTGATTTACTAAAAAGACTTATATTGTGGGGAAAAACAGTGATGACCTGAATACCACCTACAACAATTCCTACTTTGGTCACAAAAAGCTAATGCTGATTACAAATACAGACTTGTGCTACCGTTACTCAATAATTCTTCACATGTTTTTTCTTATGCTGCCTGCAAAGCAGATTAAACAGTGCTTAAACATTCTGGATTGCAGCCCATATAATTTCCTCCACTCTAAGAGCTTGTAGCAAACCCCTTCTTATTTCCTCGGATGTTTCTACACATTAGTTTCAGAGATATTCTTCCATGGCCAAGGGAGATGGTAGTCTGTTAAGATGCTGTTAAATGACGAACTTCTGAGAAAAGTCAGCTTTCAGAATGGAAATCAGAGGTGATGAGCTGAGTTTCATAAGCAGTCACATCAAGCTATTGCTCCCCAAAAGAGTCTGGCAGAACTTAAATGTATAACGCAAGCAAAAAGGTTCCTTTATGTGCAACTTTCTGTTACTTTTTGTGCAAAAATATTTAAAAAAAATAACAGATATATGCAGTATAGGATATATTGATGTTATAAATTAACATCGAAAGATAGAAGATAATAACACCAGACCTATCAGAAGCAGGTCGGTTTTATGAGAGAAAATAAAAAAGACCAGTTGAAGGCAGACTATAGTTGGAGACCAATATTTTGTTGTCGTGGACACCGCCTCTGTTCCTCCTCTAGTTTAAGTTAATTCTATAAATTTAGCCAAGTAACCCCATTGTTCCTGTTGATAATTTCAAAACTTTCTCCGACGTGCTAGTATAGTTGAAAATTATCAGCACTGTTCAGCTTTTAAAAAACGTTTCTAGTCATACAATAAAGCTTTCTTTCACCTTTCATAAACCCATGTTTGGTGTTAAAATGAAATGTCTATCCAGTCAAGTTTTTGATCAAATGCCATGGTTATTAGACTGCAGCTAATATCAGCTATGACCTTAATGGCTTAATAGCTCTGTGTCTTCACGGAGAAACATCAAATCCCAGGTAAAGCCCTTGAATTCCTTATACCATAAACTGAAGATGTTTTAGAAAACCTACAATGATTGTCCAAGTCCAATCAACTCTATAACTGACAGCATATTGCAAAAGGTGTTGCTGAGTATTTTAACAAGGCAGAAATCATTTTTGCTTTTGCAGTCACGCAGTGATGACAATGAGGCAACATTTCTCAACAGATTCAGACTTTTAAGGATGCTTTTTTCAGCTGTCTTTGATTACCTGATGAATTCAAATTCATATTCAAACATTTGTCTGTACTCTATCGCCTATTGTTTTTAGTCCTCTGTCCATTTTCTATTTCGAAATTTAATTCAAGCTTCACACCGATGATGATTAAATGTAAATGTCTGACAAGAATTGTGGAGTACTGCTGCTTTAAGTAAAAAAAAATGATTGACAAGAATACTTTAATTCCAAAAATGCTACAACTCATCTATATATTGCAGAAAAACTGAAATTTTGTTAATCAAAAAGTGTTAAAATATTTCCTTCCAACTCATTCTGAAAGACATGGAGCCACCTTCTTCGCCATCAGAAGCAAAAACATATTTGTGTTCTAACGCTTTTTATGACTGCACAACTAAAAGGTTGTCATGTTTGCATAAGCCTTTAGCGAAATCAGGTGGCCGATATAGGCCAAAGTCATAATATAGTTCTAGGAGAAATCGATGATCCTTCAGTTTTATGTCACTATAAACTAGCCATCTTTTTTCTGAACATTTTATATTTGTAATCTTAGTTAACTGGCTGAAATTTGCCAAATAAATATTAGAATTACACATTTTTCTGTGTTCAAAGAAGATAGATGTCAATATTCTTAAAGTCGGGTGTGAAGCACAATTTTACTAGATAACACTTGGGATGGGATGAATCAGATATTCAAGTTCTTTGTGGACATTGCAAAGCATTGTGGGTATTCTTGAGAGAGGATAGGGATCTGCAAATATTTGAGGTGCAGCCCAGCTCTGTTTGCCTCAGACAAAGGTTAAAGATGAAGCGGCTACTATGGAATTATGAATCACGAGGAAGACAGAGCTAGAAGTGTCAGTCTGAGGAATGCATCTGAGCTTCTGACGCATGTCTATCTCTGCTTACTTGATCTATTTTGTTGAGCTTTTAAAGAGAAAATGATTGTTACAAACCTAAGAAAAAGTCTGTAAAATAGATTCATGACACTTAAATCATTTAAAAGATTTCTTTCATTCTATCTTCTATAACTTCTTAATGTTTACTCAGTGTGCTTGAACCACTTTTGGTATCAGAAAATAAATACAACAGCGATGTAAACTGTTTTAAACCTTTATTTGCATAATGCACATTTGCAGTTTTCAGAATACGAAACCCACACACCTTAAAAAGTATGAACAGTAATGTGTAAAACATTAGTACAGACAGAAATATTTCCTAATAGAAACCTGCAGAGAACAATGAGTAGAAAGTGGAATGCTGATTTCAAATATTCAAGTGAAAAATAAAAAAAACAGCTAGAAAAGGTGTTCCCTGTTTAAGCTCATAAATGTGTTCAAAAACACTCTTACCAAATCATCAAACCAGCATAGTTTTCTGAAAGGCTTAAAGTCTGTATTGTCTGTGAAAATGCATTCTAAAGCTTAATGCTTAGGAGCATGATGATTAGATTCCTTGCTTTTAATCACAAACACCCAGTTAAATACAGAATTTGCCGTACCTTCAAAAACTGCTCAAATCCCTCCAATTTGTTTCACATTTTGTCATGTTTACAACCACAAACTTCTTATTTTCTTTTTTTTAATTATTATTGTTTTATGTGAAAGACCAACAGAAAGTACCTTATAGCACAGGAAAATTATGTAGGGTGTAATGCACAGTTCAGAAATGCAAACAGTAAAGACAGTGTCAATCAGAAGCTGCCAAAGGGATCATAGTAACTGTAGAAGAACAGCATAATCCAAAGCTCAAGTGGAAGAAGCATTTGAAACCAATTTGTTTTGCATTTCTAAACTCTGGCCTTTATGCAATGGTTGCACTTTGCAACATCATTTTAGCTGATATTCATAAGGTTACATGAGAAGTATAACACGGCATTTCATCCAGAGCACATCACTCTTTTAGTAGAACATAGTAGTGGCAGCATTATGCCATGTCAGGGTGCTCTTTTTAAGCAGTTGTAGCAAATCTGGTCAGAGTTCACAGGGAAATGAATAGAGGTACAGTAAATACATGGAGATTCTTGCAGGAAAGCTGTAAAGGCTTGTAACTTCCCCTTCTAGCAGGCACAAGCACAGTATGATAAATGGCACAGTCAAAGTCATTGCTGACATTGGGAATTCACAGCCTACCTGAAAACCCCTGTTGACCTACAGTCCCCACCCACTCTAACTGAGCAATGATTATTTTGCAAAGAAGAATGGGTTAAAATTTACTTCCTTAGACTTGCAAAAATGGCAGCAACATATTTTATCAGAAGTTTAGCAGATTAAATTGCAGTGAAGAATCGTTTCTATAAAGTCTTAGTCAATACTACAGAAAATCATCAACTATTTATATTCCTCTTAATTAAGTACTACTTAACATTGGTCCATCACATAAACTTCTAAAAAATATCAAAAGTTTATGATTGTGATGTGACAAAATGTTCAAAAGCTTAAGTGCTATGAATATTTCTGCAGGGAATCTATATTCTCAAACATGTCAGAGTGCTATATTTAAAAAGCTGTATCAACAAAAAGTTGTGATAAAAGTTTCATCTTGGCTAAAACATTATAAATATTTCATATCAAACTGATTTTCCTCCAATATGAAGTCCCCAGTGCCTCTGGTTGAATAAACTGGAAAATCTGAGTTACTATTTAGAAAGGGAAAATCTGGTAAAAACCCAAGAGTTCAATCCAACCTTATGAAACAATCATTGTTAAAAGCCTGCTGGCTGAAAAGGCCTTCCTGCACTGAGTTGCATCCAGGAGTGCAGACTAAGTTCATGGATCCACGACAGGAATCGTGCTGACCTTGTTGTTCCTGCTGATTCGACGTTCAGGCCGCTGCCTGGGCAGCTTGGTCTGGATCAGCTCCTCTGGTGTGTTACCCAGTGGAGGCAGCAGCCTCTTCTTGCTGTTCCTGGCCTCAGGAAGCCACTGAGGTGGCAGCTCGAATGGTCCGAAACCAAACTGTGGGGAGTCCTCTGTTTCTGTAGGTGTAGCAGGAGCTACCTGGGATGAGGAAGCATATGCACATGTGTGAACAGGAGAGGCCCGAGCTGCTTTAACTGTCGGAGGGGCTTCTTTAGTAATGACCAGCCCTCCAACAGGGTCCTTTGATGCATTCACTTCACCCTTCAAGCTTCCTAGCCTTGACCCATCCTTTTGGCTTTCTTTGCGCTCTAAGTTCCCTCCAGATACTTGAGAAGGAATCTCATTCTCTGCATCCTCTTCCTCCTCTTCCGAAGGTCTAAAGATCTGCTGTTGGCCAATGTTAAACATCTCCAAAAGCTGGCTCCCAGATGGACCAGCTGTATCTAGTCCTACAGGCTCCCCAGTCACTCCCTCGCCCCCTATAGAGGCCAATCCGCCGGTGTTGACCACATTACGGCGGCTGTACCGCCTGTGAATCCTGGTCAGCAAATCCAGGCAGCTGTGACGGGCTGAGCGGTTAACCGTTAGAAGTAAGACAGGGTTGGTAAGAAGGGAAACCTTGGGGAGCCAAAGGGCTGTAAGATAAAGCGAGACAGGCAGCTCTTTAGTGTCTGCAAAATAAGTACGATAAACCACCAAGGCTCCGTAGGGGGCACTGCAGGCTGAGAAAGCCAGTACAGCAGCCAGCAGGGTGACATGCAGCTCTGCCTCTCTCTGTGACACGTAAGGGATGGAGATGCTGTTCTGCGGAGTCCGCAGAGCTGCAATGATCACCTTCTTCTTCTGGCTAGCACTGAGTGCTCTGCGGATCAGAAGCATGAAGAGGAAGACCAGGGCCAGGGGGAAGATCACAGTGGTGACGTTGTAGATCAGAACGAAGACCACATGACCCAGAGAACGGGCATGGTCATCCGAGCAGGATGAGGTGACGTATACATCAGTAACATTGGTCACAGCAAACACAGGGAGGCTGGCCACTACTGCATGGACCCAGATGTAGATGACCAAGTCTCGTGATTTGGCATCAGAGATTTTCCTCTCTAAGGGGTAGAGCACTGAGTAGTATCTGCAAACAGAAAAACAAAGTGTCAGCTTGTATGTAGGAGGAACTGTGGCGTGTCCCACCAGTAAAGAAGTTAAAGAGTACATAAAAGAACTCAAGGTATTTTGAGGATACTTTGCTCTGCAGTGAAAAAAGGGCCTTTTCACTGAGTGTCGTCTGAATGCAGTCATGCTTAAAATGGCTTATGAATATCTCTCTTAAGAGGATTTATGTGGAAATACAGATAAGCAAAGTGCAATTTTAAAGAATGACTATATCTAAAATATCCACATTAATAACAGAAGGCTCCAAAAATGAGATGTATTCTTTAAACATTAAGTTAGACAAGCAAAACAGAAATTCAAACAATCTCTGACTGATGCATTAGCTTCAAGTGATTTTACATGAAATACAGAACAGGTCCAACATTAATGAAATCCATTATATTTGCTGCAAACAGAGAAAAATGGCTGAGAGGGAATTTTTCCTGCATAACATTAATGTTGTTGCTGTATTAGAGGGAGTTAATTTGCCATGGCTAATTTTCAAGGTAGTGGCTAACAGGAATCTCTAGAACATATTCTGTTTTTTGTTTGTTTGTTCGTTTTTTTAATCAGGCAAAAAGTTCTCTAGTTTGTGGCTTCTTACAATATCCATGCATACGTACTTAAACCTTCATTGTTACTTGGAAGAATGGTGCCTCGGCAAATATTTACTTCTGGAAGTAATTTTTCCTTGCTGGTTTTGTTTCTTAACTTCTGGAAGGCCCCTAATCTATAAAATGTATGAGCTATGCTTAAACAGACCAGTGCCAGCAAACCAATTAGAATGTGCTGCCAAAAGGGGACTGTCACTATTATCCAGAAGTGTGTGGATTTCACTACAACTTACTGAGGGATATTTGACCAAGCAAGTCCTATTATTTACATAAACAAGGTCGACTTTGACTAGTTTATTATTAGCCTTCTTTATCCAGTCCAAAACGGACACTAATGTATCTTTGGGATAATTTTCCCTGTCAGAACAATCAGTTGCGTCCAAGCTTAAACCATTAACCTCTCAATTTGAGGTAAAATGGGAACAATCCATCATAAATCATTGCTTTTTAATATTCCACAAAGTTTGTGCATGCTCACATACCACAGTAAAACAGTAAAAGAGCCCCTATAGTATGATGTTGATACCACCATGCTTGATAGCTAATATATAGTCATTAGTTACGATATAATTAGTAATTAGTTATCAGGGTTTTAGAGTTAATCTTAGCCAGTGTCTTCCTACTCACATTAAATTAGTGGACCTTGCTGGATCAGTAGCAGAATATTAACCAATTTAAAATTAAAAAATTCTACTTGGAAGGTTATTTTTATTTTTCAGTTTAATGCTAAAAACCTTAATGGGCACAAATAATGGTTTTACTTCCTAAATGACATCTATCCGAATGTTAGTAAGGTTGTATGTATATATTTGAGCTTGTATCTTCAATTTTAACCCTTCGTGACTTTGACAAAATGTACAATAAATTAAAATTGTACACCCAGTTCTTTCATCACAATCCTACTTTTAAAACAGAACAGTTCAAACTGCATTATGTAAAGCCTTATTGGTGTATTGGTATCCAGAAGTGGATGTGTTTTTAATCCACATCTCCTGCTATATAAAATAAATAAAGAATTTTAGACATTCTTCTCTCCACAAACATTCAAGAGTAAAAAAAAAAAAGCATTGAGATCTTATGTTATTTTCCTGCACCAGTGTGTAAACGAACTGCTACAGTCTCAACTTTTCTGTATGTCTGCAGCATTGATTACCCTTCTAAAGAATAAATAATTAAGTGTTTTCATATTATTCTAACCGCAGTTGTTATGGAGCCAACACAATCTTTAAAGCAGTAAAATCAGGGTTGAGACAATGGTGCAACAATGTAGCAGCTGACTACAACCCCAATCTAAAAAGTAAGCCACAAACACTAATTCAATTCAACTTTGAATTTAGGATTTTGTAGTCTTTAAATTATCATCTTTTGTCAAGCAGGGAGTCTTTATACCCTGAGTTGATTTTTTTCCCCTGGGTCTTTTTGGCAGATAAAGATTAAGGGCCTGATTAATAAAAGGTTTGCGCTTGTTAAAAACTGCTTAAACTTCACAGCAGGCGCAAAAACATGCAGCAGGTGATTTACTAAGCAGCCGCAGGAAGGACTGTATTTGTTAAACCAGTATCGAAATGCATACAATTAATTTAGTGCTTTTACCCTTAATAAAAATGCAAATATAAATAGGTGCAAAATATTTGGGGGGCAAATGAGTAGTCATTGCACACGCTGAATGATGTATCAAAGATGAAACTGTGTGAGGGTTTTTTTTAACCTATATTTACCGCATCTAAATAGCATTTCTTAATTTTGAGCCACCACGATTTAACATACGTTTATTAATGACAGATGAAAAAGAAAATTCACAGTCAATCTAGCTTAATAGTAATTTTAAATATGACGGCCATGAACTTGACAGTTTATGTCGTTTCACTTTTTTGGGAAATAAGCATCATACCTCCACTGCGCTCTCCTCTTTAATTGGAAATAGTTTGGTTTCTGAACTTTCTAAAATGACATGGTTTCTGTTCTTAATTTGTCACACACTTTCAGTGATAAGTTAGGGACATAACTATCTTTTGAAAGATTTGATACATTTATTTTTTACATAAAAGTTGAGTAGTTTTTCAGCTCCATCAGAAACTAGCCAATCAGCATTAAGAACATTACAGTGGGGCAAATATGTATTTGGCAGCTACTGACTGTGCAACTTGTCCCCTTTAAAAAATATATAGGTCTGTAATTTTCATCATAGGTACATTATTTGTCAACACAAGGGCTCTGCTAAAGGCATGCAAAGATGGACAAAAGTATAGCCCAAGCTTTTAACGATCCGTCGAACACAACAGCGATGTGGTCTGTGATTGGTTGATTGGTCAGTCCAAGATCATTTCACCATAATTTTGTGTTTACGTGGGTTTTTACAGTATTCAGTGAACCTATTAAAAACCTTTTCAGCTCAATCAAAACTCCCTCTCTGTCAGCATTTGTTCGTTGAGGTGATGAACATAACTTACAAGTTGAAGTAAATTAACTGTCGTCGACCAGAAACGTCACTGCAATGGTAGACAGACCCAACAGAAAAAGTCTGCACCCCCTGCTGTCCTGGCAGGGATTTGCTTTGCAAAGACGGAGTAGTATAAAAGAAAAATTTCTCCATCGATATGGCGCGGTATTGGAGGCCAAAACTGTGACTACTTCTCAGGAGGCTATATCCATTCCAAAGTCAGAATCTGATCTGACTATTGATAGGCCGGCATAAGTAACTAAGAGACCGGTGCTGGCAACTGTAAAGGAGACCACTCACATGTGTTACCGATGGAGAGACTAATGACTAGCATGTCTAGGGCTGAACACCCACTGGATTGTCTGCTCCCTTTGCTCTCCGTTAGCATGGATAGTATGTAATACGTGCATCACAACATGTATATACAATAGTAACATATAATTTTCATAGCAATAATTAACATATACATATGACAGTTATTAGAAAATCATATAATTAAATCCAGAGGACCCTAATTGTATACCCAGGGACAGGGAATTGTGATGTTTTTTGGGCAAGAGGAAAAACTGTAAAATGTAGATTGTGATAAATATATGCAGGAGAGGAAAATACTCAAATGTGAGCAACAGAAATACCAACAAGACAAAAAACTGTATTGTTTATGCCCCCAGGTAAGCTCACAGTTTGTTTATCTGCTTAACACAGATCTGTGGCTCATCTTTGATCTAAAATCGCAGTCGTCACCGGAAGGGATCCTGGAAGTGTTTTCACAAAACTCAGCAGCACACTTTAGCATATTTCAACATAAACAAATAGGCAAGAAAAATACTGTTTTTTGTTGATGTTGCACTAGCAACCTACATTTTGTCCTCCCACATCATTTCCCATACTGTATATTGTAGGCATGAAAGTTTTCACCTTCCCAATCAACATGCAAATAAAAATATATTTTTCTTCAAACATCAAAATTTTAAATGTGTGTTCATTTTATTAGTTGTGTTTATTTATATTTGTTGTCTTGTGAAAAAATAGCTTGGAATTTTTTTTTATAAAATGAAATCAGTTTGCATCAAGTGAAAGTTTTTTATTTATTTTGCACTTTACTTTTAGACTGAATAATTGTCTACTGAATAATAATTTATTCAAATAAAAAAGGTAGATTCTTTGTGATTCCAGAAACATATCTACCAATTTTGCCAACGAAAAAAATACCTAATGTGATTCTGCTTGCCAGATGAAAAAGAACCGGATTTTGAAGATGGTGTGAGTGATTTTGTGTGGGCAGCTGCTGTTATCTTTGGCTGCTTTTGGTTGCTGCACTTAAAGCTGCTGGGAGGTCGGGACACATGCTGTATCGATTCCAGTCTTCAACACAGGGTGTAGATGGAGGCTAAAAAAGACTCTTTTGACAACCTGAAAAACAACCGTTATTGATTTTAGCTCTTACTTGATTCTCCATTATAATGTGCAGCTCACCTTCTTCAATTGTTCACAGAAAAAGAATCACTTTGGCAGCGGAAGCAGGAAAATGTATTGAAGAACTGATCGGAGAATTGATTTCAAGGATCTCCTTCTCTAAACAACTCAAACCAAATTCAGTGAAATGAACAGGATGTGCTCTTCATCTTTTTTCAACTACGTATTGACATTTAGTTTGGGGGGGGGCATGCTACTCTAGGGAGAAGCTTTTGTTTCTGCGATGGACAATATGTACAATTTACTGCAAAACAAACTGCTGTAAAGACATACTGTATTTGCCCCCTCCCGATTACATCTGTTCTTTTCTTATCACATTTAAATGTTTCAGATCATCAAAGAAAATAATATCAAAGATAGCCTGTGAAAATTAAAAATCATCTTTCAAATTATGATTTCATCTATTACAGGGTGGCTCAGTGGTAGAGTGTTCAGCCTACAACCCAGAAATTGTGGGGTTCATTCACTGCTACATGTTGTGCTGGTGTTGGCCAGGGGGGCCAATGGTGCATAAATGTCAGCTTCGCTTCTGTAAGCTGCCTTGGCTACAATGTAGCTTGCTTCAATGAATGGGAAAGAATATTGGAATTTGTAAAGCACTTTGAGGGTCTTGAAAAGCGCTATATAAAATGCAATCCAATATTATTAAAGGAAAATATGCATACAAATTAGAAATCATTACTTATCTGTGATTAATCAAACTCTTTGGAAATCTGAATGTCAGACGAGACTGCGAATAACCAGGTATTACTACAGACTGAGCTGTAGAATCGAGAGATCAGTTCAGAACCAATCAATAGAAAGTATGCTAAAAGATTGCAGGGGGGAACACAGCATGCCCCAATTTAAAGAAATGCGTGATAAGCTGACTTCTATTTATGTCATTTCTAAGCGTTTTGTAATTGAGCGAATCACAGTGAGAGACATCTTCCACAAATGGATACCAAAAATTACTCCAAGACCACATCAGTGACTCATTGTGGTCACAAATGTCACTAATAACATAATTAAAAGGCCCCGCCTCTCAGTTATGGTCAGGGTTCACGTTTCAGCAGTGAAAAAGAGAACAAAGAAAGTTGCATAAAAAGGAAGTGTTCCAAGGCTTTAATCCCTGGTGACCAAAAAGAACGCTAAGGCCTAAATTTTCTAAATGTGTGTGTCTCATTTTTTCTAGAGTTAAACTAAGACTGCTTTCTAGAAGAAAAATAACATCATACTGACACACTAATGGGGTGGTAATAGTGTGATGGTTTGGCGTTGTTTTGCTTCCTCAAGACGAGGACAACATGCCATAAATGATGGTGTTAGTAGCTCAAGAAGGAAGGGTTGGTCCCATAACCAGTGGGTTGTCAGTTTGGACCTGTTCTGTCTGTCTCAGTCGTTGCAAGACACTTCCCCTGCTTTGCCTAGTGTTGATGGTGACACCAATTTAATGGCAGCCTCGCTTCTGTCAATTTCTACAGGGGCACATCGTAAATTCTCCAAAGTGTATAATGCCTTCCTGCTTTACTCAGCTATCTTAACTGAAGAGATAAAAAAACAAATGTCTTATTTACCTGTCGAGTGCGATGGCACTGAAGCTGAGCACAGTCACGGAGCAGAACAGTTTGTGCAGGAATTTGACGACCTTGCAGAGCAGCAGCATGCGGAGCCATAGGCAGCAGCGTGGACTGGATCCTAGCGCCACGTCGAAGGGGACACACACTAATCCGGCACAGATGCCTGAGCACGCCAAGTTCTTAATGAATCGGTTAGTCACTGATTTAAAGACACTTGTGCAGCAGGTGCACCACAGCACAGTTGCATTACCTGTGGAAGGAAGAAAAGAGTTGAGAACAAGATAAGATTTTCCTGACGGGACTTATTAAGCAGAATTATTGTTAAATCTAGCTTTTAATGTGAAAATATAGCGGTTTAGACAGCTTGGTTTGGTTGGGAATTTTTCTAGTAAATGTGTAAATATATATTGTACAGTCTAATATTCTAAAAAGCTGCTAGTCTTCTTTTACAACCTTTCACAAGGTTACATGAGAGGGATCTTTGGACATTAGCACAGTCTCTCTGCATATAGCTCTGGACTTGGGTCTTTTAATTTGCTCTGTAATCTTCAGTTCAGTTATTTCTAGAGCTTTTAGTTCTGGGGTCTGTGCTGCCAATTAAAGAATGTTGATTTTGCAGCTGCATGGTAAAACATTTCTTTCCTGATTTGGCATCATGTTTTGGATAATTATCCTGCTGAGGACCCAATGATGACTGCTTTCCGAAGTGTATTTTTCTTTTTTTAGCATTTTCTGTAGCCTATTACTGATCCACCATATTAGCAAACATTATATATTTCTCCATGTTCATCATTTGCTTTACATCAGACCCGCCTCCAAACAAGGAGAATGTTCCAGCTAAACTCCTAACAGCATTCAGGAAACCGCACACTTACATCCGCGACATAAGGACAGAAAAGGCTTTGTTTTCTGGCTTGTAACTTCTGTCCAGTGGATATTTTGTAGACTCATCCAAGATGCAACTTGCAGTTGTCTAACAGTGTCCCATGAAGATTTCTTTTGAGCACAGTGAGCATTCTGCTGATTGTGTATGTTGCCAAGATAAACCTGAGACCTCATTCAGTCTTGTTTATCACAGTTCTAGCTGTTTTAAAGGTTTCAGTTAAAGTTCTGTGCTGTAGATTTCGGCAGAGTTGGGTCAGTTGCGCCGACCCAACCCAACCCAAATCCAAAAAGTAATAGATTTCGACTCCACTGGAAAATGTACTGAAATTAAAGAATACATATATTTCCAATGAGTTCATGCACTTCTAATGAACAATAATATATCTTTAAACTCTTTATAAATACTGGTATTTGTCAGAGGTAGCTATAAATATGGAGGATGCTCTATGCCGCTACACATGCAGCAACTTATTTTTAAAAATTTGTTATGTTTATTTGAGGACTAGTTTCTGCAAAAGTACATTATAGAAGCTCCCAACTGTATTTTTTAAATACAAGGGGTCTGATAATTTTTATGAGTTCAGATGATGATTCTGAGCCAGTTCTTGACAAAACGTCAAAAAAGATTTTCAACTATGAAAACAAATATTTAAGGTCAAACAGCAACAAAGGAGGATTTTTAGGATTTTTTATTATCAAAGAATTATGTTACATATGTTACATCAGGAATCAGCAACTTTTTAAATCTAAATAAAGTTATATCATGGATGCTGCAAGATGTTGTCGTTCTAAGGATATTTTGTTTTGATGAAATCCATATTTGTCTGAAGGTAAGATGAACCTGCATACCTCTCCAACCTTTCTTCCCACAGTTTATTATGTGATTTAGTCTCTTAATATCTAAGATCTGTTTCAGGTAAGGATATAAAGATAATGCAAGTTCATCCAAGAAGCTAAAAAACAGTATTGGCAAGCAGAGTTTTAATCCGGGGCACCTGATATATATCAGCCAACTACACATTGCATCCAAGCAGTGCTTTGCAATAATCTGATATATTGTCTTTTAAATTGTCTTAATGATTTCTCTAAAAATCACAAGTTTACTCACCTTGCTGTTTTTATAGCAATTTCCTGTCCCGGTTAACCATTTTTTACAGTATATTCTGTCCTAAAAGAAAACCCGTCCACTTTGTCACAGATTTATAATCTTGACCAGAGGTTCTTGAACACAGTGATTAATAGCTTAAGGCACGTGTATTTTATAGACATTGGAAAAGGGGCAAGAAATTGTGGAAACAGGATTTTTTTTAATGATTCCTTCGTAAAAAATAAAAAAAAGATTTCCTTAGATAAAAATTTGGTGTGTTCACATTTTTGTAGATTTTGTAGATGATATATGCATTAATTTTCATAATCTGGCATTAACCAGCTGACATACGTGATGTCATATCCTTCGACAGCAAAGTGCTGTGTGGGATCAGCGTTTTAACGCAACATGTTCTGATGCATTAACAAGAACATCCCACATGCTCTGAACAGCTGCAGGCTGCTCATATCACGTGCTCCCCTAAACACAGTCGGACCGGCAGTTCGCTCACAAAATTGTGTCTTAATGCAGACAGCAATTTAACCGTCATTCCTTTGTATTCGCTGCCTGCTTTTTTATCTCTGCACCAATATCCTCTTGAGCTTAAAGTACTCACCTGCCACATTGCAAATATTTTGACAACCAGTCACATCAGCCAATAGAGATAAAGACCAAACACTAAATGTGATTGTTTCTTTCAACCCATTAAATGCCAGTACAGCTAGCAGGAGAAACATTAGCAGAAATAACTGTTTTATATTCTCTGGATGTAAGTGAGAGGCATCCATGTCTCTAAAGCTAGTAGCACAAGCTATTAAGACCAAATGTGTGAGTCATTATCAACACATTTAACAGCTTCCCTTTTTATATTGCTTCCGAGTGTTGTTTAATCACTTCATTTCCCATGGCAGAAATGTTTTGTGAATAGTAGCAAATGGCTAATACAACTTCTTTTAGAAACCTCTCACTGAAGCTGTTTTCATTTGAGCTGTGACACAAGACTTGCATTTATAGTAAAACACAGAGCTCTGCCTTAACTGGATAATCGTTTTCCCCTATTGCTTAGAACATTAAGGGTGTTGTGTAGTCTTAACTGCATAAGCACTTCTCATGGTCTTACTGCATCTTACTTTTTGATTTCACTTGAGAAATATTTTGAACCAATGCTAAGCTCTCACTTGAGTAGCATTTCTGGCTACTCTTCCCACCTCTAGTTACTTCAATGAATAAAGAACAAGCAGTAACTTTGTAACTTTGTAACTTTTTAGTATTATTATTTTACTTTTTTTTACTTTGATCTTTAAAACATCAAAACTTGCATATACTTTTACATTTGTCTGGTCTGATTTTGTAACAATAAAGTTTGATGTTATTATCTAAAAGGTACTTAGCAATTGATAAGCCTTATTACAGAATACCTTTTTTACTCTTACTTGAATAATTCTTCAGATAACTACTTTTTTCTTCTACTTGTTCATTAGGGCTGCACATAGACACAGTTGGTATCACTGTTGCCTAGCAGCAAGAAGGTCCTGGGTTCAAACCTCAGCCTGTGGTCTTTCTGCATGGAGTTTGCATGTTCTCCCTGTGCATGTGTAGGTTCCCTCCAGGTTTTTCAAGCATTCTCCCACAGTCCAAAAACATGCCCATTAGTTTAATTGGTCTTTTGTAAATTGCCCTTGGGCATGTGTGTACCCCACTTCTTGCCCTTCCACACAGTATAAATAGTGGATGGATGGAAAAGTCTTTTAGGTTATCTGTCAACCTTGCACGGTTGTAATTAACGCACATTTTCATTTGCAAAACAATTCGACAAGAGAGCGTCTTTCAGCACCATTTTAAAAGTCTTGGCAAACATTCTGAGTTGGATTTAGGTTGTTATTTTGACTGGGACATTCTAAGACATGACTATACTTTGATCTGCACCTGAGTCTCAAGTTTTTTGCAGCTTCTAACAGGTTCTCTTCCAGGATTTATTTATAGCCTCTTTCCGCTTTAGATCTCTATATCTCATAATGGAGTTACCATAACCCTCCTGGCTGCTTTCCTGAATAATACTCTCCTTCCAAACCATGCTAGAAGTTGTGTGCAACTTTGTGTTCTATCAGTCATAATTCCAACAAAATAAAAATACTATTGTGATTGTAGCTGTATAAATGTGGACTGTTTCACTCTTACTACTAGTATTTTAGTAACGCTTTGCCTTTTTTTTTAAACCAAATATTGAGTTTGTAACTATACTTAGAAGTGACTCGTTTAGAAACACAAAAATTACTGTGATCAATCATACGAATTAAGACACAATATATATATATATATATATATATTTTTACATATATAAATAAAAGAATAGCCATTGTTCAATGTATTTCTCTCATCCAAAAAGCATTATCTTCAAAGCTATACTGAGAGCATCTAAAGTCATAACTGCTCCCATTTTCCCAGCTGTTTATTGCTTTCATTTGGTTTTCTATTTGTGAAGGAGACCCAAGGAGGAACATCGAGCGGCAATAAACATGATTCTATTTTATCGTCCTAGGTTTGATTTAAGATTTCAAAGCATGCTATTGCTTTCAGCCTCCAAACAATATCAATCATTAAAGGCTGTACACAAAACACCTCAAGCGCTTAATATAAAAAAGCAGGACAAGGTAATCCTCCCATCTAAACAATAACAATATTATAGAAATAATGTGTTTTGTAAATTTGTAGATTTTCTGTATTTAATATGTTTGGATAGTCCAAACACCTAAAAGAAGATGCAGCTGGTAAAGATAGAACAAAATAAGAATAACTGGATTCTCAAAGAAAAAAAATATATATATTCTCATATAATATCATATAATAATTACATATCAAAGAGAATATATATATGTATTTTTGTTAACAAAATGACTCCCTATTTTTTTTTATATATATATATATATATATATATATATATATATATATATATATATAAAGTTAAACCTATGGCTTTTAACTTGTATTGATTTAATAAAGATGTGGTTTTCACCACATTTATACAGTGCAGCGCATATTGTAATGAAACATGAAACAAATGAATACTGAGGACTATAATATGTACTCACACCAGAAGAATGCACAACAATAAAACATGCTCCTTTTGCAACTCAACACCATTCTGTGTTGAGAAACTTCAAATTTAACTTACAGCAATAGGGACAGTCCTGCAATAGGGCAGCTACCTGTGGGTGTTCCCCATAAAGTTGCTTCAGGTGAAAAAAAAAAATGTTAACGGCTCCGGGAGGATGTTTATTTAATGCGAGCGAACTGAGAGTGAGACAATATTGTTGTTGTAATGTTTTGTTTAAGACTCTCAAAGAGGAAAATGTTTATTTGTTGTTTTGGTGGAGGGATCAAAAGGGAATGTTTCCCAAAGTTGTGCTGATGACGCAATGCTGTCGCTATCTATCCAGTGCTTTCAGGGATTCAGAAACGAGAAATCAAAGTTAATCCAGGGACTGTGGACAGTGTTTTGTTTCTGCACAGCGATTTCTGCACAATATAAATTTCAGCAGCAGTATCCAAATAACGAAAGACTAATAATTCACTGCACTATAATTTACTTTCAATAATGGATCAAGTTATTTTCCTTTTTCCTTTTTTTCCAACTTTTTTGCAGTTATTATATTTTAAGGCTGTAAAACCCCTCGCCACACACTTTTTTACACTTTTCCCAGACATACATTAAAATTTACTCACATTTCTCACTAGTTTTAATACTCAAACCTTAGTAGATAAAAAACATAAAAGTATTAATATGCAAAAGACGCACTTAATGTCGCCCCTGCGACATCAGGTCCGTCTCTCTCCACTGAAGGTCTCTGAACAGGTGTCATGTCCTAGTGAGGAACATAGTTATGGGCAGTCGTTTGTGCTGCTTGTTTTAGTCTGGATAAGAAGATTATTATAACCAGACATGATAAGTTTGACAAGCGCAGGAGACATGACAGGAGGAGATTCACAACTGCATCCAATCATTTAGGGCAGAACACAATGCGTGTTGTGCGCTGTAATAAAAGCATTTAAATTTTGCCATTAAAAAAATCCATGAAACAGCGAAGCAGTAAAGGGTGGACCGCGTTATAGCAAAGGGACTGTATAACTGTAATTTTTCCATCTTGAAACGGGTACCAGTGACATTGTACGACTCCGCCCTGTAGCTGACTACCAGTCTTTTAAAACATGACATATCTACAACAGAGAATGCTGTAGTATTAGCCTGAGTGCCAGCCGAACTTAGTCACAACATGGTCCGGAAGTTCGGTCTGGCATTCCTCCATTGAGGAGCAATTATGCCCGAACAAGATCTGGTCGGACCAATCAAATCGGGCTTATGATGATTGATAGTTGAACACCAGTAACATAATCGACCACGTCACCAAAGAGCGCCTTAGTTGAATTTGTTTACAACAATGATGGCTGCCGCTGGAGAACTGAGATGTTTAGATTCTGCCATCGAGTCTGTTCTAGAAGATATCGACAGCGCATTAATTTTAAAAGAGGAATTCTAAGACAGAAGCAGATAACGTCCGTTGCTTTACAGAGCAACGTCACACACTCCCGTTGCTCTGATTGGTTATAGGTCTATCCAATTGATTGCAGAGGAATTTTTTTCCTGGTTCGGTTAAAACAAGCCCCATAATTGCGGCCCAGTGGAGCAGTATCAGACTCACATTCTGATTAGAATTGAGTATGGCTACGTCAGGCTACTGTAGTATATGAGCAGAAAGAAACATGACTGCATGAGAAAGTGGAGTGATTTAAATAAAATTCTGTTCAGATACTGATGCAGAAACTTTGCTGGGAGCACAAATGTCTGTTTGGTCAGTGCAGGTGAAGAATTTCCGCATGAGGTTTGATGGCGACAAACCCAGTTAAAGATAATGTTGCCCAGCAGCAGAGCTCCCAAAAAGGCCCCTCTGTTCATCTGGCTCAGCTGGCTCCTTTACATGAGGAGGAGGAGCAGAGCTTTTTAAACGAGCACAGTTAGAAGGACTTGGTTTGACTAGGTGGGGGACACTGAATAATTTCACAAATTTCATTTGGTCTGGTTCTCTTTTACACTGCACTTTTGAATGTGTCAGGCAGTTCCAGCAATTGCGCATTTCGAGGTGTTGTCACAAGAATCTCCCTGGTATGAGCTCCAGCCAAGGCATCAAGCTATCAGCTTGTTGCGCTGCACATGACATGGATGCTGCAGTACAGAAGTATACATAAGATTGCGAGACAACAAGCCAAGCGAGAATATTAAAGCCTTCAGATTTTATATTTGTATGTAAATCACATATGTATTTTGAGTTGAAAGAGAGATTTATTGTACATGTAGTTTCAGCTTGGTCCACATCAGAATTCTGATAATCTTTCATGCTTTTCCAAACAAATCAGTCTATCCATAGATAAAACCTGTGGTCCATTTAAAGTCAGTGTGAAAGCTTCCTAAAGTTAACCTATCCACTTTTTGATTTTGCCCACTTGTTTCTGGGATCTAATTCTCTTTTTTCATTATCCATAACTCATAACTGAAGTTGAGGACTGGAATGCAGATGAATTGAGAGCCTTAGAAACCAAGAGATTCCCAAACAATTTACCCTCCCGCCCATAAGGAGAATCAGAAACAATGGGAAGTCCTGACAGAGTCCAATCCACACTGGGAACAAGCCGAATTGTGCAACCAAAATGGTGTTTTAAAAACATCTTGGGAGGGAATTTTTGAATAAATATGGTGAGTTGATATTATTCTATGACCTTAGGTGTAATTGAAAACATACTATCTATTACTGCAGAGAAGGATAACAGCATTCAGAGGTGCACAACAGGACTGTAAACTATCCACTTCTCTGACAGGCTTTAATAAGCATTGGCCATTACCACAATAAAACTATTCATGTGAACATGCAGTTACAGAGTTTCCAAGTACAAAATGTTTTCACCATGTCTATGTGCTGTTTATTGCATAAGAGGAAAGTGTATTTAGCTGGAGAGCTAGTTTGAAAGGCAGTAATAAAAGGCCAAAACCAAGGGAGGTTTACAGAAAATATTAGATCCATCATCATGATGGCAGCAGCTTTAACAATAAGATCCATATGCATGAGGAAAATGTGTGGCAGCTGCAGAGAAGATTGTATTCAAAATTATGTATGACTAGTCCTAACTGTATGTGCAAAATATTTTCTTTACAAAATGCAAAGACATTGAATCCATTTAGTGGAAGCAGAAAATGCCTGAAGAGTTTTCCCATTTTGGACCTAATTAAGTATTCCTGGCATGGATTATTAATTCAAGCGTCAAGCCTAGAAGAACTAAATGGGCTGTCAAACGTCTGGATATTGCTTGTATTTTAACTGATGGACTATATACATGTGTCTCTTACTAAAGAAGACTCCATCTTTACAGGTTTGTGGTTGAAATAAATCAGTGTTATTTATAGTTCATGTAGCTCTCACATTATTAGTAAGCAATAACTATAACAAACGATAACTGTCCAAAATATTTTCTCAGTCATCATGTGAAGGAAAAGAGGTTCTGTGTGGGAGTAAAATATGAAAACCATTTTTTTTTCTTTTCAATTAAAATATATTTGCCTCACTGATGTCTATGCAACACAAGAGCTATTCATTTGTCTTTGACCTTGATGTGGTTTTGAGTCAAAGTCATTGCATTTAATTCTGTTTTGCAACCAGGACCCATCGCTCGTGAAAATAAAATCAGAACTCTGTGAACTCTGTGAACTATGTGAAACATTCGGCTTCTGAGAGATCTTCTACCTTTCCTAATAAAACACGAGCAATGTGAGAAGTGTTTTTGCTTCTTTTTTTTATCCGCGGAGAGACAGGATGTCACAACCGCATTTGTGACAAATTAATTTTCAGCTTTTTTTTGGCAAGTATTATGCTTCTGGCTGTTCATAAAACAGCATGTTTGTCAAAGCTTGGACTGTACAAAGCGGATGTGATAGAGGTCTATCAATGTAAGGCAAGAGTATTTTAATGCCTTTTCTGCACAACTAAACATATTCAGAAAAGTACATTTATCTATTTTTTTATAAATATCTTTTAATAAAATGATTCTCACTGGTCTTTTCTCTCTATTTGATATCTTATCCACGTGGTTGTGATGCTTCCAGTGTCACATATTATGGTAGAGTTTTTATCCAATCATATTTCAGCTTGTGTTCTCAGGTTGTAGGAAATGTGCGTAGGCCTTCAGAATCCACAGAGCAGACTCCTGTATGCTGTAAGTAAACTAATAGTAAGTTGCAACAGCCAATCAGCTCTCGAGTCTGAGACAGCAAGGCACATGTATGTATCTTCTGATGGGATAAGCACCCATTACAGTTTGAAAAGGGGAATTTAGCTAAATATCTGAACTACTAGACCTGTAGATTTGTTAGCTAGGTTAGCTACCAAGAGCTACCAGTGGTGTATTCTCAAACCCACAATGGATGAAGGAGAAGAAGGGATAGATTTGGTTGGAGATATATTTGCCACGCCATTTTCAAGACCCCGCCTCCTGCCTAATGATCACTGGGTTGTTTTGCTATTGCCACATTAGTGTTTTATATTAAATGTTATTTTGCGGCTTTCATTTTTGGACAAACAACAATTACTCTTCTCCTTTTCTGTATTATGTAGCAGGAAATTCAACAATCATTTTATAAGTTTGCCTTCCCACTACATCTGCTGCTCTGCTGTGGTGCCTTTCCATGGATAAACATGTAGCTTATTAGTTTGGTTTAGAATAATTTCAAATAGATTAAGCAAATGTAGTTTATAGCAGTATTTCTCAAACTTTTTTCAGTGGGTACCACCTGAGAAAATGCTGAGCTCTCTAAGTACCATTATCATGACCAACCTAAACATACAGTAGAGAAGGCTTACCCTTTTAATTATAGACAATTAAAAAAAGGAAGCTTATTTACTCCTAAAAAGTAAGAATTATTGGTAATTGCTGCCAGTGTGATGGCCTAAATCTTCAGCCACACAAAGACGGTAATCCAACACACCACTGCATTTTTGTTTTAAATTTATTTTCATTTGACATAATTGAATTTCATTAAGTTCTAATTGTAGCACGCACATTTAGTTATCTTATGTATATTTATTTTTGTCAAACATTTTAATATTTGCTCTTTTTTGTGGTTGGACTGAGCCTTGGACCACTGAGGGTTGGGAGTTCCAGTTTGCCTTGCAGTCAACAGGAAGTGGGCCATACCAACTAGAGCTCCACCATAGGGGAGGACCAGACTGATTTATTCTATTTGTTTGTATGAATTAAATTAGATGTATGAATTAAATTTCTTTCATTACCCGGGGAAGCTGTCCACACTAGGTCGCTTAGCCGTTGAATTAAGATTTACACGGCTCCCTTACCCGGCTAATAGTTATCCGGCCACAGACCTTAAACGACGCCGGGTTAGTGTGGACGATAGGGGGGTGTAGACTAAATAATTATACGTTTAAGGCATTATCCGGCTTAGTGTGGACGTAGCCTAAGAGCCCTATGTAAAATGTTTTGCATTTTTTGGGAAATAAAGCCCATTTCTTTGGAAACAAACACTGTGTCCTCATGTCAAGCCGTCTCATTCCCTCATCGCCAGCCACAGCCAGACTGTGTGTGAATTATACATTTTTAAATTAATTTTCGTAAACAAAGTATTTAGCACTTTCCTCCAAGTACCATTTGGAAGAGCTTGAGTACCACTGGTGGTACACGTACCACTGTTTGAGAATCATGGGTTTATAGAAATGTAATTAAAGTAAATCTAACTTAGTTTAAAAATTAAAAAATTTATTTAAAGTTTGAGTTCCATTTCTAGACTGGAAGTAAAAATGTTTCTCTTAAATTGGCGTTAGAAATTCCAACGCAATGCCTACAAAATGCAAACCTGCCGACCTGTAGGCTACGTATTTTTGTGTTGCAACCACACAATTTGACATCTACGTTTGTTGGTATGACGCTGGTACGACTCATCAAAAAAACTTTTAAAAAACTCAAAAAAAGCTGCCGACCTGTGAGTTCTGCGCTAAAATGTGCAGTTTTCATGTCTGACAAAGAGGTGAAGCAGTTTCAGCCAGTCATTGTAGAAAAGAGGAGAATAACAAGTCAACTGGTAAACTTTGTTTGTGTGTCACTGACATGCCAACTTTTTGTAAATGTGAACAGTTAACGCCTAATGTTACTTTGAATGTGGATATATTCGAGCCGAAGTCTAAGTGAAAAAAAAAAAAAAAAAAAAAATATTTGCGAGGGTTTTTTTTCTTAGAAAATGTATCATTCCACTCAGAATTTTTTTTAATAATTATCAAGAGCAGTGGCCATGCTTGCAACCCTCTAAAGTTCCTCATCGTACATTTTGCAAAATGTGCAATTATGATGTGGATACAAACCACTAGATTTTACACAGAGTGGTGAGTTCAAAGAAGAAAGGTAGCAGCACAACAATTGTTTTTTTTATTTAATAATTCAAAGGCATTAAGCTATAGATGAGCAGTGCTCACGATTCCATCTATGATTAAGTAATTGGCAGTATTAATATTTATTGGTGTACAGTTATTTATTTGGATTGAAATTTGCATCAAGACGGAGGAAACACTTAGATAAGGCCACCACGTTAGCCCAAAGTATACACTCACCGGCTGCTATATGCAGTACATCATCTTAAACGACCCTGTTGAATTTGAAAATAAATTTGCTGTAATCCAACAGGCACTGGTCAGCAGATCACAATCCAACAGATTAATTTTTTGGTGTGGTAGGATATCTGAATTTTGGATGTGCCGCTGACATGCTGGGTGAGACCATCATGTCAATATAGAGCTAAATATATGAGAAATGTTTCCAACATCTTGGTGAATTTCCTTGCACAGAGAATTAGGGCACTTCTCAAGAAAAAAAATGGGTTGATCCAATCAAGAAATAGAAAGTATTAGTAATAATGGGGTCTGTGTGTTTTACCTTTTCAACAGCTGAAATTGAAATAGAAATAATACCACAAAAGACTAAGGATAAAAAAACACTGGTACTTGCCTACAATCAGGAATAGATGTGCACAAAATTTAACAAGAAAAAATATGCAAAAGAAATTAGTGTAGCTAATCTTGGCTTGAGAAAGAAACAAAGATTATGATTAAAAACAGCATACTGAGAGCCATCACCCGTAGAAAAGCCTATTTTACTATCTCAAAGATCGTCTCCTTTACTGTCTGGTTATTGGGAGCATAACTACACTCATGTATTCAACTGCTACACTGCCTTAGGTTTCCACGTTCAGCAGATTTGAGGCAAAGATAAAGGTTTTCTTTAAAATGATCGACACAGACCGTGCTTAACCATTGCTTGCTGCATGTGAAAACTTTCTGCAGTGTTTTAGTGAGAAACTCACATCTATCAGGCCTCAGATCTCACATTCTGTTAATGACCGCTCATTCTCTGTGTGCTGTTCTTCTACTTTTGACAGCTTTGAACCTGCAACTCTGTCGTCTTTGCAGGAGGTGGTCCCTGAAACTTGAAACATGCAGCTGTCCAGCCCCTGACCCCGCCCCCCAGCAGGGCCCCGACCAGGGACCCGCCGAGAGGGGTCCCCTGCCGCCGCCGCCGGGCAGGAGGCGCCTGCAGCCGATCGACGGACAATACACGCCGCCGCCACCCCGGACCAATACCCAATGCCAACAACCCCCCCCCCCCCACACACCCACACGCCAGGGAGCCACAGTAAAGCCACAGCGGATGTACGCCCTCCCCAGGCCGCGCCCAGCCAGCATCTGGACATCCAGATCTACCAGCTCCCGGGTCCAGATCCCGCCCCACGCAGAGGGCCAAGATCTGGGGCCCAGCCAATACCGGACAGCCCCCCCAGATGAACCGACCAGGCAGTAGAACTCATGGAACTGGCAGGAGCTTGGGTGCCGGGCACGGTCCCCACCGATCCACCGGACGGCACCAACCTACTTACAACCCCGGCACCCCCATAAGAGGTGCCCCAGTCAATCCAAGGAGGATGTCGGCCCGAAACAGCGGCCGCCCGACACACCGGCCCACCCAGGACCAGCTAGGCATGCACCAGGACCGAGCCGGGACCCCCGGCCCCAGGCATCGAGAGCCATCATAGACCAGCGGGCAGGAGCATCCATCACCGACGGGGAGTGACGGAGGGGAAGACGATGCACCAGGCCAGAGGGCAGCCAAACACCCAACCTGACAAGTAGACATAGACAGACAGAGACACTCATACGTACCCTCCCTCTCATGCGCACACATTCTTACATATACAGGACACACGAAAAAAGGACGCTGTACACTCATTCATACACCCCATTCATACTCTATACTCCCAGGCCCAGGGACAGACGCCCCGATAGAGAACCCTGCTCTGCACCCGGGAGACGGACCCCTTGCCGACCAGGACGGGGACAAGCAGACCGCCAAGGCCCCCACCCCAGCAAAAGTAGCCCACTAGCCTAGGTCCCCGACCAGACGACCTTCTCAAGTATTTCTTAATGAAATACTTGAGAAGGTAGTCTATAAGCATCCATCCATCCATTATTTATACCGCTTAGCCACGAAGGGTCACAGGGGGGCTGGTGCCTATCTCCAGCTGTCAATGAGTGGGAGGCAGGGTACACTCTGGACAGGTCACCAGTCCATTGCAGGACAAGTCTATAACCAATTATTGGCATATATAAAAGAAGAGAACATTTTAAAGGTTTTACAGTCCGGTTTTAAATCTTTATACAGCACAGAATCAGCCCATGAAAAGATTTGAATGTCATCATTTCAGCAACTGACTGGTGATAGTGTTCTCATATGCTTTGAGACTTGTCATCTGCTTTTGACAGAGGATCATGAGGTTTAACGTTCTCGCCTTGAGCAGTGAGGGGGGCATCAGCGGTACAGCTTTAGACTGGTTCAGGTTTTAGCTGGGCGTACACTCTGAGTCTGCCTTGGTGACCATTCGCACATTTCCACAGAAACTTACGAGTAATTTGACTGGAACTTCATGGTATGCACGTTTCTCCACTACACTGGGCCCCACCTTTATTAGAATGTCCTCAATCAAATTCATCTTCACACAGTGTACAGCTATATTGTACAGCTGCAGAAAAATGCATGGTTTTGTTAATAGTTTGGTAACAATAAAACATTGAAGTAAAGTAGGGTCCTCCTACTTTGTGCACTTTTGCCTCTTTTGCCCTGACTGACCAACTGAGATTACATGATCATGTATATATAAATCATTTAACTTACATAATAATTGTTTATTGTGTACTAGTAGTGGATGAAATTAAAGTTATAAGGTAGAAATGATATACATTTAAACAAAGGTAGAGATTTTCATGGTTATGCATTTTCATGATGTCATTAAACTTTGCTTGCATACTTCAGGCTCACAAGGAAGATAAATACTGATCTTTAGTGTTTGTCTTTACTCTAGATATTGCAATTTTAAAATGTGTTGTTTTTCATTGAAGGGTAAAGAAACCTGATGAATTTTGAAGCGTTTTTTATTCAAATATTTGAAGGTTTCCTGTTGATATTAAATTAATAAATAAGTAACCAGGAAAGCAGAGAATTTTAAACACCGTCATAACATTTAGCTTTTTTTATTTAATATATATTCATCCTTATGTTGTAAGAATGTTTGTATTGCATTTATGTGTTGCATTATTTTGGGAAAAGATTGGAATTGAATAAAAATGCATTTTACACAATATATTTTCTTTCAATGGCATTCTAAACCCTTTTGAAATTGTTATTATGTTGCAATGTATGGAAAGTGATAATGTACATACTAGGCAGTCATTTTGACATAAATAAATAAAAAGGAGTAATACATCACAATAAATACATACCATTACCATACATGCTTTAGATTATATCGCAATATATATTTGCCAAGCCCTACTGTGTACTATTCTATATCTTCATTCTTCTGCACGACTCACTGAAACTCAGATTTATTTGAGAAAAATAACTAATTTTAAAACTTGTAAATAAGAGTTGAGAAAGCTTAATTAAAAAATATCGTTTTTTAATTTCTATATTTCAAAACAAATTTGTAATTATTTAAATCGATATTTTGATTAACTTTCACCATGTAGGCTAGTTCAATGAATAGGCAGGTATAGAAAATGGGCGTGGTCAGCCTACATTGAAGCAATTTCTGTTGAGGATCAGGGTTGTTTGGAAAATATATCAGATGCTTCTTGTTCAGTTACAGTCAGACAGAAGTGCCTCTTTTACTATAAATACCCATGTATAAAAATGCAGCTCCAGTCTTGTGGCTCTTTTGATATCATCAACCAAAACATGCGCACAGTAGAATTAGGAGTTCGTTTTCTTCAGTGTGCATTTGAAAAGATTGTGTTTTACTAATTCCTGTTATGCAAATCAAATCAGCTTTTTATAACAGTCGTGTTTTGTCAGTGTTAATTATTTTTAGTGGGGGGGAAATCAGCAGACTGAAAATCAAGCCGTTTAAAACATGTTGAAATAAACATGGCAAGCATTTACTCCACAGGCTTTGTGGCTGTTTGAATATACAATAAAGTGGACCTACCGAGCAGCGACCCAATCAGGATTAGAACCTGAACCGTAGTGGTGAAGTCCCGGTAGGCTTGTACTCGGATCAGGCGTTCCTCCAGCCCGGTTCCGTCTGCAGGCGGACTGCTGCTGCTGTCCCACCGGCCCGATGCGTTCAGGAGATCCAGCCAGAGATGGGCTCCTGTGAAATTCACAGCACCGTCACCCACCGTCGCTGCCCTGATCCAGCCATCCATCTCGGCCTCACAAATGATTATTTTTAAGTAAGGTTGGAAGATGCTGGCCGCAAAAACTAGAAGAGCATGTTCAGGTCGTGGAAATTACGGTGTAGAGGAAAAACAAAAATCTACATGTGGAAGGCTGTGAATTATCAAATGCAGAACGGAGTGGCAGGAAAATACGTGCAGGCAATAATCAGAAATGTTCACAGCAAACATGTAAATATGAGGTAAAACATTTTTTAAAAATCATTCATCACAGCGCAATGTGAACCTCAGCTGCAGTTTCCGACCCACATTTTGCTGTTAGGGGATGCATGGCAGAAAATACAGGTCAATGCGAGCCATGCACGCTGTGGATGGTTGGATGGTGCTCCCTGACATCCAGAGCACCTAAAACCACACGGGGCTGCGAAATGTCCATGATCCACAGAAGATTGAAGCGCGGACCGCGCCAAAACAAAAAAAAACTACCCCCTTTCCTCTTCTAGGGAAAAAATGTGGCATACGTGCTGACAGATGCTGTAGAAAGCTGTTTCCTTACAGACTGGATGGTGTGGAGAGAGACTGCGACCGAATACAGTATCTCCCTGCGTGCGTGAGGTGAAAGAAAGGAGAGGAGAACCCCTCCTCCTGCTGTTGCACCGAGAAACTCCACAGAATCTTATGAATGACACGCAGCATGACCAAAGTGGATTCCAATCAAATTATAATGGTAAATGGACTGTTAAACACTTCCCAGGGGTTAATGGCGTTATACAATAGTTGTTGTTTTTTCTATTTAAACTCAGACTTTTCTTTAAAATCCTCAAACTCACCTTCAGTAAGTTTTTTTACAAGCCTAAACTGGATCTTATATTGAATAAGTCAGTCCATGTTTGATTGGATAAGACTTATCTTAATCAAAGCATTGGTTTACCTCCCAGACCCCATTTAAACATTAAACATTTACATATTTTTAGTAAATAAGGATTTAAGGTATTTAAGCAATTGTTGTGTACAGCCATGTTTTCTTGCAATGCTTATACTGTGTACAGCACTAGGTGGTACCCATTCCTTTTTGCATGACATAGCCTACTAATATGCCAATAAGCATTAGAAAAGTTGTTCAGATTGAAAAATTGCTATTGTTTTATGGGGGCACCCGTGCCGCCAACTTAGATAATGTCAACCTATATAAAGAGCCATATCAACGATTCCAGAATCTACTACTGCTCACGTTCCATGTAGTTTCTTACCTTTAAAAGATTATGCCTAGTGTTTTATTATAATTTATTTAGATACTCTTTTTTCAAATCTATTTTTACCTGTTATTAAATCAAGATTTTTTATTTATTTAGCAATCGTTAAACCAGGTAAAGTCTAATTGAAACTGATGTGTATTTTACAAAATAAACTCTAAAATTCTTTTACATTTACATTAGACAACTGATAAGCTTGTCTAATTTGTATTTTTTTTCCCTGTTTTCCAATGTTTGTTAGTTTGTTTGTATTTTATACACGAGATTTTAATCAAATTGTTCCTTTACAGTCATACAAAAGGCAAGGGACACGCATGGATTTCTGGAATGATCAGTTTTATCTTTAATATGGAAATAGTATATGGACTCAACTTATATAGCGCTTTGCTAGTCATACTGACTGTCTCAAAGACGCATTCTCCAATTTCCACACAAATTTATACACCTGTACGGGTCAACCTAATTCATTTAGGTTGCTATAAGGTTCAAAAATAAAAAGCAGGGGATGGGACTCAAACTCAGAAAAAAGCCTCCGTCTTCTGAGTACCTTAACTAACCACTTTGCTACAGAATAACTCAGAAAACTTGTATATTATAACAGATATGACTTCAAATATGACTTCCTGTGTTAACTTAACATGATTATAATGTTTTAGTAATACAATTCCAACCCACTTTTTTCATGAAAAAAAGGGAATTGGCAGGTCTCTATAATATTATAATAATGTTTAGTTAACACTGAAAATGAAGTCATCTCTGTTCTTCTATACAAGTTTTCTGAGTTACTGTGTAGCAAAGTGGTTAGTTCAGGTGCTCAGAAAACAGAAGCCTTTTTTCTCACTTTGAGTCCCATCCCCTGCTTTTTATTTTTGAGCCTTATAGCAACCCAAATGTATTACGTTGACCCAACGTGTTTACATTTAGTTCACTCAACAACATTCTTTATTGCTAAATAAACCCAGATCAGTTGGGTGGAAATGATTTGCATAATTTTATTATGTTCACTCAGCAAGGTTTTTTTGATTGTGCCCTAACTAATATCTTCAGTGATCATGTCAAGAATATCTGTTATAAGAACCATATCTGGTTAACACCAAAAATGCTTCCCGCAGAGCTGCTGCACCTGCCTCAAAAAATTTGAATGTTGTGAAAATAAAAATTCTTTTTATGTCACTTATTTCAGAAACTGAAAATTACAGATAATGAAAACCCCAAATTCAGTTCCTCAGAAAATTCAAATACTGTGAAAACGTTGAATATTGGAAACTTGTCATGTCACATCACAAGCTTATTTTAAGCTTATTTCAACTGAAAACATTGGCAAAAGTTTCCTGAGCCTCTAAATGGTCTCTCATTCTGGGTCATTACGGCAGAAAATCAAGGGGAAGCCTATTGACTTGACAGATGTCCAGAAGACAGTCACTGACATTCTCTACAAGGAGGGTAAGCCCCAAAAGATCATTGCTAGAGGATGGTTTTTTACAAAGTGCTGAATCCAAGCATGTTTGTAGAAAGTTGAGTGGAAGGAAAACATGTGGTAGGAAAAATTACATCAGCAACATCCTTTCAAGAATCTTTGGGAGCTTTGCAAGGAGTGGATTAGAGCTGGAGAACTTCAAGACCCGCTATGTACACATCAATCCTGCACTTGAACTACAAATCTTGCATTCCTCATGTCAATTTACTCCTGAACAAGAAGCATGAGAAGCTTTTTACCTGGGCTAATGCTTGATTCACATGTGTGCAGAACAAATGCGGTCCAGACTCCGTACGGCGGCCGCAAATAAGAAAAAAAATATTTTGCCCTATCAGAGCATTCTTATTGTCTCTGGTGCGGTGTAGTTTCAGATGTAGAGCCCCCGAGAGTCAATTTTTCCACAGGTTACATGGGGATTTCCATGAAGTTAAAGAAATTATATGAGCCAGACAGAAGGTGAGGTGTTGGCCAGTGAAGTGCAGCCGATATATTTCAAAATTAAACCTGTGTTGCACTTTTTTCCAGCTTTTTTTTTGTATTATTAATGACAGGGATATCACTTCACACTATATGATAGTTGACAGTATTTTGCAAGTATATCTTTAAACATATGTCAAAATATGTCCGTGTGCTGCAAACTACTGCTAAACATGCATCGGTTTCATGCTTTCCCGAGACGTTCCGAACCGCAGTCGTGAACTGCAGTGGGACCGCATCCGTTCCACACTAGGTGTGAATCATGAATAAGGAAAAAAAGAACTGGACCTTGGTTCAATCCACTTTTCAGAAGAAGCTAAAGTTTGTGTTTTATTCAGTAAATCAAGGTTCTCGAGGCTGAAGGAAGAGGGGAGAAGTACTGAATCCATGTGACTTGAAAACCAGATTGAAGGTTCCAAAGTCAGATATGATTTTGGACTGGTTTCATCAGCTGGTGTTGATCCTCCCTTTCTGGAATCCACAGTGAACCCAACTATATACCAGGAAATATTTTAGCATGTTATCCTTCCTTCTGCTTTCAATCTTTATGGAGCTGTTCATTTCATCTTCTTGCAGGACTTGGCAACTGTCCACAGGTGTACCTGTACATACCTACCTGCAGTGCAGCCATATTAGCACCCTCATTCAAGTCAAAACCAAAGGGAAGAAGAAATAAAATATCCCATCTCAAAAGTCTGGAAAATAAATGTTATTCAGTTATTCTATAGTACTGTGAATCCAGACTGTGTAGAGTTCCCCTGTACTGTACTGTCAAGTAGTTAATATGATATAAGCAAAGATACTCTTTATTCATATACAAATGTAAAATATGCATAGAACTATTCAGATGGGACATTTTAAACAGGAATAGTTATACATTTATACCAGTAAGAATGTCTTTAAATCCAAACACTTCAGAATGTCTGTTGAAATCTGTTGTAAGCCTTTTAAACACTTTGGGTGTTTTGAAAATCCATACTTCATCTCCCTGCTGGGATTTTTAAACCATACATTTGTTAGTGATAAAAGTAAACCACTCTATGGTATATTTAAGTGAAGGCATTAACATTACGTGAAAACACAGCCTGTTCTGTTCCTTATGAAAATTCTTAACCTTTACAAAGGATCTTCTTTCACCCTGCAGTTGTTGACTTCAGTTCACACTTCAACAGGAGCTTGTAACATTCCTCTTGGGTTTGATGAAAATGCCAGAAGTAGGAGAGGACATACTTCTGTAATGCAAAACAGTTTACGTAACAATAAGCAACACACAGTACTGCATAAAAGTCTTCCAATTTTGTTGTGTGTAAATAGATCTCCATCCATTTCTTCTGTAGGGTTTTCTTTTGACATTGGATGCTTTTTTCCACACACACCGTCTTTCCAAAGTGTAAAGATAAAAAGAAAAGTGGAGAACCAAGCATGTATCATTACTAAAGAAGCATACGAATTCAGAATATGATGTCTTTCAGAGATAGGAAAAATAGGTTTTTTGCATCTGAGATGGTTCTTTGCAAAAGTATTTATATCCATTAAGCTTCCATGTTGCAACCACAAAGTTCATGCAACTTGGTATGTGAGCAAATATGGCTCAGTGGGTAGGGAAGGTTGTGGGTTTGATTCAAGCTTCCTCCTCTCGTATGTCAATCTCGGCAAGGCACTTAACGCATAATTTCCTGCAGAGCTGTGTCTTTAGAAGTGCAACTGGTCGAATGTGTCTATAGTATGAAGTGCTTATAGTGGTCATTTAGTGTAGAACACTGCTGTATAAGTTCTTTCCATTTAAATTATTAAGTGACAGAAAATCTGAAAAGTGTGTTTTGTATTTAGTACTACAGACTTTTTGACCGAATTTTTGGCAGCGCACGCAATATTGGCTCATTATTAGGAATCTTGTTAAATCAGTCTTCCTTACATAACTTTTTGCATTTTGGGTAAAAAGTTCATTCTCTGTCTCCTCTGACTGTACACTACAATACAATTATTTATCATTAGAATTTTACAAGTGTTACTGAAATTATAGTGATTTGGTTACAATTATGAGTTAGTTTTTACTTTTTTAGGAAAAAGTAAAAGAAACTTTTGTTCCTTGGAGGCTAAATGGAAAGACATTTCTGATGAACATACTTTTGTACAGCTTGTTTTATCTCTGCTGGAGAAATATGATATGAATTATATATGAAATCACAAATATTGTCATGAGTTCTTTTTTATTGCATCAACTACAACATTTTTCATGCACGACTATATAAAATATAAATGCAGTCAATAAACAGAAACATACTTGGTTTAAGTTTAGACTGCCACTGTTTGTTACAGCTTGAAATCCCAGAAAACTACTCCAACTCATTAAAGCAAAATTTCAAAGTGTTAAACTTTAAAGTGGGAAGAAGAAAAAAACAATCAGGGCTATAATTACTATCAGATTAATTGTTTTTTTACATATATATCAAATAATCTAAACTAATACACACAGATGACACATCACAGGAGGTAAATAATTTGAGAAAAGTGTGGAAATCAACACGGTGGCTGTTTTTTTTCCTGTATGTTACTCAGTCTTAACCTGAATGTAATGCTAAAGTTGAAGAAAAATCATTTGACCTTATAGAACTTGATTTCCTCTTCTTTTCTTTGAATATATCATAAGATAATATTAATTTTTACAAAAATTGCCAACAACCATGGGTATTTAGATGAAAATACTGCATTTGTCTTGTGAGTTATATTTAAGAGCTTTCTGTGATTATTATTATTATATTATATATAATATATATATTATATTATATTATTATTAAGGCATATGCAGATGATATCAATTCTGACATATTCAGGTTAAGCCAAAAGTATCAAACCTTTGAAATGAGGAAGGCATTTAAACAAAATAGCTGGTTAGAGAGTATCTTTGTTGACCAATTGATTCTTGAAGAACTGCTGGACTCTCTGCCACAGGTCCAGCTGAGACTCAGAGTGTGCTTTTGGCTCTCCCCCGAACAGCACATACCTCCCAAACGCAGAGTGAAACCCAGACTGACAACAAGGAACATAAGGGATTTCTAAAAAGTGTCCGGCTTTAGGATAGGTGACCAGCTGAAATTACTCTTTGCCATGACGCTGAAGAGTCACAGCAGCCTGCTTGGCAAAAACAAGGCTGTTCCAGTGCCAGTCGTCTTCAGAGACGGCAAACAGAAACTGGCAGCTGGCCCGTTCGATTGGAGTCAAAGACGCCTTATTGCTTTCCAGAGAGGGGTCTGGTACGCCCTTGTGTATATCTTGATGGGCTTTCTTTAAAATTCTTTGTGACAGGAGTAAGGGGAGGAAATACGGTGTCCTTGTAGTGTAAAGGAATCACCGTATTTGCATTGCAGCCATTAATACAGACTGTGGCTGAGATCCCAGGGAGAAAGGAAGACATTGACAGAGCCAGAGCACAACTATGAGAGATGGATATGATGCCAATCCCAGGACCTTTCACCTGTTAGGAGACATAATGTGTTTGTTAGAGAAGTTGGATGTTTGGTTACATAGATTTTTTTACATAAAAAAAAACATTAACTCATTTATAAAGATGTAAGGAGGACTTAAAGCAAACAAAATCAATTAAAAGAAATATTTTGGATTTTCTTAGACTACGCAAACACAAAATTTCTCATGTGTGTTCAAATATGCCACTAACTAATATTTGGGTGAATCGCTCCTGAAATTATACTTCAATCACACACATTTAGTAACCATCTGCATCATATTTCTGGATGAATATTTCACCAGTTTTGTTAGCCAAAATGGTGAAGTCCATTTAAATTGATTGGTTTCTAGTTCCGGCTTTTAAACATAGTCCACACATTTTTTGTATAAGACGCACGTTGAGGCAAGTGGAGGCCTAGTGTTTGTTGGGTATCAAACCGGTGGATCACCCATGTCACTGTCCACAGCGAATTGGACACCACAGGCTAGAGCCAAATACTTTCTACAAAAATAATTTATGATTAGCAATTAGCAATTTAGACTGAATGCGAGGTTTTGAAACCTAAAAGCCATCCGCCAAGCGTGGTGGAGGTAACATCATGCCGTGGGGCTGTATCACTGCCAGTGGTCCAGTTCCATTGTGCTCGGGTGGTGGAACAATAAAGGAGGTGGATTTCCTAAAAATCTCCTACTTTTCCTTCTAATCAAGAGCTTAATCTCTAATCTCCAATTTATTGGTAAAATTATTGAAAAAGCTGTGTTCCAACAGTTAAACAGCTACTAACCATGAATAACTACTTTTATATGTATCAGTCTTGTTTTCGTAGGTACCACAGCACAGAGAATGCCCTCGTCAAAGTTTTCAATGACATCCTTATACGTATCCGTAAATACTGACCGTGGTAAAACCACAGTACTGGTACTATTGGACCTTAGTGTAGTGTTTGACACCATTGATCACGACATATTACTAGAACATCTTGAGAGCTAAGTCGGACTCTCTGGTACAGCACTCGATTGGTTCAAATCCTACCTTAAGAACAGATACTTTTATGTGTCAATTAGCCAATTCTTATCACAAAACACAGAAATCACATGCGGGGTCCCCCAGGGCTCCATCCTCGGGCCTGTCCTATTTAGTATCTACATGCTCCCACTAAACCAGATTATAACCACCAATTACTGTTTACTACCACAACTCTGCCAATGACACTCAGCTTTATATCTCAATGTCACCAGGCGATGTTGAACCCGTCCAAACCCTTAATAAATGCATTGAGCAAATTAACAGCTGGATGTTCCATAATTTCCTTCAACTGAACAAAAACAAAACTAAAGTAGTTATCTTTGGACCCAAAAAAGATCGATTAAATATCAGTACACAAGTTCAGTTGGTCCAACTAGAAACTACCAGCAAGGCCAGAAATCTAGGTATAATAATGGACTCAGATCTAAACCTCCAGGTTCGCATAAAGGCAATGACAAGAATCCATGAATTTATCTCTACCTGCCTTGATTACCGTAACAGTATCTTTACAGGTCTACCTAAAACATCAATCAGACAACTGCAGCTGATCCAGAACGCTAGTGCTCATGTTCTTACTAGGACCAAGCTCCTCACGTCTGGAACAAACTACCAGGAGAATGCAAAGATGCAGAGACATTGAACTCTTTTAAGTCTAAAATTAAAACTTACCTATTTAGAATCGCCTATGAGTAACTGATCCTATTATTGCTTTTTACTTGCTTGTTTTTAATTTTCATACAAATTTTTGTCTTGATTATTGTTTTATTGTAAACGCTTTATTGTATTTTAATCTTCAAAGTGACTTATGCTCTCTTTTCTGTGTTCTAATTTTAATCATGTAAAACACCTTGAATTCAATTCAAATTCAAAAATACTTTATTGATCCCAGAGGGAAATCAAGTGTTGCTGTAGCTCATTACTAATTCATTTTTCAAGAAGTTGTTGTAGAGCATGATGTCTGTGGGGAGAAAGCTTTTCCTGTAGCGGTCTGTGTTGCAGGGAAACTGAAGAAGCCTCCGACTGAAGATACTCTCCAAAAAGTGTCTTGTGTTGAAAGTGCGCTATACAAATAAAATTGCCTTGCCTTAATAATTGAAATCACTTGGTCACTCACTGGAGTGTATATCCATATTTGGTATTCTGATTCTGATAATATTTTAAAAAATAGCTAAAAATAGCTCTAACCACTTACGGGTACGGGTCTTTTAGACTCCATGAACAAGTCTTTTGGAGCAGTTTGGACAAAATAGTCAATGGTAAATGGCCTGTATTTGTATAGCACTTAGTCCCTACGGATCCCAAAGGGCTTTACATTACATTCAGTCATTCACGCACACATTCACACAGATTTTAAATATGCTTTTACAATTTTTTAACAGTTTTAACTTATTTCTGTGCATCTCAAAGATGTAATAACACATGAACAAATAACAATATAGATTTAAAAAACATCTGATGAAATAAATCTTTAAGATTTTAATATAGATGGAATGTGTGTCTTCTATTGTATTGTAATAACTCTTCTTTGTAAAGTGCCTTGAGATGACATCTGTTGTGAAACGGCGCTATATAAATAAACTGAATTGAATTTAATTATATTTCTATATCCAAAGTCATATTCTATTTTCTAGTTTTTTCACAGCTATAGCAGGATTAAGAAAGATAATGCATTAAAAGGATGAAGTGAGAATGGAAACACTATCATCACTTGTTGCTGTAATATTTCATACTAACCTCTGTTCGATTCCTCAGGTATGTCAGAGATTAATCAAAATACTCCAGTTCCAAGTGTTGCAGGTTTTTTGGCAGATCCTTGTAACGATAGTATGCCAGCGCCAGAACTACAAAACCTTTACCTGCCAACAGGCTGGCTTTGGGTTCATTTAGACATACTCCTCCTAGAGAGTGCAAATCTATGATTCCAGGAAATGGACCTTCTCCTGGAGCAAAAACAAAAGTTCTCAGTACATTAAATTATTCTAAATATATAGGTAGCCTATCATTTTCCACTGTAGATCCAATACAAAGCTAACCTGGTGGTATGAAGAGGACCCCTCTTATTTGTCCCTCCCTCAGGTATTCTCCTCATCCCCTCAATTAGGTATCCTCTCTCATTACATTCAGATGTTAAGAGTTCATCGGTATCCCCATTGAGGGCTGCTAAAGCCACCACCGTCGGGCTGAGGACGTTTTTCTTGAGGAACTTACTGTGCGGCGTGTCCGGCGCCAAGGCCCAGAACAAACCCACGGGCTCCACGCCCCTGTAACTTCCATCCATCGAAGCTGAACTGCAGAGATCCACTCGGCCTCTTTCATCTTCTTCATAAAGGGCCGAATCTTTGAAAACAACCCCTCTGTCGTCAACCAGTTTGGACTTGAGCTTCACGGTTTTGTGGGGGGGGAGAGACCTTCAACTTTTATTTGCAGCGCTTTATCAAAAAAGGCAACGGAGGCTGGGGAGAATTTTCAAGCGTGCTTGTGAGATTGCCATTTTGTTCTTGTTAGTGGCTGACTTAAATCCTGCTTCACTTCTACTGTGCTTTAAATTTCAGCTCTGATGTCACCTAACCTGTAAAAGCAATGAAAGATTAACTCAATGTCATATTCTGGTATCTGGAGATCGCTGTACCCTGCAAGGTTTAAATCTTGATAATCGGTTTTGATAGAAGTATGTTGGGCATACTGAGTTATCGTTTTGTAAAATAAATGCCTGACATTTATGTTACATTAGTGTTCATCCCATATTGAGTAATCCAAGCCCAGTATTTCTGTTTAGCTGTGTTTCTTTCCTGAAAGGAGACACTGACTGAACTTTTCCCACTAATTCTGTGTTCTCTTCTGGTTTGATTTTCCATAGAAACATTTCCAGTACTTATGTTTAGTTTTGCCTGTTCCCTGATAGAGTCCTTGAAAGAGCTAGTGCTTTTATTAAATTTGTGTTGTCTCTGTGCTTTTCTTTGCCATAGCAAATGTTCCCAGCTCATCCATCCATCAACCTCATCTAGTTACAGGAAATTACTGCTCATACTGAGGTTGGTTCTACTGGAAGGCACCTTCACTTAAATGGGAGTTGTTCTGCTCTTGCTGAGGAATTGCAGAAAAACTCAATAAATGTCAAGTGAGATAGGATCTCCAGCGACACTTGGAAATACTGATAAGACAACTTCACTGATAGACCAACTCGTTTTGCATGTAGCCTTCATCGTGGTCATTTTAAAATCAGAATCAGAATCAGAATCAGAATCAGCTTTAATGGCCAAGTATGACACATACAAGGAATTTGACTCCGGCAACTTTTCTCTCCAGTACAGAACTTAAATAAGTGAAATTAAAAAACGGAAAAAAAATAAATAAATAAAAATAAAAAGTAAAGGATAATATATACACCAAACCAGGGTTATTGTACAGTCAGTGTATACAGCAGTGCAGAGTTTTAGTTTATTGTTCATGTGAGTGGACTCACACTCTGTGACTATTCAGAGTTCATCAGAGCGACAGCCTGGGGGAAGAAACTGTTCTTCTGTAAAAGACTTACAATCACAGCTGAAGCCATTAAAATAGGACACAGAGGTGGGAATGTAAATCTTATAAGAAAAAAAAGAGAGGCATTTGGCATATTCTACCTAAGGAGTCTCTCCCCTCTATGTATGAATGAGGATTTAATTAGCTTCTATGAGATATTTTCTATTTTCTTTAAATATGATGTGTTTACGTGTCTTAAATTGTTTATACTTGGGATATTATGCATGTATTTATTTTGTTATGGAAGTATTTTAGAATGTTCTTGGTCGTAATTTGTGGTTTCCACTTTCAGTAATGAATTTGATCACTGTAAATGCTTTCTTGTATTTTAACGGGGTTTTTTGTCTTTAAATTTTAACATAATTATTGTCTTGATTATTGTCTTTCTTGTATTCTTATCATCAAAGTGATTTATGCTGTGTTCCAATTTTAATCATGTAAAGCACCTTGAATTGCCTTGTGTTGAAAGTGTGCTATACAAATAAAATTGCCTTGCCTTGCCTTTATTTTAGAATCAATGAAAGTTTTCGTTTTCACCTATATTTTTCTCATGTAATGTAATTTCAGTTTCAATTTTATTTAATTTATTTCATTTTAATCAATATCCCTAACTTTTAGGTATAAATACTCTATCAATAAATTTGAATTGATCTTCAATTCTGATTTAATTGAACTGTATCTAACTGGATGTGGATCTGATTGTATATGATGGACTTACCTTGATATTTTTAACTGTATAACATGAACTGGAGCGGTTTTGTGATGAAAACTGCTTGGCTTCTGTTAAGAATTGGCACTCTATAAATAAACTGATGTACACTAAGTTATTTGCCACATATCTGCTATCAATGTATCTTTCAATGCTATCAAATATAAATGTCTTATTGGAGCAGGGTAGCTTATACAGATCAAACATGACAGTTAACAAGAAAAAGTTTGAAGAATGTAATTATATACATGAATAAGTTCTTTGTTTTGCCTTGTGAAGTCATGAAAGCCTCATAATTCACACCAAGAAAATTAATATGAGGCTTTCAGAGACACACTGCATGTCAGCAAAAATCCTCCTTTTTTAAACAAAGCTTTTAAATAGCATGTTGCGCAGTTTAGATATGTATGTTTCTATAAACTAAGCTAGAATTGGGGGGGGGATAGTCTGGAGAAGCTTACATATTATCTGCTTTCTTTTTTAATAAATAACCACACCTGGAAAAAAAATGCTAAAAGGAAAGAAAATGCTTTTAAAGACTCCCTAGGACCCCTGTGCTCACCTTTCACCTAGGTGACAGTGAATCAGATACATTAGGATCTCCTAAGGTGTTAAAAGAGGTTTTTAAATGGATTTAACAATTCGTTTAGACAAATGTCCCCTTCAACCTATAACAGAAAAGACAAGGAGGACAAAGGATTCTTTATGGGTTTAAGATAAGCATTTTCAGAACATAAAACAGACATGTCAGTTTTAAAAGAAATCTCCCTCTCTTTGGTTATGAACTGGTTTAAATTTAGAGTTTAAGATTAAATGTGACGTTTGTTGCAGACATATTTTAAGTAATTGGATTTAAGTGTTAATTCTGGTGATAATTAGCATGCAAATTAATAACCATTTCCTACCATTATTGCATTGCTTAAAAAACAATTCAGACTTTGTATAAAATCAAGGAAGCAGGCCTACCGTCAGTGGCAGCACCCAAAATGAAAGTATATGTAGGTTGAACCTGTCTAAAGACAGATGGTGTTGGGTGTGTATTTCATCACCATATGCTGCTAGTTTGCTAAATTTTTTATATTTTTTATATTCACAGCTGATAAATATTCAATTTGAATAACTAAATTAAATAAAATGTTACAGATTTTTGTTTTATACTAACTTTACCTCTGATATCATCACAGATATTACAAACACTAATAATTAATACTTCTAGTATTGATAATTATTATGAAAAATGTTAAAAAGGAAACTGTATCAAATATGCAATGGCAGAAAATGACCAGGAGATGTCAGCATGAACTAACAGAGAACGATTGAGCCGTGGCTATTTTATGTTTAACAAAACGAATTGAAGAAAATGAGAACATGCATTATAAAAACCCACATTTACTATATTCTTTTGTGTACTGGAGATGGTCTAATTACAATAACAGTTGACCCATTCAGTTAAATATATTTTATTTCATTAGGCAAACTTGAAGAGAACAAGTCCACTGCATATTGATTTTCCACGGAGTAGATCTGTATGTGTCTTCTCAGAGGTTCTTTACAGGACATATCAAGTCACAGTGTTAATCTGGACTTTAATCCTATTACTCACTAGCGGCTTATTGTAAGGTATTAAAACCAATACAGTGACAAGGAAGAGACAGGGGATGGGAAATACATTTTTTATATACAGAGACAGAATAAAGATGAGAGAGGACTTGAAAAAAAAAGCTGAGAAACGGAGATATGCAGAATAGGGAAACATGCAAACTTACAGTAATGTGTAATTCACTGTAACATCTACTTTTATGTGATTATTACCTGATGCTTAATTGTTATTCGACATGTCATGTAGTGCAATAAGCCTTAAACTCGTCTGAACAACACCTACTGATGCTAAGGTACTAACCGTGGGGGGATCATGCTTTCCCAGTGGTGGGTTGATTTGCACCTATTATTTGCAATTTTACTAATTTTTGTTCTTGTTTTTTAAATAAAACTTTGATTGATAGATGACCCTTTTTGTATATTATACCACTCTTCTGTACCATGTATGCTATCATTAACCTATATCTCATAGCTATAGAGTTAAATTAATCAAGTGAAGTATTGTGCTGATGTATGGCGTAACAGCATTTCGTTTTAATCTGAAACAATGGCAAAATAATTGGAAAAAACATAGACATTCACAAAGCATAAACATAAAACTAAGAAACTGGTGTGATTAAAAAAAAAATTCACGAATCTATACACAGCAAAAAGTCGAGTGTTAACACTTTTTCTGGGTTTATATAGCTCCACACTCTGAAGAGTTGATTTAACATTCCTTGAATAGTTAAATATTTAACACAGCACCAGAGTTCTTTCTTTAACTCACATTACAGAGTTAAAAGCAACAAGAGGGATTCAAATTCAGCACTGTTGGGTGTTAAATGTGATCTCAATCATCACTGCAAAGTGTAAAGACAAACCTTCAAAATTAACTCATACAAGTGTATATGTAAGATAATTAGCACTCATTGGTGTACATATTGAGCGAAACCCAAATATGATATTCAGAAAGGTACAAGCAACATGTGTTTTACAAATGTTTATTTTCTATCAATTAACTTGTGAATTATTTGTAGTAATGAGCAAGAAAAAAAACTGGTGTGACACTACTCATGAAATCAGTCACTCGAGTGAAAATATAATTCACACTTCTCACAGTTAAGCATCGCATGATCATGATGCTTAACGCACAAACTCCCATGCACCGCCGTCTCTATGGTGGTGCGCAGACAATAACCGTCAAACTCTGACAACAACATAACTGAAAGGATAACTAAGGAGCAGTGCTACATGTAGGGCACAAACTATAATGTATAATGGAGAACTTGCACAATTAACCCAAACACATTACCCATAAGTCTTTGCGGTGTACAACAAAATCTATGGGCTCTAGGTGGAGCTTATTTATGTCTGGAAGGAGTTAAATTAACTCTGAACTGGCACTCTTCATTCATTTAACACCAAAAAAATAACACTTGACTTCGAATTGCAATTAAATTAACACCAATGTGATCAACTCAGACAACTAACTCCAGACATGTTTAAATTTTTACACTGAAAAGGTTGAAATTACTCAATTGGTGTTAAAATTAACTCACATTTTTTTAACTCTCATAATTCAACTCCCCAATTTTTGCTGTGTAAATATTATAGCTGGATTTGTTATAGGATGGTTTAGTTTGATTCTACTTGTGGAATAGGCTATCCTTTTGTGTTTAATTTTAGCTGCAGCATGCTGTCTTAAAACGTTAGCTTCCTGAAAGTTCCTCACATCAGTTGCTATTGCTTGTGTTGCTTATAATTCAGCTTAGGAACTTCAGAAGCTTGTTCTCCAAACTCAATGAAAGTTGAAGATATATTTCTTTATTTTAATGTTTTTTCTACATCAAATTGTAATTTCTTTTAGAATATTCCATAATGTTTTAACCATATGTTGATTTTTTTCACTATTATGTTGATTTTAGGTATCCCCTTACCCTGCAGACATAAGTAGGACATAACTAGGCCCTACTTTAGATTACAGGCATGTGCATGCCCCTCCGTCATGCGATCCGACAATTTACCAATCAAATGAATGAAATGAGTACCCAGACAAACCCACATAAAAAACTTGATTAAAAAAATGTATCTTATAGATATTGTTTTTCAAATTTGAAATGTGAGTAGTCAACAAGATATTTTGTTGGCCCATGGTGTGTTTCAGTCCCCAATCTACTTTTAGTACAAGCATAATCATTTTCAATAAATAAAAATTAGGCGATGCCAAATAAATTCTTATTTTTTTCTGTGAATTATAAAGTGACTAACTTTTTATCAGTCATACAGGGATTCTAAATGCTATGGGTGAAACTAGAGGGTGTTACCTTTACAAAGAGCCCAAATATTTTTTTTCATCTTCCATAATGTTTAATAACGGCAATATGCCTGAGTTCATATTAGATTCGATGTAGTCAAATGACCCCACTTGATAAGGGGTTAAATATTATACTTCCAACAGTTATCTTTTTGATTGCATATTAAGGGGATTTACCATGTGTAATGTTTTGTATTAAACAGGTATTTAGTTTGAAATTTTGTTTCTTTGTATTTTTCCCCTCATAAACACAGTATTTGTTCCGTCTGTTTAAATTGTTCCTTTTGTTGATTAGGTGCTCTTTAATTCTTTTGTCTCCAAACCTAACCCCTCGAGCTTTTATTTTGAAACGCCACGACACGCTTTAGGACCGCCCCTTTAACCAAGGTATCCATGGAGACCCCGCGAGAGCTCCAGGCAGGCAGTCAGCCCTGTAGAGAGTTCTCACAGAAGTGAGCGAGTGTTTCCGCTCACCTAAAATAAAGAGCTGGCGAGTCGAGGAGGACAAGGAGTGACGGAGCAGGGCAAACGGGACCTCGACGGCGAAACGATTCTATTTTACGTTCGTTTTACATATTTAGTCTGTGGGTGCCGTCTTTAAAAACGACTTTAATGCCTCGATTGTGATCCGGGGCAGAGGAGGGCTCGCTGCTGTTAACCTTTACGTTGGTGAGGCTTTTTTGTGTCTTTTTCTCCCCCCGCAAGCTAAGCACACATAGGCCACTAGGATATCTCAACCAGTCTACCATTCTGTCTTTTGTCCGTCTGAATTAGTTTAGTTCGAAACAACAAACAAGACCAAAAGAAAAGAAAATGTTAGAAATGCATGGCCAACATTTACTGTTCTGCCAGGGAGATAAAAGGGTTGTCAGTTTTGCTAGCCGTGTAAACGTTTGTCTCGAGAGACATAATGTTTTTGTTTGTTTGTTTTTTTTCACATTGACGTACTTTTGTCGTGCTTTACGTTTTTTAGGGAGGAAGAAAAACTCCTAAAATAATGTTTTTGGAGTTAGAAGATAATCATTCCGAGTAGCTGCTCGGTCCCCTGTAACAGCTGTGAGGGCTGGTGTATTGTTAACACCAGTCACATGAACAATAAAAGGTGCGAGAAAAATCTGAGGTGTGCCGACTTTATCTACGGTGAGTCAGTAAAATAAAGCCGTAACTCTTATGTTGTTGTTCGAGTTGGATTGTTTGTTTTTTATTATTATCTTCTAGTTGTTTATGATGTTGGCAGCCCACCGCACTCTTTGTTTAAATACCTCGCCGCATAGTTACACGTGTCGAAACGTGTGACTCTGCTTCTGAAACAGGTTCGATACAGTTGCAATGATTTCTTATTGAGACTCGGGTTTGGGTTTTTTTAAATTCTTTTTTTACATAGCGACCTCATCTGCAGTGTAATTTCCCACTCACTGGCCTTTGTTCCAGTTAAAAGTTTGACTTGCTTCCTGTTTGCGGTGTTTGGTAAGATATGACATTTGATATTGCTAAGAGCAGGGAAGTCCAGATGTGAAGTGTTTACATTGTGGAGACAAAGTAGGGCGGGCTTCCAAGTGTAGTGTACCTCCAACAACAGTTTGTTTGTGCGGTTTTAATTTATCAGGGACATGTGTATTGTGGGGTTTGTATTGTAGTATTTAGTTAAAATATTTAAAGATACAGTCTGGTGGTGTTTTTGTTTTTTCACCTACACGTAGGTAACGACAGTAAAAAACACACAGATGAGTGATAATTTTGTTTTTTTCCCTGGCCAGATTTGGTAAAATGTAAAGTTTTCGAAAAACACACAATTTGGCTAATTCAGTTTTTCTGTATTTGGATTGATGACATCACAAGAGGCTCTAGAACCAACCCATCATTATTGGTAAACTGTACTTTTGGTATGATCACGTGTCCTAATATTGGAAGATTATGCTGAAACCCCCAATGTGTTCTCAAATGCAGTTTAAAACCTATTTGAAGTTGATTTAAAACATCCAATTAAAGGTGTAAGAGACACAAGAGACTTTTTGTAAAAACCAATCAGTTGCTTTGTGTGATGTTACCAGAGTAATGAGTGTTTGGAAGTTTGTTTTTAGCATGGAAGGTATTTAACATGTTATAACAAAATAGCAAAAAAATAGAAAGAAAAAAACTCACCCTGACATTACCATCATTGAAAAACTATATTAGAAGTGAGTTGGATAAAAGAAATGACCAGGTAGTCATGCTAATTGGGGATTATGTTGTCCCAAGTTGAGCAAAAACACTTTTGGACAAGTTAACTCTAATAATTGACAAATTTGGACCGGTGATCAAAATGCATGGTTTAAGGTGATCTACCCATGGTTTACCGTAAGGAGATATGGTTTTATAACCACAAGAGATATCTGCCATCTTGAGGTTGTGGTTTGTGTTTGTTAAACTCATCATAGAATCATAATCTATGCAAATTGGGTGTAAAAAATAAAGTTGCATCTGATATTTGAGCATTTTAGGGTGATTGGTTTTTATTATATAATCAAAATGCTACCAGAAGAACCAACTTGTTTGTTTTCAGCTTTTCAGTGAGTTCTCTTGACTGATTATTCAATCAATTATGGCAATTTTGAATTAGTACATATCTTCTTAATGGTTTTTTTGTAGCTATTTCTGAGTTTAGAAAGATTAAGTCTTAACAAGTAGAAAAACGTAATATGGAGGATAAAAATTAGCAAAGGGAGAATTGTGTCAGTGCAACAACACAATGAAAAGCAAGTTTCGTTTAGTTTTTAAACCTGGTTGAGGGGAATTGTGGGTATCAATTGTTGATGTTATTTTGATTTTAATTTATTTGCAATCTTTACTCTTTTCCTTCTTTAATCTTTGTTTCTGTCCCTCTTTTTATTTCCTACCCCTTCCTTGCAGCATGCTGAGTAGCTGCGGGCCTTAACAGTACATAATGCTGCGTAACAAAGGGTCCTTTCTCTGCTGCCATGCAGAGTCCCGTCTCTGGGCTCCCTCCCCAGGCCTTCGCTGTGCTCCACCGGCTGCAGCAACAGCACTGGGTCCTATTGGGTGGATGCCTCCTCTCGGCTGTTTCCTTGGCACACTGAGTGCTCTCTGTTCTCGGACACATGTCTGTGCTGCTGCTCTCCTTGGCTCCCTTTGCATTCCAGGAGCCTCGGGCAGCTGAACGACTGCAGTAGCAGCCTGCTGTCTGACTGCTGGCGTTGCTGCTATCTGAAGTGGGGAGTTGCATTGATTGTTTTTTTGTTTTTTTTCAAGGAGATGAAATGCTGTATTTTTTTTACTTTTAATTTTTCTTGATTCAGGCTTTCAGTGTTTGGCTGATTACTGTAGATCTACATCGAAACATCATGTTTGGGTAAAACTGGCAGTACCAGTTTTGATTCGCATGTTGGGCAGTTCAAGCCAAAGTCTCTGAACACACAGAAGAGATAAAAGTGGAAACTGCAATGTTAACTGTATACAACAGGAAATATTAGGTATGAGCTTTTTTTCCTGCGTACCCTTAGTCAGTAATTTAAATGTTTTGGGAATTTCTTAACATGTCCTAACCAGAGAGAGACTCGCTTATAACTAAAACAAGTATGTTGTTTTATGTTTCTGAAGCTAGTGCTGTTGTAGCTTTGGGTCATTTGAAATCACCTCCTTCTCAAATATTTATGCCTGTGGAGTTATTCAGAGATGTTTCGGGTTCTAAGGCATGTCAAAGCAGCAGTGCTGTGTCATTGTTGTTAAGAATGACTCTGCAGTAAAGCTTGAAGCAAAATTCTCCTGGAAGCAAAACATGTCGATGTTAATAGTGATTCGGCACATTTTGCTTGCTGAGATAATTAATTTATTCCAGTAACCTGTACTCAGCAAATCACAGGAACTGCAAATAGTTTTTGGTTTTTTTAGCAAACTGCTTTAGCACTGACTGGGTAAGCATTTCACATGAAATGAAAAGTAATTCTGCTTATGATTTGATTTTTTTTCTTTCTTTTTATGATGGCCCCGCTGGTCAATACTTCCTTTTTTTTTTCTTATTACAAAGCTTTTTTCAAGAGCTCATTCCTGCAGCGTAATTCACTCATGCATTGCTATCACCATGCCACCTAGTGCATCTTTTCCATCCTCCACGTTTCTCCTGCAGCTTCTAGATAACACCTTCCCAAACCAAAGCAGCCGCTATGGTCTAATTGTAGCGTTGACCAGCTCATGCCCTGTCTGTGTGCCTTTTTCTTTCTTTTTTTTCTTCTACTACCTGCACTTTGGCAGGACACATTAACCGAGTTGTCCTGCCAAAAGCGGACTTGCGTCACTCGCTCCCACTAGCATGCACCACATGCAGGTACGCCGCCGTCCTGCCCATGCAGCGCGGGCGTAGCCGCTTGTGTGTGTGTGTGGGGGGGGGTGGTATGCGGAAGCACATGACCTTCAGATACAAAGCTGCAACTGGACGAAAGGCGCCGACACCTGCTTGAAAATCACAAGCCTTATCACTTTTTCAGAGCTTTAACCAGCAAGGAACTGTATATGTTAAATAACAGACGTTCTGTTCGTTTTTAGATATTTTTGGGGACATCTATACAGATTATTTTTAATGCATTCTCACTGCGTTGGCATGTAGAAGCTACCATTACTTTGAAGCTGATGGGCTTATATCAAATCAAGAGCGGGTGGCAATTATTTACCATTTAGGCTGCATCACATATGTTAACTTTAACTAGGAACTATTTGCAGCAGCTTTTTGTTGGCACCTGACTTTTCTATAAAATAATAAATGAAATATTGAGAGCTTTGTTCACTGTTCCAGCCTGCAGCTCGGCCTCTTCAGTGAACAGCAGCCATTCGCAGCTCGAAGTGGTCATGATCCGTCTGATATGCTTTGAAGCGGGGCTGAATGACAGTTCAGCATCTCACAGTTGCTCTCCAAAGCTAGGCACCAGAAGCTGCTTTGACCAATGGAAATGGGGCTGCAGTGAAAACATATCATCAGTGTTGACACAAATACTTCAGCCTAGGGCTGGGCAATAAATCAATTTATCCAATTTGCCGGTTTTGAAGATTTATTTATTTTAACCGATGCACTACTTGGACTTTCTTAGCTCAGAGTGAAATCAATCCGCCCAGGATCTACCATCTTGTTTTACAAAGATACTTTACAACATCTTTCTAGTTGGAATTTAAATTCAGTTCAGCTCTGGGACAGGATGATTGAAATAAAAGCCAGTTTTTGTCACTTTCAATTCGTTTTTAAGAATCATAGGTTGAAAAAATGTACTAATATCTAATTTGTTGTAAAAAAAAAAATCAGATTATTTTTTTTGACTAACACCTGGCTCTACTTTAGCCTTTCAGTATGATAATGTCTTCCTTTCCCTCCCTTGAGGACGTTTTAACTGCCACCATGCATGTTCTTCAGAAAATATTGCTTCTGCATCTCCCTTCAAATGTTACATTTATTTTACTTTGTGGTCTATGAAGTTGGTAAATTTAGCAGCTTTGTGAGATTTGATTTTTGCGATAAACATTGTTTCAATCTGTGCTTTTCACACCTGGATAAGTATGGAAAAGCCAAACAACACTCACTTATAAACCTTATTACCTTTTCCACTGTCTAAATGTCCCATTCATCAATTAATTCATTCATTTATTCATAACGTAAGGAGTCTAGAAATGTCTCCAATTGAAAGTAAATCTAAAATGAAAAATAAATTACATCTTTTGAATTTTGAAATAAAAACAGAATGTGTAGCATTCTTGATAGGAAGTAGCTTGGTGGATAACTTACCAAACTATCCAATTCCACTGAGATAACTCACTCCAAAAGAAGGTGAAAGGAAACTGTAGAATAAACCGATCAGGGCCTGAAATAACCTATTAAAGAATAACCTATTAAAGAAACGAAAGTGAAACTTCGGAGAGCTATGATATTGGTTTATAAGGGCTATAAAAGATACTGACAGTGATCCTAGAGCAACCAACTCCCCACTCTATCTTAATATGAACTTGTTTTGTGCAGAAACAGCCCACGGCTGTTTTTTTTCTTTACCAGTATGCTTTAGCAGTATTAAACACACCATATGGGGCTATAATTCTGGTTGGGTATGACGTAACTTTCTGATTTTTTTTATTTTTATTTTTTAGCCAAATTTGGATGTAATATAGATTGAAATCCCCCCCCACCCCCCCATTCTTTCTGCCTTTTGCCAACTTATTAGCTGCACTGCTCTGTTGTCGTTACATCATATACAACATAGTGTACTTAAGGGCTTATGCAGACGGATCCAGTGCCAAAGCAAAGATTAGGGATCGAGGCAAAATGAGAAAAGCACTCGATCGATGGGTCTGTTTCTGGTTTAAACTGATTTGGAAATCTAATAGGAGAGGAAAACGCTTATCCATGAAGTTATGGGGACTGGCAAACTGAATATTGAACTGCAGGCAGGGAGTTCTATTTGACAAACTCGTTTTGTCATTTTTCCCTTCCTTCTCTATCTCTTACTGTTGTTCCTTATGGTTACGTAATCCCGGCTGAATGTTGATGGTAATCCACGCTCTTCCTCCCCTCCCCCCGTCCCCTCCTGTCAATGTGGTTCGGACAGGTTAAGACGTGGAGGACTCTCGCTGCTGGTCGGAGGAAAAGATGTGCGATGGAATGGTAGCGTTTCCGACGAGAGCCCCGTCCTCTTCTTCTGCCGCCGCCGCCGCCTCCTCCTCCTCTGTAGCCCACAGACTGGCTGCCTCTGCGCTTCTCCTCCTCTTCATCCTGCTCCCGCATGGTCACGCCTCAGGTAAGTCAGAGCCCCAAACATGTACACATACTCACTTGTTTTGTGTGCGTCTGCGTTTCCACATGACACGCGCCGCATAACCCGCCATCTTTGACCATCCCACGCGAATTGATCGAGGCTATTTTCACCTTGCCTTGAAAGTCAGGCGGATTAAATGAGCTCCTTTCTCTACCCTTGGGGTCATTCGGGTCGCTGCGCCTCAGAGCAGCAGCTGGCCTCTCGTTCTTACGCTGTGTGAATTCATTCACTCTCCTAATGAGTCGCAACAGTTTTTCTTGGCTATTAAGTTAAACGGGGAGATGATGTTGCCTGTGGTCATGTTCCACTCATGAAGTTTGATTCATGCATGACATTTACTGTCCAGTGAGAGGTTTAGAAAATTTAACTAGCTTTAAATCTTAACTCAGATCTTTTTTTTTTTTTTGTTATGCCAAGATGTAAGCATGAGATATTATTCTGCGCATAAATCTTTAAGTTAATAGCAGTTTTTAATCAAATCAGTGTGTTTTTGATTATGTAGACTTGCAGAACTGCTTCACTTTGTTACTAAAGACCCAGTTTACTTTGTCTTTGACCCTTAAGCGGTTGAGTGTCATCCCCCATACGCACAGCCTCCTGGCATGTATCATCCAGTCATTCACGTGCACAGACCACACATCGCAAGCTTGTGAAATGTGCCAGATGTCCGTGCCGCTGAGAGCCACTGTGCCCACGACAGGGTGGTTTTAAAGAAGCAAAACACTGACGCATTTATTGGGCTTGGTTTATTTGTTTTTCTCTATTGTTTTTTGTTTTATGTGTATACATAAAAAAAGCAACATTCAGAAATAAAATGATCAGAGATGAGCGGGCGAGGAAGGGAGCTGCTGATCCGAAGCGCATCATCCCATTCTGTCTTATGTAACACATGATGTAAAGGGCAACGAGGGGCTGCTAGCGTGCTTAGTTACTGTTTTCAGCAGGCTTTAGTCATCTATTCATATCAGCAAAAATGTGTCTGCTGGGACCAAGTTCAAACAGTATGCATGAAATGGTTTTACATTTTTGTGTTTTTGTTAGGACAGCACTGTATTATTAGAAATAAGCACAGTATTATTGCTGAAAATGCTACAACAATACCGATCATTTGTAGCCCGCCTGTTTTTCACTCTTATCTGACGGACATTAAATGCAGTTAGTCCTTTCTGCCAGCCAAATATATTATACTGCATCAATTGCGACGCAACAGTGACTGCTGTTGGATATATTGTGCAGCCTTATATCTCTAGAAATTTATGCAACACTATTTGGGATGTATTTACTCCAGTATGAGTCTTAGGAAGAAAATGGTGCAGAAAAATGAAAGCAAATTGCCACCTTGGGATGCAGTTTTTACCAACCTATTACCAAACAGACGTCAGCAAAAGAAAAGAAAAGCTTAGTTGCTGTTGAAGATTTGAAAGCAGAAGTCCTAACTGGAGTGCAAAAGTAAAAAAAACAAAAAAAAAAACAATTGCAGTTTACTTTGGGCTGAACGATATAGAAAAAGAGCATATCGATAAAGGAATAGTGAATGTCGATCATTATTGATAAATACCTCAAAATGTAAATTATATATTTTAAGTGCATCCCAGGTAATTTTATTATTCTTTAGAGTACTAATTTAAATTAATAATTTAATTAATTAATTTTTCACACTTCTTTTTATCTTAACTAAATTCGTAAGACAAAGAAACAAATCAAGAGACTTGAGTAAAATCATTGAGTACAAAGAAAAGTAATATTATTAACGATTATATTATACATAATTTTTTTATTATGTTAGTAATTTAAATTAAAGGCTTATCTTGATGCTTTTTAATTTTTAAACATTTTATGACACTTTATAACATTAATGGCTGAAACATTTGGTTTAGTTTTTTCACATTCATTTCAGCTCTTCAGCTGACAACTCTGTAACAGATCCGCTGCGAGTCGGAGGAGGTGAGTCCTGGTTAAGACATCTCATCATATCATTAGACTTCTTATTGCCACATTGGCGTGGAGGATCGGTTCAAAACAGGACGTAGCCTTTACATTACACAGCCACTAACATTTATCCAGAACAACTTCCTCCGCTGCTCCCTTGCTGTGACATCTGATCGCAGCAAAGTTACAGCGATTGTTCGCTTAGGGACTATCAAAACATTCTGTTTCAGCTCAAATAATTTTATCGTTTTTGTGGTTTGAAAGGAGAGAGGGTGGCTGAAAGAGCTGGGTGGGTCATTGTTAATGATTCGTTTGGAGTAATTATTGTATTAGGCAACTTGATAGGCTATAATTAAAAAATGAGAAATGGGAAACGTTTTTTTCTCTATCGAACTTTTTTATCTACCGCTTTTTTTTCCTATTGCAACACAGGTCTATCGATCGCTATGTATTGCTATCGAATTATCATCCAGCCCTACGGTAAAGGAGCAACAGGTATTAGGAGTATGATGACCATCGTTTGAAAATGATTATCAGAATTGGTTTTATATTAGTTTACTTCTACTTAACCAGTTTTTATTGTCATATCAGATGACAAAATACAGATTTAAGACAGCAGGGACTGTAAAACAAAAAAAAAAGTTTTTTACACTCAATTACAAGAAATATAGACTTTTTTTATAATGAAAAGATAAAATATGGTTAAATATAAAAAATGAAAATTATGTGTATAGGCATGAACAAGAGGCATACCAGCAACTACACTGTTAAAAAATGTCTTGTGGGATTTATGGTGTGAACTTATAAAATTGAATTTGTAATCAGACAAATTATCATACTGCCAAGGTTTTAAAGTGCTCATTAGTCGTTTCAATCATTGCCGTCTTTTCCTCCCTCTCAGCATACATAATTTACATAGGAAATCCCTCGACGCGCCCCGTGGATGGCGAATGAATATCAGATTTCATCACCAGTAGCTGCTCTGGTACCGCAGTTGGCTGGATCAGCGTTTTCCTGGCAAGGAATTTCCTTTAGTGACAGAAACGCAGAACCAGGAGAGTTGAGCATTGTTTGATTGTTTTCAGTTCTTTCACTCATAATTTAGCTCAGTTATTTATGTCTCTGAGTTTATTGCAGAATGTTCTCCAAGATATTTTCAGAACCAATCGCTGTGCAAGCACAGTCTGTTAATCTGGCGTTCAATTGTTCATTGTCGTGTCGTCACCGGGAGCGGATTTCCTGAACTGGAGCGACTATCACGAATTCATGTTTGCGGTTGTTGCTTCCCAATAGAATTTATGTTTACATTTTGGACATGCTTCAGATGTTGCTACCTTCCTAGCGAAGCATCATGTTCACCGAAGCAGAGCTTTGATAAACAAACTTTCACTAAGGAGCACCTCTGGTTCCCACAGGATTTCATCCTGCTGAATGGATGTTTCTTGTTTTGTTTTTTTATTGTTCTTAAATGGTTTTCCGAGCATATCTGACATCCCCCCACATAGCAGTTTGGCCGCATGGAGCTCAGCTCCTAATATGGTGTCAATTTCTTACAGTGATCCTTTGTGGCGTGTTTCTAAGGAAGTACGCCCAGACAGTGAGTCAGAGCTGGAAGAGTAAAGATGAGAACTGTAACACCAGAGAGACTATTTACATGATCTGCACAGCGTGTTTTCTGCTTTAACATTGTTCCATCTGGTGAGAAGAGCAGAAAAAATAAATAAAAATAAGTTTCAAACCATCTTTCTGTAATCAGTTAAACTGAGAAGTGTTGGTTTCTGAAACCCCGTTGTTCTGAAGCCGAGCGTTAAAAGTGCGAGGAAAGGAGTAGAGATTTCCCATAAAGAATCCTGCTGTGTTCCCTCTATGCGTGACGTTCATATACATTCATTCGTGGGAAAAGGAAGTGGTATAACAAAAGGAATCCTAGGATGAAAAAAAAATGCAGAGGGGAAGAGGGAGGGGGAGATGCTGCCTTTTCCATTTCTTGGGCGTTTTGTTTTTGATAGCTGGAGTTGTGAAACATGATGCAAAGTTTCTCGGCCTCATCAAAGGCGGCCACATGAACAGATTCTTCTGCTGGTCCATGAATCAATGTGTTGAACCCATCATCTTTTCTTAGGGACAAGAAGACTGTTGTCGCTATCATAGCATCGCTGGTCTGACCACAGAGGAAAATATCTGAGTGTGCCATGCCCTTCCTCTGGGATCTCCTGTGATCTCTAAAGTATGCAGCCCCATTGACCAACACAATGATCTGCACACACGTGAAGAACTAGTTCGGCTTGGGGGGTTTGAACCTTTATTTGTTCTGGACGATTCCCTAAGGTCCTATTAGCAAGGCACTTTGAAGAGCAGCAGGGAGCTAAAGCAGAGCATCGACTTCTGCCTAATATGTGAGAACAAACGGTGCATTTAGAGGATGTAGGAGGCCACAGTCGGCTGTGTCTCCAGCATCAGAATCTAGGTCTGTTAACTTAGTGTTTCCATGAGCCAGCTTTCCGTTTTTCCGCTGTCTCAAAAAGGCCTCGGCCTTTACCTAGGTGACCCCCCCCCAAAGGACATTAGGAGCGGCACGCTCAAATCCATCGTCCTTTCTCTTTCATTACCTCCGTGTTTATCGCTTGAATCAATCTTTTGCTCTCACCCTGTGCCGTTTAACTCAAGCGCCTGAAGGCAAACTTTAAACGGGTCACCAGACGAAGAAAAAAACAGATGCCGCAGTGCGGACAGGTGAAGCAGGGGGCATTTCATTGACTTTAAAGCATTCTAATATTAGAGAAGATCACAGATGGTCTGGATTATTGTTGGCTACACGGTGCTGCTGCACAGCGTGGAGGCACAAAGCCTGTAGGCTGTTATTTGTACCGTTTTGACTCAACCTTTTGCAATGCTGCTTCTTGATATCCTTAACACACATTGTGCTGAGTACTGTTTTATCACTTAGCTTATTTGGAACATGAGGTTTGTCCTTTGACACCTGCTGTACTATAAAAGTTAATGAATGTTTGAATCAGGAAGAGATGGCACCAGATCCACCGCTGTAAAATCTGACACAAAAATAGGCTTTATGAGCAATTTATCCCCCCTCTACTTATTACTTCCTTATTAAATAATAAGTAATCCATCTCTATAAATAAATACATAAAAAACATATTTTATCTTTGACATCAGCCATGTTTGGCAATATATCCATTATATTGATTTATCAAAGTTTTCTGTTCATGAAGAATAAATTATTGGACTATTGTGGTAAAAAAAAGCCTACCATGTTGTTTTATAAGCATTTTTTACTGCATCTGGTTCTTTGGACTTTGTATTCAGGTCAACTTCAAGAAGGGACGATGGAAATAAAAGCAAGTTTAAAATGATATTTTCTATCATTTATAATCTCTTTTTAAGAATATAAAGGCTCAGGAAGCAAATCAATTCATATCATATGTTAAATTTAGCACAACGATTTTGTTGTTGATTTAACTTCGCCCTGCCCTAACCTCCTTCAAATTTTTCCTAAAAAGTTGGATGATGTCTGATGATGAGTTCAACTTTAAAAACAAATCCTTGGGTCAAAATGACGTTCATATATCTTCAAATACTACCAGGGAAATGTTCATTAACAAAAACGATTCTCTTTTTTATATTGTAATATATTTTGATATCGGCTGATATGAAAAATGGTATTGCGATAAAATATTTTTCCCATTTTGCCCAGCTGTAGGCCTCAGTAAATAAGTCCTCAGTAGCTGGACAGTACCATACTAACGTTGTGAAAGTCGAAGTGAAATAAAATTAAGTCACATGGGATTTGTGTTAGTCGGCTACAAAATAATCTTTTTAAAATATATTTTTCATTGTCCTTAAACAATATGTTGGGATTTGGCTGCAGATCTGAGACTTTACGTGAAGCCCAGGGTTCTAGCTTTGTATTCATCAAGAAAAAAGGTTAGTTTTTGTTTCAAACATTCGGTTCGAGATCAGTTGTCTTGAAATTGGAATGACTTGGAAACAACGATTAGATTGGTGGTTTGTAAATTGTTTTTAGTTTTTTGTCTGGGAAGCGTTTGTTGTTGTCTGGTGCTGCAGGCAGTCGGAATGATTTCCAAAGGGCCTCATTGAAGGGACCAGCCTGCTGAGTAGAGGACGTCTCAAACTAATGAGCTGCTAAATATATCCCCCAGCCTCTCCTCTCTTCTGCTGCTTTCACTTCACTTATTTACATCTAACACCAAATTAATCACTCCTATTCTTGAATTTTACCTAAAACCTTATATCTGTCTTTTTACTTAAGTATCCAGTTTCCTTTTTCTCTCTGGTCTTATGTTCTTCTTTTTTCCTGTCTTTGTAACGTTCCTCTATCTAATCGCCTCCTTTTTTTGTGTGTTTGTGTTTTTAGACCCACCGGCAGTGTGGGTTGTTTTGTCGTCACACGGTTAGTCAACAGCAGCATCCTGTTCGAACAAGCTCGTCGCCTTACACATGAGGCGCAAGGCATCCTACACACATGCCTGTCGGGGAGACGTCCAAGCGGTCTCAGACTGCGAGCAACCACGGCCAGAGCTCACCACGCTGACGCACGGCGGAAAATATCATCTGCCCAGAAGGAAAAAGACGCGTTTTGTTTTCATATCTTATCAGGATATTACTGCGCAGCTTAGTTGGTCATTGGCTACAGACAGAAAATGTGCCTTTTGGTGAAGAAAATCTGTCTGGGTTGGACCAAAACGAAACAGCTGCTTGGTTATCTCCTACAGTAGTACAAAGTTAACATCCATTCAGGCCTCAGCTTGCCTGGCTGGGGGTAGAGTGGAGGTTTGGCAGCAGCTTTCAGCTTACCAAAAACGTTTTTTTCTTCTTCTCAACTTTCTCTTTGCTAGATCTAGTCAAAATCCTTACATAAGAAGCAATTTTAAGATTTGAATTTTTTTTTGGAAACTGGAAGGAAACTGGAAGGAAAAAAAATATCGGGCCGAGTGGCTGATACTTTGCTTAAGGGCTGGGCTGGGCCGTACATGTGCTATCCTGCTCCATTTATGCTGCCTGTTTTGTCGGGTCGGGTCGGCGTACAGCTTTTTCATTTAACTCACTGCATTTCACTTGAAATAGCTCCCTGCGTTTGTTCTGTTGAGGCCATTTCTTTTTGAGTACACGGTTAAATAGTGATCGTGATTAAGTGTAGGAGAAAACAATGACCATTTCTGGTTCTCACCTGCTTTGCTTTTGAAGCACAGTTTCAATACAGACTAATTTCATAGTTTCCACTTTGACTTTTTTATTACTAGTATGAGGCCCTAAAAAGCATCAGTAATTACTAATGACTCTTGCTCTTGTCAGTCTTTAAACTTCAGAGCTGAAGTATTATGAGGACAGTAGCCTTTCCTCCACACTGACGCCCCCTCTCCCTATTGCCTCATCTGTAAACAGAACCGCAGCAGCACCGATGGTCTCTTTTTAGGCTGGCCGTGGATCCATTCCGATTATCCTGCCAGAATCTTCTGCATGCTTTCGTGTACTGAGAAATGTCATCAACCTGCAGCGTTTTTAAAGCTGCAGCCAGTCGTTGGAGAACTTTAACTCCTATTTTCTGAAAGGAAAAACAAGTTTAGTAGTTTTTTTATTAAGTTATTGCTTTTCTTTATTTACCGACACTTACTCACTGAATGTTTAATGTTTGCTGGATTGTTTAAAAACTTAAAATTGGTATTTATTTGATCACAGGAGTGAAATGTTGAGATGTGTAGGTTTTGATTTCTGCCGATTCTGGGAGATTTGTTTTGTTTGTTTTCCCTAAGTACTATTAGGTATAGAAAAATGCAAGGTTTCTGTAGAGGGGGACCTAACGTTAATAGTGTAACATCGTTTCCCTTTTTACAGCTAAAATATTAGGGGAAAAGTCCAGACGGGCGTTTTAAGGTCTGAAAGTTTAATACGGTTTTCCCCGGTGAACTGTAACTCCACCCAGTATTTCCTCATTGAATTATAGTTACATAATGAAGTAACCCATATCAATATCGAATCGTAACAAATTTGATTGGATCATGATGATCTTTTCTAGCTCTTGACAATCGGAATTGAATCGATTCCCAGCTCTATTTTGGATCTATAGATGACCCCCATTTATGCACCAAACAGCGTGTCTGTTAACAGTATCTGATTTATAATTGAAAATAAAAATCGCACTGAAGTTTAACACAGTGATCATTAGTTTGAACCACTCAGAAGCAGCAGTTTCATCTTGTCGTTATTGCTAGAAATTTCCTGTCATGATGAGAACTTAGAAATATCATAGCAACATTGAAATTCCAGTTATTGATGTCTATAATCCCTCCTAAAGATGGTTGTTCTCTCCGAATTATTAGTTTTTACAATTTTTCTCCACAGTTGAACCCATGAAAGCTTCAGCTCATGTTAGGGCTGCACGGTTATGACCAAAATAATAATCACGATTATTTTGATCAATATTGTAATCATGATTATTAATCACGATTATTCATCCAGACTTGTAAAATATCTATTTTTATTGCAAAAAAATAAAATAATGCAAAAAAGAAACCCAACCTGAAAACAAACTCCAAGAATTAGAGTAAGTGCATTTTAATGGAAACAATTACAGCTTATATAGAAAAGGCCTAGGACATTCCCTGCATCCGAATCCCTAGTATGTACTACATGCTACGTAACAAATACTACTCGCCTGTTGATATAGTAAATACTGCGTAGCAAACGAGCGAGTAGTAGATATGAAATCAGACTTATTGTAATAAAGTTTTTAGAAGAAAAAAAAAGAAATCAGACGTATTGCTCCACCATTGCGTGTCTTTTGGATGTTTATGTTACGTTCACCTGCGGTCCTGCCATCCACTAGTGGTTATTTTATCTGGTATAACTTAACTTAAATGTTTAATCAGCTGTCAAAAACAATCACAGTAATAAATAACATCGCTACATGTACATTTATACGCCGAAATTGCGGCAGTGTCAACGGTTGATAGTTCGTCTGTAGCCAATTTTAGCTAGGTCGCTATGCTACGATTTCGGGGTTTCCGCTGCATTGTGGGATTGCGTAGCGTCCACCGGCTGCTTACTGTGGCGGTAGTACACATCCAGGAACTTTATACCTACTTGTCAGATCCATACTGGAGAGTCAGATCTAATACATCGCTCGCATACCGCTTTTCGCCTGCTACGTTGTCAATGTATTCTGATGCAGCCATTATGAGTGCTGAGTGGCGTAGGTGTGGTTTTTATTTGGGCAGCTTACTGAAGATTTAGCCATGTGTTTGCCCCCTGGTGGTTGGCAGACTATTGGTTGAGGCAGAGTATGATGAAGAGGCACGCAGTGAAGCTCGCGTTTTAAATGTAAATATCGTTGACGATCAGGTTCATTCAATTGTGGCCACCAAAATCGTGATCACGATCAAAATCCGATTAATTGTGCAGCCCTAGCTCATATCGATAAATTTAAAACAAATTTGCTTGTTGGGCTTTAACTACGATCCAGTCATAGCCATACGGTTGCATAGAAGAGACTGTAAAGAAGCTATAAATACTTGTATTTTAAATGATTATTATGCTACTTTCTCCTTATCACAAGAAATACCATAAAATATCAGGATAACATTTTAAATCCATAACAGCCCCCTCTGTTGTAAGGGTTGATGATTTGGAACATCTCTATGAAAGTAACCTGGCCATCGATGAGATTAACTGATTACTGTGATAAAAGAACATTTTGTTGCAGCTGTTTTTTTTATTTTAGTTCAGAAGTTTGGATGCAGTTTTCTGTTTTGGACTTGTCCAGTTGGACTTCATGCTGTGATGATGGACAAAAGAGCTTTAACAGGGACCACTTTGTTGAAATAATGTTGGGAGAACAGACTGTAGATAACAATTTTTAGTCCCTTTTTTTTCTACCCTACCTGTGCCTTTACTCCTAAACATCACCATCATTCAAGCTCTGGGTACCAGGGTGGCGATAAGCTGACTTTCGCCTTCATCAAGTGTCCCGTACCTCCTCTAGCTGGCAGCCGCTGAAATATGATCAACCCACAGTTACTTTGACAGTTTTTCATTTAGGGGGGGTTAGCTGAGCACATGCATATGTGTATGTGTTTGGGAGGGGTCCCACACGCTCTTTGTTTTCTTGTGAAAGCCGAGAGGCAGGAATGTCTGCCTCCCAGCTGCCGTCAGCAGAGGAGGTAATGGAAGAGAGAAGAGGCCGCTCGCTGTTCGCCACCCCAGAACATCCTCCCATCTGTTGTTGTGAGGGTCGAGTGTGTGTGTGTGTGTGTTACATGTTTGCTTGTCTGGGGGTCACAATGAGCCCCGCGTGCATATTCAACCCTTCAAATGCAAAGTTGTCCGTTGTCCTTTTTCTGAGGGACGCCGGTTAAATCTGTCACTGTGCCCCGTCCACGCTGAGCGAGGACAATGGGGCGTGCGTTTGTCACACGTGGCTTGCTGAATGTGTTGGAACAGCAGGGGTTGGACCGAATAAGGACGGGGAGGGTCTTTCCTTTTTATTCCGGGACATCCATCTCTGGTCGTTTGCTCACGTTTCGCAGCCTCGCGTTGCAGCTGCAGGAAGAGAGGCTCTATAAATGAGACCTCTGAAACCTGCTCATCCTCACTGGATGGCTCCATGTTATTAAAAGGAAACTGGTCACTACTATGGAATACTAACATAACAAAAGGCATGCAAATAAACTGTCCCCACCGTTTGATTTTTAGGTTTATATCATTTTTACATTCACATACAAAACATACATTAAAAAAACTTGACTGCTTCTTAAATATTGAAGATTTTATTGACACATTTTGTTTTAATATAAGAGCTTGAACCTCCAACACACTCCTTTCTTTTCTTCATGTTTCCCATTATAAACTTCTGTCTTTTATCAGGTTGCTCAATCTTCTCCCAGAAGCAGATTTCTGCAGAGCGTCACAGCTTTGTTCTGCATCATTTACCACCCTGCAGATTTCGATGTCTCAACACCTACCATTTTGTGGTTATTGTGTTCTCATTTCTTTTTCTTCAGCATGATCTGTTCGTACCCTTTCCCTCTGACTAAACACTCTGATGTTTCATCCTCTTTCCGTCTGGTGCGGTGAGGTTGTCCTGAGCTGCTACAAGCTGAAAGAATATGAGAGAAGCAGTGAGTAGGGGTTTATAGATTTGTTTTTTTGTTGTTGTAGATATTACATTTTGAAGTTATTCCAAGAAGAAAATTACACTGCAAGTATCACTCACACACTATCTGTACTGTGTTGCAAGTCTATGTGAGTCTTATCGGCTCAAATTGCACCTCTCATTGCTTGAAACCCTGCTTGAATGCCTTGGGTGTTCTGTGATATTTGAGTTGAAGTGAGATGAAAAAAATTATTTAAATTGCTTGAATCAGATATACACACACTAGTGTCACACAATACAGCTTTGGCCACTCTGGATATTGAGTTTTTCTACATTTAGATCTTTAGGATTTAGCTGAGCCCTGTGAACTTCTGATTCATTATATTGATATGTTGCCATTTTCCCCAATTTTCTTCCACAATGAAAAAAGTTTGGTGATTGATTAATGTATATTAAAATATTTTTTGCATCTTAAATTCTTCACAACAATCAGCCCAAAGTTGTAGGTGTAGTTCTCTGCTTAAGTAAAATAACAGTAAAATCAGTAAAAAAAAAAAACAGAAGAAGAACAAAAAGTTATAAAACTGATGCTTCTATAAATTAAAATTCGAACTAAAAGGACTGACAGCACAACTCATGCACTCCTTTTATAGTAGATTTTGTCTTTCACTTATTTAACTACAAAGTAATCTTAAAGGGCCTATATCATGCAAAATCCAGTTTTTGGAGTTTTCAACCATCTGGGTATTACATTTTCTCATTAAAAAACCCCACCACAGTGGTTTTTGGCTTAATTCAGGCATGTCTGAGTAATCCTCCTTCTCCTAGAAATCGATTGAGTGTTCAACTAGTGACATCACTAGTTTATTCTACATTCCTAAAGAACGGCAGCGGGGGGGGACAGAGAAACAAGTCGTTTTACTTCGAGGTCTTCTGGCCCAGAAGTTAAAAGCTGTAAAATAGCATGATTATACTCTTGATTTGTTTCTGTGTCTTACAAATTTAGTTATGATAAAAAGAAATGTTTGAAAATTTAATTAATTTAATTCTTAATTAAAATTAGTTCACTAAAGAATCACAAAATGACCAGGGAGGCACTTAAAATATATATTTTACAACTTGTGATTTTTATCGCTAATTATCTATATTGATCAGTATGACAATTCCTTTATAGATATGCTCTTTTTCTATATCGTCCAGCCCTGGTATGCATGGGAAGGAGAGCATGTTTTCAATTTTGTTTCCTGGAAAAAAATCTATATAGCTGCCAGGTCAAGCTGCATTTAGGGCGTATATAACTAGGGATGGGAATCTTAAAACATCTCACGATTCAATTCGATTCCGATTCTTGGGGTGACGATTCGATTCAGAAACGATTGTCGATTCAAAAGCAATTCTTGATTCAAATCAAATTTTTTTTCTTAATCAATACTCTTTCATTCATCATCTGTGTTTGTAATACACACAACTTGATCTGCCAAGTGTCTGTGATGAAGTGAAGCTAGCCAACGGCGCATCAGACCTGTCAATGCGACGGTGGCCGTTGCATGACAAACACTACGCGAAGCGAAAATGTTAAAAGGTTCAGAAAACATATTTTTTGAGAATCAATTCTCAAACATTTTGGATCGATTCTGAATCTTGTTAAATAGGAATCGAGATTCAGACGTGAATCGATATTTCCTAACACCCCTATATATAACTAGCTTTTAGTACGTTTACCATGATTAGTGAGGTTATTGCTAACTCATGACCAGAGTTCCTTTTTTTTTTTTTTGAATGAAAACATATTCAGTAGTTGACTTTTATTTATTTTTGATTGTATTGAAGCTGAACAAACTAAACAGAGAATTTCAATCCAGTTCTGAGGATGGTGTCATGGGAATCCTTTTTTTGACTGATTTAGTTAGTTACCCGTACTCTGTACATTAAGTTAAAAATTTCTGCGCATTTGTACAAAGTGGTCAGCGGTTTAAATACTAATCTGTCAAAGTGACAGATTAGTATAAAAATAAAAACGGTCAAATTCGCATACTATATGGTAATCGTGATTGTAAAAAATAAAACCCAAAATATATTGTTTTCTGTGCAGCTTTTGTTTGACCAATCGTCATTATATTTTAGTCTTAATTTTCCTTTTAACTGTCGGCCACTGTACATGAGTTATTACACTGTTTAGACACACTAAAGAAAATCAACAACTGAACTTATTCAGCCATTTTTTTTGTTTAAAGGTTTCTAATCATAGATGAGAATAACACAATCCCCAGTTTTAATCCCCTTTTAGTATTTACGGCAAAGCTTATCTTCTAGTTGCAGAAATTAGTGTGAGTGCTGTTATTTATTTTTTTCTGACACCAGCATACCATGGGCTCCGCTTAACTGTACTACACTCTAATAACAACAGCTTGCTTTAAAAAAAAATCCCATGGATTAGCCGGAAAGACGAGAGAACGTAGAAAAACAAAAACATCCTGAACCCCCCACCCCCCCACCCACCCCAACAACAAAAAAAGATTGCAGTTTCTTTTCAAAAAAACAAAAACAAATGAATTGGGTTGAAGCCGACTAATGGACAAAACATTTATCAAGATCACGTCATCATCTCTTCAATTTATTTCATTTTTCTTGTTTTGTTTTCTGGCTTAATCCAATGCAGCTCCTCCAATATTACATTAATTTCCCCAAAATTCCCCCACACCCAACACATTTAAGCATGCACATAAAGGAAAGCACACACCCTTTTTTATGGTCTATTGTATAAAGCAACATAGCAGCTGGCTGAGTAAGTAATCGGTATCTGATTTGCTATAATGTGCTCCCAGCCTCTAATAGAGAACAATTAGAAATTTAATTTGCCCGGGCAACGATTGCTAAAACCCACATCTTTCTCCCCCCATTTTCTTTTTTTTTTCACTCCACCCCCCTTTCGCACTTAGCAGACGTGTGCCATTAGCAACAGATGGGAAAGGGGAGATATTCACAGGCAGTCCAGCACCTCAGGGCTACGAAGGGGATTTTGATCCACCCCCCCTCCTCTTGCGTTGGGCTGAGACTCCTTCAGCACAGCTTTAAAGCTCCCGTTGTTGGCGGATTAGGAATCAGATTCACGGGTGATGTGTCCAGGCAGAGTCTCCCCTTCATCGTGAAGTTATTCTCCTAGATCTATAATAGTTTAACCTCTGTAAATATCTACTGCATTTGCTTCATTATAGCGACTTTCAATAGCCTGAAAACTTTTATTCCTTTATTGAAACTTTTTTTTTGTCTTTCATTAGCTTACACGGTGCACAAGAAATTCTGTTTTAGTCATTATTGTTTTTTCGCATTTCTTAAAATTTGCTCTCTCTTGCAAGCCTCTGATAACAGCTTGTGTTTTTCTGTGACTCATTCCCTCCCTCCAAACCACAGAACATTCTGTACTAAAGTTTGCTTAGGCAATGCAAATCAGATTGCTCGCTTGATCTTTTTATTTTTTCTATATTAACTTTTAGGCTAATCGAAAGTGAGGCTCTCGGCTTTCATCTCTCCAACTAAAAGAATCTGTCCATTTGTACCGTCCGCCAGTGCTAGGATGGGTTTCAGCCTCACCTTTGATACCTTTGGTATTGGTTCATGCTAACCTGCCAAAACATGTTTCCTTGCAGCTTGTAATTGCTCGTGCCCAATTTGCTCCATGATGTTCTCATATTTTAAAACCCTTATCCTCCTCCTCTCTCGGCCTGTTGTGTAATGAATGGCAGCATCTCTCCATTTATTTTCCTCTAGAAATTACTTCCAATTTTCTTTATATCTGTCTTCTCAATTTTCTCCTTTTAAAGGCCAAGCAGAAAAAAATGAGCTGTGTTTCAGGTTCTCTTTATGTTTGTGAGTGTCTTTGTGGGAGAGGAATGATTTTATTTTTAGCTGGATTATATTTAGAGCCTTTGTTTTCTGTGTCTATTTTTACACAAGCTGTGGTGTACCTGGTAGCACCAATGGCGATTAATTCTCACTGAAACCGTTGAATTACCTGCAACAGCTTCAATCTGCTCCCAACAATGCATTGGTTCACATTTCGTGTTAGAGACTTAGATGGAACCCAATAAAGGTGCAATATGTACGAGTTTTTTACAGTGAAATAATCACACATCTGTCTGTCCCATTCATGTTGGAAGAAAGGATACAATGAAACGGATTTCCTTCTCTGACGGTTGGTTTTATAAACGCTGCTGTGGGACGTGGTCATTGTTTCCGATCTGTCCCGCCTCCAAACTTCGTTGTTCTGGAGCCAATCACGTGAGCCCACTAGGTTGCCAAGTCCTAAACACAAACACTGTGCCGCCATTTGTAATTTGACACCGACCAGTGCTTGAGGCTAACGTCGAGCTAACGATGATAGCAGTAAATTAGGAAAACATATTTGGCTCTAAAAATATGTCAAGCCACCTGTTTTCAATATATTTTTTTTATTCCCAATTTGAGAAGCATTTACTTGTTTACTAGCTGTAATCGGTGTTTGGCCTTCATGTGCTGCCCTCCGGATTTCTGGATCTATTTATCTTCAACTTTAAGATGGACATGGGGGTTATTTAAGATTTTATTTTAATATATTTTTTGGTTGGCTAATAGTAGTAAGGCAGGTATTTTTTTTTTAACTCATAAATCTCTTTAGTTTTTGACACTTTATTAGCAGTACTGAGGTTACAGAACAGGTTTGGGGGATAAGCCTTTCTTCTAGTCAAACTCATTTTAATTCGCTCTAATTTTTATGCATGTGTTGAATATTATTACACTCATTTCATCTGTCTTTGTCCCTCAGAACAAGAGCTATTCTAAGAGGGGGGGGATGATTAGTACCATTATGACTCATCTGTCTACATCAGCTCTATTGACTGCCATGTGGGTCACCACAAAAGATAACAACAAGGGTTAAAGCTGCTGCCCTAAACTGGCCCCTAAGGCCTGTTTTTGTCCCCTCCTCCCTCCCAGTCAGGGGTAATCAATTCATCACCTTTACCACCTCCCATTACCTCCATCTTCTCCTTAGAGAGTCTTTACTCTCTCCCCGAAGCCTTTCAGGGAGCAACTCCTCTGATCATGGTGTCAAATAACCTGAAATGTGGATGTGCAGATGGTGTTTGGGTGTGTAAGTCAACTGGAAGGATGTTTGCGAGTACAGTAAAAGATCCAACTTTAATATTTATATATTTGGTATTGTTTTCCTGTGTGAAGCACATTTTAGGGTCACATCTAAGATCGACCTAACACTGTAAATTAGTTTTTTGAATTAGAACCTGGTTAAAGACCCGTTTCTTTAACAATGGATACAATTATAATATGTAGAATATTATTTAATTTAAATTCTTACTTTACACTTATAAAAACCATTGTAGCAATAATGGAAGCGTAAATTATTATATTTAGTCAACTAAGTATAATATTTGATTTAAAAAAAAAAGAGCACTCATAAAATATATTTTGGTTACATTTTGTAGCCCTACAATACTTTGAGAGCTTTGGATGTGATATTTTGCTCTGTTGCCATATGCCCCAGCATTTAATAGGTGATAAAAAGCATTTTGTAACCAGTCCAGTCATTCTCTTAGTCTGACAACAGTCTGTTTGCTTTAGTTTAGCATTAACAGCTTGTGTAAAAGTAATAAAAATGACTCTGTAATGATCTTAATTATTCATGTTGGCCTCAGTGATCAATTGTAAATGACAATAATAAGTAACACGAATGAATTCAAAGGATCAGATGAGAAAGTTGCAGAAGTTCAATTTCCTTCATTAGGCACTTAACTAATTGAAACCAGGGGTGTAAAAACTCTGTACAGCTCACGCATTTGCATTTACACAAACTTACGTAACATTTTGCAGATGAACAAAAATAATGTCTTCAAGTTCGTGGTTTTTTAAAATTAATTCCATATCAGCATGTAACTAGGTTCTTCTGATGGAGCTGTAATAACCTTGTGGTAGCTGATTGTTATGTTCGTCTTAGAACCTCTTGAATAAACGCCTACAGTCGTTTGCAGCACAGTTCTGTAACACACCCACCGGTGTCAGTCTTGTCAGCCCTGGGCGTGCCTTTGTTTGTGGATGTTGACTTTGTTTCCGTGTGTGTGTGTGTGTGTGTGAGTGAGGGAGAGAGAGAGAGAGAGAGAGAAGGCTTCACACATTTGAGTGTTTGTATTTAATCTTCTGGTGCCAGCTTAAAGCGTCGTTTCTCTCTGGAGATTAGAGGACGTCTGAGGCTCTACTGTGGAAATTGTCTCTTTTCGATCTGTAAATACACATTGATGTGGGGCTGCTTGCTCTGTTCCCATTTGTTTGTGACAGGCAAGTTGTCACAGGTTTCTGTAGAGAATGGCTGATGATTTTTATCGTCCCGATTCAAGAATTAATTAAGGGAAGGTTTATTTTTAGCGCTTTTAAATTAAAAGATTACTATACATTGTTTAACTTGATCACACTGAAAGAAAGAAAGTGCGTCGGCTGCTTTACCTTAACTTCCATCAGGTGGCACCACAAAAGTTTGACTCGAATTACTGTCTGGGCCCTGGGTTTCTCCAAACATAGTGTTTATTTACTTCTCGGTTTACACTGGCACTGCTTTGTTGTGTCAGATGTGCTGGATTTGGATACTCTCCCCTCGCCAGATTGTAGCTTCACGTGTGTGTGTGTTTAAACGGGGGGGGAATTTTTCTCTCCCCACCATAAAACGCAGGCTCCACAAGCAGCTGGCACGGCCCTGGAAGGTGGATCAAAACATGATTAAGTCTAGGCTACTGCCTCATCCTGTGTTCCTTGGCCGGGTCGGATATCGAAGCCCGCCATTAGCGCAAAATAGATGAACCCAGAGTAGCATCCAGCCCTGCTGCCAGATAGGACCATTACTAGTTTGGGGGAAGAGGACGGTTTAATGAGCTGGAGCTAATCTAGAGGAATTAGATCTATATTGAAGCTCACTCTGACATTTAAATCCTCGACCCAGCAGCGCGGCTTCCTCCTAAACTCGTCATCTTCATCCAGTGTTCCCCTTTATCTGGTGTGAAATGCAGCAGAGTTTCAAGTAGCCATATCATTGGGCTTCAATAATCTACTGTATTTGTCAGCAGAGTTTCCCTTTTGAAAGGTTGTTTGACCTGATGGCAGCTGCCTTTGGGCCAAAGCAGACGTTTTACATCAGCGTAGCGAACTCACAACAGAATATTAATGCAGCACTCTATTAAACAATTACTGTTGTCTACACACTGAGTGGATTGTATGAGGTATTTAAAAATAAATACTCATGGATATCCAATTATAAATTGAACAAGGCTTCCAAAGGTAAACAGTTTGTTTCTCCACTTGGCTGCTACATAAAAATCTCTGCCCAAATTAACAATTAAGATGCACATCCTGTCTAGAAGCAAGCTAAACTCTGATTACTTACATGCTCCATAATTACTTTTTTATCTTGCATTATTAAATATGGATTATGATCTCAAATCGGCTGTCATGCTGTAACGGGCGATTGGTTTTACGAGCCAGAGGAACGGGGGGGGCCTCATGACTTAATTGTGTCCTGTTCAGATGCAAACCCACCATCAAAACCTTCGAGCAGAGAGCCCATAAATATTTCCGTCTCTGTGCCTTTCAGGTTGTGCGCCTCCACCAGGAGTGAAGCATGGGAGCCTGCTGAACCAGACCGAATCCAACCAGGCCTCTTATCCTCCTGGCTCCCAGCTTACATATGGCTGTGATCCAGGATACACCCCAGATGGACCGGCTACTATCTTCTGTACCAGCGATGGAGCTTGGTCCCGTCCACCTCCAAGCTGTATCAAAAACTACGGTGAGTCTTTATTGCTGTTTTCATGTTGATACGTTTAACAATTTAGTGCCTGGCTACAGTATACATACCCATTAAAATCCTTCTGTATTATTTCACAATCGAGTAGCTACTTTTCGAAAAGCAAACTTTTCGACAACAAATTAAGTAATTGACATGATCGTTTCTTTTTTTAAAAGCTTTGTTTTCCTCTTAAAACGGTTGCTGTACCTTTCCCTGCTTTGTCTGCGTTTCTGCCCCTGACGCATATGCTCAGTTGTGGCAATCGGGGTCAGCTGTGGCGTCATCAGAACAGCGCTATCACAGGTATCATGGTGAGCCGACGATGGAGCTCTAAAGTTCTGGACGTTTTTATTAAATATAAAAAGAGGCACGTATAATTCAAAATTCATAAGGTAGTGCCTGCTTTCCATGGCAGTACAACAGTGTTGCTTGAGCATCTTAAAAAGAAGCCTATTGTTGCTGACGACGAAGAGGGACAGTCTGCTCTCTAAGCTAACTAGCTTGTTAGCTGATAAAATTAGCATCAACAGCAGGCTGATGTCCTCTTCCCCTCTGTCCAGGGCACCCGGAAGCATTCATTGATGGATGAAAATGTCCAGCTTCTCTTATAAGACTTCCTCTACGGCCCGAGCTGCCGCCTTGAAACCGATTCTGATCAGTTCATAGACGGAACAGACAGCGCCATGCTGCTGCTCTATACAAGACATCAAAGCGCAGGTGTTGGGACAAAAATTGTTTTATCATTACATTAAAATTACATTTTTAGACTGACGTTAGATTTTAAATAGCTGTGGTCAGGAAGGATCTTTCTTGAAGGATCATTCTGTATTACGGTGGTTTTCATGCTGTTTTATTGAAAGCTGCAACATCAGCGGTAGTGGTGGGTAATTTCATTCCCTTTATCACACGCCATGTTTCTGCTGTAACGCTAATGTTTTATAATTAGTTCATGATTGTTAAATGAGCTGTTAATATAGTCATTATTTTAGATACTACATAACACTCAGAGGTAACACGCTTAAGCTTGGTTTATGCTTGACGCATTTACATTCCGCCCGGAAATGAGGCGTGTAGAACCAGCCGAGACGCCTTCTAGTAGCATTTATACTTTTTGCGGCTTGTCCCTGCTGAGAACCAATATTCTTGAAGACTGTAGGGGGCGGCCTAGAGCTTTACCGCCTGCATACAACACTACACCATGGTAGAAGTAGTAATCACTGTGGTTTACAAGATGGCGACACCCGTGAGCTTAAACAAAGCAGAACTTTTGTGTTGTTTACCTAGGAAAAAAGATGAAAAAGGAGATGGTCCACTTGTCCATTAAAACACAGATGATCACAGTGATCTCTATCGGCCGAATCATAAAGATGTCTGAAGCTCCGGCAATAGGAGCTCTTGCCAGTCTTCCATGTTTTTCCGTTGTTACAAATTTCCTAGGTGCGTGGTGCAGAAATTTGGGTCTCCGCGGTGGCCGCGCGGAGAGGCGTGGTTGCTGAAATGATGTAATTTGGCTAAGTGGAGCTACGTGGAGCCAGGCAGACCACGCGGATGCATCAAGCATAAACCAAGCTTCACATTAGAGCAGCGGCATGCTGCTGCAATAACGTACAATTAAGACAGGATCCGATTAGTCGAATGTTAAAATAATGTTTTGTGGCAGCTGTACAATAGAGCCACAAACTTTAAATTATTTTATGTAGATCTGTAACCGTACATGTATTGTGGTTTTTGTGGTACAGCACAGAGGCGTTCAGAGTTTCTACACAGAGGCATGACTGGGTTGCACTTTAGACAGCAACACGTGCGACTCTTTCATCAAATACAGTACAGCCCAGCCTCCTGGTAGCTGAAGTTAGGACCAGTGACTCTTTGAACTGAGAGCAGGAGCTTGAATGCATGCTTCTGTTCTCTAAGCCCCCGGTTTTGGAACACTTTGGCTTCCCTTGTGTGAATGAAGCGTTTTCATGTTGGCTAGTTACAGACTTCCAGTAGCGTTGGTTGTTACTGACAACGGTTAGCTTCCCTCTTTTGTGTCGTTCTCTTAACGTACCGATAAAGGACAAGCAGACTGGACTGTAATAATTTGTATAAAAAAATGTTTGTTCCAGTTTACATTTGCGTCGTCTTGGAAGAGCTGAAAGCTAGACAGAAGGAGCATCGCCCAAACTACAGTGTCCAACATAAATACTAGAATAAATTAATAATACAGTCTTTTGTTTTCACACATACAAAAGGGTATGAAAGGGTGAATAAAAATGTAAAACATGAAACCAAGAGAAACTTGGGATTAGAAGCAGTAGCCTCTCAGGAAAAGACATCTCTGCAGTGTTGATTAAACCATTACAATGTGCTGTAATTCCTCCCACCTCACCTGTTTAACTAGTGCAACACCCTTCAGATGGCTCTGGTATCAGCTAAACCTCCGATTAACTAGTTACCACTGTTGGCACAGACTTTAGGGCAGTCTAAAATATTCATTTCATATCCCAGATTGTCTTCACTTTGCCAGTAAATAAGAATTCATGCTGGGGTTTCCTAAAAAGAAAACATTTAAACTGTTTATTTATTTTATATTTCATTACATACATTTTTAGGTTTTCCTAGAATATTTTTAAATGTCATTACACAGAAACATTCTTTTTTTTTTTACTTTCTTCCAATTCTACCGTAAATTAGCCGAACCATGAAATTGAAACAAAGGTACATACCAAACAGATATTGAGCGTAATGTTACACCCTTAATTTTACCTCAATTTTCTTTAAATAACCAGCACAAAGCAGGGTATAATTATGAACGTAAAGCCACACAAGGCAGAAATTTCATTCCACCACCCCACAGTACGCTACGATTACATTGACAGAAAGGTTTGTCCTTGAGAGTTAGCAGGGAGCGCTGTGTCATTTTAGGTCAACTCTGAGCTTTGAAGTCTCTCCACAGGTATATATAATGACAAACGTATTTTCTGGCCACAGTATTAATCAAACATTTCATCTGGCTCTCCACAGTGTGTTCCCCACCTACCGAGCCGGAGAACGGAGGCTACCGCTGTCACCCGACTCCCTGCCACCGTCTGGTCCACAAGACCGTCATCGAGTATTTCTGTGACGAGGGATACACGATGAAGGGAGATTACAAATACCTCACCTGCCTTAATGGCGAGTGGGACAATCCCATGCAGATCAGCTGCAGACTAACACAAGGTCTGTTATCCTATTATTTTTTTTTTTATTATTATATTTTTTTTTAACTAATTTGATTAGAGTTCTTTTAGAAGGGTTTTTGGTTCCTTTTTTTCCCCAAATCATTATTTTTAAATGGTACAATACTTACACCTCCGTGAAGTGCAAAAATTCTCTGACATGAAACAGTTTCTTTCCCATACACAATTTTCCTTGTTTTTCCCCTTTTTTTAACTTTTACTTTACCAACTATTTACACGTTTATCCCTGTAAAGTAAATATATTTACAGAGACAATTAAGGAGATAAATTTTGTACCAGTTTATGTTAAGAATATTCTGCTTCCAATTTGACCAGACCTAAGTAAACCTTTTAGTTTGTAATCTTAAGGAGAAAGTGATTTTATTCCATTATATAAATGTCAATGACTATGTTTTAGAGTTCCAAAAACTGCTAATAATTGCTGGAGAAATGTGATTATCTTTAGATTTTCTAAATTACTGGCTTCGATTTTACCAGTTTACATATTGAAACTGTACAGATTGCCATAAACTCATTGTGATTTTTCTTGTTTGCCTGTATATATTCTCATAAAACTTGTTAAAAGTCCAGATATCTCTGGAGATTTGAGCACGAATCAGCAATCTGTTAATAATTATTTTCCAATCTGTCCTTGTGGTGTCACTCAGATAAGGAGCCAAGCTTACCGTTGGGGATGCCAGCTCTGTCCATCGTGTTGACCACAGCAAGTTCTGTGTTGCTCATCCTGCTCTTAGTGGTGCTGTTTGTTCTAGTACAGCCAAAACTCAAGTCCTTCAATCACAACAGGTAAGAACTAAGCCCAGACATCAACGTTTCTGCATTATCGTTTCCTCATACCACCAAAATAATCTGGTTCCGTACAGTAAGAGAGACAACACAGGCTTGAATTTCCTTCTGTATCTTATTCTACGTATAGTTAGCAACTACTCTATTTTTTTATTTTTTTTATCACTCAAATACGTGAAACTGTAACATCGGAACCACATGACCTACGCCTTGGTGAATTAACCGGTTAACCACAAGTTTCGGTTGACTCTCGTTGTGTAATGCAGCTTGTTCTGCAAGCTTTCGTTTCTGACATTCTTGACAAATGAAAGTAAAAGCATTTAAAGATTTAATTTAATCACATTAGAAAACGGTGTCTCCTGCGCTTATGTGATAGAAAAGCCAGGATGATTGGATCTGATGCTCATTGGCAGTATTGGTAATTGTGTAACAGGCCAGATGGCTTTGTGCAGCCTGTTAAAAAGAAACATGCAGTCAACACTAATCACTCAGATTTTCCTGTCTCTTACAACACATTAGGCCTTAACCCATAGCTGAGTTTTGTATTTTGTTCCAATTTCCGCATTAAGCTTGTAACCATTTTGTGGATCTTTTTGCTGATTAGGAGGGAGCAGGGAGTCTCAGGCCAGAGCAGCTCCATCATGGTGGAAGGTGTTCAGGTGTCACTGCCCTCCTACGAGGAGGCCGTATATGGAATGGGCGGGCCTTGCGGAACGTCTGGTCCGTCCCCTTCTCCACCGCCACCTGCAGCGTCACCAGAGTCACGTGTCCCCATCGTGCTCTCCGAGGGGCTTCCTCAGGGAGCCACAGGGGGCCAGAGCTCCAGCAGGAGCCGCCAACACAGAGAATTAGACTTCTGTCTCCCATCAACCTCATCATCATCATCGTCCTCCTCCCGCCGTCAGGCAGAGACGGTTTTGGTTCATCAGGCCCCCTCATCCTCTTCCTGCTCTTCTTCGACTTCGTGGGCCAGAGAGCAGCTAGCGGGGGCGTGGGTCGGCCCCCTACCTCTCCGTAGAGACTCTGAGAGCAGCGACCAGCACAGTCTGCTCTCGGTCACCTCTGTAGACGAGTTTGCTGACGGTAAGAAAAAGGGCTCTCCCTCTAAATCTTTTCCGAATATTTAACGATACATTACGTTTTTTTATGTACGCTGGTTGGTTTAAGTATTCAGCCGTTTTGAGTCTTCAGGGTATGTCTCAGCTAGCTGTGGTCATCTAAGAACAGTGTGTCTTAACCAGGGATCCACGGACCCCTAGTGGTGCATGGTGTAATTGCAAGGTGTCCGTGATCATAAAATCCCCTGACATTTATAGAAATAGAGTATTTCACTTAAATGTGACCGAAACCTTTATCTACCTAAACTACAGAAGGTAAAATCGCCTTCTTTTTCGCTTTCACAAGTGTAATTCATTGTACAGGTGCTGGTCTTAGAATATCATGAAAAAGTACAAACAGATTTTTTTATACAGTATTTTTCAGGAATTTGTAAAAACATAAAATGTTACATATTTCTGGTATGTATAAAGTTTTTTGCTACTATATTTGAAAGTTACTATAAAAATATGCAGGGGGTCCAGAAGCCTTAAAAGGTGGAGGACCACTGATCTAGAGATTGAAAAATTAGGCCCATTATTCTTTGCAAAATAGCTCAAGATTAGTCCAAAATCCTCAATCTGTTTTAATCGGATTTTATGTGATCTTGCCAAACATTTTTTTACTTGGACTTTTGACCGAGCTAGTCTACCACATTCTTCTTTATTAATATTATTATTCCTTTATATAACCAGGTTTTAAAAAGTGGTTTTCTTTTGGCGTTGCGCTAGATTTAGCTCCATCCATTTTTCTTTTAACTCAGCCCAGTAGCTGTTGAGGAAAAGCTCCCCCACCGCATGATACTGCCACCACTATGAGGGTATTGTGCCTTGGATGATGTGCATTCTTTGTTGACTTCAACACTTTTCTTGTTTTCTTCCTTCCAATGTTCAATGTTGACTTGATTATTTGCTGTAAATTTAGTTTTTAGTGTCAGAGTATAGGGGACTTTGTAAAAATGTCCTGCACACTTTCAGATTTTTTTCAAAAGACATTTGATTTGATTTGATTAATATGTGAAAATGGCTGGTGGTATATGAATATTTTTGCAAGTGGATCTAACTTGAAAGAAAATGTTTTATTCAAATGCACTCAAACAAAAAAAATTCTGGAAAGGAAAAGTAGGACATTTTACTTTATTTTAGGAATACACTGATATTGGTATCAGAGCCGATACCGTTCTAATCTACTCGTATCGGTTAGTTAACCATTAACTAATAGTGGGAAATATAAAAACTATAATTTAGCCATGGGTAGAGATTTGGACCATACAGCGGTTATGTATTTTGATAATGTCATCAAGCTGTGTCTACATGCTTTTGACCAGCTCAAAGTCGTTTTAGGAAAGCCTCGCCACTCTCCTATAAGTCCTATTGTAACGAAATTTGGTTGCAGTTCCACCAGAGTTCCACTGGGGGCGATCACCATCAGTGCAAGATGAATGGGAGTCTATGGAGCTAGATGGCTAAATTTGTCTTTCACCCCATTGCCATTGAGAAATCTAAGATTTGATTATAGGTTTCACAAGTTCGACATGGGTTACATGAGGAAAGTTGAATGAACGAGTACTTATGTGCTTTCGTTTTCTTACAGGTTGAGTTGTTGTTGCCTATAACTCGTCTGATTACAACCAGAGGTACAGCTTGACGGTATCGTGGCATCCGAAGCGATACCAGAATATTAAAGCGGACTTTTTCGCCCAAGTTTTTTTTTTTTTTCAACCTAACAACTTTTTTGGGTTCCTAAAACTGTTCACTGCCTATGGTTATCTATGTAGTTTGAAGTTTAAAAGGAAAAACAAGGATTGCCGTAAAGCAGTATCTGGTCGTACGATGTGTTTGACATCATTGACATTTTAAAGTACTTTTTTAAAGCAAATAAGTGACTCTAAAAAAATATAACACCCAACAATATGTAATTTCTTTTCATCTACTTTTGAAAAAAATATTCAATTTACCAGACAAAAAAAGTACATACTGAGAAAAGTGGATTTTTAGGGGAATTGCTCCATAGACCTCCTTTCATTCTGCACTTGTCATGAGAGCGCCCTCACATGGAACCAGAGTGGAACTGCAACCAGTTCAGAACCCGGAAGTACCAAGAGAGTGGGAGTTCTTTCTTTATTAGAATTTCTTTGACCAGTTACACAAGTATACTGATGTTCAGTGTTTGTCTTCACACTAGATGTTGAAGTCGTTCTTCATTTAACTCAAAGGAAATTAGTTGAAGTTGAGACATTTTTAATTCAAATATATGCAGGTTTCTCTTTCTGCAGTGTTAAATGCATACATAAGTAATCAGAAAAGCAGACAGTTTTGAACTTTATTTAATTTAAAATAAACTCATCGTTATGTTTTTAGAATTTTTATGTTGCATTATAGATTTCTTTAAATGGCATTCTAAACCTTTTTGAAGTTCTGCTGCAATGTGTCTTGAAAGTGAGAATGTTGATAAGCACTCATTTTGATATATACTGCTAGATATCGTTAACGCACATGCTTTAGATAGTATCGCAGTATAGATTTGAGGCAATATTGCCCAGGCCTACCATGAACTGCAGTTCTTTCACAGAAAATTGATATTTTTCATTTGAAATTTTATTTTTGCTGTAATTTTTTTCTTTTTTTAAATCTAAGTCATCACCGTTTGTTGCAACAAGCAGAGAAGAAAATAAAACCAGTCAGAATCATGAAATAATTTTTTGTGTAGTATCGGTATTCCGTATCAGCAAGTTGTCAGACCCAAGTATTGGTATCGTATCGGTTCGAAAAAAGTGGTATCGTTGCATCCTTGCTTTATTTGTTGGCAGAACCTGCAGAGGATGTCGGGATCTCTTGTTGAAAAAGGCTAAACTAGAAATGAAACGCATAGAAGCACTACACAAACTGATGTAGCGCATTGCACTCATTTGACTCTTCTGTTCCCCTGCAGATATCCCTCTGTTGAAGGAAGCATGAAGCCTGTGGCTCGCTATCAGCAGCAGCAGCTCCCTCCCCTATCTGCCGCCGCTGTCCGGAACTGACTGTGGCTGTCTATTTTACTCCCCAACCCACAACACCCCTCTGTCCTCCAAGCAGCCAGCAGCAGACAAGTGACTCGAACAATGGTCACCCTCTTCTGCTATTGCCATCTTTAAAGCAAAAACCAACGACCAGTACCGATACCGCAACATAAGCGACGATGGAGCCCACAAGACTGAGGAAAGGCCAGATGCATTAAGTTGAACCAGTCTGACATAAATCCTGTAGATCCTGTGAATAAGAGGAAAAATTACTTACTGAGTCAGGATTGTTTATCATATGTGATGTATTCCCACTGCAAATTGTTGTTTTTGTTGGGTTTTTTAAAATATTTTGGGGGTAAAAGTTTTAGACTCTAATCAGGAACTTTGACGATAGAAAAACAAAAAAGTTTGATTCACTTGTGATCTTTCGTCTTCCCGCTGTACTTGAAAAGCCGCGAGTCACGCCCGACTTTCCTCGGGCCGTCTCTGCGAATGCTGCATGTTGTTTTTCAGTTTGATGCCGTCACGGCGCACTGAACGAAGCATGAAGCCTCCTCTGTCTCTCTCTCTCTGTGTTCACCGCCGCTGTCTAGCAAATAGATTAGCAGGAGTGGCAACCATGTCTTGAAGGCTAAAAGCGGCGTTTCATTAAGCACCATATCACAGCTATAAAAACAGGCTCCTTCTTCATTTGCTGCTGCAGAATTTAGAAGGCGCTGCTTCTGTTGCATGAGTGGGATGGATTTGTGTTGTGGCTGCGCATATTTCACTTATTTTCTTTTTTTTTTTTTGTACAATGGAAAGGGTGACACTGTTTTCTGCTGAGCTGTTGTTGAAACGGATGATCGGACAGATGGGGACGTTGGGGCTTTTAATGATCTTCTCATTTAATTTTCTCCTCATTGTATTTATTGTTTGTGTGTGACTGTTTTGCTTTGGGTTGCTGAATCTGAGTGTGTGTGTGTGTTTTTCGTGTAGCCAGGCAGGAGAGAACATGTCCTGATTTGGTAGGCCTTGATGCAGCCTTTTTCCAGGTTTTCTTCTCCTAAGATTGAGGCTGGCTTGACACTGTCCCAGTCTTTCACCATAGGAAAACATCCCTCCCAACACTTTTTCTTTTTAAATAAATCACATGAACAGAACGGCTTCAAATCGGGCATTGAGTTGCAACACAATATGGGTTTTTATTTATCCACGCTCAAGCCTCTTTCCCCCTGTTGAATGGCTGTAAAACATTACTCTCCTTAAAGGAACTGGCTTCAAGCTAAACTAAAGAACTGTTGAGAATTGTGGAAACACACTGCAACTGGTTGCAGTAAAATATTTTAGAAAGGACAAAGAAAAAGCTTCCTTAGAAAGCAATATACCCCCTCGCCCCCATCACAGACACTCACTCATCCATCGGCAAGTGCAAAACGAAGCGGGAAAACATGTTCTCCTGTTCGAAGTCATCATCTGTTTTCATTACCACACGAAAAGCTTAGGCGCTTGAGCCGGTCACCGTGGAAACGGCATGGCTCGGACAAATTTTGACGATTGCTTTTTTTGTGTGTTTTGGAACTTTGAAAACACACAAGATACACACGACCTAAATATCTAAATGTTTGTTCTACTTTTCATTTGGCTTCTGGGGGGGTGGCTGTCGTCGTCTGGCTACAGTATTCATGCAAACAAAATGTTGCCTTAGATTTGTACGTTTTTCTTTTAATGTGTATAATCTTAAGCCTCCGAATTGATTGCTTTTACAGTTTTTTGCAACTTCTTGTTTTCCCCAAATTGCCTTATTCTATTATTTTTCTATGCATAAAACAATCTTTATTTATCAATAACTTCTGTTGTGGGCACAAATAAGCGAATGTCTGTCCTCCCCACTGTTTGTTTTCTTTTTCTTTTCTAGCAACTGTGATCAAGATTACGACAATATAAACAACAAGCCTAAAAGCACCTATATTTCATTACCTTTTGGCTGCTTTTGCAGCAAGGCATCGTGTTTTCAGACGACTGGAGGGGAAATAAATGAGCACTGTTGTACGGTGCTCCTTCTGCAGATATAACCGGTTCAGATTACCCATCTGGATTCTTAATTTCAATGCTTTAAGCTTTGTTTTGTTTTTTCTCTCTGTACATGGCAGTGGGTGTGAAGATAGTAATTTAATATTTGTATAAAGTTTAATTTAATTTTACAATGTGTATATAACTTTCTAATTAAAGCTTTCTTTTAAATGTGGAAGGAAATGTGCACTTTGTTCAATGTTCTATTTATTCCTGTTTATTGCGCTTAAATGTTAATGAAATATGCTTGCAGACATTTTGATATTGTGCCACTTGTAGACCCGTATTGCGCACCAAATTTTTGAAAGTATATGATATAGCAAGTATTTATACCCCTATAACGGCTTCAGATTTGATCAAGGTACAGCCACAATTTCTTATGGACTTGTAGACTTTCAATATGCAACTGTGTGATTTCTCATCTCAAACAAAAGGAAGGCACAAGTTCTAGAAAAAAAAAGTGTCTAATTCATGTCTGAAAAGTGAAAAAATGAAAGGCGTATGTGATCATCTACGAAAAAATGACATAAAACCATGGTTACCCTGGATGAGCTGCAGAAATTATCAGCTCAGGTCAAGTCCTACAAACTACGTATTTGGCAAAAAGAAAGTCCTTTCTGAAAGAAAACAATGGTAAATAACATTTGAAGTTGGTCATCCGCCATTGAGATGAGATTTCAAAGACATAGAAGGTCCAGAACCGAATATTTTACCCTAAATGCTGGGTTGGGATGGAAAAATAAGTCTTTGTATCACTCTGAAGTCACTGTTTTCTGTCAGAGGCTTCTTCAAAACTACTTTAAGACAGACGACCACAGAAGGTCCATCCTGCCCAGAGCCATGGATTTTATTTATTATATCAGCATTTAGCATCCCTTTAGGATTTAAAGCATTTCTCAATTGAACTGAATGTGTTAGAACTGCCTAGTTCTAAAAAGAACATAAAATCTGTAGCAAAACTTTAAAACTGATGTTTGCTTAAACAATCTACAGTTATGCAGAGGAATGGACAAAAATAAATATATCCTCCCGAAAAACAAAGAAAAAAAGTTTTTCCCATCTTTTTATGTGATTTCCTATCTATTTAGGACTAAAATAATACATTTTTATTGTTTAAAAAAAAAATTATTTTACATTTTGTCCAATGTAGTGGACAACAGGAGGATTTGGGTCTAAATACAACTGACTTTAAAGGGAATGAACAGCATCGGATGACATTAACCCAAGAATACATTAAATATGATCAAGAAACAAAGTTCCCTTTTTTCCCCACAAAGCACAAGCTACTTTCCTCCCTCCCTGACTCTTGAGTCTGTCACTTTGTCATATTCTTCTGCTGCTTCTTCCTCTCCATCGTCACCATCTTTCACAATTCATCCTCATCTCAAAGTTGCAAATCTGAAACTCCCTAGACTCCTCCAAATATAAAAAGTAGATGGAGGTGAATAACAAGGTCCACTACAAAGGACACAAATGAATGCTGGGTCACAGAAGGATAAACTTTTCAGGTTGTACGTTGTTATTCCAAGCTAGAAAAAGTCGTTTTTTTTATCTTTCACATGAATCCCAATGACAATGTGAATTAATGTTATTAAAAAAAACCTATGTTCTGAAAAAAGTATCTCCAGGGAGCAATCGATACTTCACAACATTCCTCAGAGAAATTCATAACTAATGTAAAAGTATCATTGAAGACCATAATGTTTAACTAGCTCTCTTTTTTAGAGAACACAGCTCTCTTAACCTATTTTCAAGGTTTATGGTGTTTGTACTGAAATATTTCTTTCGGTTCTTATGTCTTTTGTGTTGAAAAAAACACACAAAAGCCATTGTTTGGTTAAACACTGTGGTGTGTTAGTGACACCCAGTGGTCAAAAATAGAACAACACCAAGTAAAGCGTTTGTGACGTCTAATTCGGGAGAGTTCGGAGTACGTTTCGGGTTTGTTCGTGTTCTGCAGTCTGTTCTTTCCCCATTGGTCACGTGGTATTTTTTTCTTTAAAGTGACTCCGCCTTAAACCGGAGAGGCACCATTTTGTTTTATTCTGCTTAACAGTCGACGGTTGAGAGCATTGAAAGAAAGAAAAGAAAATTAAGCAGGTGTAGCGCTACGGTCATCCTGCGGTAGGTACATCAAATTAAATCGAACACATATTTTTACTATAGCAATTATGCATGGTTAAGGGAAGCGTTATGTATAGTTTTTTTTCCGTTAACTTGATGCATTCGCTTGTAACAGTAAAGGCCCCGCCATTGACTAGCATATGGAGCATTTGCTAACGAGGGAGGAAAAAGGCTAATGAAATGTTCTGGTTGCAGTTAATTAAACTAAGAAAACATGAGTGGATGTCGGATCTTCATCGGCCGCCTGAGCCCCTCGGCCAGAGAGAAGGATGTGGAGAGGTTTTTCAAAGGATACGGCCGCATTCGGGATATTGACCTAAAGAGAGGCTTCGGCTTCGTGGTGAGTCACTGCAGTGGAAAGTAGGTCACGGTGAAACTAGTGTTGTGAGCCTCAGAGAATCTAATCAAACTGGGCATGAATTATACCCCAAATTTAAATCGTCCCGCCAATTAGTATAATATTTGACTTGAAATTATGCATTTCGGCCCCAAAAAGAGAGATTAAATATATAAAAAAATCGGTATGCTTCTCTGCTAGCCTGAACTAGCACCAACCAGACATTACAAAAGAATCTCAAACAAAACTACTGTACGCCCTGGGGTTGAGCAATAAGCCACGACGAGCTCGACCAGCCACGTTGTAGAATGTCACTTTTGCTACGGTGCGATACAAAAGTTTGCGTTTTATGAATATATTTTTATCCATTTATTAGGAGTTTGACGATCCCAGGGATGCCGAAGATGCTGTTTATGAACTCGATGGCAAAGAGCTGTGCAATGAAAGGTAAGGTTTGCTGCTTCTTATAAAAATTGATTCAAGCCTCAAAATTGTTTGCCACATTTCACAGCTATAATAGGTGGGAGAAGTCCAGACAGGCATTTTAAGGCGGTTTCCCCCAGTGACTGTAATCCCATCTAGTGTTGAATTACATGCCCATAATTTAGCTAATGGCTAAAAAAGAAAAGAAAAAAAGCTTTTATCAGTATCTACACCAGATGGGATCAATCATCAAGATCTGATCCAAACTCTTTAGAATCAAATTGCTTCTTGAAATTTGAATTGATTCCTATCTCTAGTTATAACTGCAAACTTGGATATATAATTTAATGGTTTCTGTAGAAAATGTTGTACAAAGTGCAAGGAAAATTATGTACAGCTACAATAGTTTCTACATATATAACTTGGAAATTGTGGTGTCTGTATTAGCTCTGTCTGAAATCCGATCCCTACTCCATTCAGAATTCAACCCTTTGTTGAAAACGGTCAACTTTTTAATGTTTTATTAAATTTATTTATTTTATATATATATATATATAATCACTTTATTTTTTGTGCTGTTATAGACTATCAGCATTTATAATAGTTTCGATCTCACAAACTACTAACTGTAATGCTAACAGTGGTTGGCACCAAATCAAAGGGCCAATCCTACCGTTTTGCCAACTTATTTTGGTAAGCCTCTCCTCTGTGCGGGGGAAAATATGTGTACAAAGGATGAATTAATCGTAAATGTGCAGAGCAGTGGGTAGATGAAGGCAACAGGTGAAAGAAACCCATATGTGGTCTGATTTGAAAATGAAACCACATAGTCTGTAGATGTGTACTATTTGTGATTAAATATGCAAATACAGACCACTCTTGTCCCCCCACAAATATTTGCAACTCTTTCTGGTCTAGCACATTAGATCCTGATTAAAATACTCTTAACCTGTGACACTATTGAAAATATTGAACCATATAGATATTAAAAAGCAGTGTTTCTGGGTGTGTTTGTTTTCCTTTCTGAATCTACAGGGTCACAATTGAGCATGCTCGTGTGCGTCTGCGGGGTGGCCGTGGGCGAGGAGGCGGAGGAGCAGGTGGTGGCGGTGGAGGAGGACGTTTCTCTGACCGCTATGGTAGAGGTTCCCAGAACAGTCGGAGGTAAGGCAAGGCAATTTTATTTGTATAGCACACTTTGAACACAAGGGAATTCAAGGTGCTTTATATTATTTGGTGGCAAAGAAGCCAAATGTATGAAAATTAAAAACAAACGATAAAACGTTTAGCATTTGATTAAAAACAACAATCTAGAAAAGCATTAAAAAATAAGTTTGTGTAAGTGATTAAGGATTTAAAACTTCTGAAAAGATTAATCAAAAACATTTAGCATTTGACTAAAAACAATTTAGGAGCAGCATAAAAATAATTAGTCAAATCTATATTAGAATGTTACGCAAAAGCATATTTAAACCGGATAATTTAATCTTTGATTTAAAAGCATATAACTATTTAGCAGCTTTAAGGTAAATAGTTTTATTTAGGGATGCACCGATACTTACAAAAAATGTATAAACCAATACCATGCCAATACTTGAATCTGAGTACCTGCAGATACTTTTACCACAAGAAATACAATAAATTGGAAGACCAGTTTTATTTTTTCTGCTTTTTTTCAACAAATGATGGTGAATTAGATTTTTATTGATTATTAAAATGGCCACAAAACTGAGAATTTCAAGTGCAAAGTAAAAAAAATAATCTGTGAAATTATTGCAGTTTTCACATTTTAAGTATCTGTTAATGATATGGGTTAACATTAACAGATAAGAGTAGATTAAAATGGTGTTGGCCCGATACAGTATCAGTGCATCATGTTGTGTATTTTTGCCGTCTAGCATTTAGCCTTAGTTTGACCACTTTTTCCCTCGTTTTCCTCCCAGCCGAAACCCTCCTCCGATGCGCACCGAGAATCGTCTGATTGTGGAGAACTTGTCTTCCCGCGTCAGCTGGCAGGTTGGTATTATTATTAAATGCAACGACTTTCACACTTTTCACCACCTGCATTTGTCTGCTTCAAACAATATACATACCATTTTTAGATTTTGCTTAAACAAAAAACAACTTATGAATTAAATTGTACTGTCAGACATATAGCTGGTTGAGTTGGTTTCAGTAATTGTGATTCCAGCATAATTCAGAATAAAAAGAATTTTAATGCAGAATAACAAAACATTTAAAAAAACACCACATTTGTTCTTGTTTTCAAATTGTAACCAATTCTCCACCCCTTTATTTGCCAGCTTGACTGTTGTGTCATGTGGAAGAGCTCGCTTATGGTGGAGTTAACCCCTTCTGGGTCCTTCTGTCTGGGTTGAGCCTGTGCTGTCAGCCAGTGTGTCCTACTCCTAGTTGATGCCTGCTGGTCATGTGAGCGCTCGCTCCACACTAGAGGCGCTGGCGGCCCTTCGCTCGCTCGCAACGCCTGCTGTGTGGTTGAGGGCGAGAGAGAGAGGAAACAGAGTTGGCAGAGAGAAAGCAGAGGAGAGAGCGAGAGTCGATGGCGGTGGCGTATTGATCGATGGTTCGTTAATTTGAGGGGCTCCGGTCGATCGATATCCCCCCTTCCTTCCTTCCCCCTGTGGTGTCCCCCGCACATCGAGAGAAACAGAGAGGGTGTGAATTCCTCCCAGGTGCCCGTGGATATAATCTGCCGTTATCCTGGTAATGGTGGGCTCGGAGAGCCTGCAGGCCCACCCAAAGGGCGTCGCTCTCAGGTAGTAGTTTCCTCTCTTCCACCCTGTTCACTCTCTTTGATGAGGTGGGGCGCCGAGATGGGGGCGGTCCCGACGCCCAGCACCTGCACCCTCCTTGTCGAGGGGGGAAACTGGGGCTCTTGGTGCCAGATGCCGCCCAGTTGATGAAGACGGTGATCATCTCTGTAGTTTAAAGGAGCGATGAGTTCACAGATCTCAATGCTGTTGGAATAAACAGACCTTGTGCTGTAGTGATCCCTCACAGAAAGAGGTTTACATCAAAACCAAGGATTTTCTTGTTTTTTATTAATACAGATTTTAATCTTTCCCTAAAACCAATTATGTTAAAGCACTGGGTCAGTGAACAGCCATTCAGTTTCTTGGACTCATCCTCTTTAATTGCAGTAGCCTGTGTAGACTCTAACCATCTCTCCCTTTGGGCAAATCAATCCAGTTAATGTCTCAGCCTGTGCTTGTTTCTCACCGAGCCCCTCCGAAAACTGACCTCAGTTTGCATGTGTAGGACCTGAAGGATTTCATGAGACAAGCTGGAGAGGTGACGTTCGCAGACGCACATCGGCCAAAACTCAACGAAGGGTAAGACCACCAGATTTGTCTCCTTAGAACAGAAACGTCACCACTGAAGCCTAGTTTATGCTTCTCTGTTTTGAACTAGACAGATTGACGCAACACCATTATCCCTTGACACACGAGTAGAGGCCCAATTTTTAACTATCAATCTCCATCAAGTCATAGCGTATGAATCTGATTGGTCATTTCGGTAACAGCCAGAGATCGCTTCACCAGAACGGGGCTCTATAGTCGCTGTAATCAGTAGCTAATGCAGCGTTTGGGCACTGTATGGTTTATATTGTAATCATAATCTGTTCTTTTGCCGATTTTGAACACAAGGTGCAGAGGAATAACAAAAAAGGCTGCTGTTTGTTTCCTTTTTTGTAAGAGTATTCAATCAGCTGCACTTCCAGTAAAAAGCTTTACAGCTTAATCAAAACTTACTTTCTGTCGCCCATTGCTACTTGGGGAACAAATGCGTTCACAAGCCAAGAAAAAACCTGAAACGACACTGATAGGCGGAGACGCCATGAAAAGTTAGCACCCCCTGCTGTCCTGGTCGAACAAAGCTGGGGGAAAAACAATCGAGGGTAGAGAGACTGAGAACCATAAATGTAACATTTGTCATTACAGCTGTGTCTGAGTGCAAATTTTCAGTCAGAGAATCATAAACTGGGCTTAATGAGTTGTTTGTATCTTTGACAAAGTAGCTTTGTGTTAAGATTTTTCTTTTCTTTCTTCTTTTCAGAGTGGTTGAGTTTGCCTCTCACAGTGATTTAAAAAATGCTCTTGAGAAACTTTCTGGAAAGGAAATCAATGGCAGGAAAATCAAACTTATTGAAGCTGCTAAAAAGAGGTGAGATTCCTGCATGAAGACTAAATAAACTGCAGTCTAGGGATGCAACGATGCCACTTTTTTAGCTATACTACACTGGACTTTTTCATATTTATCATTGCACTAAAGAATTTGGAACATTCTAAATCCGTTTCTTTTCTCTATATTTAATTTTTCAAATGTATAATAAAAGTATCGGTAGATACTCGATACTTGGATCTGAGTACTTGCGGATACAGAACACCAATGCTGATATTACTACACAAATGCAATGATGCAACAAATTATGGTGTATTAGATAAAAATTATATATTAATAAGTGACCATAAGATAAAACATTATTGCACAGCTTCTGCATTTTAAGTTTGGGTTTATGGTGTGTTTAGTAGTATTAATAGTCTAATTGTCGCCATTTTTTTCTGTCCTGATCATGATTCTGTTTTTTATTTAAGGTCAAGAAGCCGATCACGCTCCGACAGCTCGTCTCGCTCGCGCTCTCGTTCCCGTGGACGCTCCCAGTCCCGCTCCCCCAGGCGTTCCCGAAGCCCCGCCAAGGCCCACCACCGTTCCCGCTCCCGTTCCCGCAGCGGCACGCCCCCACGTGGCGCCTCCTCACCGAGCCCCAAACCCAAGGAGCCCAACAAGCGCTCATCCAGGACCAGCAAATCGGTAACGCCGACTTCGCCGCCACCCGCTCAGAGGGCCTCCAGATCCCGTTCCCGTTCTAGATCCCGTTCACGCTCCCGTTCCCGCTCCAGGTCACCCCGCTCTCCCCGCTCCCGCTCGCCTTCTACCGACAGTCAACGCTAAGCTGGTTACGGGGGAAAAAAGAGGGGTTTAAAAAATCAGTGGTAGAAGCAACTAGGTTGGTTACCAGAGCTCCCAGGCCTCCTTTGAAAGCGGAGAGAAAATGTTTACTTTGAACAAAGTTTTGTTTCTTTATTTTTTTTTGATTGTTCTTGTGGCTGTCAAAGTTATTTTTCACCAACACTTAAAGCCGGATTCACCTGAAACGATTAGCTGTTTTTTGTTTTTTGTTTTTTTGACAGTTTTCCAGAATGTTGCCTCATCTCCATTTCCACCCACTTTATAATACAGCAGGACAGTTGAGACTATAAAGCGCAGGGCCATGAACAGCACTGCAGCAGAGCTTTTAAATGAGAAAGTGGGTTAAATCTGGGGCTGTGTTGAGTCAGGTTGATTTTCATGAATAGCAGGACCCGGTCATTGCTATTCATTCAGTGGGATATTCATTTCCTGCTCCATATTTTCCCTTCCAGCTGCACTTATCCAAGTATACAGGTATGTGCTTTAGTTTGATGGCTGTTGGACATCCTTCATTGGTGTTTAAAGAGCTAAAATGCAAAACTCCTCTTTACATTTTTACTGTTGGCTCAAAACAGGACAGCTGTTCATTATTCCGCTGATTTTAACACCTGTATATTAGATTCATGTACGCTACAGTTTTAATGAAACCACTTTTGTTGGTTTTTGTACAGAGGCAAAACTCGAGGACGAAGCTAACCCTTCAGTTGCTCCCTGTGAGCAATAATGTTGCGCATTGGAGTGATATTTCTTGAATTTGGGAATTTTGTACATACTGCAGCCTTCTTTAAGTGTTAAAATGTATTCATGTTGCCGCTAGAATAGTTGGACAATGTTATTGTGGGTGATATGAACATATAGACGTAAATCTGAGGAAACTTTTCTTTTTTTTTTGTACATGAGGATTTTTATTTTCAGTGAAGATAATTGTTTGTATGGTGTATTAAAAAATAGACTTGATGAATAAATCAATTTTAATAAACCATGAATTTTGTCTTTATTAATGCACCAATGTATTGGGTGAATACAGGTATACTTTATCATGCTGTTCCGTCTGAGATCTTCAGCTTCTCCTCTGTCCGCGTCTGCTGATACGTCTCTGTTAAGTCACAAAAAAGATCAGATTTTTCAAACTTTTTGTCCTATTTTTGAAGCTGTTAATCACTTTTTTTTTTTTGTGAAGATATTGAGCAAAAGTTGCTTTGATTTGGATTCAGAAGTTGCCATTTTCTAACTCAAAATGAAAGAGCTCCCCAAGGCCTAGAACCTGCCTTTCTGGAATTAAATAGGAAGTTATCTAAACAATTTGTTTAGTAATTAGGCTTCAGTACTGTGAAAAAAATATTTCTATTGTAATTTGATCCTTTTATTTTCGTTCAATTAACTGTCACAGCTCATCAAAACCATTTCAATAGAACTGAAATACAAAATATATATAGCTAACCTAAGACGGCAAAACAGTCTGTGCCCACCTGGTGTAAAAGTAACACTTATGAATGAGGAATTGACTGTTAAGATGTTTTAAATGAGAGCTCAATTTAAAGCAAACCATTCTACCCTGATCTAATATACGTGGCTACTCTGCATGTAATTGCAAGACACCAGCAAGTAACATTTCTGAAATCCTTGAAGTTTATGGAATCGCCTAGTTAAAGAATTCACCTCAATCATTTAGAGAAGTGTTGGCAAGAGCTTAGGTATTTAATTAAAGCAATTATTTCAGGAAGCGATTCTTAGGTGGCAATTTAGAAATTGTTTAATTTATGCCAGTCTTTAAGCTGAATGAATGAATCTCGTGCTATTTTACTCGAACTCCATTCAAGCTGGGCTCAAGTTGGCAAACTGGTTTGGTATTTTGGGAGCATCAATCGAATGATTGCATTGGCAATTGCAGTTTAAGATATAAAGGTGATTTTGCCAAACGAGAACATCAACTCCAGTCTAAGACCACTGTAATTATGTGAAAAATTAAATCAGGGTGTTATTCCCTTATTCTGCAGGTTTATTTTCTGATAAATGTAAAAATTACTCTAGAAATAAAGTCTCACCTTTTCCTTTTCTCGTGAACCAAAGGTAACACCTAAACAAAACGATGAGCGCCATGGCCTCGGTCCCCTGGAAACACGCGAAGACCATGGGGAACAGGTACATGGGTCCGATCACAGATTGGGGAAAGGCTACCTTCAGTATGGTGGCGCATAGTTGGATGTTCTGACAGCCAGTTTCCATAGCAACAGTCCTTCGCTCTCTGAGAGTTGGGGGTAGATTTATACATAAGTAATGAATGTATGTAGAGAAACGCTCTTTCTACAATGCTCATGGCTGACAGAGAATCAGCGTTTGCACTCCGGGAACTTTTCAATATTTTGTTACAGCACAAGGAACCCTTAAGGAAAAACACAGGTTTTCACTTGGGCAGGATCATATGTGATAACATGTGAAAAATCTTTGACCCATTTGAAATTCACATGTAAAAATGTACCCCAAAAAAAGCATATGTGTGCAAAATGTCATTTTTGAATTTTGAACATTTTCATGGTAATAAGCAGATGGGATAACATGTCAATCACATGTGAAAAATGTTATTTTACATTTAAAATATACATGTGACAAAATGTGTGAAACTACATATGGAGACTGTTACTACATGTGAAAAATATGTAAAACCCTACTTTTTCTTTCTGACCTGCTTTTAACATATTAAACTTTTTTGCTCCTCTGGTAATTGTCTCCTTGTCATTCCTAAAATCAGGACACACACACAGACGATGAGGCATCTTTCCATTATTATGGCCCTCACCTATGGAACATGCTGCCAGAGGACCTCAGGGCCCAGAAGAACCTTTTTAGCCTAGCTTTTAATTGATTCTTACTTATTATATTTTATTAGTGTTTTACCACATAGTCTTATATTTTTCCTGTTATTTTAGTACTTTAGGCTATTATTTTAATTTTCCTTCCAGCTGGGTCGGCTGTGTTTGCGTAGGTGCTCTCCAGAGTACCATAGGCCTCTTAGCTTTTTCTGTTAACATCTTCTCATTCTATTTTACAATCAAAATGTGCTCCAATACTCATTTCTGACCCGTCTGCAATGTTCTTTGCTCATCACAAAGCTCATGGTACAATCCTACACAGCCTACAGCTTAATGAGTCAATAAAATATTTTGATTTGTAGAAGCGTTTGATGAAGGTATGATTTTCCTCCTGCTTCATAATTCTGTGAACTGGCACAATAAAGTGAAGGCACTTTAAAATCCTATTGAGGACTTACTTCTGGTTTAGCCTGAAGACGGAGGAGATGAGGTAACCGCAGGTGTAGCCAATCAGGGGCATGAGGGCGGCGATGGCCATGAGAGGAAGCGAGAGCACACTGAGGAGGGATCCTCCCATATCAATACTGGAAAGGATGCTGACTACAAGAATGGAAATCATCAAAATACTGAGGCCCACCTGAAAGGAGCAAACACAAAAAAGAGCAGTATCCTGTCTGTGAATGTCTTGAGGGAAAATTTGTATTAAATGGTGATGAAAAAAATATATGAGAGAAATATATGAAAAAACTAATAAACATTTTTCCCTATCGATTCCGCCGACCTTTGTGATTATCTTTGAATAGTGTGGCCGGAAGTAGTTGATGAGGATGCCAATGCCGCAAGGCACCAGGATCGCAACCAGGGATATGATGATTTCCACGTACGGCACTGCTTCCTGCACGTTGGGGAAGCCCTGACAGTACAGGTATAGCAGAAGAGGCATCATACCCAGAGCCAGCAGAGTGGAGCAGGAGGTCATCACAATGCTGAAAGGACACACCACACAATCTCAAATGAACTGAAAGCCTTTTCCTTGTTGGTATGCAAGCTATTTAGGCATTTGGGTTTTGTTCATTAACACTTTATAGCATTTATTTATATAAAAAAACAGATTTATCCATGTTGTTCATGACTTGCACGCACTTCTCATATATGACCAAAATAGTTAAATTCAGGTTATATAACCACAGTGGTTAAATAAATTATTTTTAATTAGTTTTTTCAAAGTTTAGTTCGGTCATGTATGATAAAAAAAAATTCTGCCTGGACATTTAGTTTTGTTGTCAATTGTAGTGAGCAATAAATCCTCTAGAGGCCGCTAGTGAGGTTTGCACGTTCCAGATTTTATTTACTCAGATTTATCAGGTGAACTTTCAGCCTAGTAAATTTCTCGAGGTTTGTGGACTTTTATACACCCGCTTTTATATTGATACCAACTACTGCATAACAGATAGTTCTGTTGCTCAGAAGCAATGGTGCAGTTTTATCAAGCTGCCCTTTCTTCAACATGTTATTTCAAGTTTATTATTATGTAAAGCACATTGAGCTGCATTTTTTGTATGAAAAGCGCTTTATAAATAAAGTTTGATTTTATTTTATTTGATATTATTATTATTAGTGATTTTCCTACCATTTTGACTTCAGTCTTGAAAGCAATCTTTGACTTGTGTGACCCTAATACCCCTTTGTCAACACTCCAACAACAACTTGACATCAATTAATTTTATTTAGTGGATATGTTTACACTTCTTACCATTTACAAGCCTACATTTTTTGTTGTGAATAAAACATTTTAGACGAATCATCTTGATAGTGATTACTATTATAAAATACATCCATCCATCCATCTTCTTAACCGCTTATCCAATTCAGGGTCACGGGGCAGCTGGAGCCTATCCCAGCAATTAACAGGCGTTAGGCAGGGTACACTCTGAACAGGACGCCAGTCTGTTGCAGGGCCAACACAGAGAGACAGACAACCATTCACACTCACATTCATTCCTAGGGACAATTTAGAATGATCAATTCACCTATCATGCATGTTTTTGGACTGTGGGAGGAAGCCGGAGTACCCGGAGAGAACCCACGCATACACGGGGAGAACATGCAAACTCCATGCAGAAAGACCCTGGGCCGGGATACGAACCCACGACCTTCTTGCTGCAAGGCAACAGCGCTAACCACTGCGCCGCCGTGCAGCTTATAAAATACAATAACATCTAAATTTTATATAAATAATAATTTATTTTGATTATTTATTGTATACATTTAAGCAGAAGCATTATTGATTTATTTTATGAAAGACAGTACGGATATTTTCTAAAATTTCAACAAATTTCAATGAGTTTCCTCCACACAACATGTTATGTCTGCACACTGCTGCAAATGAAATATTTTCTGAATGGCATTCTTGTACATTTCTATTTTGTTTGAACTACTTTATAAACCACTGATTGCCCAAGATGTTAACCATCTTAAAGAGGATTCAAAATAATAATGGAAACATTTATAAAGTTAAATATAATAATAATAATCCTTTATTATCCCAAACAGGGGCAGCAAAGTGACATGTAACAAGCATTCACGATCACACAAGAAAGGTGGAAGTATCAAAAAATAGAATTAAGAATGATAAATGTATATTAAGGACACAATTACTAAAACCAAAGAACTGTGCAGTTATTCAAAATAAAGTGGGAATCAGATATTAGAAGGTGCTACCGAGTAGGATTGTTTAAAAACAGGGAATATGTACACAACATACATGTTTAGTTGTACAATAAAAAGTAAACGTATTATTTACAAGAAGTTAACCAGATATAGACTCAGGTAAATGGATGTGCAAATAACAACCACAGGAGCAGTTCTGGTTGTAAAGTGTAACAGCTGCAGAGGGAAAGACCTATGAAAACGCTCCTTTATGCATATAGGATGCTGTTGTCTGTCACCGGAGCTGTCTGTCACAAGGAGCTCCGCCTATGGGTGTGAGGCCATATCTTAGTACAAAAATATTTTCATTTCTGTATTCCTAATAAATACATAAATATTCTGGATTGTTGAGAAAATTTTATTATGTTTATGTGCCATTGGCCGGAGAACGCAGCTGAATCTCCAGGTAGTACTACACCACAACAAGCAATGTTTCCATGCAAAGCAGTGAGATAGATCATCCCTCAAGCATGGACATTTATTTTCATGTTCTCTTTGGTTTAATGAGTTCATGTCTGTTTAATTTGGCAACAAATCCTTAAAGTGACATCAGCTATGGTGTTTCAAGTGAAAGGTGAAAGAGTCCTCTTTCTCCAGTCTTACAATACCTGAATATGCGCACCTCTAATCTAGAATGATAATCTGTCATCAATAATATTTGATTTTTTTTCTTGCCTCTCCCCTGTAATTAGTCTTCGACATAGAGCTGAAATGCCCTGAACTAGATGCAACCCTAAAGTAGAATGGCCTTTTAAAGAAAAGAACTGAAGTGAAAAGATTTGACTGACTGTAAAGGGTTTTTTTTGTTATCAGATTATGATAAAATGGCAGAGATGCCATTTATAGGTCATTCAACTCTAATAATCTATTTGACAGGATAAAAACTGATTATCAATTATAGTGCTACGAAAACAAGTGTTTGAACGTCTGAAGAGGTTAATAAACTCTGATTTTAAAATATTTGATTTCCTACTTGTTATTAAAAACAGATGAAAAATGGTCTTGGGTTTGATGTAAAAGGAATATTTGTTTAGATTTGAAAATCCAGTTTCCCGTCATGACAGAAATAAATGTTGCTTCTAATTTTATAAAAAACAACAACAAGATGAGCTTTTTTTGTGTGGGTGTATAAAGCATATATTACCAGTTATCTCCGAAAAAAAAAAAAAGCTCACGTCCAGCAGGCACGCAGCCACACTTTGCATGTTCTCCTTCACGTTCCCCATAGAGTTCTCCACAAGTGTTGACACATCTTTGTACCTGAGGTTCATGTCTCCCTTCAGAGCTAGAGCCAGGATGTTGGAGGCGGCTCCTCCAGGGCAGCAGCCGCAGATCAGAATCACCACAGCCGTGGTTTCAGGCAGCTGGAATGCCTGCAACCCAGCAGATGAAGAAAACATCAGTATGAGTCATGTTAATAAGGGGAAAAACATGTGGCTTAATCACCAGGCAGGTGATGTCCTGCAGGTGATTCAACTCGTTCAGCAATCAAGGAAAAAGTCATCAGGTCATCAGTCTGTCTGTGAAACCCTCATAAATAAAATATATTGATGCCTAATGATTATGAGAGCATATCAGTTGCTAAATAAGTTGTTTAAGTTGAATGACCTGCAGAGCGTCACCTGCCTTGTCATAAAGCAATTATTTTAGCTAATAAACTCAGTTCATTAACATTTCTTAACTATAATGTCACTCAATGTAAAATGGCCTAGAATTTAGAAATGTTTTAACCAGTAGACGCCAATTGTCTGAAGGCCTGCACAGAAAGCGACATGTGTAGGTGCACAGATTTTGCCACACAGAATTCAAATGGTACAATAAATTCAGAAACACAAAAAAACCTGTTTGTCTGTTTTTTCACAGCTACTTCTGAATGAACAATGCCAAGCTTGCCTATTGCAAAATATTTTGTTTTGGTTTTGTTGAATCCATCTAATTGTATTTAAAAAGAAATGCATCCAAAACGCTTCACCCGCCCAGCAGTGGATACTGACAGGAGCTGGGCAGGTTATTGGATAACCCTGTCCTCTGATCCTGAATTTGACCAGATCCGACAGAGAAATGTCACAGAAAAGGCCAGAGTATTTCATACTTCATAAGTACTCCAATTTTGTAATCTGCAATTACCTCAAAATGCTGTACATTACTCATAAAAGATTTAATTTGTACTAAAATATTTCCTTTGAGATTATATACGTTTTTCTACAAAGTTAAAGCAATAAGAAGCCGCGTGTCAGTGAAAGCCTTTGGTTTACTATGACTGAAAAGCTTTGATAAAGTTTGAAGTTATGGCTTTTGCTGCTATAGGCTTAAACTGGTACTTTTCTCCTCTACTACTCTCCAGTTGCATTATTTGCTGTTTTTTGATGTCACTTTTGTTTTTCTCATTGTTTTTCTCTCCATAGAAGCTCCACCGGATCTGGGATCCTGTTTGTAGCTGCAATGCCCTGTTGGATGATGGGTATGGACTGGGATGATTCTCCCAGTAACTGTAACCTGTTATTAACTTTCTACTTAATTTAATAAAGAAAGAACTCTGACATCAGTTCCTTTCGTTCTTCTTGTGTCTCTTCTCAAACCCCCAGACAATCGTGGCAGATGACCACTAGTACTGAGCCAGGTTCTGCTGGAGGTTTCTTCCTGTTAAAGGGGAGTTTTTCCTCTCCACTGTCTTTACATGCTTGTTCAATATGAGGGATTACTGAGGGGATTGCTGCCGTTGGAGCCTGCATAAACAGGGCAGAACTCCCACTTAATGACTTGATGCAATTTGCTGGGATTGTTTAAATCGAAAACTTTTTAATTGAATATTTGCATGATAGTACCGAAATTACTTATCTTGTAAAGAGCTTTGAGATGACATCTGTTGTGAATTGTGCTATATAGATACATTTTATTTTATTGAAAATTTATTTAAAGGAGATCCTGGAGCTGTCATAAGTGGCGAAAAAGAAAAAAAAAATTAGGTTTTTGGAACTATATTACCAGGATCAAATTCAAATCGGCATGTATTGCTTCTTTATAAACCATAAATGTGCTATTTGTGATGGGTTATCAGTTGACCCAGTGTTAGGGTAAAATAATAATGTTGTATTATTATATTTTTAGAGTGTATTTCTTTATCACATAGTTTAAATGTACTTTTTAAATGTCATTTGGTTTGAAACATATGTTCCTTTGTATGACACCCTGTTCTTTTAAGATGCTAATGAAGTTTAACTGAATAAAAGGAGACTGCAGGGGGATGAGCCTTTGAGACCAGGAGACAGAGCTGTGAGACCAGGAGACTGCTGACGAGCTGAGAGGAGGAGAGCAGACACACGGTCAACCAGAGTATCCTCCTGGTCTCCCACTGCAAAACTTTATTCTATCTCCCTCTGTAGAGCTCATTTAACTTCAATTTCTCTCCGACCCCTGTTTGTGATTCTTTCTAGGTTAAACCACTATTTTTACCCTAACACCCAGGCTTGTATAATGTCTACAAATGCTGTTGATGCCTGTAAAACATGTTACTTTGTAGATAAACAGATATTATTCTTTCTTTCTTTCTTTCTTTCTTTCTTAAGCTACAGCACAAACCTTAGCCAAGCAAAAGGCAGTAAGAGGCATGATGCCATACTGGGAAAGAACTGCAATGGCCACACCTTTAGGTTTCAGTATGTGATCCTGGAAAACAGCAGAGTGTAGAAATGTCAATGTGATTATAAATGCCCGTCTTAATGTACAGTTAGAGATTGTTTTAAAACAAGCCGCTTACTTTGATCTTCGCCACCTCCATGGTGCATCCCAGTGAAACCATGGTGATAAATAGCACTACAATCATTAGTATGCTTATGGTTTTGTCGATTGCTGGTGACAGGAGAGATGGATAAAGAAAGCTGACGTTGGCAGCTGTCAGATTGGGTATGAGGCCATCATTTTGCAGAAAATCTGGACTAGAAAACAGATCGTCCGTGCCGTCCATGTTGAGATCAGCGCTAGTGATCCAAGCCTTAATCCTAGAAAGACAAACAGAGTGAGCCGATGAAACAAGGGTACAGTTTCAATCAGAGGTGTAGACACAATTATCATCTGTACATATATTAATTTTGATGTTTTAATGACTAATTCATTTTTTTTAAATCACAGTAGACTGGTAATGTAAGATTCAGCTGTAGTTATTTTAATTACATGTTTATTTTTGTTTTATTTTGAGATTGTCCCCTGGAAAACCATAGAGAAACCACACCAAGTTTCTGACATAATTTTGATTGTTTTTTTTTACCACTCTTTTGCTGGAACACCAGTTTGAGGCTTTACAACTTGCCGTTTTAAAACAGCTTGTGCTGACAGGGTGACAACCAAGAAAACTGGCCTGCTCCTACTTTGACAAATTTACTGTCAGACGGAGGGGGATAGAGTAGCCAGAAATTCTACTCAAATAACAATAGCACTACCTCAACATATTTTACAAAAGTAAAAGTAAAACGTAGTAATCAAAAAAATTACTCAAGTAAGAGTAGATAAGCATTAGATAAAAAGGCTTGAGTACTGGAATACTTATTTTGTGATACAATTTAATACTTGAAAATTATGTACTTGGACAAAAATATAACGTTATGTGCAAATCAAGACTAAAAATAAATAGAAATTGATTACATAATTGTAAAATAGCACATTTGAGTGGAGTTTTTTTCCCTATATATTTTTTTTACAAAGTAAAACTAATGAAACCAATATTTACCGTATGTAGTGTATGCATGTGTGATCATGGTAACATAACCCCACTTGACCTCAAAACAGCTCAACATGCTTGACAGAAAGAAAACAACCTTAAACAATGAAGCTTGTGTAAAGAGGCCTCACTTCAACATAAACTGTAGGTTTGAGTCTCATACATTTCTGGTTAAAATGATCTTTCAGCTTAACTCAAATAAGTTACTCGCTTTGGGAAAAGTAGTACAACATTTTATTCAAGTAAGAGGAATGATAGGCCTACTTCATGAAGATAAGACTCAGGTAAACTTAAAAAGTATGGTGAAGTTATAATACTCCTACAAGTACTTTTTTATTTATTTAGAAAACTTATTCAAGTAAACTTAACTCAGTCAATGTAATTATTTACATCCATCTCTACTGTCAAATGAATCAAAGATCAAGCTATGTGATGACAGTAGCAAGGAAAATGCTCTGAGTAGCCAATAGTTATTCTTGACACCTAAGAAGATGGTACCAACTGTCATGCATGGTGTTGGCTCCATCATACTGAGGGTCTGGTAGTAAAATAAGTGCAGGTAGTCTTGCAAATTCTTCAAATTCACTCTAAATCACCAGTTATATTCGGGAGATTCTTAGGGTAAAAAAAGACTGCCTTTGTAATTGATAAAACAGGCTAACATTAACCTTCTGAAATGGCCTTTTAAAAATGCAGACCTCAACATTACTAAAGCATGTGTACCAGAAAACCAGTTTTAATTAACTCTATCAATTCTACCGAGAATAGAAGTGTACTTTTTGCAGTAAACTAAGCTAAATCCTTGTTGGTAGCTGTAAAATGTATATGTTAAAGGTGCAAATTGCAAAAGGTAAATTTTGTGGGAGTGTATGTTTATATTTCAGCTTGTACGTACATTTCTTTGATATAAATCTTCAATAAATTCAACCTAGTGTGTCCAGTTCCTGTTTAACAACTATTAAACCTGTATGCTGTAAAATTGATCCAACGTGAAACAAGAACAGCCCAATTAAATCACTTAAAGACCCAATATAATGGGTGCCAGTGGTGGGGGAACTTCTGATCAGAGGCATTTTTTCCTAATTTCTTCATCAGAATGAAATCTTTCATATAGCCTCAAGCTCCTCTATTCCACATAAAACAATGCCAGCATATTGATCAGATTGTAGGTATTCCTAAATTTGAAGAGGTGAAGCTAAATTAAGAAAAAAGTCTTCGTGTGATGCTTTTTTGCAGTCTTTGCTGTATTAGTGTTGTTGTTTAGACTGAGAAGCAAGTCTTATCATAACTAAGGATCAGTTATGAGACAGCGCTCTGTACATACGTCAGTTCAGAGTACACGTTTTATAGTCATCTAATCTTTGAACTTATATTACATGAACCGTGCAGCAACAGAATCTGCAGCAGATTCTTTCATTATTCAAACTAACACACATGGATTATAGCATTTTGGATGATGATCAAGATATCAATTAAGATATAAAAGTTTAGTTTGAGCTGGATTTTAAACTGGACTTTCCTAATACTAATCTAGGTGAAGCGAATTACAGAAACGGATAGTGTAAATTTGAAAAAACAAACAAACAACAGAATTCATGTGAAATTGATTCAAGTTCAATTAGAATAATCCAGTCGAAGGTAGAGAATTCGAATATAATTTAATAACATACTGATGATTAATTAAAACATCATAGATACTAAAAGCCAACCATATGCCAAATCTGATAAATCTGTGCATCATCAACAAAGAATATGCATCTAATGGTGTTTCTATTTATATCTAACACTCTGCATCCAGCTCCAGATGTGACAACCACATCCCCCCTACAGGCGCACATGCATATTGTGTGCAAACAAATTACTTTCAAAGAATTTAACATTTCTGTTCCGCAGTCATGAATTCAAACATAAGTATGAGAAAACTACAGACACAAGAGTGCCATCAAAACACTTACTGCACAATGCTGAAGGTGAAAGCGGCACACCTGTTTGAGGAGGTCAGACTGTAGAAAGACTGATTTGCCCAGAAACAATCACTTCCCAGCTGGCAGACGTGTTCTTCTTTTATACCTTGGTTACCTGTTGGGTAAGAGGCTTCCTCTTGTCTCCCCTCCTACTTTACTCCCCACAAGGACAGAAACAAATCATTAAATGAACACAGTTCTTCAGTGTTATCAGTAACAAATCATGCGCTAAGGTACATGCTGTGCAGAAGTGCCCTCTGGTGCATATTTAGAATGTACACATCTAAAAGATACAGAAGCTTCAACCATAAACTAGATAAGTCATGATTCTCACTACAGCAGAGAACATTACACCACCTATCAGCTCTGGGACTTTGATTAAATCATCTAGACCTCACATGGTTCTGATATTACTGTAATCTATGCTTTAATGAAAACAAAACCCATTATTTTGACAATAAATATGTAAAGGCAAGGCAAAGGAAAATTTTTTTTTCCATAGCACACTTTCAACATAAGGCATTCAGTTGGTGGTAAAAAAAGACTACAACAAATATGATAAGAGTATGAAAATTAAAAACAGATAATCAATTAAAGAAAACCCTTAGCATTTGTTAAAAAAACAATTTAGGAAAAGCACAAAAAAAGAAAATTTAAGTAAAAGGATGAAAATTTAAAAACAGAGAAAACATGAGAATTGATTAAAGAAGCATTTGATTAAAACAACAATGTAGGAAAAGCATAAAAAGAAAACTCATGTCAAAAATCTATAGCTAAATACGTATCCAACATGAAATAAAATCACATGGACAACTAATTACAGCCACGCACTCCACCTTTACCTGCAGGAACTTGGTGTATCATGTTTTCTATGACTTACGTTTTCTCACATAATTTAGCTGGAATATTGATAGCTCCTGTTATTGCAAAACATCCGCAAATCATCAGCCCTCCAACCCTGTGCTTTGCAGTTGATATGAGGTGTTTGTGTAGACATGCATTACAGCTAAACAAGCGCTTTGGTCTCAGCTGTCCAAAGGACACTACTGGAGAAGGTTTATGTTGGAAACCTTTCTAGAAATGCCATACTCGCTCAGTCTGAACCTTAATATTTAACTATAGTGACGCCTATAGTGAAGCCTGCAGAGCTTGGCGTATAGCTCCTGTTCTTTATGCAGTTTTCCTCACCTTGGGTGGAATTTGCTTGGACATCCATGTCCTGTGAATACTGGTAGCTGTCGTCGACCACTCGTGAATATTCATTATCGCTGCTGAGTGATGGCCTTCAAATCTTTTTTCTTTTAGTTTTTTAAATAGCCGCATTACCATTCCCAGGTAGATTACCACGGGCAGCTGCTTCACTGATATCTCTGTGATATCCTTCATCATTGGCATTGTGTTTATACACACACTCGTATGCTCCAGCGCAGCACAACACTCGTGGTTTTTTTAAAATGCGTTATTTAATTAAAGCCATTTGATTCCCTCTTAAATTCCCAACTGAGTTCCAAATTAGTTTATTTAAAGTGTGTTATTTAATGGACCATTTGATCTTTTGAAGTATTCTGTGATTCTATTTGCTGTGAAGTGGCAATATTTAAAAAAATAAAGAATTAAACTGATCTTAATTCAGTAGATGTTTGACAGTAGGAGGATGAATTACTTACTGGTCGATTTTTGAAAAAAATGGAGAATTCATGGGTGCACTCAAACACGTAAATATGTTTCTGTTTCATAACAAATTTCCACAGAAAATCCCACAATCAAAAAGACAAGACTATATGTAGGAATTGAGCTTCCTCTTTCAGTTCCTTTTCCTATTATCAGACTGCACAGTAGGAGTATAAATAGTGCTGAAATTCTTAATTTCTAAGCTCAGACCACAGGGAAATAGCATTGATCATGTGGCAAGAGTGAAGAAATATTTTCCTTTTAATCAACACATTTTTTCTGAAACATTATCCATCACTTTGGTGGATAAGAATGTAATTGCGGCGCACAGTTATAACTGTTTGGTTTCTTGTTGGCGTATGTGGAGACGCAGAAGCTGCTTTGCATCAGATGCATTATTAAAGCCCGGCCTTATTATGGTTTCATGTTTTAGGCCAGGCTTTCACATGCAATAGCCCTTGGTAAACCTTTCTCGTGTTTTCCATTGGGTAAGCTTCTGTGCAATTCATTTCAACAGCGATTTATGCGCAAGTGAACAATTTAGTAGGATCATCTGCAGAGTCTTTGAGGTCAAAGAAGAGATGATGAGATGGAGATCAGTGCAGATCTGAAGGTGCGTATCTGCAAGAAAAGGAATGGAGAGTATGGTATCTCCTGAAGCTCATGTGACCTTTTAACCCCTGAGTCTGTTCCCAGTTTTTGTTTTTTTTAAACGTGCATTTTCTGATTAACTGTTGCTGTGCCAAATAATCCACTGTGTAAGCTCCTTATCGCCAGTGTAGTTTGGTGAAAAAGGAAGCATGAAAGCAGATTATTTGAAATCTGCATTGAGATAACCCATCCCCAAATCCAAACAAAATGCACGTTTAGCCAGTATGATGTGCTCAAAGTAACTGTCGCAGTAAAAATAAATAAAAATAAAGCTCAGTTGCACTGAATAGATTTGTTTTAAAATATGAAGGAGGGGATTCTACTGCACACAACACAGTTCACAAATGGAAAATAGATGGAGGAGGAGCACATGAGATGCACAGAGGGCTGCTCCAGTCGGCTGTGGTGAAAAAAAATCAAGAATATGGGTCATAATCAAAGGAGCGCGGGGTGGGTGGCAAAGCTTTATAGATAAGGTGTGGGGCTCCTTTATCTGTCCCACATCTGGCAGAGGGAGGAAACATATTATCTATCATAGATTCTATGTTAAAATGCCACAAATACAAGCTACAATGTAAGTTATAATGATTTGATGGAAAATCTCAATCCTGGTCCTCAGGGCGATATGAGCTCAAATCTATATTGCGATATAATCTAAAGCATGTGCGATAACAATATGTATTGCGGTATATTCTTTTTTTTCTTTATATATGTAAAAATGGCTGCTTTTGAACGTTCTCGCTTTCCAGATACATTGCAAAAACACAACAAGTTCAAAAAGGTTTAGAATGCCATTGAAAGAACAGTTATTGTGCAAAAATAATGCAACACAAAAATTCTCAAAACATAAATAAAGATGAAGATATTTTAAATTAAATAAAAGCAAAATATTATTAAAAGAAAGTTCAAAATTGTCTGGATTCCTGTTTTACATTTTTATGCATTTTATGCATATCACACAAAAGAAACATGCAAATATTTAGTTATAAATGCTTTAAAGTTCAACAGTTCTTCCTTGCGTGGAACAAAGTATGTTGGTACAGCTTGATGACATCAAAATGCATTACCGTAGTAAAAAAAATATATAATCAAAATCTCTACCTTTGGCTAAATTTATATAATCTCTAATTTATATCTTTTATATTGCCCACTATTACTCAGAACCTACCATCCTTTGTGATTTGACTTGTCCCTGCTCCGGCCAACCTAATTCAAATGATTTAACTACCTTCTCAGCATGTCATCAAGCGCTGCAGAAGGCTGTAAATTGTCCATTCATTCAGGTCAGGTCTGTGGCAGCCAGGAAACAAAAAACAAACACCTTTTTCAACTCATTCACAGCTCTCCCAGAGTTACTATGCTCCTCCAGGCGACGTCTCAGATAAATGGAGGGCCATATTTGGTGCTGTTTTCATTTTCAAGTGATGGTTTGGTTTTATAACCTAAACCTGTTTTTAACTTCTCCACAGATTTCTCCCTGACTAGTCTGCTGTGTCCCATGGACTCCATGATGTTGTTTGTTCACAAAAGTTAAGAAAAACTTTGGAAGCCTTCACGGAATAACAGAATTTATAATAAATTGAAATCAAAGCTAGGTGGACTTTATTTACTAATTATCAAGTAATTCATAATTCTTATGAACAGAGTTGCTTTTCTTGAGTGGTATTAGGAGGGTGAATATAAAACATAATTTTTTTTAATAGCAAAAACTTTTGAAAAAAATGCATTATTTTCCTTTCACTTCAATACTTATGCACTCATTTTTGATTATCTATAACATAATCCCTTATATATAAACTCTAATTGATGACTGTAAGGTGCAAAAGTATAAAAAAGTTCAAGGAGTGTGACTCGCATTCCTAAATTTTGGGATACCCTAGGAGAAGCTGAGAAGATTTGAGGTGACATCGTGTAAATTCAAGCATCTTTTGGCAAATATAGACCAATCAAATCAATTGTTTGGTTGTTGCTTTTTTAGAACAGTTATGCCAACAATTGGGAGTCTTTTGTGGACATTGTCAGTAGAAAAAAAAATCAAAAGTGGCTCATCTTATCTGCTGGCCCAATTTACTTGAGGTCACCCTATGTTAGGGTTCCCCCAAAGATGTTGGATGGATAGTTGAATGGAAGTCAATTATAATTATCATGATTCATCAATCTTTAACCTTTTTTTGCTTTTTAATTAAAACCTAATTATTATGTAAGCCAATACTATCTTTAACAAGGGAAATAAAAGGCACATTATTATGATTTTAAAAAAAAAAGATTTGCGTGGAAAATTAGTGTATTTTTCAAATAGAATTTCGTAGTTTCACTGCCAGTAAGTAAACTCAGATTGTTGCCTTACATATTGCTAGTCTATTTTTGAAATCCACATGTCTCAGCCATGGCCCTTTTCAGCTCCTTTGACATACAAATACGACTCAAACTACAACTCCCACAGAGCAACACGAACAAGTAGATGCTGTGACGTGCTGGCACATAGACGGGATTTCCGGGCGTTGTAGTTTTAAAAATAAGTATTGCTTTATGTGTAAGTATTTTGAGCCTCTCATGTGGAATACAATAGGGATAAAAATTCCAGACTTGTATTAATATCCTATTTTTTTCCTGAAATACTTGAATAATATGCATGTCTTTTGGTTTTATTTCCAAAAAATACAACATTGACTGACTACAAGTCCCAGGTGCGTGGTAAATGTAGCGCATGCGCGCCACGTAGCAACAGTCGTGCGTGTGTAGTGTAATCACGTGGAGACAGTTCTGTCCAAACAGAAGGTGAGCTGTTGCTGCTAGTTGCGCCGCTCGGTGCTTCATTTGATCCATGCTGTTTTTGTAGCCACCCGTCCCTTTAAACCAGACTATTTGAGCGAAGAATGAGTGATAACGATGACATCGAAGTCGATAGTGACGTGAGTATGCCCTCTTTTTTTCGCCTTTTAGGGACGTTAAGCCCGGCTAGCTGGCGATTTAGCATTCAACTAGCTTCCCAGCTAGCTGACTAGCTGCTCTTTTCCGACTAATTCTGGTTAATAAACGAAACCCCGTTTTAAGCCGTCCTTGTTGCTAATGTGCTGAATTGTGTCACTTTTTAGCTACTTCAGCGAAACAGTGAAGATTTGCCCAACAGTTATGGCTACAATTGTACTTTTTGTTCTGTTTCTTTGCAGGAAGAATCACCGAGATATCACTCTGTGGTGCGTAAAGCTGTGTGGGGGATTTCTCCACTGTCGAGAAAATATTTTCACTGTTCAGTTATTTTTATTGATCAAATCTGTTTTTTGTGGTATTTAATGTTGCTCCATGGAGATTGTTGTAACGTTAAATCATCTGGACGTATTGATTTCATGAGGGGAACCATTTAAAATTTATATGTGAGCATCATTTAACCAGAATTGAAGTAATGATGCGGCTCTACTGAAGCGACTGTGGCTCGTTCTGTGCGTTGCAGGGTGTTCCCCGTACTACCTACACAGCCATAGGGAGAGGGTGACACGAAGTCTATATTTAGACCAAAGCTTTATCCTGCAACAAAGGCTGGTTTTGTCGCACGTTTGTTATTTTTTTTCCCGGTAAACACAAAGCTGTCTGTTCCTCCGTGGCAGCAGCCTGCCTCCTCCCCCATCCTATCACCGCTTGACTTCACATCACTTCATGTGGGCCATCCTCCCGGTAAACAGTTCATGATGAGGATGTAAAGGAGTTGAAAATGAAGTGCCATTTAAAAAAAAAAATTGTTTGCTGTTGCGATGAAGCCGCGCCTGCATCTCGGACTGCGGCGGGATGTTGTGTTTTTTTTTGTGTGTGTTTTTTTTTCTCTCCCTGTATGGCAGCCGGAGATTAGAGCCATCTTCTCCCTACAGGCGGCTAAATGAATGACGTATAGCTGCATCTAAAACCAGGGAATAGACGCAGCCAGTGCAGAACTAGGCTGCTGCTCGAATATTTCCTGTTAGGGTCTGAATTTTAAAACGTATTTCGTAGTTTCATAGTTAAACACTGACTGCCCTCGTTTTACAGCTAAAGTATGAGGGACATTTTAAGGCTGAAAGGCTTAATACTAGGGATGGTATCAGCCCATACTGTTCTTAAGTATTTGTATCAGTTAGTTAATCGATACCACGAACCTATACTTAAAATGTGAAAACAATTTCACTAAGCAGAAGATGTTTATTTTTCACTTAAATCATTTGGTTTTGTGGTCATTTTTATTATTATTTTTTATCTAATTCATCATCATTTGTTTTTAGGAGAGGAGAAAATAAAACCCGTAAATCCACCCCGTAGATTTACATGCAGCAAGAGAAAGTCAGATTATTACCCACTGAAATCAGACTTTTGAATTGCACGTATACACCTTAGCTCGACTTAAATCTAACCAAACTGGAGTTTCTTAAATCGGACTAAGGGACCCAGATAATGCAATTGAGAATTGGGCTTCTCTTCAACCAATGTCGACATCTATCGTCAGTAGGGTTATCGTCGTTTGCAATTCAATGATTCCGATTCTCACTGTCGATTCCTGTTCTAAACGGTTCTCAATTCCGATTCTTTGAAGTGCAGAAGAGGAAAAACAAACAAAATTTTCCTTTGAAAAAGCCTTTACACAGGCCTTTTTTATTCGTTCTGTCAATAAAATTAAACCTGAACTGTTACTGTAACTTAAGTCAGGGGTAGATAAAGTAGCTACCAGCTAAGTTATTCAGCTTAATTTTGATCTCATTTACTTAACGTTACCTAAATGTGGGCGACTCTAAATCACTAAGGGGTTGCAGCCTTTTCACCACATACGCCGTTACTTTTCTGCTGTACGCAGCAATTTGCTCCGCTGACGACGGCTTTCCCCTTGCTGCCATGGTGATGGGGTTTGTCTATTTACTGGCCAGTTAGTGTAGCTGCAGCCTGCCTTATGCTAGCGTCACTAGTATATTCAAACTAGTCTGTAAAGAATAAAAAAATCGTCATTTTCATGTACCTGATTCCGCTTCCAACGAGGAGTTGCTGGCTGACGGTTAAAAGTCCGAAGTGGAGGAAGGGACGGGAGCAGGAGAGCGACGTGCAACACATCAAACACGTTACACTCGTTACCACACTGTAAACCACGCAGCTGTCCAAGGAGTTTTTTCATATTTGTTGTACATCCTCCGTTGGCGCCAAGTTTGTCACAGGTGTTGCACTTTGGGAATCCATCGTTTTGTAAATTAAAATGAAGCCAGACTTTCGAGCAGCGGCTACGCTCCATGTTGCATCCTATTGGTGTCAGCTTTGTGTGTTTTTATTCAATTATTATGCTAAGAAAAAGGAACAAATCAGAGTTTTGCCCTGATAGAAAACCTCACAGAACGGAAGACTTGGGGTCGAGTCAGGGGGGGTCACTATCAAACACACAGAGCCTCAGCAACAGTATTATAGTTTAGATCAAAGCATGTTCATGTGCTTGATTGGCCCAGAGAAAAATCCACCTGAGAATTATTGGCAATCCTTAGACTTTACTATAATCACTTAGAGGTTAGCTGTTTTCCCAGAAAAAAAAGGTGAAAAAAGAAGTTCAGTCTTTAGATATGCACACCTTATTGTGATGATGTAAAAAAAAAAGAACATACAAATGCATGCCACACTTTTCAAATTCTTTCTGAAAGCAGTCCAGTGAAAGAAAACTAGTAGGAAAATGTAAATGCAGGTCTGTCTTAAAATGTTTTTGTTGGATTTTCAGATATCTATTCCCTTATTTAAAACTGTTTTTTATGAACGCAGTAGATGGTGCAGTTAACCTAAAATGTCTTGCATCATTTTGTGTGCATTACTTTGAAACATACAGCGAGCTGCAAAACTAGAACGCAAAAGTTTTTCACATGACAAGTGAAAAAAATATTTTATAGCAAACATTGGGCCAAAGTAGAACTTTGAGTTTATTGTGACTGAGCAATAAAAGGACTGTCGGTTCATACCAAGATCATGTGTGAAGGTTATAAAATGGGCTTTTTAATAGCAGAAATTTTGGACTATTTGATACTTGTGACCAAAATATAAAGGGGCAGAACCTTTACTATCACAAAGTGCTTAAGGGTAATCACCTCTGGGTATCATCATTTTGTCCCTTCCTACTTCCTGTTTGTACCCGTTAGCAAAGCTGTTCATAGCGATGTACTTCGCAGTTGCATATCGATTTATTTAATACTGTTTTTATAACAAGAAATGCCCCAAACCACAAAGATACACAATAGTGGAGGTTCTTTTTTTTTAATAAAAAAAATCTCCAACATAATATCAATTATGGATCAGGCATGGGATGGTATTCAATTTTTAAAACTATCTGGACATGAACTCAACACAGAAATGACCACTTTAATCATTCCTACGACAGATAAAATTATATATTGATCAGCACAGTTACGATCTCATATATGATGTGTTCGTTAATTTTGAATTTGAAAGTGAAACTTTTGTAAAGAGAGTAACGAGCTGCTAAATGACGTCGTTTTCAGCAGCTTCTGAACAAACCTGTTTTCTGTAGTACAACAATTACAAGCTGGATGAATAATCAGAATAATTAAAATCAAATGTTAAACCAACATTTTGCTCATAGCTCGCCCAGCCCTAATAACAGAAACCAGGTCTTAAGTCAGTTTCTACACCATCACTTTCTCTTCAACTGGAGAAACTGCATGTATTTATAGCTTCTTTTTATTCTGCAGCAGAAATACCCAAAGACTGACATACTTTTTATTTTAAATAACCGTATACCAGTTTTATTCTTCTGCTTATTTTATTTGTTACATAAGGAAGATATTCTAAGTCGCCTAGAGAGGAGCAGCACAGGTTTCAGGCAGGAAGCTTCGGGCTCCAGCCCCGGGGCCATTTTTTTTATTTTATTTTTTAGCTCTGCGGTCAAGTATGCGAAAAATGGAGCGAGCCGCTCAGTCAGTGTGTCCTTTTAGGTAGCCGGAAAACTGTTTTATGTGAGGAGTTGATAATTGCAGCTTGTAGTCCACAAACATCAGATAGTTGAATGGTTTTTCTTTTTTTTTCTAAAGGTAATATGCGGTTTTAAAGTCTGCTGCAGCTGAAAAGGCAAAAAAAAATTACATGTATAAAACAGACTAAGCAGCAGTGAGCCTCCAGAACTAAGAATCTTTTATTAATTTTCTTTTCTAAATCAGATGAATATGGTTGTGAAATGTGAAAAGAGTAGAAGGGTTATTTGATTAGTCGGAATACTTGAAATGTCGGACATTTATATTGAGTATATCAAACTGATATATTTTTTTTAAATGTTATTTGTGGCTTTCAATATAACACACATATATTTAGCTGTTTTTATCACAGTCATAGTTTGATAATGCGCTGCATAAATGTATATTTTTTTGTCACCAATGTCTTAAATAGTTAAAAGCTCTCCATGGTTCTAGCTTGCTCCAATGAAATTTGGTCCGATACACAGTTAGATATCCTTACACCACTCTAATCTTCCAATCTGAAACTAACAGATTTGGTGACTTGACTAAACGGCCAGCTTACTACATCTGAAGGCTTAAGTCGCTTCGTTAAAACGGGTCGTATTCTTAGATCTCGATCTCCTCGTTTGGAGATGATGCGGGCACATTTAGCGTCTCCACATTTGCGGAGAATTAGTTGCCGTAAATGACAGATTCCCCCACCCTCCATCTCCGCTGACATTTTTTTGTCCCCCGTTTCTGCTGAAACTGTTGCCTTGAGAGTGGCTGCCAGACTTGTAAATGCACATACCTTCCGAGGGTAGTCATGTGCTTGTTTACGGCGAGGCAGACGCAGGGAGTGGAGTGTGTGTGATGCCGAGAGGCACGTGGACTTTGGCATCGACGGTGCAGATCCAGCAGTCGCCCCAGACCAAGTCACAAGCTTTTGGGTTACGGTTGGCGCTGGCTGGAATATTCCTGCTTTTTATTGCAGTTTCAGTTTCATATGAGTGATATTGAGCCTTTCTATTAGATGCTTTCCCTCCAAACTCTCGTATCATGTTGATCGTTCTGCCGCTGAGCTTCAAACGCTCCACGCCGTCCCTCCCACCTTACCCCTGAAGCCCAACTTGTCTCAGCCTGCTTTTTTTTCTCACTCGTGGCCACTTTGGGGCGTCACTGTGATCCTCGAAGGCGTGAGTCACATGTCTACTACCTCGTCTCTAACTCAGCTGCAGGAATCTCGTGACAAAGTGTGCCATAACTCCAAATCAAGGTCTGGTTTTCAGTGTTGGGCTTAATGTCTCTGCCCTGAGAGCATGGATTAGTCCAGAAGCCCGTTTGATTGGAGGATTTGATGGTTTGGCCTAAAAACGTAGAGGCGAGCTGAGCTCCCGCTCGGCTCTGGTCATGTAAGAGCAACAGCCATGCCGTGTCTTTCCAGGACATTCGTAATGCATATCTGTTTTGTGTGTTGTCGGGCTGGTTTTACACGGATGTACAAGAAGTGAGAACAAAAAAATAGCATAATCATATCTGTTTAAATGCAAAAGAAAAATTAAGTGATGCAGAAATAGCCTTTTGGCTTTTTATGTTTTAAAACAAGAACCATTAAGCGTTACGTCTCCAATGTTCCTGTAAAATCTAGTAAGATTTGGTTGCATATTTTTCCGTCCCTGTGGTTTGGTATTCGTGGTGCGTCTCCTGGCAGATCTGAGTGGCAGCTGTTACCTTGACCTGGCTTCAGACAGGCACTGTGGCCTTTCAGGAGGATGAGGGGCGGATGTGCGATTGGGGGTCGGGGTCACGGTGGAGGAAGCGTCAGGATGGTGACCAGGTCATGTGGCAAAGAAATGTTATTCCCTTGAATTGACAACTGAGGCGCAGAGGGTTTGCTCTTTGAATTGTTGCTTTGTGAACCTCAACAGAGTCAAGATTTTCCTTTTATTATTCGAGAGGTTACTGCAGAAGATGATACACACTTTCCTCTAACTAAACACAATAATCATTCAGTTTTAAGGTTTATTGTGTAGAGGAAACTGTTTCAGTGACGGAAATTTTTTTATTTTGACGAAAAATAAGTCAGCTTTGTGTTGCACTTTACTCCCTCACTTCTGCAGCTTCAGTTGTTTTGACGTCAGCTACAGCTACCTTCTGCCCCTTTCCCTTTTTTTGCAGAACACCCTCAATATGTTCATTTTGATCTTTTCAAGTGAAGTAGTATAGCTAAGATAATCAAGCTGGTGGCGTATTTCTGTTCAGTTCTGATTGAATCGGTGTGTAAAAAAATTACTGCTCTCCTATGTCATAAATCAACTGCTTTAGTTGGATTATTTAAACTTTTTTGTCACATCACAGCGTGTTTTTCATTGGTTTTGGTACGTTATTTAAGACATAGCAGTCGATAATTGCGAAATGGTGAGAAAATGATCCACATCCGCGCAGCCTGGTCAGGGATGATGTACAAATGTTAATAGCAGGGTTAACCTTTAACCTGCAAAGCTACCAAAACCTGGTTGTCACCTTAAACAGACCCAGCTCATAATCTTGAACAATTATAGAAGCATGGTGGTGGAAGGGTCATGCTAAGGGATTGCATTTCCATTAAAAATAACTTTCAGAGGCTGAAAAAGACTTTAAGCTGGGGAGCAGGTTCACCTAGCAGGACGATGACCCCAAACATTCAGCCACAGCTACACATGAATGGCCTAAATGTTAGAATGGTCTAGTCAAAGTCCAGACCTAAATTTAACTGGAAATGTGTACAAAATTCTTAAAAATGCATATTCAGAGATGCTCTCCTTCCCACTGACCTGGAGCTACTTTGCAAGAAGATGAGGGAGAAGAATCTCTGGATCTAAATTAGAAAAGCAGAGACGATACGTAATTCAAGGTGCTTTACATTATTTGGTGTTAAAGAAACGCAAAACGTACGATAAAAGCATAGAAAGTAAAAACAGCAATTTAGACCTAAGGAATTATCTGGAGGTGAAATGTTGCTAGTTTCACCCTCGTGCTACCTTCCTTAAACAAATCGTGTGTCATTGTGTTTTCACTGCACAAACATGAGTTTGTGTTTCCTATCCCACCAAATCCGGATGTACCTACACTGTAGTTTGTGTTGTAACTTGGTAAAAGGAATATGAATACACAAGTCGCTGAACCACACAGTCACAAATACAGTCTACCCCTTGTAAAAGGAGGAAAACAGTTGGACTATAACTTAAATACCAGATTCTGTAGAGATGAAGTTCATATGGATCATTAAAAAAGCCTGGGTCATAACATCCTCAGTATAGATTTGGTTTTTGCGGCTTTTATTTACTTTATTTTCCTTGTTCTGCTACAACATTGGGGGTTTCAAGTCCATCATTTTCTCATAAATGTTTTGTAAAAGTCTTAATTTTTGCACATTCATTAACTGCATGTTAATCCACTGTACGTTTTCAAAGTGGTAAACATTTTGACCTTGGCATTTTCAAGAACATTTCCCTTTATTTAAAACAAATCATTTATAGGAACTTTTTTCTAATTAATGGTCTTGACGTCTGTCTGATATCTTCCGTTTCAGATTAAACACAAAACTAGGCAGTTCCTGGTTTGATTGATAGCAAATAGAATTAAAAGCTCCGTAGCAGCTGAGTCCTCTGCATTGTGAGGCTCTGCAGCAGAGCAGCTTGTGTAGGTGTGTGAGCGCGCGGGGGGGCGGTGGAGAACTGGCCATCCTTCTACCCATGCTGCTCTGCTGCCAGGCTGAAGGCCCTGTGACTTCTCATTGCAGGCAGACAAACGGGCTCACCACAATGCACTGGAGCGCAAACGTAGGGACCACATCAAAGACAGCTTTCACAGCCTGCGGGACTCGGTACCCTCCCTGCAGGGAGAAAAGGTTGGTAAAGCGCAGCACACTGGTAACATTCAAACACTCCTGTTATTTTTTTGCAAACGGTTGAATTGTCAGAGATGCTGTTTTTTTTTTACTTTTCCTTTTTAATATACATCAGGGAGATGCTTACATTGACTGGGAAGGGAGCAGATGGTGAGGGAGTGTAGATTGGCAGCTCCAAGGCAATGAGGCAGCCTAAATACTTGGACCGTTGTCAGGAAGTTGTTATGAGAACATTTTTACTGCTCTCTTCCTGTTTTCACATCGGCATCATTGAGAAGATTTGGACTGGATTCAGTTATTGGGCACAGAGTTTGTCATCAAACCATTAAAAAGCCCATTGAGAGACAGCAGGGTGGTAGGAGCAGCTCTTCTGATCGGAGGGAAATGTTGCACTCAACATGAATCATCTCTCGATCTCTGTTTGTCAGCAAAGATTTTGTGCCTTTTCACTGTATTTGGGCAACCAAACGCAGTCACCTTTAGACTTCATCAACCCCAAACTTAACATGTGATTTAATTTATAGTTTTTAATCACTCTGTGCCCAACATCTTCATTTTTTAAGATCTTTCAAGTAAGAGTTCAGGGTAGAAAAACTATAAATGAGGTCTCAAACCATAATACTTGTACATAATATATTTGATTGGGAATTTTACATTATTTTCCTGGATATTGAACCCAGAATCTCTCATACACAGCCCATATATTTAATCTTTATACAAAAAATTTCAAAATTCAAGTGTCTACCACAACCTTTGTGGGATATTGTACCGATATTTAGTCTTTCGATGCATATTCGTTTACAATCAGCAACACATTCCTCTTCTGAAAACTAGAATTTAAAAATGACGTATTTGACTGTTTAGTTTTTGCGCAGCACAGAGACAGCACACCTTATCGGGAAAGGGGATATTTTATCTCAAACGGTTGGAGCTTCCTCCTCCTTCTAAAATGTTGATCAAACCATTCTCACAGAGAAAGCATCTCTGGTTTATCTCCTTTTTTTTTTTTTTTTAAGTGTATGTAATGATTGGTGATATCAACTCATCTCTAGACATATGGTGTGCCTCAGGGGTCAAAACTTGGACCTAAACTGTTCCTTTTATATAAGCTTCACTTGTGTCAACGCATAATAAATTCTTATCAATGCTGTGTGGATGATGCACATGAATATACAAATCTTACTATTCTGTACCACCACATAAAAAAAACATGAGTAACTGGATGACTTTAAAAATATGTTAAAATATTTGAAATGTCTTTTTCTTTTCTAAAGTTGTTAGTTTTTATACGTTTTTCAGATGTGAAGTATTTCTCTCTAAAGTTTGAATTAGGGCTGCACAATTAATCGGATTTTGATCGTGATCACGATTTCGGTGGCCACAATTAAATGAACCTGATCGTGAGCTATATTTACATTCAAAATGCGAGCTTCACTGCATGCCACTTCATCGTACACTGCCTCAACCAATAGTCTGCCAACCACCAGGGGGCAAACGCATGGCTAAAGCTTCATTAAGCTGACCAAATAAAAAACGCGCACACGCTACTCAGCCCTCACAATGGCTGCACTACGCTTGCTACGTAGCAGGTGAAAAGGAGTATTTGAGCAATGTAGTAGATCCAAATCTCTATTATGGATCTGACTAGTAAGCAGCAAGTTCCCGAAAGTGTACTACCACCACAGTAAGCAGCCGGTGGATGCTACGCTATCCCACAATGCAGCGGACCCCCCGAAATCATAGAAGAAGAAGAAGGACCTAGCTAAAAATGGCTACAGGCGAACCGTCAACTATTGACACCGCCACAGTTTCGGCAGATAAATGTACATGTAGCGATGTTACTGATTACTGTAATTGTTTTTTTGTCTGATTAAACATTTAAGTTAAGGTATACCAGACAAAATAACGGCTAGAGGATGGCGGCACCACAGGCGAACGTAACGTAAACATGTGGGTCAAAAGAACAGTCATACAGGTCAAAGGACATGCAAAATGGTGGAGCAGTATGTCTGATTTCATGCCTATTACGCGATCGTTTGCTATGCAGTATTACATTAACAGGCGCGTAATAGTTGCTAAGTAGCATATAGTAAATACTAAGGATTTGGATGCAGGGAATGTCAAAGGCCTTTTCTGTATAAGCTGTAATTGTTTCCCATAAATTGCACTTTAAGATTGAACTCTGCATTAACATATTTAGCTTGTACTTTTAAATATATATATATATATATATATATATATATATATATATATATATATATATTGGAGTTTGTTTTTGTTAGTTTTTGTTGCATTATTAATCATCTATTCTAATCTAAAATTTTATTATTCACCATTTTTTTTACAATTTTTAAAAGTTTATAATTGGTGCAATAAAAATAGATATTTTAAACGACTGAATGAATGATTGTGATTAATAATCGTGATACAATATTGATCAAAATAATTGTGATTTTTTTTTTTTTGTGTGGACATAATCGTGCAGCCCTAGTTTGAATTATACCATATATATATAATTATTACCTCCATTATTAGAAAAGTACTCAAGTTGAGCAATTATTAATTTTACATATACAATATCTTTGCTACTCAATGTCGAATATGATGAAACTGAACTGGAAATGAGTAGAAAATAGATCTCAGGTCATGGTGCAACTCTAAAGGAAACACCTTAATTAAGTTAAACTCATACATTTTTACTTATTAACACCGATTGTAATGTAATTAAAACTGGCTGTCATATGTAGTGCTGTGTTGAAATAATTGCAAAAATGATTCTGAATCGATTCTTGTAGAAGTCGATTTGCAAGTTCAAAACTCGATTTAAATTTTTTTTAGAATAGTTTGTACTTTTTTGAGCTAAAATCGGAAGGAAAAGTCCAGATAGGCCATTTTAAGTCTTGTGTGTTTCCCTTGGTGAACTGTTACTCACCCAGTATTAAGTAATTGAATTTCAGGTGTATATTTACAGTAAAAAAAAAAAAACAGTTTTAATAGCACTGATATCATTATTAAACCGGATCAGATTTAATTAAATTGATTCTAACGCTTGAGAATCTAATCGATTCCTGAAATTTGAATTGATAACCAGCCCTTATCTTATATGTATTACATATTTTCCATGGCTGCTGGTCAGATTGAAGCAGTGTTTCCCTTAAATAGGAGTTATCGTGGTTCTCCGCCACGGCTAACATTCCAGCGCCACACCTTTAAAATGCAAAACCAGCCAACTCGTAGGCGCGTATTTTGCGTAGCAAGTATGTAACTTAACATTTAACAACTATGCAAATCTTGAGACCTGCTGACAAGAGGGTCCGTGTCCCTCAGAAGTTTTTGAATAAATATCAAGAACAGTGGCCGTGCTTTTGACCCTCTAAAATTCCTTATCATGCATTTTGCACAGTCTGTAATTATGATGCGGACATCAGCTACCAGGGAGCTGCAGGTAATTAATAAATCAGCCCTGGTGACGTGTCCAAAGGAGCTGTAAGCAAATGTAATTATTACAAAACCAAAAGAATATTGTGATATACAAAATAAATTATTACCCTTTTAATTAAATACACCAAAAATAGTTTTTCAGATAAGTATTAAATAATAAAATGCAGTTGACCTGTGGCTATCAGTTTGTATAATTACACATACAATCATAACAAGTGAAACTTTTTTGTTTTACTGTTCGATATTAAAATGTCCAGCATAGATATTTTAGTTGGATCAAATTGTAAAAAATGTCTATCACTCAACTAGTCATAAGAAATATGACCTAGTGTGCGTGTTTTGCAGGCTGTCGGAGCCATGTTGAGGGCAAAAAACGTTTAAAGATCCTGGCCAGTACATTCCAAATTTTCTATGTTCTTTAAAGTATTGTAATAAAAAACAGGTTTTATACAGAGTGTTGAGTTTTAAGAAGAAAGGTAGCAGCAGAAAAACTGCCTTTCGATTTACAGGTTTCAAAGTCATTACAGTATAGAGGAGCTGTCTATGATTCCGTCTAATTGTCCATAGCAGTACCAATACATATTAGTGTACTTTATTTATTTGAATTTGCATCAAGAACCCACCCGCCGGTTGACTAGCACCGCAGCTGGAAGCGCCGTACCGTCCCTCTAAACCTGAAGCTCTCCAGATCACCATCTTGATGACCAAAAACCAGAGGCTCGTTCTTTCTCTGTGCTGTGTCCAAAGCCACTGAAGTTTCTCCCAACATCAGGATTTCAGCCTCTACTGACTGTTTTAAATAACATTTGATCACTTGTCAATTTTCTAAGTATTTCTTTGTTGAATCAAAATTTCTTTACAGTCTTCATTGTCTCACTGTGTGTATTTTATCTTTGTATCTTTTTGCTTCTTGTATCTTATTAGGTTTGAAAAGTGCTTTTAGGTATTTGTAGGCATCAGATATCATAACTTTGTAATAGCAGAAACTAGTTCTGCTTAAACTGTGAAGATTAGGATTAGTCATTGTGAAACCTGGATTTGGGCGTTTTTACTTTCTGTTTTGTGAGTAATGTAAATATCTCTAACCGGAGCCTCGCTCGGACTCATCCAACCTGACAACCACGTCGCCCCACACTTCTGCTTTCCCGGTAAAGTAGTTCCGCTTGTTGGCCTCCCTGGTAAATATGTCTAAAACAGTATTTTATTGCAGTAGCATAATCTCACACAGATTTATTCAAATTGTAAATCCCATATTAAAAATACACGATGTAATGCACTTTACCAAGGCTAAACCCAGGGCCTTTGTTAAAGAAAAAAACTCTGCAGCATTACATATCTTCTACCATACTTTGTAGTGGGTAGGCGTCTACCTCGCATTCCCAGTTTAAATTCCCACTCAAGTTAATTGGAAGTCAACATTCCCGACAGAAAAGGCTTTTCCCAGCATGCTTTCCAAACTGCTGGTTGCGATTGAGATGCCTCCTGATCTTTTGGAGGTCATCCTCCCCTCTGCATTTTATACTCAGCAAACTAAACAAATCTTCTCCAGTCAATCAAAGTCGTTTGCTTTAGACTGTAGATGGAGGAAAGTTAGGAGGTTAGGAGCTTCATTACTAACTCGGCAGCCTGTTCTCTTTGTAATTTAAAGAGTGACAGTCGTGGATAGAAATGCTTCAGTGTATGATTTAGCTACTGGTAATAAAAAGGCATTTTACACATATTCACCAAGGGGGCTGACGGTATTTAGAAATGTCAAGTTTTAATATATGATGTGCCAAAAATGTCAGATGTACAAAATTTACAAGATGAAAACACTTTTAATTCAGTTTTGATTTATTGGTCCATATTATTGATTCTTAAAGTATAAAACTGCACTAATGTATCATACTTTTATGCTTTTTAGATTATTTTTGTCAAACTTTGTTGCATTTAAATATGAGTATTTGTGGTTTAGTTTATTGAATAAGTAATGCTCATCTATAGTACATGCTTGCCAATGAATTAAAGATGTATGGGTGACAGAAAATGTCTAGACGTACGGGGAATGATTGTGAGTGAAGTGTTTTGTTGTTCCTCTGACAGCCAGCAGTCACTCAAGGGGGCACGCTTAGAACCAGAACCCTGACCCGTTCTGTTAGACTGAAATGTGAGGGACTTTAAAAGTTAACGGGGGGAGGGAAGCGGCTCAGAAAGCAAACGGTTGCCCCAGATTTCCCTGCAGCTTCCTGCAGCAGTTTTAGCCACGACAGAGCAGAGGCAGGAAAAACACTGTGATACTAAAAATAAAATGTGATGAACTGTCTGTGATTTGCTTCACTTTCTGCATGTGTCACTAACAGCAGTCTACCAAACAGGCGTCTCGAGCCCAAATCCTAGACAAAGCCACAGAGTACATCCAGTACATGAGGCGAAAAAACCACACGCACCAGCAGGACATCGACGACCTGAAGAGGCAGAACGCTCTGCTGGAGCAGCAAGGTAACCGGCCACCAGGAAGTCGGACACTGTAGTCCAAGCGTCTCCAAGTCCAGGCCTCAAGGTGCCCTACTAGTTTTAGATGCGTCTCTGCTCCAACACAGCTGATTCAAATTCTCTAACTACCTCCTCAGCGTAGCAAAGTTCTGCACAGGCCTGCTAATGAGCCATTATTTGACTCTGGTGTGTTGTAACCAGGGAAAGAACTAAAACCTGCAGGATACTGGCCCTCGAGGCCTGGATTTGGGGATCCCTGCTGATGCTTACTGATGTTAGTCTGAGCAGTTTGGATGCTCTGCTGTAAAGAGACAAAAGTGATAAAACGTGATCTTTAAAAAGGACACTCATATTTTGTCACATTACAACCTCAACGGTGTGTATTAATGTATTTTATTGACAGACCAACACAAATGTAAGCACGATTAAATGGAGGGAGAAGTTTTTAATTTATATTTGAACAGTTTTTACAAATAAAAAGATATAGAAATGTGGGAATGACTGGCTAAATACTGGTGGAGTCGGCCGGCGTCCTGCAGCTTTAAGGTGCTCGAGCTGACCTGAATCAGATGTAATCGCCACCTCAGCATGCAATCAGTCCACCTGTTAAGCCAGTTATTCGATGTAAAAGTGGCAGGACGCCGGCGCTTGAAGACTTGTTTTAGACCCCTGATCTAAAGTACTCTGTTCTAGCTCAGCCCCCAGTGTTTTGCAGTCTTTAGGTGCTTTTCTTCCAAATTTACCTTAATCCGTCCAGTGATTAAATTCAAATTGATGTAATGCAAAATAATGGTTTCTCCCACCTGAGCTGGGGATCTCTACAGCTCATCCAGAGTTGCCTAAAGACTCCTGGAGTCTTTTTCGCCTCACCTTTCACAGAGATGTTGAAATCTTAAAGCAAATCTTTTAACAAATATTACATTCAGTTACTCACCCAGACAAGTTTGGAGCCACTTTGAGTCCTTCGTTAGAAGTTCATATCCATTCTGATCAGCAAATGTCCACATAATGGGAGTCAATCAGGGCAGGAGATTTGCTGCCTGTAATAAGGCGTTATCTGCCCCTAAACTCCTTCATTTAACAATGTTTTGTTATTAATCGTTAGCACAACTTCCTTCCGAGTTCAGAAAGTCTGAGAATCGCTTATCAGGTTCCAGGGTGATTTAGAGGCAATAATTCAAGAACACTAGCTGCACAAAACTTTGTCAATATTGTCTGTTGAAAAAACAGAATCTCACAATTGCAGTGTTTCCATTATATAACAAACTGTTTAAATCACAGGTTTTCATGCGAGTAAGAAAAGTGTTGACAGCTGTGAACATTTACAGTAGATGTATTCATATTGCAGGCATGGCACTGGTGCTCATTATCAGCCATGAGGAGGAGACGTAGAGGCATTGGAGCGACAAGCCCCTTTTACATGGGAGTGGTCTTGGTTAATGCTCTCTTTTCTTTGCTGTTTTGAATTTTATCATGAACCAACTACGTCTCTTTGTGAACTCAAACATGCCGCGGCATCTTTCTCCTCCTCCTTGTACTTTGTCTTTTTCGCTCGTAGTAACATCCAGTTGTTGCTCATGTGACGCGACACTGCTGTTTTGCGAAATATCTTAATTTCGATACACTCGAAAAACCACCTCATCCAAGCGCAAAAACTTTTTATCGGATAAGGTTAGTTTTTTTCTAAATTGCTGTGTTTTGATCAGGCAAATTTATTTTCGCAACTTCAGTTTGGAAACACAGCTATAATCTTACAGTTACGTCACTGCTGTGCTCCATCCTGGTTGTAGTCTGAGCATGACTTTCTCTCTATGCTCCTCGGCGGTCGGTTAGACAGAACTTGCTACTCCGACATCAATGTGGTCCGCCTTTGCACGTTTCCAAATTGCACTTACCGAATAACCACATGGACTAAGTTCAGCTTCCACTGGTTCCCTGCGACGTCCTTTAAATCCCAAATAAATGTATGTCGGACTGCGTTGTAGTAAAAACCTAGAGCTAATGCCTTAGCATCTCCCTGGGACGTTCAGAACTCACTGGGGAATATCGCTAACTATTAATAACAAAACATGGTTAGATGAAGGAGTTTTGGGCCAGATAATGCCTTATTAAAGCCAGCAAATATCCTGCTCTGATTGACTCCCATTATATGGATACACGCTGATCATTACCAGATATAAACGTCTCCCGAAGAACTCCAAACTTGAGTAAATGAACATTTTCTAAAGGTAAGATCCACTTAAATTTTTTTTTTTTTTTTTTTTAATCTGTTAGATTTTTTCTATCTCTATGCCAGACAACCTCAGCCACTCATGTTTTTACCGTGTGTGTGTGTTCCTGCAGTCCGAGCTCTGGAGAAAGTAAAAGGCTCCACACAGCTCCAGACCAACTACTCATCGCCCGACAGCAGCCTGTACACCAACCCTAAAGGCAGTGCCGTGTCCGCGTTCGACGGCGGCTCCGACTCCAGCTCTGAGTCTGAGACGGAGGAGCCACCCACCAGGAAGAAGCTGCGAGTGGAGGCCAGCTAGAGGGTCAATAAGCTGAAAACTGGCTAAGGGAGCAGCGGGGCGGGGACACAAGGAGTGGTGAGAGGAATCAGGCCCTCGTACCTCTCGATAAGCTCCTCACCCTCCTTTGTGCATCAGCTCACCTTCTCCTTCCAGCTCCCCTCGTCGTCCTCTCTTCTCCATCTCTTGTTGGACTTGCGTCCCCTGAAATGTCCCACCCCCACCGCAGTTTTGTGTCCCTCCAGCAGAGAAGACGGAGCAGGCAGGGCGGAGGACGACTGACCGCTTCAGGTTTCCCCAGCTTCCCTGGTTGTCTTAGTTTCTCCTCTATCATCGGTGCCCCACCCCGACATCTTTCTTAGCAAAAACAATCCAAAACTCAAAAAAAGGCAGCTTGGCAACTCAAGGACTTGATGCTTTTTGTACCCTACAGTAACCCCCCCGCCTCTTTTCCTCACCATGATTTTTGGGGGTAAGCGTGGGGGAGTCAGGTGTACTCTTCTCTTCCAAGCACTGCTTTATTGTATTTTGTTTATTTTTATGCTTGATTAATAAATAAAAAAAACTGTTTAAGTTTTTACACACACCTAGATTGGTTGTCCTGGAGGAAAAAAAAAATCCCCCTTTTAAAAATATAAAATCATTTCTTGCTTTTTCTCCCCAACTCACTCAAGAATGTGAAGATGCTTTGAGCAAATGTTATCGATCTCCCACCTCAGCCCCAGATGATTTCTGCCCATCACAATTGACACCAAATGATATATGAAAAACCTTTTGTTGAAATTGATGTTTTGAAGGAGAATATTCCTTAACTTTGTATCGTATTTTGTCCTTTTTAGCTTGAAATAGTGAATGACTTTAGGTGGCTGGATACGTTAGGCATCTCGTTTATATATCCAACAAAGCATTGATCAGATTTTTTCAAAATGATGTTATGCATTTATATATAAAAAAAAATTTTGGGTGGTAACCACACGTCATGGAGAAAAGACCCAATTTGTCGCACGTAGTGTTGTTAAAGGGTATGAACTAGGTATTGAATGTCCCAAGGTAATTGGAGGCCAGATCGGTCCCCGTCAACGTGTTGTGCTTCACACAGTAAAAATGTGACAGAGTCCCCACCCCAAGGAAAATTAATATCTCTAGGAGACGTGTGTATGTATGTATATTGTTTCCATTTAATTTCCACTTAGGAGGATATAGTGTGGTAGGTCTTTGTCTGATTCCATTCCATGGAAATTACAAGTATGTTGTACATACTGCCAACAATTGTCTTGCAAGTTGAGGCCTACCTTTACTATGAAACTATAAAAATAAACTATTTTATCCTTTAACAGGCTTCCTGTGGTTGCTAGAAAGTTGTAGCCATACACTTACTGATCTGTACATTAGGTGTGTAACGTTACATGTATTTGTATTTTTCTACATGAACACATGCAAAATGTTTGTGCGTCATTAACTCCTTGGGAACATTAATGGTTTCTCATGCAGCTACAGCAGAAAAAGACTGATGGAGCAAATAAGAACTTTACCAGCAAACAGCTTTCAACATTGAGGTCCATAACACGCCCTAACCTGAACTCACCTGAAACAATTAAGCTGAATGGAAACATCACTGATATTGGAGGAATACTGACATCCATATGACAGTAGCATCCAATCAGCCCAAACTCCTGATTTTTGAATAAAATAAGTGGAATCTCCTTTAAAAGATTTGCTAAACAGATGTCTCTGCTGCATTCAAGTACAGCTGGGAGACTAGGCAGTCAAAACAACTCTAATATGATTTAAGCATCTACTCTGGATAAGTGTGCTTGTATTATATATTTCAAATCCAATCAAATCTCTAGTTAGTTCTATACTTTAAGTTATAAAACATAATTGAAAATCTTTGTTTAATGCTAATTAAGTAAAAAGTTATGCACATTTTGTTTAAAGTGTTCCGAAAACCAACCATGACTTTAAACCTCAAGTACCCACCAAATCATGATTTGTGTACACTTACACCCCTACTGTACATCCATGCTGGATCAGTTCTTTCCTCCTTTTCATCATTCCTTTCCATCTCTAGGTTTCGCAGCTTTCATCCCTGGCTTCAAGAAAAATGCCTGCCATCGTTACTATGTACTCTAAAAGTTGTTTAGACACCATGTGGATGAGGTTTATTACTGGAAGAATGAACAAAACTCTTGTCCAACTTTTATTAAAGAAAAATCTGTAGAGAATATTAAGTCGACAACAAGAAAGGCTTCTAGTCAGGTATGTTTTCCAGGATTTAGACACATAACGGCACCATTATGAAAACTGCCGTATAAACCTTTATTAACTGAGGTGATACTGAATTCTTACAAAGTTACAATTTCTTTTCGTACGAATAAAACCATCAGCAACATGAGCAGGAGTTCCCCTGAATTTGAAGCTGTCCACAAAATACTGTTGACCTGTATGCAGGTAAAGATGCTGCTAAACTCCAGCCCTCGTCTCTGAGGGTCCGTCGTCCTATCTGCTCCCTTTAGAGATCCATGCCGACCCCCGTTTGGAATCGAGTCGGGCACCCAGAGTCGGTCGACCTATGACTGGGGCGCTGCAGAAGCGGAGGCTGGTTCTGATGGTTTCGTGTCAGCAGTAGGTTCCGCCTGACTGCTGGTGTCGGGAACGGACAACCGGCGGAAGTGCTGCACGGCGCGAGCCACCTTGTCAGGACAGATGTTGTAAACCGGATGAGTGGGAGCCTAAAAAAAAAAAAAAAAGGAAGGCTGTATTGTGCAATCAGTCTCTAATTTTATGCAAATATCTGCTCCAGCTCCCAGAATCCTAAATTTAATTTTTATCCCGTTTTAAACGACCAGCTGATGACTTATGAGCAGAGAGGAGGCTGACTGTAACCAAAGAGGAAACAACCCACATCTTCCTAATAACACAAGCTTTTTTCCCCCATCTTTCAGAACAATAGTGCATCTAAAAGGTGCAAACAATTTTAGTAAAATGGCAGCTTTTGTAATGGCATAAACAGAAGAGTTAAATCCAACTGCTTCTTGCTTTATATGCCACATTTTTCTGAGTTGGTGTGTACACCTTTAAACTCAAAGTTCAGCCGTACTAGAAGGATTTTCCTGACGTTTGCATCCTTTAGCAAAAGGTATACTTAGCAGATGTTGAGGATCCTATCAGCCAAAGGTCTGTATGTTGCTTGGAATGTGGTTAGAGGCATAGCGCTTTGGACATTACATCATCTTGTCCACCAATTGTGATTTCTATGTGGAGTCAAATCAGAAGATATTTGGTGAGCCATTCGCCAAAAGGACGGCGCGTGTTTCCATGATAGCATTGAAAGGCAGTTGAACACACCCTGCTGATAATCAGTGAATTTCCTTGAGATGCATCAGTTTCTCCAAACGTTTTTAGCTGCAGAGTTTGTTGGATTGACATAAGACCTGTTATAGGCCAACTGTTTAATTTTATGGCATTAAATGGGCTGGTTGTGGGAATATTTGTGTTTAACAGCCTACTTGACAGTTGAGTTTACAACGTAGCTGCTGGTTGCTAACAGTTGACAAAAAAAAATAACCGCTTACACAGAGCTTTTGAACTGCGATATGAAGACAGAAAGGGTCTGTGAAATTTAAATGCCTGTCACAAATCAAACATAAAATGGAGGAAGTTATTTTGATGGAGAAAGAGGCAGCAGTATGGAGAGAAAATAGACTCAAGATCTCTGTGTGTGTGTAATACCTGATTTGTAACTCGTGTCAGCCTTTTTGTGTGTAACTTTAGGCACTTGTATGATTAAAACCTGATTTTTAAACCGTAAAATACATTTTGTGTGTAACTTGGGGTACTTGCAAGTGTTTAGTAAAATGTACACACAAATATAAGAACATTTACACACGCACAATGACAAATTACACTAACTTAAAACTAACTGCAAATGATTACGTACATACAGTACAGACCAAAAGTTTGGACACAACTTCTCATTTAAGGAGTTCTCTTTCTTTTTATGACTATTTACATTGTATTCTCACTTAAGACATCAAAACTATGAATGAACACATGGAATTATGTAGTACTTTTCCAAAAATGGACCTGAACCCAATCGAGATGATTTGGGGTGAGCTGAACAGCAGAGTGAAGGCAAAAGGGCCAACAAGTACTAAGAATCTCTTGGAACTCCTTCAAGACTGTTGGAAAACCATTTGAAGCTCAAGAGAATGCAAAGCAGTAATCAGAGCAAAGGCTGTCTACTTTGAGGAATCTAAAATATAACATGTATTCAGTTATTTCACCCTTTTTGTTTAAGTACGTACAGTAATTCCATACATCATGTGTTCATTCATAGTTTTGATGCCCTTAATTGAGAATCTACAATGTAGTCATGAAAATAAATAACACGCATTGAATGAGAAGGTGTGTCCAAACTTTTGGTCTGTACTGTATGCCCCAATCACCTGATACACAAAGACAAACTAGATTTACACACAGATCAGAATTACAATTGCACAAAGGGTTTTGAGACTCATTTCACCTCTGGAGATTTGTGCGTACATGATGCGTTTTAATTCTGGTAGAATGCTGGGTCATCTGAGTATTCTTTGCTTTCCCTCTAAACCTACTGCTGAAGTGAGAAAAAAAAAAAAAAAAAAGAGATCAGGACCTTTTACATCTAAAAGTAGAAGGAAACTTTTTAAATTTTTTACATCGTCACTGTATGGGAAGAACTTTGTCCCATAAGAAAATTGATTAATTTTAAGAATTTTCATTGGTTTTATATTATTCAAATGTATTAAAAAGGGTTAACTTGAATAAGTTATTAAAAAGTTAATCTGAATTTGCTTAATTTGAAATCCAATCTATTAGTCTATAGTCATGAAATTGAAACAGTTTTCCATCTTAAATATGAAATAATTTGCTTTGAAACTGTGTACAAATGGAGAGTTTATAGGATTTCCCATGCAGCAATGAATGCACCACAGGTCTGGATGTCGGCTCAGAAGCCGAACAACTGACAGTGTGCGCGTTCACAAGATGGTAAGTTTGATGTTTTGTTGTACTCATTTATGTTTGTGTTTAATCCTGAGTGTATTTAGATGACGTGGAGGTTTTATCCCTGCTTCTTTTTTATTGCGGTAATGGAGTGGCATATCGTTTAGAGGGAAAGTGATAAGAATGCTCGGATGACCCAGCATTCTGCCGACATTTAAACGCATCATGTACGCATAAATCTCCAGACGTGAAATGAGTCTCAAGGGACGAGACAACCCTTGGCTTTCGCTGGAGCTCAGCAAACTTCTTAATGAGAGAGATTTGGCTTGGGCAAAGGCTAGGAAATCAGAGGTGGAGGCAGTTAGGATTAAATTCAGACGACTACGAAACCAGTTCATAGCGACTGTCCGACATGCCAGATCTGAATACTATCTGGCAGCTACTACAGACAATCTAGATAAGCCCAGGACCTTCTGGAAGTCTATCAAGTCCATTTCTTCTACCAAATCACACAATGAACTGCCTCCCCATATCATTAGGGACAACATTTACCATCTTGGACAGAGCAGCTATTCTAGAATGTTTTAATGCACACTTCGCTGCATCTAGGAGAAAAACGTAAGGAACGTAAAAACAAAAAACAAAGAAGAAATAAAAGAGAAGTAAAAAAAGAAAGAAATGAGTCTCAAAACCTTTTGTGCAATTCTGATCTGTGCGTAAATGTGGTCTGAGACAAATGCAAATCAGGTATTATGCACACACAGATCTTTTGAGTCTATTTTCTCTTCATACACCAGGGGCTTTTGTGTGTGTCATTAGGAGAGGCTAGGAGATGAGATCTATTGTAATTAAAAAAACAGGTTTATTTATGCTATGAACCAACAGCGACGTCTCCACAAATTCCATTGCGAGGAAATTTAAGTGGTAAAACGTTGACATAAAATATGGGAAGTTTGTGTTTTTTGTATCCTGTAGTCAAGAATTATAGCTTTCTATACATTATGTCATTTTCTTTTTTCATCATTTTAATATTTGTTTCTAATAGCTTTCTCTGACATCTGATCTGGGCATCTGGAGAACTATTTTCATAACCTCCAACAGCACTGATTAGTCCCTTCCTGTTTGAACATCTTTAGGAGACAAAACTAAACCCATGCAAAATGCTCATTTGTTTGTCTGGGGCTACCTCCCAGAATGCATCACAATGTTACGTCAGGATCTATTTTTAGCAACGGTGAGAGGTGCAATTAGTATTTAAATAATTAGTTTTATCCTCAGTGTGTTTATAGGACTGAAGGTCGTGTTGGAAAAACAAAGCCTCCAGTCTGTAATGGTTTGATGGCAACGTATGGGAGCACTTCATAGATGTCAGAGTAGCAAGACGTCTACACGACGCTCTGGGTTGGAGAGATTAATCTGTTTTTGTGCACTGTGTCCTCCATGTTGCTCAATATGCTAAATTAATATAAAAAAACACCTGAAGGACTTTTAGCTTCAATTGGTTTAGGAAGCTGTTGAGCCTTGTGGATATAAATATATATATATTTTTTGAGTTCAATTACTTTTCTGTTAATGATGTAAGGTGCCGAACTAAGAATGTTACTTTGAGTTTCGTAATGGTTTTACAAAATTTACTGTGCCTACATTTATGACTTTACTCTTGATTGGTGTAAATCATTGGAATCTCAAGAATCTTTGCTTTCCAATGATGTATGATGTGTATGTATTCGTAAAAAGGGTGTTGGTACATGTTTTTAGAGCGTTAATGGGTTAAATTATTTAGGTTTTCCCTTTAATACTCATTAAGGACGGGCATTCCTGGTTCTAACCTACATATTTCTAGAAAATGAAAGATCAAGAGTGTAGTGAGCTAGAAATCCTGGATTGGTGTGGAGTGCATTTATCAGACTTCCCATACATTTGGATGAACTAACAGGTTTAACTAACTGGAGAAGGGTCAGATGCAACAAATAATTTCCAACTTATAGACGTTGTGTTACTCATGCAGCAGCCTCATTAAACAATCTTATTCTTTAAGGTTTGAAAGGAGGGTTAGATGAGAGTTTTACTAAAAACTTAACAGACAGACTCTAATCTTGGATCAATCAGCCCTTGACCAATGGCTGCACTCACCAGCCGGTTCTCCTCCTTGCCAAGGATCAACTCATGGTAATGCTCCATGTTCCCAAAGTGCTGTGCTATGGAGAGGCCGCTGAGACAGTAACATGTGTGGTAAAAGTCTCTGGATCTGGAGACATGAAGAAATCATACAAGGCGGTGACGTATGACATCATCTGATTGTGCTGTGTGTTTCTATGCTTGCTAATTGCATCGATGTGTGTGTGACAGATGGTGCTGGGCACTGACTTGCCAGGCTTATCCAGAAGGCCCCCTGTTGTATTCTGACAGCACAGGAGGATGTACTCCTGCAGGGCCTGCTGGTCAAACATCCACCGCTGCAGACTGAGCTCAGTCTCTCCTGCAGACAGACGCAACAGGAAAAAGATAAATCCACCACATAACAGGTACAAAAGAAAAGATAGCCAAACATGACTCAGAAAATTTAATCCCACTTTAATGAAAAACCCAAAACTACTGAAAAAACCATGAGAGATTTCCTCTTTTTCAAGTCTTTGTTACATCTGAAACGAAAACATTTTTTGTTTTTCAACCTGGACCTTATTTTTTTAGCAAATATCTTCATTTGCTCAACCAGACAAGTTTGGAGCCAGTTGGAACCCTTCAGGAGATGTTAATATCCAGTAGAGTACATCTATGTAATGGGAATCAATCAGGGCAGGAGATTTGCCACCAGTAATAAGGCATTATCTGCACCAAAACGCTTCCATTTAACCATGTTTTGTTATGAATAGTTAGCGATATTCCCCTGTGCGTTCAGAACATCTGGTAGGTGCTAAGGTATTAGCTTCTGGGTTTTTTACAGGCTTTTAATGTAAACGATTCCAACTTACAGTAACCGGCGATTTCAATGAAGTCACAGCCGCCCGCCATTGCAACTGTAGTCCGCATAGATTGCCTGTTGAAGCTAAACTTACTCCAATTGGTCATTCAGTTGCACTTAGGAAACATGCAAACGTAAACCATGTTGATGTCTGCAGTAGCACGTTCGTTCTAACAGAGTGCCGTAGAGCAAAGAGTGAAAGTCCTGCCCAGACTACAACTGGGGTGGAGCACGGCAGAGATCGTGCGATAGAGTAGTTGGATTATAGCCTCTAAATCACACCGGGACAGAAAAAAGAAGCACTTCCAAGACGTTTTGAACTCTGAGGGAAGTCGTGCTAATTATTAATAACAAAACATGGTTAAATGAAGGAGTTTTCTACAAGTCTTCTCTGATTGACTCCCATTATATGGATATATGATCGCTACTGGACATAAACTTCTCCCGAAAGACTTCAAGTGGCTCCAAACATGTCTGGGTTAGTAACTGAACGTAATATGTGCTAACAAAAAGGTCCAGGTTGAAAAAAAAAAAAACCCATAACTTCTCTTTTAAGCTGATTTTTTGCACTTAATTTTAGTACACCAGTTTCATGCTGCAGATTTGAATTGTTAAATGAAACAGTGTTTCACCCTGAAAGTCACGCCCACATTAAGAAGAAGCACTGCAGCACCAGACTGAGTAATGTTCATTTAGTCACGAACGCGAAAGCAAGTTCATTTGTTTTGAGGTTTAAAAATAGTTTCACGTTTACAGAGTTTCTATTTATGATTCTTATCAAGGTCCAAACTCTTCCAATTCAACTTTCTAGATTTCATTGTGCTTTTTAGCAAGTTTTTTATATATTGGATACAAAAATGCAAATGAAGGCCAGTTTTTAAATATGCAATGTGGTATCTTTATTATCAATCTTTATTTTTATCTTTAATGACTGCACACCATTCTTGTTTTGTAACTGTCCATAAAATATATATTATTCTTAATATTCAAAATCTTTTTTAGAACCTTCTACTTTTTAATCTTAATGTTCATATTTTGTGCCACTTTTCTGCAGTTACAACCAAATGTTCCGTTGTGGCACAATAAAGGACTGTTCTGTTCTATTTCGGTAAAACTGGTTTGACTGATGGACCAATTAACAGAGGGATACATGGACAGATAAATGTCTTTCATCTCCATTATTTTTTCATTATTCTCTGAATAATACTTGAATTGTATATTCCAGACTGTTCAGGGACCCTGTGTTTATTAGATTCGGAATATGAAAGCTCTTAATCTCATAATAGATTTGCGAGAACTAAAACAACCATTTTCTGAGCAAATAATATAATCCAAGTTATTATTATAGATCAGTGGAATTTTACTTAAAGGACAACTAAACTACAAATCAACTTTTTGTAGCTTATAAACTGCATAAACATGCTTCTTATAGTTCTCTCTACATGTCCTGGTCCCTTTTTTGACATTTGAGTGCAAATTAGATGAACTCTCACTTTTGAGCCTAAAACCGTCTGTGTGGCGCCATCTGTGTATTTCCGGTTACACTACATTTGAATTTCATTCCTGTCCTCCCCATTTGCTCAGAAGTTTGTGTGACGTGATTTGGAGGTGTGTGACGTCCGTCGCTCTGCCGCTGGGGTATAAAAGCAGTCAAGGCTCTCAAACGCCCTGCAGCGAGTTGGAGTTGGAATAGTGAGCGAGCGTTTTACATCGATTTTCAGGTTAGCAAGTTATCATTAGCATAGTATTTAGTTAGTTCTTTAGCGTAGCGCTTTTAGTGTAGTTACTTTTCTTTTTACTACGGCTCTGTATAAGAGAGGGGAACTCGGCCACACCTCCGTAGCGAGGCGCTATGAACTGCTTGCAGCACAAAACTTGAGTGCTCCGTTATGCAGATGGTTACCCCTACTTACTGACATTTGCTCATTACCTATAATAAACGTGATGATAAAGGATAACTAATATCATTGAATGGAAAATAAAATCTGGGCTAAGAGTTCGTTTTTAATGGAATAATTGTGATGGTGTTTCTTTTTTTTTTTGCACATTCCTGAATGATTTTCTCGTCATGCTTAGATACTTTATACATCTCTCTGCAACACATTTTACTGCTGCAGACAACGTACAGTGGCTGCAGGTGCGCCTGTCGAGGCAGAATCACACGAAATTACTCGAGCTAATCGATATTTAGCATTATATTTGGTAACATCAATGTACCACTCCGAGACCGCGCTCATTCTATGCTGCGATGCCGCAACAGGTTCGGCACCTGCTGCTGAGAGCGAGACATCGGCCCGAAATGATATGACTCAGAGCCACTCAGTTACTCCACAGAACTGGAGAAAAATTCAACCTAAAGATTATTTTTCCTTTGAGGCAAAGGAGCCCGCGTTGCTGTGGCTCTCTCCGCCTTTCTGGCCGTCTGTGACTCGGCGCTGCTGCCTGCCAGTCAGTCAGAGCCCAGACCACGCCCAGCCAGTATTTCCCCCGCGTTTTTCCTGGTCTGCCAGGCAACGCCTTCTTTTGAGCCGTTTTTCAAAAATAAATGTGGGCGGGGTTATACTCTGGTGGGGTGTTGAGTTTCTCTTTAAGTGACTCAATTTGCTTCGTTTGAAGACACCGATCACTGTGGCCCAGTTGATTTGTTGTCTATTAGTCAACATGAAGATGTACCGTCGTTGAATAAGGCTCTATGGAGTAGAGGCAACAGTCCAGCTTGCCAAAAGGAGTAACAGCCGTCCACCAGTTTGTTACAGCGACCCTGGAAGCCTCCCTCAAATCGCATTTGTCTGCTGACCACCCAGCGCTGGGGAGGAGAAGAAGCAACAAGCACATTCAAATCAAAGACAAAACATGACCACAGCTCCTGATGAAGACAATCCCTTTGAAAAGTAAACCTAAACCCGCAAACCTGAACATTACCTCCAGAGAGGAGAACAGATGGAATATTTCACAGGATGTGGAGCTGAACTGTAGGAAAGTCTTTGCATCATGTGTCCAAGACAAGAACTAAAGCTGATGGAAATAGTCTTTAAACTCCATCCTATTCGAGTCTCACTTTGCAGAGTCAAAAACAAAATTCTATTTTACCAATCAAATCAAAACAAATAAGATGAACCAATTATGACAAATTGGTGATTATTTGGTTCTGTTTTTAAATAGACTACCTAAATAGTTGATGCATGAACAAAACTGCGCTACAGCTTCCCCCCCTCCCCCTTCCCTTTTTAAAAACAATGGGTGCCGTTCTGCTTCACCACTTATACTTCCTCAAATCAATCAGTCAAATGAAGAGGTAGAGCAAAAACTGAAATGTAAAGTAGAAGAAATAAATTCCTTTTACTTGAAAGGTTATGATTCAGAAGGAAATCTTTAAAGTTTTTATTTATTCTTAACTGACTATACATATTTATTCTTAACTGACTATACAAACGTCCTTTTTAATGACAGCTCCGTCTAAGCTAACACTCTTGGATAACGGTAGCCAACAGCTTGCGGCGTAGTCCTCTATATCCCTTGCTTGCTCGGGTAGGCCGTCAGCCTGGGACTAATGTTAAGACTTCAACCATTTTCCTGTTTCTGAACTTCACCATCAGTTGCTTCTGCATTGTCTATTTGGTTTTGGATGTGATCAGAGAGCTGGAGTCGGCTAGATCGGGCTGGATGGCTGCAGATCGGGAGTCTCCACAGACTGGTTATTCATTGGTTAGATCAGTACTGGCATGAAGAACACAGATCAGGAGCTGGAGGCATGAACGGATCGATGTCTGAGAGATGTTAGGTGAGTCAAAAGTCTTAACTTTTGAGAGCATCCGTGTTGCCCTGATGACTTTGTGACTGCTTTTTGCTGGAGCTTTTGTTAAGCTAAGCCTGCCCATGTCCTCCGCCTCTACTGTTCTTCTGGAATGGTAATGGAAACACCATTATCATAACAGTGAATTGACATAACATTGTTATGTCGATATGTGTTCCCCCCTCGAGATCTGTCTCGGCATCTAAAGCGACCCAAGTGGAAAAGGGTCTCTCAAATGTGGTCTTCTGGCTGAAACTGGCTGCAGCCTACGTTAGCTTCAGTTAGCTCCGGACTAGCTTCTGACTAGCTTGTAGCTACATGGCTTGGAGTGTGAATCCTACGCCTCCCACTCTCTCAGCTCAAGTCTCAGCTCCACATCTTTGCCCATTTTTGTATTTTCTCAGAGTAACGAGGCGAGTGACATGGCCAAGTTGGCGGCAGTGGGAACCGCACAGCTGGCTTTATTTTTTAGGGTTTTTCTAATGTATTTACAGTCTGTATTTGGGACCTGTCTCTAACCCAAGTGTTTGATTTGTCTAGGTCCAAATATATTTTTACTCAGGATGTTTTGAGACATAGAGCTACAACTTTTTTTTAAAACGCTGACTCTCTGTGAATCTCCTGGCCACATTCAGATGGAAACAATTACGATTTTAACCATAAAAATCCAGCTTTTCTTCACACCTTTGCAGCACAAACAACATTACAGCAATGTCTTCCTGCATCCGTTTGGTTTTAAACTTGAAAATGTGAAGAAAATATGAGGAACCTGCGAGTAAATGGTGTCAGGAAACCTAGCAATGGTTACAAAACCCACAGCAGCGGTCCAGCTACAAACGGAAACCTTAAGAGAGCTATGCAGAAATGGTGTCAAATATCAGTGTATTGTGGCCAAGTTTTACTAAATCACTGATTTTATTTATAAATATATATATCTTTGTTTAATAAATAACAAGATAGCTCCCTGTCATGTGTTTCTGATCACCTGAGGTTACATTACATCATTTTAGAGGCTGTTTTAGACCAGAACATTCCTATCATGTGCAAGAAACGTTAAAAGATAAAGAGACTCGCAATAAATATAAAAGGAGGCAGAGCCCACCTGTATGAGGTTATGTTTCCATTAAAGCTAAGGATTACAACTAAATGATCACTTTTTATGTCTTCTGGCTAATTTTTTGTTTTCTGGAAATGACTTGATGCTTTCAATCTCTGATCAAAACCGTCACACATAAATATCATACATAAGTCACGTTTTATGGCTGCTGAAACAATGAGGCACAATTTTAGCACGGTGCTCATCACATGCAAACTCAAATTCTCTGCTTTGCATTTGAATAGGTGCTACAGCAGGATGAAGCGTTAGGAGGGTGATATTTTAACATGCTGACAGCACAGCAGCACAATGTAGAAAAGTGTTGAGATGCCTGCTGCTGATCGACTTATCCACATTTCTCCTTTAAATCTACATCTGTGCTGCAGCAGAATGCACATTTGCTTTGACCTAGAGGGGCATACCCTGCTCTAGGTTTAAACCTCGACTCCGATTAACTCTGAAGCTAAAGCGAGAGGAAGAGGAGCCACTCACTAGTAGGGCCTTTAGGTCCAGCATGTGTTCTTTCCCAAGGATGACGAGGGCGGCTGTACCACAGAAACTGTACCCGCCGTGTGCTTCCAAGCCGGGAACGCCGCTCAGACCTCCCTCCCAGTTCTGACAGCTGCAAACAAAAAAATGACTTCAATTGCATCAAAAACTGGATGCTTAAAGAAAAAAAAGCCCCCATGGAGTTATTGTGGGCATACCTGAGGATCCAGTTGGTTGTGTCTTCAAACAGTTTTGGTGCCATGATGTTTGTTAGTGATGCTACAGAAGCTGCACAGTAAGCGCTCCTGAAAAATATAAATAAAAACCTGGCTCAGATAAACAGAGATCTGATCTTCAAATGCTAACGTAAAAAAAAAAAAAAAAAAAAAATCTATAAAATAAAGATGCAGTATAATGCTGGAGTCAAAATATCACGAAGTATCAGCAGTTGTACATCAGAACATCAATGCTTTACAATTGTTAAGAAATGGTAAAACAAAGAAAAATGTTACAATCTTTTCTTCCCAACTAAAAATGATTAAAACAGGGATAGCTTTACATATAGATGACAGTACATTTAAATAATGTCCTCCACTCAAAATACAATAATTATATTATATATTATAATTATATTATAATAATTAATAATAAAACAAAAAAGTTTTAAGCTGCAGAACATTAAATCATAAAATAAAAAGGTTTAACGTGTAGGATTTAGCAACATCTCCAGGAAAAAAAGCAATAGCTACTACCTAACCCTTTAACTCAATAAAAAGACAAATGACTGATTTGACATGATTGTAGACGTGCTACACTGCAGTTTTGCTCAACAACATGTGACTAATGTTCTACTATAAGATTGTTGAATAGCAGAGAACAGCTTAATTAGAATGAATTGTAATAAAGCAATGCGGACCATGATATGACGCTCTGCTAAAAGGATCAAATTTGCAGTTTGTCTCAAAACCAAAAAACGCAGCGTTACTGGGGGAACGCACAGTACCAGTAAATGCTTAAGAAAATATGTGCTTTTTAAAATAAACTTAGAAATATTCTAATTCTCCTCACTTTCTGTAGAGTAAAAAAGCAATTTGGGCATTTTTATTTTTTACTTGGAAAAGATGGTGCAATTTTTCCCAATGTATTTGAGCGAATATGTGCTTCTGTTTTGGCTTCACTTTAATAATCCAGTAGCACATGCTCCGATTCTGACCTCAGCTCACAACTACAAGCTATTTTTAAGCAAAAAGCAGGTGCACTGTTCGAATGTGCAGCACAGGGAGAGAAACGAGAAGACAAGCCGCTTGCGTTGAAAGAAAACACCGACACTGCTCCTACTAGCCCTTGGATCTTCTTCAAACATGGCGATATTCAACCCCATCAGACACATCCAGAATGTACAGAAACTACATTCCACAATGACGCCATGCGTCCTTTTGGTTTCTCTTTCATTTTTCAGACAAATAGTTCTATATTTAGCTTACAAAGCATTTGTATTTCAACTAGCGGCATTCAAAATAAGGTGTAATACGGTCAATTTGTAAGTAAAAAGTATTTCAATACAAAACAATGTTAACATTGAAAAATAAAATAAAAACCACTTCAGATTTCACATAAATGAAGTTTTTCTCTGTTCACTAGAATATTTTCTCTGTTCACTACTGATATTTTTTAGGACTGTTTACATTATAGATCATAACGCCTCAATGACTTCAGATGGACACAGCGGCTCAAACAGAATAAAATGAACCCATTTTGTAGTAGATGTGCATATTAGTTTTTGCTGTTGAGAGAACAAGAAAATTAAGATAGATGACTAAATAAAGTGCAAAAAATGTATATTCATATGCGCAAATTTTTATGCGGTTTTGTTTGTAAAACAGATCCTGAACAAGAGCTTTCCACATGTAACCCCAAAGGTGTATATAAACGTAGTATACATTTCTACTGGTTATATGGGAGCATTTAAATTTATTTAACTTTGATAGTTTAAGTATTAACACACTTGAGAAAAGAGAAGAGAAGGCAGAGTTAGCCAGTCGCTCACCTGACATCCACCTCTCCTCCAATATGCATCACAAAGGAGCCATCTGGCTGCTTCAATGACCATAGGAATTCTAAAAGCTTCTCCCTGTGGAAGGCGGAAGGAATAAAGAATGAAAATCAGGACAGGGTTCCGACAAGTTTCTTCAAGTTAAATTCGAATCTTTTTAAGACCTTTAATATTACAAATTCACACCCCTACCGGTACAGGGGAAAAAATCCTTTTCTCAAGGAAATGTGTAAAAAAAAACAACAACAAGCCAAGTAGATGAGTCAAAAAATAATTTCAGCAGGCCACAAAAAAGTAAAAAAACATTTTTTAACAGCGCTTACTTTTTTGTTTGTTAACGTTAATCTTCATTTACTGAAGATGTCAAGTGTTCTGAGTATTTTGACCGCCCTGGGGCTTTGTTCCGTTCTCAGTTATTGGTTCAACCACTTTTTCTTTATGTTACATTTTTTAAATCAAAATAATTGTTGATTGACAAATTAAGCTTTTAAGCAAAAAATCCAATACAAAGAAGTTAAATACAAGACCAATTTTAAGACCCAGATATCAAAATTCAAGACCTGTTAAGGTATAATTTCCAAATTCATAAATTCAATGCTTTTAAGGCTTTTTGAGACCAGATAGGAACCCTGCAGAAAGTAAGAGTCTTAAACTAGCTGAAAAAAAAAACAGCAAGCGAAAGCGTAAAAAGAATGCAATTACCATCTTTTAATAATAGGGCTGGACGATATAGAAAGAGCATATCGATTAAGGGAATAGTCATATTAATTTTTTAAACACTTCTTTTTATCATAAATAAGTTTGTAAGGCACAGAAACAAATTAGGAATCTGAGTAACATCAGTAAATGCAAAGAAACATTATTAAAAATTATATTATACATTTTTTTAAATGTTAGTCATTTAAATTAAAGGCTCATCTTGACTGTTTTTAATCTTTTAAACATTTTATGACACTTTATAATATTAATGGCTGAAACCTTTGGTTTAGTTTCTCAATAAAGCTTATTCTAATTAGTTCAGCTCTGGTTCAGCTGCTAAAACTAACCAGCTACTCACTGGAGTGTAGATGGACCCCAGAACACTGTAGACTAGTCCAGTCAGATCAGAAGCCAGCAGGTCTATTTTCTCCAGTTGTGTTTTTTAAAGCGTATTCGCTTCCGAGGACCAGGTGGAGAACCGGGGGGACATTTTAAAAGCCACAGGTGTTGTCGGCAGCGCGACCTGGGTACGTTTCCTGCATCTCTCATAACAGATTTGCAGGTAGGGGAGGGGACTCCTGCCTAAGAGAACTTATCGTAGTATTTTATTTAGTTTATTATTGCTACGTTTAGTGTTTGAGATTTTTTTTTTTTTAATCGACCCATTTTTTCTATTGCACCACACATCAATTGACAGATATTGCTATCGAATTATTGTCCAGCCCTATTTAATAATATGAAAAATATGCCAATGCCAAAAATCTTGTAGAACATTGACCGTACTAAAAATGGACTTTAAAAAAAGCTGTGAATGTCAAGCATCAACACTAGGGCTGCCACAAACGATGGTTTTGATCGACCAATCACTAATTATTTTGCCGATTAGTCGACTAATCGGATAAGGTTTAGAATACATGCTATTGCAGGAGAGAGGAACTTGTCTAATACTTGCTAGTTACCTCGAACGGTTATTATATTAGTATCTAAAATAGTGATTTTTAAAATGATGGCTAATTTAACATTTATGAACTATATATAAAAAAAAAACTGTTACAGCAGACACATGATGTGTACTAATCATAGAGAAATTACCATCAGAACTGAGAATGTTGCAGCTATCAATTAGTACAACAGCCTCTTCAGTCAGGAGCTTCATCAAAACCACTGAATGATCCTGACAGAAAGATCCTTCCTGCCCAAAGCCATTTAACATCTAAAGTCAGAGTAAACATTACATTCTGACAGAATAAGTATTTTATTGCAATAAGAATAATAAGATGCAGTTTTTTGTTGCAACACCTGGACCTTGATGTCCTGTAAGCAGCAGCAGCAGCAGCTTTGCTTTGTTCTGTCTGAACAGATCAGAATCAGCCTCTAAGCAGCAGTTTGGGCCGTAAAGGACATCATATCAGAGAATCTAGACATTTTCATCAATCTGTAAATACTCCTGGATACTTGGGGAGAAGGTAAAAAGCCGACATGTTGGGGTAAAAGAAAATCCTTCTACTGTTGATGCTAATGTTAGCAGCTAACTAGCTAACAGAGGCTACTGTCCGTGTTTGTAATCAGCTACAGCGAGCTTCCCTTTAAGAAGCTCAAACAACTCTGGTGTACTGCCGTGGAAAGCAGCTTCTACTTTGTGAATTTTGCATTACACGTGCTTCTCTTTTTATTTAATAAAACTCTTCAGCATTTTAGAGCTACATTGTTAGCTCAACGCCTTGAAATATTTACAGTATAACCCATCAAACCAATTAACACAGATCAGCTGAAAAAAAGAAGATTTCTTAAAGTTTTAGATGAAATACAGAGAAAGATTTGAGGAACTCTGATACAGGCGTCTGTGATGGAGTCTCTGCTAAAATATATGGCGAAATAATTTTTTGATCTGATTTTTATGGTAGCTTCTTTCTAATATGAAGAGACAGCAAATTAGCCAAACCATAAGTGTAAAGTGATTTCATTGTAGAGAAAGATCTGTTCATGAATTGACTTCAGCTGGCTGAAGGAAGCAGATTTGTCCCGGATTTTAGTCGCACACTGGTCCATCCAGCAAACAGCCCCTACTTCTTATTGTGTGAGTTATTTTCCCTGTTTTAGATCAAAAAACAGATCAACATGCTTGGCGACACCCTCAAAGAACTAAATTCCAGTGTACATAACTTCAAAATGCAGATTAAAGCTGAATACGAATCCCAATCCGTTTACAGATCTGGTTTCAACTGTACAATATCAAAATGTCACAAAACGTTAACAAGGCTGGGAATCTAATGATATACCTTTAACAGGCTCATCATTTAAAGCTGGATCGTACCTGTCTATCACGCTATAGGCCTCCTCTGTGCCGATGATGCAGAGGGCGTTGACTGCAGCGTAGGTGGGTGCAAGGTGGGCGTGTTGCCCCGGTCCTCCAGCGAATCCCCCTGTTGGGCTCTGACAGTGTGCCAGAAACTGACACACTCTGAAGAGAGAGAAGATGTGAGGCAAAATGAGACATTTTCACCCATATCGGCGCTGTGAAAAAGCATATGGTCCCTGTTTGGGGAGTTTTATTACATTTAAATGCTGCAGATAATCAACCTAATTTTAGTATAGGATGAAATATTAACCTGACTGAAAATAAAACAGTTTTTAGATTATGATTTTATATATTATTGAATCAAAGTTATCCAAACCAGCCTGGCTCCCATGAAAAAGTCCCCTAACGCCAATAACGGCTTGTGCCCCCTTGTTTGGTAAAAACCGTGACATTTGGGTCAATTTTTTCAAGTCAGACTTTGACAACGCCACTCCAAACACCTAATTTGGTTTTCTTGAGCCACTCAAAGCACAACTTGCTGGTGTGTTTCAGATCGTCGTCTTGTAGCAAAACGTCAAGCCTGGGTTCAAGAGCCAGCGACCAGACATTCTCCTGTAGGTTTCAGCAATCGCACCAAGTCATCCAGGCCCTGAAGCGATAAAACCGACTCCACACCATCACACCGCCACCACCATGTTGGAATGTGATTTCTGAAATGTAGTGTTGTTCCCCAAGTCCCAGAATGCTTTCCTAAAGGCTTCTAAGATCGTCAAGATGGGGTTTTTGTTCGGTAAATGGGAGAAGGGCTTTTGGGTTCTTCTTGGTCTGCAGTGGTTTTATTCTAAAAGTCTGGGCTGGGAGTAGTTATTTATAACCGATTCAGCTTTCCAAAACTAGGAAAAAACACAGTTAAAGCCCTATTTTCATGGAGAGTGCACATAGAAATCATCTAAAAAAGCATTTTTAAAAATCTAGGCAACTTTATCTAATATAAAAATGAACTCATTGGTGTGAAACATTTAAACGTCAGAACAAAAACTGAAGACATTTGTATGGGTGTCCATACTTTTTTGCAGTGGTGTAAATATATAAGATGTTTTTAAATCTAAATATTTAAAAAATCATTTTTGATCATCTGTGTCTTGATTGCATTATTTTAACTTAAATAATTTTTATGTAAGTATTTTTGAATGATAAAGGAAAGTTTCACATGATCACAAAGACTGATTATTTCACATATTACAATATCTTCTCACTTTACCCAAAGCTACTTAAGATTTGATAAACCTTATATATTCTAATTTGATGAAAAGCTTCCAGTAAGCCTTTCAAAAATTAGTTTTAGAGCTGCAAGAACAAAATGTTCACAAAATCACATCACTTCGGACAAAGTGTTTTAGAGGACACTTTCCAGCTCCTTTGCACTCAGCCAACTCTGAAAAATATTTTTCCAGCCTCCGCTGTGGAGAGGAATAACAAAAAAGAGAAAAAAATAAAAGAAAATAGAAACTGCAATGTTCCCAGGAGCCTAATGAGTTGGAAGAGACGCTTTCATTAACTAGGACCCAGCAGGCAGTCTGGTGCCAGTTCTGACCTGAGCCCAGTCGAGGGACAGAGAAAGCAATCTGTCGTTGGGCTGCCATTGTTAGAAAACCCTCAAGTGGAGCCAGCGTGCTCAGCGCGCATGGCGCCGCGCCGGCCGCTCGCGCTGGCACACTTCGCAGCTGTAATGAGTGTGGGCTGGCGGCACTCATCGCTGAGGTTTGCGAGGCGTTGATTTTAAAAGGTAATCATTTACCGAACAACACCTTTTGTCTTTCTGTGTTCAACTCCTGACTGATTGGAAACAGTGAGCAAGCATTATTATTGTTATTATTATTATTATAGTAAAATCATCCATCTTAAAGCTACTTGCTTCTGGGAGCAGATCAATAGAGAAAAAACAAGTTGTGGAGACATAAAAGGGCTAAGGTTCTGATTACTAATGATTTTAAAGCTTTGAAGGAAACAACAAAGATTGTTAAATATGACCTATGCTTACTGATGCTGCTGTTCAGCTACTGCCAAGACTGCACATAAAAAGCCTTAATTTTATTACAGCAAACATTAAAACATTTGGACTTTATTATGAAAATAGAAAATAAGATTCTCAATTACTGGAAAAGTCATAAGTACTTCTGAGCCCAATGTTATATTATTTAAATGCAATTTATTGCATTAGCCCTTATACAAAATATATTTTTAGTAAGTTTATTTATACTTTTTGCATTTTGTCTGTTTAGCTTGAGTGTTGTTGCAAAGCTGTGTGATAATGAAATCTAATGAGGTATTCTTCTTCCCTTTATCATAAAAAAAGTAATTCTCTGTGTGGATTACTTTGAAGAAGGCTCAATGCTATGACTCAAGCTATATTGGGATACCCAGTGCCAAAAGATTTCAAAGCAATGCATCTTAGAATACATACAGCAATATGTTTATCAAAAGGACACTGACTTGGTGAAGATCCTCCTAAGTGCCTAGTAAAAAAAAAAAAAAGCTGAAATGATATCTGTGTAGATAAGTGGGGAAAATGACATTGTATGACACCAAACACATGAGGAAATTCGGCAGCGTAATTGAGAACATGTTAGATCTTAGACACTTGCAAACGGGAAGTGTTCCTTTTTTATTTTCTTATGGCTATGTTTCTACTTAATCCAGAGGGCCTAAATAGGGTACCATGAACTGGAAAAAAATTTTTCGTACACCATACATATGTTATGATGTACTGAAAGTGTGACAAAAGGAATTCTCTGACCAGTGATGGGCGCTGTTGTGTTTCTCTAGAGTGGTTGTGCTGTGCGAGAGTCTGTGTGTTTGTTTGAGACTCACTCGGAGGCAACGGCAGGAGGAATAGGTTCCTCTAGTAACTCCAGACTATGAAGAATCCAGAAGCAAAGCCACGGTCGACTCGCATCCAGACACTACATTTACAGAGATAAAAAAACAAAAACCATACATGATCGAAGGATCAGACGACCAAATAAAGCCAGAAACGAGGAGGTGAGAACATTCAGGTGTGACAGCATCACAAGCTGAAGATGCCAGCCAGATGGACGAGCATCACACTACCTTTTTCATAAAATGTTATCAATAAAATATTATATTCTATCTCTAATTCTGTGATAATGGTGCAATTATTTATTTGCTGCTTTGCCCCACTAAAAGAATTTGTTGTCATTCTTATGTTCTGGATCATCTCTCCAGGAAGCAGCCGTTACAGTTAATGATTTTACGAAGAAAAACTATAAAAGGAAATTAGAATCACAAGAAGCATGCATCAAAACGCTCGCTTACTGTACCTCGTAAGCATCCGACAGATGACGTAAACCCTTCTTGAGATACTGGTAATGTTGTTCCCGCAACAACGATGGCCTGGAGAAACATTTGGACAGAAAGGTGGATCAAAAGTGAGTACGACATAACTCTAATAATAACACTGAATGAGATTGATTTTAAATTGCATCACAAAAGGCATGGATTCAAAATGAACATTTCAGAGTTCTTAGATTCACTAAGCTCAGCCATTTCTACAGTGGTTAAACTTCAAAGATGGAACCTCCAAAATAATAAAAAATACAATCCAAAAAGTTCCCAAGTGCATAGGATTTATTTATTCTTTCTTTTGACTAACATTATATACCTGATCCCTAAACAAGTTCATGTCTTGTTTTAATGTTTCTAACTCTGATTACTCATACGTTCAGGGACATTAGGGAAAACCAACCCCTGGGGAATTATGTGCAAAAGGGTAAAGATCTCCTTGGGAAGTAAAATCAATACTAGCCATGTATTTATTTGCACATCTTACATGGCATGAATTTAGATGTTCCCCCTCGATATTGATGTCATCCAGCCCCAATTTCATGACAAAATTTACCTCAAAGTGAAAGTCAGAATGTCAGTGGAGGATTTTTAAGAGCCTGGAGCTTTGACAAAAGCCATAACTTCTAAAAACCTTGATACCATCTAGTTCCTGCATGACCCATCTGATCTTGCAACCCACAAAGAATGTGAAAGCCTCCCAGAGCTCAATAACAGAGCTCAACAAAACAAGAGATTTTTACTTTAGTTGCTTTGTTTGATGTAAACCTCACGCAATATTTTTTTTAAGTGATGTCCCTAATCAAGGGTGTCAAAACTTTAACTTTGCTAGTGATCTATTATAGATGATTACTGTTGAAACTGAATTATTAAAAAGAGAATGAAAAAAAACCTACATTTTACTAAAAACATACTTTTTAAAGCAAAAAGCATACAGCAAATTAAAGAAGACACCAACATTAAAATGCATTACTAATGTTAAAGGAAACGTATGTAAAAAATGTATTTGAATTAATCATAAAATGGCCCCGATATGTCACTAGACATTAAGAAATCATGTTCTTTTGAAATACTTATATGACTGTCAACAGTGGTCCGGCGAGGATATTGTTATGTGAAAGTGAAAGTTGCAGCCCTCAAGTGATGTTATTGTTGTCATGTTCTGTTTTGGTCTGAGGTCCACCCTCAAGCTATTTACAAATCATGAAGTCAGTAGTGTTTCCTAATCCGGGTTGCCAGCTCTGCTCTGTTTACCACAGCTGAAGCTCCGAACGTTACGGACAAAACATGTATAACGTTACGAAACCTAAAAGACCTCGTTATCAATCCGAAATACGCCGTGACAAAGTCAGAAATAAAACAAGGATTTGTATAGGAGATGGCTTTGAAAGATGGAGACGGCTGAAAATGAAGAATTTGAATACAGACGTCAACATCGCCAATTTTCTCCTGGACAGGTAAGATTCACCTATGTTTGGCTAACTTACTTGTACTTAATGTAAATTAACATTTCAAATATTCACGACAGTCGAACAAGGTTATGCATGTTCGTGGAAAGTAACGTTACGTTAGCGCATATAGAGGAGATTGGTCATCAAATTGAAAAGGTAAGGAATTGTTTGGGAGATAAAAAAGATGAGTCGTCATTGCTAACATTAGCATCAGGGCCCGTTTCTTTGTCATTATGCTGAACTGTCGAGGAAAACAACAGCACGTCGATTCTTGCACTGTGAAACGTAATGGAGACGTATTGAGTAGCCTATACCTTGGTACAAATAATTCCTCATTCGTTTTTCACGTACATTGTGGACTACACATGCTGCAAGTTAACCTGTATGACCATTGCTAATGTTATTTAGTTAGGGTCAGCCGTTCCTGGTGGATCCCGCAGCAGCTGGCAACCTCGAGTCAGGAAGGGATACACAGTTCTACAGTATCTTGAATGTGATTGCAGTACCGCTTTTGGCCACAATCCTACATACGTTTCCTTTAAAGTACAAAACCTTGACATGGAAGCAGCCGTGTAGATTCATGTGTGCAAATTTGATGAAAAGCCTGCACAGCACTTATCTCCTGGTCATTCTGGGTAAATTAACATGCAAAACTTGATGCAAAACAAAATTAAACAAACTAAGACTAAAAGTATGAGTTCACATTTTGTCTCCTTTGTTTTTATGTCAAGGTGGATGTGTGCACCATCAGGAAGGCATGTACTCTTCATGTGCATCCCTAACCCATTACAAACAGGCATACAGCTGCATATATGTTGAATGAGTCAACCGGCATCTCTGTCCTTCCTGTCAGCCACCTAATCTTGATCTCCATCTGCCCTTTTAATTCATTGTTTGCTACCATGCTGTAATTATACTCCTCCTACACACGGCTAGACCAAGGTTGTTATCTGTTGCAGAAAATATGCAACAACAAGCTGTCGCTCCATTGCATCTGATAAGGATTCACAAGACAGCGGCTCCGATGACAGGATTAAAAACTACACGTAAAAATTGTCGTACAATCAGCTCACCCATCTAGAATATGAAAAATAAACAAACTGCTGTGAAAAGATTCTGAATGATTTTAAAGAAAGACAATAAATGTACTAAATGAACCTGTAGGTTTTATTAACACTGCAAGCTGAAGCACACATCCAGCCTTGATAATCTCTCTGGAAGAACATGAAATATCACGATGCACATCACAAAAGCAAGCTAGGAATGTTCTGATGATTCATCTATGGACGCAAGGCTCTCCCAAATTTATGATAAAATTCCACATTTCTCCAAGCTCCGAGTTTCTTGGCTTTCCAGAGTTCTTTGTCTTTTATCTGATTTTACATCAATAGAGTCAAAAGCTCATAATTAACTTACAACAAATATTTCTACTGTGGCCAGTCTTGAAGTAAAGAAAAGATGAATGAATGATCGGATGGAAGAATGGGCATACAGAAAAAGGAATAAACAGATGGATAGATGGATGGAGGTTTTGGAGGACAAATTACTAGATCGATGGACGGATGGATGGCCAAATGAACGGTTGGATTAATGGACAGATGGACAAATAGATGAATGACTGAATGAATGGATAAATGAGCAGATGTATGAATGGATGGACGGACAGAGGAATGGATGGATGGATGTTTTGAAGGACAAATTACCGGATATATGGATGAATGGATGGACAGATGGATGGCCAAATGAACGGATGGATTAATTGACGGATTGACAAATAGATGAATGAATGCATGAATGAATGAACTAATAGACTGATGAATGGAGAAATTAATGGATGGTTTGAAGAAGAAATTACCAAAAGAATGGATGGACGAAAGAACAAATGGATGGATGGATGGACAGACAGATGGAGAAATGGGCGGACAGTCCCTTCTCTACTTTTCCAGAATGTGTAAATACACTTGATATAAATGAGGAACATTAAAACAAAAAAGCTCTTTCATGTGAAAAATTATAAGATCAAAAGTTATAATACACACTAGCCTTTCATACACCCAACCTCTGAATCAATGCCATGAAAGCACAGAACACAGACTCTCTAATAAATGTACAACCACTTCTAGCTAATAACCTTAATTTTCTCACAGAACCCAATGTACTTCCACATAGGCTGTGGTGTCGGCTTTCAGCAGATCCAGCAGTTGTCATAGAAATGAGATGAGTCACCCACACAGAGAAAGGATGACAGCTGATAGAAACACCAAAGTATGTGGGCTGATCAGCACAGCATTTTAGATAACAGCCGTCGTACATCAAAGCCGGTGAGCTGTGTTCTTGGAGCGGCAGCGAATGCTGTCGGTGTTGTGACGGAGTAATAGATGACTATCACCTCTGAAGCTTCACAGCATCTGGTCTGTTTGTCAATAAACTGACTATATCCTACTTTTAGAATAGATAATGGTCCCCATTAGGCCAGTCTTTCACCCAACATTTGTAGGAACCCAAAAACCTACATCAAATCTGTAGTTTCTCCTTTTTTTCCTTCATGTGGACAGTTCTGCAGGAACTTACTGTGGTAAGCTGTGCATCTGCTTGTAAACATTGATGGCCTCTTCAATGGTCTGTTCCACTTTTTTCTAAACGAAATACAGAGAAGAGTGAGAAGACTGAGAACAGAAACAGTGATTATTATGAGGTAAAAACCCTCTCGTTTATTGGAAATTCTCAAAGACAGAGCAGACGAAAGTTTAAAAAAAATGTAGTAAGACACAGGACACCTCCAAATTTATTCCAACTTAAAATGACTTAAATCACATTGTAGCGCATTTCATCGTTTGCATATGATGAGAACATTCTTACTCAGCATGTTGAAAAAGGGTGGCTGTGTTTAGAACTCAGGGCGTTCAGTTTTGGTGAGCTCCGGACAATGGAGGTAAGAGTGAACACTGCGATAAGGTCCAAAGAGGTAGAGGACGTTCAAAAGAGCTGTCAGCATGCCAACCTATGGCCAAGTTTATCTTGAAAGCAAACTGCTAAAAGAAATATCCAAATTTATAAATGTTTTTCCAGCTAATGGAGGGAAACACCAGCAGTTAGAGGGTAGGGTGTCTTTAACTTGGCTCTAAAATGCATTTTGTTGTTTGTTTTTTTAGTTAAAAAATTACTATGTTTGAGTGCAATTAAACGCTTTTTCCATGAATAATAAAAAAAAAGAGCTTAAAGGGCCATATTTGAAAATTTCTTGAGATAAATGAAAGGGGTGCATTTATTTTTCACTGAACTATAAATGGCAGGTTTGCTTTTTTCTTTCTTTCTGTAATTCAGGAGGAATTTGGAGAAATTAATCAGTGTCACTGGATCATTAAACTCCAGCGAAGCAGGATATTGTGGATTATTAAAATGATTTTCAAGACTTATATTAGTGATAAATATCAAGCTAAATTTATTTATTTATTGGTTTCTAAAAGGCAGTACCGAGACATTTTTGAAATGCAAGGTTTAAAACAAAGATACAGTATATGAACATCCAAATAGATTAAAGAGTTAACACAAGTTTTACATTTGCTTTATGGTAAAATTCACATTAAACTGGTTTATATTTGTAGGAACCCGACTAGTTTTAGTTAACGTTAAAGGGCTTTGGTATTTTTATGCACTTTTCTTTGCTATTTTAAGTACAACATTTTGTCCAACATCACTTTATTCTACTGAACTTTTTTTTCCATGAGTTAATTAGGGAATTTTGAATAGATCTTCACTTTACTCAAAATTATGATTTCCTGTTATAGCTTTGCATTAAATCCATTTAGGTAATCTTGAGCTTCTGTGATACTTTCTATGTTTTAATTAGTTTGTGCAATGGGGAAGATCCTCGTCTTGTGCACTTATATGGATTCTTTAAATATAACCAACAGGTAGAGCCAGTTCTCCATTTTGAAGATGCCATAACTTTATTATAAAATTACAAAAAAAATTGCAGACAAATAAGATGAAAATTTATGAGCAGCCCAATAAATACTGAAAAGTCTATGGCGTTTATTTTAAGACATACTTTAATACTCACCACTTCTTGCATGTGTTTGGTGCATGCAGATGTAGATTTAATTTAACCAGTGAACTAATCGAATGAGCTAAAATATTTATAAAGGAATAATATTTTAGAGAGACGACTAGATTCAGATTTTAGGCAGATTTCCTCATCATGCAGACACCCCACATTCAGACTGACACTTTAAACTGCATTTACAAGTAGACTCCATCAAACATTGTAAATAATTTATATCTTGATTTTGAGATGTAAATGTAATGTTTCAATATCTTTGAAATAGTGTTTCAATATTCAAAACATGTTGAATTTAGAAGATTAATGCGATTTGAGGTCACAGAATATCACAGGTTGCAATGCAAATTGAGGGACATATCAAACTATATAGTTGCATCACTTTGTTTGATATTCTGTACTTATTAAGGGTTCTATCAGCCCTTCATGTCCCTATTCTACCTTGCAAAGATGCTCCAAATCCAAGATAATTAGATGACATCCCTTGTCTGCAGCTACCTTCAGATGACTCCACATATTTTCTTTGTTTAATTCAGATGCACTGTGCTCGTTTTTGTGCCAAAACTTTGGAATTGTCACAAAATGTCCCATTTTTCCTCTAGCAGACCCTAACAAATTCTTCCAGAAGGTCTTAGAAGTTGTTGGACAAGTCCAGGATGATGTTTTTTTCAATATGGTGACAAAACGAGATTGTTGTCAAATGCAAAACAGTCCTTCAACCGCTATGACCAGTGTTGGTCACAAGTTCTTACAAATACTTTCCCAATAATTGGTGACCGCCTTTACTCTGTGTTTACTCCATGTTATGTGTTATGATATTTATACACCTCCTGATCATTTTAATCCTTTGTGTACTCTGCAAACTACGACTTTGCTAAAAGACAAAAATCTGAAAATGTCTGGAAAATGGTTGGCCATGAGGTATTCGGTCATGAGAAGGTGAAAGTGATGCAGAGCAGGACGATCGCCATTTTTCATATCGGTGTATTCGCAACCCATCCATTATCTTCCACTGAATCCGTGTCGGGTTTAGAAGCCAGCCGCCTACGCAGGGAGATCCAGACTTTCCTCTTGGCAGCAACTTGAACCAGCTCCTCTAGGGAATCCCAAGGCATTCCTGAGGTCTTTTCCCTGGATCTCCTCCCAGTGGAACATTCCCGGGACACCTCACCAGAGAGGCCTCCAGGAGGCGTCCTAACCAGATACCAGAGCCGCCTCAACTGTTATAAACTCAAGGGGACTGAAAGCTGTCACTGGAGCAAAAGGTGGTTCTGCTAAACAGTAGTAGAATGGTACGAGGTTACATTTCATAATATGCGAAAAATAATTTTCAAATAATTTGTAAAATAAATAAAAGCTGTCATTTTAACAAAAAATGTGCAGACTATTAACGATAGAATTATACGTTGGTCTTGCAGCATACTGAGAAATAATTATCTTTTAGTTTACATCTGTTTGCTTTTTACCTTAATATCACATCAGCTTAAAGAAAACAAATGTAAAACACTATAACGACAATTACTGTGCTGCTGAAAGTGTTTAAACAAAGCCGAGCACCCGCTGCAGAGGCGAACAGTGAAGTCCAAGCATAAAACTTAATCTCATTATGAGTCCATTGTTAGCCAAGTAGGTGCTAAAGTTTGCGACCTAAAGAGGGATTAAACAAAGTTTACAGCGGGGAGAACTGATTTAATGCCTTCAAATAACGGAATGAAAATAAAAATGTGTTGGGGGGGGGGGGGGGGGGAACAAACAAAAAAAACCTCTAGGCACTTTCATACTTTCACTTCCAGCTCTAGGCACAGAGCTGCACAGTAGCGTTAGCTCCAAACTAGCCAATGTAGCTAATCTGTACGTTAGCTCACCTGCTCCACCGAAGTCACCGTTTCCACGCCGTCATCAACAAACATTTCTGCCGTGTGCTGCTCGCTAAAGCACCGCAGAGGAGTGGGAACACCGTCCATGGTGGCGGAAAAAGAAAAAAAACTCGCTCAAAAGCAGCGCTTCGGTAACGGAACAGAAATGCCCAGACTCTAAGGTTTGTTGTGATAGTTTTCTGATTTCTTGCTGAAGTGGGCGTAGAAAGCTGCGCTAACCGAAGCCAACAACGGTGCGTCAAAGGGGACAAACCTTTGCTATTCCGCTTCATTCATCGAAATGCGAAAACACACCTGAGAGTTTCTTTATTTAGCAGTTGTTTTTCTCCGTTAATAATTACGAGCATTTTGATGCCATTGCACATTATTTCAACGTAGCACTAATACAAAAACCCAGGCAACGAGGAAGGTATGTAAAAGAACCGCATAAATTCATTTCTTAAAAATTAAGAGGAAATGGTATAATTTGCCCTTCAAAATAAACTAATAGCACATGAACATCTTGATGGTTTATTAACAAAATTATTATTTAATTCAGAAAATACTACCGAATCTCTCTCTCTCTGGATATATATATATATGTGTGTGTGTGTGTGTGTGTGTGTGTGTGAAAAACTGATCCATGCGTTTATCTTTAGTCGGATTGATTACTGCAACAGCGTCATCACAAGTCTACCTAAAAAATATATCAGACAGCTGCAGCTGATCCAGAACGCTGCTGCTCGTGTTCTCACTAGAACCAGGAAAGTAGAACACATTACCCCAGTTCTAAAGTCCTTCCACTGGCTCCCTGTAGCTCAGAGAATAGACTTTAAAATACTCCTATTTGTTTATAAATCATTTACCGGTTTAGCACCAAAGTACATTCAAGATATGCTCTCACTATATCAACCCAGCAGACCACTCAGATCCTCCAACTCTAGCCTACTAATCATCTCTAGAATCTGAACCAAACAGGGAGAGGCAGCTTTCAGCTTCTATGCTCCACAAATGTGGAATAAACTTCCAGACGAATGCTGAACGCTGAATCCCTACGCTGAATCCCTAGGCTCTTTTAAATCAAAGATAAAAACGCTACTATTCAGAGCTGCATTTGAATCTTAAATTGCGCTTTCTGATCACTTTTTGTTTTGTTTACCCGATTGTGTTTTATCTGTTTTAATCTGTTTTAATTGCATAAATTTGTTCTTTAAATTATTTTTTATTGTTGTGGTTTAATTTCTATTCTTACTTTTTTATTTCTTTTTTAAGTGATTGTGTATTAATTACATAAATTTGTTCCTTACATTATCTTTTCTTACTGATTGATTACTGTTAAACTTATATGTTTTGTTTGTAATCATGTAGTTTCATTATCACTGAATCATGTAAAGCACCTTGAATTGCCTTGTGTTGAAAGTGTGCTATACAAATAAAATTGCCTTGCCTTGCCTTGCCTTGCCTTGTGTGTGCTTTGTAAAGACTAAATAAGATATCTGTACACAATCTTTGTAGCAAGTGTAGGTCATCAATAGGCCAATAATCCCAAAATGCAGCAGCAAACCTAAAAAAAAAAAGAGAAAGAGAGGCATTGCAATGGATTCGTAAAAGCCCGAAATTCAGTCCTGTTGAAAAGGAGTGTGGTGGGATTTAGAAGGGCTGCACAAATACATATGTCTGCACACCTTCATAAACTGAGTCAGTCATACTGATACCTATAAGTAACTACAGCTTTGTCTATCACATAGAGCTTTTGATATGATTAAATCCGTTCCGGTTAAAATGTAAAGTTAAGGCATTCTTAGAACCTGAACAGGTAATTCCTAACATGTGTAGAAAAATTAAATCTGAGACTTACACCTCTTTTTAGAGAGTTATGACATTATCCTGGCCAGCCTTTTATTTTATTTTATTGTTTTTTATTGTTGTTGTTGTTGTTGTTGGGGGGGGGGGCAAGGAAAACAAATTAAATAAAAGACTAAACAATTTAGTCATTTCCTAAATGTTCTGCCATGAATTGTAACATTTCAACATGCTATCTGGGTTTTACCTTTTGTAGAGTTGCTCCATTAAGGTTTAAAATGGGTGGTATCTTACACCCTTGCATCCTCATAAGAACCAGGAAAGTAGAGCACATCACCCCAGTTCTAAAGTCCTTACACTGTTTCCCTATAGCTCAGAGAATAGACTTCAAAGTACTCCTACTAGTTTAATTGAATGGCTGAGCTTAAAAATATACTGAAGACCTATTGTCACTGTGCCAACCATCTAGACACTCAGGTCCTCCCAATCTTATCTACTAATCATCCGTATATTTAGAACCAAACATGTATGCTGTATACTTAATAGCTGTTTTTACTTTCCATGCTTGTATCATTTATTTTGTTTATTTCTCATGTAAAACCACCTTGAATTACCTTTTTGTTGAATGTGTCCAATTCAGCAAATAACACATTTGTTTTATTATTTTGTTTTTTTTAATGGTTTAAAGCCAAAATGTAAATATGGAATGATTAACTGCATAGCTGAGATATCAAACATTTGGCTTTTGATTTGAATACACAACACTGAGGTGTAGATAAATGGAGTCATTTTAATGATTCAGAGTAACTTTTCACGTTGGGGTTATTTTTGGATTAATTATTAGGTTTTAAAAATACAAAAATGATCTAAAAGTCAAGGATTAAAGCTCTAAATTGAGCTAACATTTATCAACCTAGCTAAATGTTTTAGCTTGCAAATTTTTTTTGTCAAGATGTCACAGGTTGTCTCTCTGCTCCAGTGGTTTGTTGTCACATGTGAATCTTGGCTTTTTGTAGGTTGACATTAGACAAAATAGCTTAGATAATAGCTCACAAAATCAACCAGGTAAACATTTTAAAGACCCAATAAATACATTTGTACACATTTTGAGCATTGGTCAATGATGGGTTAATTTTTTTTTTGTTAATATTAAAACTAATTTCATTTTCAGCACTATAGAATAAACTCATACACTTTACCACTTGCCAGAATAGTACATTACTTTAGGAATTGAACACAAGGAAATTTTATTATTAATTATTCCTAAACCAAATCAATGTTTTTACGTTTTAATAAAAAAAACCCTACAAAATGAATGAACACCTAATTTTTAATCAAAGAAATAAAGTTGCCATTTCTACTCCTTGTTATTTGATTGGTCATTTACTGAAATATTAGTAAACAACATCAAAATGTTTGCTATAATGACCGTTGAAGAGCTAATGATTAAAACAAGTTTTAACCCAGGTGCAGAGGGAACATTCTTTATGTTTCTGTCAATGAAGCCCAATGAAAAGATGTTTGTCCCTACTATGCACCATAGCTGGCTGTTGATGCAACTTTGTTTTGCCAATTCCAGCCCAGAGACTCGATGGCTATCAAAAAATAAATACAAATAAATAGTGCAATGATTCTGGTTCCCTCTCCAAAATTTTGCAAACGATCCATCTTTTCTACAGATTAGCTTTGTCTAATTTTGAGCCAATGCTGTACTCTCACAGATGATATAGTTCCACCTTTCCATTATGATTCCTTGATTTTACTCTTATTTTTCTAAAAATTTAGTATTTAAAAAAATATTTATATTATAAAGACCGAATAACGTTAATTAACCTATGTCTATTGGATGATATCACAAAATTAAAGAGAATGTTTCATAGGAAAATATGTTATTTTGAAAGGCATGATAGGAAGCGTACTTCTCTAACAGAGACTAACTTTACAGTGGTTCACCGCACCCACTGGAAGCTGGAGGCTGCCTGGGAAGCCGGAGCATCCCAGTTTCATTGTTTCACCTACAGCCTTAGGTGGTCCTGCTGAACAGACATGGGATCAAGGCGGGGAGAGGGTGGCCATTCATCGCTGAGTTAGCTGACTCTGGTCTCAATTTTTTTAATTTATTTGGTTTTATAATTTTTTTCATTCATCAGCCCATGAAACAGCACCATGGCTAAGCAGTACGATGTGCTCTTCCGACTCCTGCTCCTCGGGGACTCTGGGGTTGGAAAAACATGTTTGTTATGCAGATTCACGGACAACGAATTTCACCCCTCTCACATCTCCACCATCGGTAAGACTCATTTTCCGCATCAACTGCCTTTGCTGTTTATTTCAAGCAAAATTCTCTTTTATAATTTTATAATGTTCCATTTTCCTCATCATATATTTAGGCTATATGAATCCCGCAAATTCTGCTGTAAAGGAAATTTAAACGCAGTTTATTGGGATTTAATGTGAACAGTGATTATGCGGAGCAAAGACTATTTAATAGAAATAAGTCAGCCTGACTAAATTGATCATATGTCCATTTTAGGGTAATGAACAGACACCGATGGATGAAAATGAGTTTACAAAGTATCCGGACTTTGCATTAGCTGTGCAACACTTCGCAAAATCACATATGAAAGAATTTCCTATTAGGTAAACCAGGCAGATCTTGTTTTTACCTTGAATCGAAAGTTCAGCTGTTACTCTTTATTGCTTCGTTCATAGCAACCTCAACAAAGAAATGGTATTTTTACTGCAACATAACATGCAGCATGACTGAATTCTCACGTTTTTTTCTTTACCCAAACATGGTCATCTCTCTTTTCTTGCAGGACAATAACTGTTAATTGCTTCTTCAGATCCTTCTCTATTTGTACAGGGGGTTCCCTCTGGCAATTTACCACAACCCTGCTGATAACTATTTTTTCCTTCTCTTTGGTTTAATTTGAGCTTGCTGAATATCTGAGCTCAGACCATGGCCACACATATAGCTTCATTTTGACACCCCCCACAGGCTGCCTCTGAGTCTCTTATCTTTTTCTCTCAGGTTGTCTTTACTTTGTTCATGCACATTCAGGTAATAGACTGATTTCCTCCCCTGCTAAGCTTCTTTTTGTGAAAATGCAGATGTTTCTTCCTGACATTGTTTGCGGTAATTGGGCACAGCCCTGAGAAGCCAAAATCCAGTCAGCGCAGTAGATGGGAAGCAGAAAGCCAAGAAGTTCTTATTTATTTTTTTAACTTTTTCAAGCAAAAAAATGAGCCAATTTAGAGAATACCAGTCAGCACCGATGATTAAGATTTGTTTTTATGGTTGGGGTTTGAGGCCGAACTGACAGACATATGGTATCAAAGTTAAACAATGTGAGAACATATTTTTAAATAACTATTTTGTAGTTTTGAAATGAAGATCTTGAAAACATTTGAGTGTTTGCTTTAAAGTCATGCCTGAGGCATTTAGACATAAATGACGACATACATATTAAAACTTTTAAAAAAATGTAAAGTATTTATTTCTTTACTAAATAAATAACATCCAAAATGCTGCACACTGACTGGACAGTCTTTCTTATAGAGAAAATATGTTGAGTGCCTTGGAAATCTATTAATTCTCCTTGAAATCTTTCTTATTTTGTCAAGATACAGCAAAAAAAAAAAAACAACTAACAATTGTTGAGTCAATTTGTAATCAGCCCCTTGAGCCAATACTTTGTAGAACCAGGTTTTGCTGCAAGTATTTCAAAGTATTTGCGCATCTAGAAATAGATTTTTTTTTTTTTTTTGCTTAAGGCTGTTGCCCTCTTCTAAGGTGGACCTACGTTTCAGTCTTAAATCCTCTGCAGCCTGTAACAGGTTTTCTTCCCTCATTGCCATTTATGCATGTTCTCCCTCATCAGCTTCAATGTCCCTCCAGAAAAGAAAGCAACCCCACATCATGATGCTGCCACCACCATGTGTTACCCTATGGACAGTGTGTTGATGGTGATAGTTTTTCGCTTTATTGCATTTAGGGCAAAAAGTAACATTTTGATCTGAGAAGAGTAGTTGCTTTAACGTGTTTTTGTGTGTCGTCTACACCTATAGCAAGATGAAATGGCTCAAGGTGTACTTCATTCAATGAATAGGGAATTCTTTTGGCAAATGATTGCATTTAGGTTTTTTTTAACGGTATCAGAGTAAAAAAAAGTGAATGCAAAGGCATGGTATGTATACATTGCTTGTCACTTTACGGTTATATGCTATTTTGGTGATATCCATATACTTTCTGTAGTTTTTCTCTTTTTTTAGTACCCTCCAAAATGCCACTCATATTATCCCATTCCCTCCAAGAGGTTAAATCTAAGTATGAATTTTTCATGATTGGTGCTAAATTGCCCTCTGCAAGGTTTGTGGCTACGACTCTATGGTCAGCTGAAGCTTTTGCTGGTGAAGCAACGGAGAGCTTTTTGTGCAGCGGATGTTTTGTTTTAGCTGAAAAAAACACCATTCGATTTTGACAGGAAGTCTGATCTTGTTATTGTATACATTGAATTTGCATACATTAATTTTCTTTTGTTGTTATGTAGTTACAATATTATTATTTTTTTGTGTCCTACCAAACTTTAATATAATATAGCCTGAAGTTGCCTGAGCACTTAATTAATTATTTGACCACAAGATCCAACTACCTTAGCCAGTGGTGATAAATGCTCACGTTTTTTCAATGTTTGCAGTTTGCTGTTTTAAGTTCTATTCCTATAACGCTCTAAGGAAAGCCTCCACTCTGACTGGATGCTTACTCTGAATATTTCCCGAACTATTTATCTCATTTGCAAAGTTCTCTTAGCCACTAATTGCTCAAAAATGTTAATGACATGAGATTTTTTTTTTGGTGGGGGGATGGGGGTAGAGGAAGTGTTGCCTATAGTGTTGCCCACAGATCGAGCTAGAGTTTTTTATTTCGTTGTTCATTTTTACCTGCAATGATTAAAACTTCTTTTTCCAATAAATAATTTCCACAAAGTATCCAGAGTGTGTTCTGTCAGTGCTGTCTCGCAGGGGATAAGTATGTAATCCTCCAACCTTCACAGTGACATATAAATTCTCTTCAATGTGGACCCTCATCTTTCATCAGCTCCACTGACAATCTGATCAATCATATTCTGGTCCCATTATCTCAAAATCTACCCGGAAGTCTCACCCCTAATCTTTTTTCTCTCACATACCCTATAAGAATTACAAAACACAAAGCAAAGAAGGAATTCATCTGCCAGTGTGTATTTCTTGTTGTTTATTCCCGTAAACACTTACTTTAGCTGCCAGCAAGTTCAGTATACTGATACCTGATCGTTGCGCTGTTATTTGCCTTTATTGGTTGCTGTTATACATCTGCATTTTTAATATATTGTAATAAATGAAGCAAAGTCTTGTTTTATAAGTTTGGATTTGTCTAAAAGGTAAAAAAAACATGTATTATAGATAAAGAAAGTCTGAAACACTATTGATAAAGAGTAGGGCTGCAGATTCTCAGGAAGGTAAAAACATTTCTATTGGAACAGGAAACGGACTAAATTCAGAATTCCGTCAGAACATGAAATTCCTAAATGCAAAAAATGTCTCCTACTGCTACTGCTACTACACCAAGGAGGTTATGTTTTTGCCATGCTTTGTCTGTATGTCAGTTAGTTAGTTAGCAACATAACTCAAAAAGTTATACTTAGCTTTTGATTACTGTAAATTTTCAGGAAATGTCAGGAATTTGGTGGTGATCCGAAAACCGCCATTAAAGAAAAATAGATTTTCAAAAATAATGACTGAACTAATAATTATATGGTGTGAATCCAGCTGCTAAAGGTATTTGAGGCGACCATGGCTCAGGTGGTATGAATCGGGTTGCCAGTTCAAATCCCTGCTCTGTCTCAGTTGTTGTGTCCTTGGGCAAGACACTTCATCCGGCTTGCCTACTGGTGGTGGTCAGAGGGCTCGGTGGCACCAGCGTCCGACAGCCTCACTTCTGTCGGTGTGTCCAGGGCACACAGTTAGCAGCTGTGGCTGCAATGACACCATCAGACTGTGAATGTGTGGGTGAATGGGTCAATCACTGAATGTGGTGAAAAGCGATTGGTTGTCTTCTGGTTGAAAAAGTGCTGTAGAAATGCAGGCCATTTTACCATTGTCATGTTCAAGGAACCTAAAACGCTAAGTTTGGCTAACAACACTGGGGGGACTGAGCTGCGAAGCTCTGTTATCAAATTATGCAAAATGTGTCTCAAACATATGTTATCATAAATTTGACTAAAAAAACAACTCATCTCATGTGAGTACACCCAAATATACTTTATCTATGCTATACTTTAGTCATGTGCACATAGCATTTTGTTTACTAAGTATTGGGCATGTCTCAGCCTCATGAACAGATTATTCCTAAATCCCTGAAGCCATACTTTAGAGCCCTTGGGCTAAAAAACGTTGACTGTTTCTATGATGTAATTGGATAAATATATTCCATGTATGGTACTGTTTAAATTGCAAATATCCTGCAGACGTTTTTGGTTATGCCAACACAAAATGTTTACATGTATGTTAAGATGTGATACTTTGTTTAAAATACCACATATGTCCTTTTATTTCACATTTTCATTAAGAAGTTGTCGTCTCAGAGGTAATGCCAAAGTCTTTAATAAATCATCAGTTGCAAACTGCAAGGTGTTTATATTTTATTTTCTCATGTCTTTCATACCACACCTCACAGTTGGTTCTCATGCTGTGATAGTCTGTATCAAACAACTCTGACTTTTCTTTATTGCATCAATTCAAAGTCCTGAGTGTTTGACAGGTAGTGTTGGAGCTTTTTCTTCCCTTCAGGCAATAAAACTATTTTCTTTGGCAGTTCTTTTAAATTTAAGAGAGAGGCACGTTGGCACCAGCAAGTAGATAAACTAGATTAAGAAACTTTGATGAAATTTGAATTCTTCTTATTATTTTTTTTTACACAGATGTGTTCTAAATCTTTTGTCTTGCGGCACCATCCTTTTCTCGTCTATACACAAATACACTTGATGAATCTACAGTCATTAAAATTTGACTAATAGTTGTTTTTAAACCCCTTGTCAGACTCTGTTATCCACAAACAGCTTTATTTTTACATTACCTGGGAGAGCTCTGTGCATCTTTTAGTGATGGAAGCGGGACACTTCAGCTTGGAAGAAAAAAGACCCTTGATGTGAATGGTTTAAATATGACATGTCCCACCGTGTCGTTTCTGTCTTCCGGGAGATTATCTGCATGATGTTTTTGCCAGGTTGATGGGATTTGCCTTCGTTGAAAGGCTTGCCGTCTCAGAGGTGTCATCTTAGCTTTCCATCCTAAATTATGATGGTGTACCGGAGGAAGGTAGCTTATTTAAGGTAATATATGAATAACATAGACATATCCCTGCAACACATGTTTCTCTGGTCTTCAGAGTGCACAATTCTCAGGTAAAAAGCTAGTCTTGAGATGATTTAGTGTTGATATTCACTCATACTGCTCTGTTTAATCTTCCTCACCGTCATCTTGGTAGTCCTATTCCTAGAGTCCCTCTAGAGCCCCTGGCTGTGAAATTGGCCATAAAACATCACCTCTGCCCCTATCTATATCACATCTTCGTAAGCTGCTGCCCTTGTGTTGGAGTTTTTGTGGTGTTTGGGTCACGGCCTTTTCACACACACTCAGCTGAGCTATGGTCATCACTCTGAGGGTTAAAGCCACCTCAGACTTTTATCACGTTGTCAAGAAAGTAACAACAAATACTATTGTTGCCATAGATTTTCAGAAATACATAGGGTGTGAATTTACAGTATTTCTGTAGATAAAGGTTTAGATGTGGCCCTTTTTTCTTCTCCACTAGCAGAACTATATATACAAAGTGTCTCCACTTTCAGTATCTAATAGTTTTTTTGTTTTTTGGGGAAATTCCAAAGAGGAATATGGTGTATAGTGTACAGTGCCTTAAAATGCTATTTATACAATCTGAACTTTCACAGCTTTTGTGATAGAATGACACAACAGGCACGTTTCTTGTCCCCAATGGGGTAATCTGTTGGCCTACTTCTCTCTGCCATTCTCTCTCCATACAAAACAGGCCCTTTAATGAATCATTAAAGACGTCCTTTTATAATAACTCTCTCAGTAGTAATAATCATCTCTTATCAGCACTAAAAGGTGACCACAGCAGCAGAAATAATAATAGATCGACATGGAAGAAGCACAGATTGTTGCTGTGTTTCTATTTATGAACTGTTTTGCCAGCAACTATTCTAATTTTACAAAGCCAGTTGTTTGGAGATTTATGCTCATTTTCCTCTGAATTACAACCAATCCATACGTTTTAACCACAATTCCCATAGCGACTTGATCAAATCATTGCAGACACAAACCTCCATATAGATACAGATTCCTGAAACTACCCCTGTTGGCCCAGCTGTATAAAGTGGAGACAAGCACGTATTGGGAAGTTTTGGTAAAATTATCCTGAAGCCTAATGTAGTGCATAAGGGTGGAAGGGAAATGGAGAAAGCCCTGAGAGAAACAAGCAAACATATTGAAGAAGATCCTCAGATAACACTAAAGCTGAATCATAGTGATGGGCTCATCATGCTGAGGGGATGCTTTTCTTCTGCAGGAATGTTGGTCGGAGGTGATGGCTAAATACATGGTAATGCTGTAAGAAAAGCTGTTAGAGACAGCAAAGAACTTTAGACTAAGGCAGAAATTCAGTTTCCACAGGACAGCGACGCTAAACATTAAAATAGAGCTGCATTGTAATGGTTTAGATCAGAGGTCCAGTACCAGGTTGCAGGCCACAAAGAAAGATTAAATAACTTACTGAATTTCTGTTCTGTTTATTATCTGAGTCCAGACTGTGTTGTATTTGGGGGGAAAAAACTCCCTCTATACTGGCGCTTAAGGACGCTTTCTTTGGTCACATAATGATACTTCACCTCTAAAAACAAACCAACAAGCAATATAAATTGGGTCAGATTCTTCAAAGAACTATTGATCTTTTAGCTCTGTGATAATTAGTTTCCTGGTCTTTAGTGTCAAAGTCAGTAAACATAGTAACAGGCATAATTAAGTTTAAAAGAGTACATAAACCTGCTGTATAAGGTATTAACAGAACATACATTTTACCTTTATTTGCTATAGTAAAACAGGTGAAATTATTTAAGGCCACATCAAAATTGAAGTAAGAAGGAGCAATTCTTTTATGTGTTACAGAAAAAGGATTTTCCCAAAAGGAGCAGTTGTGTGGTGTATTGGTTAACAGATAACTAAAACAGGTATGATAAAGTTCAGAAGGAGTTGGCAGAATTCTTGACAGTGGACGTAGACCTAAACAAACAACAATTGTTTGCAATTCCCACACACAGTTTCATCAGTTTGTTGTACCATAAGCATCCAGTTATTATTGTCTTTTCCCGAAAGTCCAGTAGTTGTTTAGTAAGTTCATCAGTAGTTGTGACGCTCTCGGATTGAGATCGTAGATCTGTCTCAGGAGCAAAAAGTAGTAATCCTTTGTTTTTGACAAAGTGTAATGTCACCAATTTTTAATCACTTACACTGAAATGCATTCAGTATGAGGTTTACACAGCCATTGTCCAGTAATCCATAATCAGGTCTGATGTCGGCTTTGATGAGGTTAACTTTGAGTATTAAGGATGTTTTTTGTAGGTGTCATTTGTGGCAGGGGTCGAAGGTGATCCTTCTCAGGGACATATTATAACATCAGTTCCTTTTTTGTCCTCAAACAAGGAGCGAGAGATGGTTTGGTACCATTGCAGATTAGCTCGTAGCGTGGCAGCTACATGTAGCAGTAGGGACACGGATTCCCTCACTGTTTTGGTTAGTGGGTGGGTGCCGTCAGAGGGGGAACCTTTTTGCAGTGCGAGGTGTAGACCCAGGTGGCGCGTTCAGCAACCTTCACCTCTGTTTGGGTAATCAGCAGGATCGTATGCCTGGCAGGGAAGGGCTGCTCTCAACCTGAGAATGAATGTCTGACAAAGGTCTGGCAAAAAAATACTTTTTGAGCTCTAATTTTGGGCTCTTAATGAACTTGATAGCTAATGTAGTGACCTATTCCCTCCTTTTGACACATTCATGTGTTAATTCTACATAATGGGGAATAAGATTGAAAAGAAAAAAAATGGGGCAGTATGTAGAAAGTGCACTGATTTTCAGATAGAGAAAAAAATAAAAAAATAAAAATAGAGGGCAGCATGTTGCAGGCTAGAGAAAGGCTGCAGGTCAGGAGAACATTATTTAAATCTCATTTACAGGTAAAACACAGTTAGCATAATACAAATGATCAGATTACATACAACATATTGTTGGAAGTATCAGCTAAGCTGTTGGTTGCACAATAAACAGGAATTTTCATCCTTAACATTCAATGAGTAGCAGTATATTAAGTTTTGTCTTTTGTGTGGAAATGAAAAATGTTTGTGTGTGTTTAAAGTCTATGTGTGTAACAGTTTCTGTAGTGTGTGTGTGTGACCTCGTATAAAGGTGCTGGTAGGAACTGCTGCTTCACTTCCTCCCATCACCCCACCTCAATCTAGATGAGTCCACGGTGGATATTGTCTCTGTCACGGCCTTTTCCTCGCCCTCTGTCTCTCCTGGAGCTGTAAAGTCTTGTCTTGGACAGGAGCAGACGCCCTGTCCGGTCCCACTGCATTAGGAATGGGGCAAGAGCCGTTCTGATTCTGGGGACTCACTGGGTGGGGCTGAAACTGCTGCGTGTTGCAGGGGAATCTGCTTCGGTGTCTTGTTGTCTCTTTTCCTTTCCGGGTGACGTTTTCTGCTCTCCTGAGCAGAATGTGACATTAGCGACAGTCCACACTGTGTAGAAAGTTTTGTTGACCTCAGCAAGGTGTGGAAGCACGCCTTCCAGCTGCAGGGTTGGAGACTGAGCAGTGCTGGCTGAGGTGGGGAACAAGTAATGTTCCTCTTTGGGGGGGTTTTTAGTCTCTGGTTTCTGCTGTCGTAGATCTTGTGGAGTAGGAGGCATTCCAGCTGGAGGGGCGGGGGGGCTTGGTGTTGGGGTGTTGGGGTGGTACGTTGTCCATGGTGTGGTTGATGTGCAGAAGAGGTGGAGTTCAGGGTTTCAGTTTAGCAGCAGGCCTCCAAGCGCTCTGCAAAAGAGGAAGATAAGTAGAGGCAGTATCAGGTTTTTTTTTTGGTTTTTTTATCAGTCTCAATGTCCTTTAAGAGTCTTTTTTTTCTTCTTTTCCATCTTTTGCTTTCTGAGCAGTGAGTGTCTTTCTCACTTTCTGCTTCCCACAATTTCAAACATCCATCAAAACCCTACATTTATAATATCTTTGCACTTAAAAAAAAATAATAAAAAAAAAATATATAAATATATATATATTTATCTTTCAACATTACTTGCTGTATTCTTTCTAATATAACAAAGTTTTCTTTCCATAAAACTTGCTTTTTTCTTTTCTTAGTTTCATCAATTGAGTCTGACTGGAGACCCACCTTCAGGAAATATGTTTAACATTCACAGGATAGATAATTACAAATCTTACTGTTACAAATGATGTTACATTATGTTGTTTATTTTTTTTTTACATGATTCATAAAATAAATTTAGGTTCCCTTGGGATAAAACCACATTCACTCCTATATAGGGGCGACTGTGGCTCAGTGGTAGAGTAGTTGGCTTGCAATTGGAGGGTTGAAGGTTTGATTCCATAAAATAAACCAAAATATCTACCTCACAGTCTCGAATCAAGGATTCAAACCTATCTTGTCTTCAGGTAAATTGTCGGCCGGCAGACGCAGGAAAAGGTTTTCCCAATTATAATGAAAACAGCTGACCACAAATAGTAAAATATAATATCCTCTTTTACTATAATTACAGGTTAGAATTTAGTTTTTGTCCTAAGTTATAGGCAGGACTTCAATATAGTCCAATATTTTACCTAAAGAATGACTTTTATTTAGCTCACCAGGCTTTGTCCCTCAGACAATTTTAGGTACGGTCCTCGTTGCAGTCGATCAGAACACTGGACTGAGTCTCCCTTCTCTTGAATGCTTAGCCGAGGTCCGGAGATGGGTGCAGAAAAACACCCAGGCGTCCCCTCAGCCAGTGTCCGACGGACATGCTCGAGGCCTGTTCAAGTGACACCAAAACTGTCTTGGAAATCTGGGTGTCTGAGAGTCCTTGGATGAGAGAATAAAAGAAAAGTGTCAGCCATATTTGTACATAGTTTATTTTACGTGCACGGAGAGTCTCGTGACGAGAACCCTAGAGCTTCAGCACAGATGCATGAGTTTATATAGAAGTCAGCCACACCCTATTGAATCAGCTTCTGTCCGATCATTACATCATACAGTTATGATAGGATAACCACAGGATGTGTAATTAGTAGTCAGCAGTAAAGAATCAGGAGATAGTTTCACTGGGCCGTCAGAAATATGGATAACAATAAGGAACACTTAGTATAATGCTGAGAAAGACATTCACATGATCTGTCATAAGTGTAACACTAGATAATAACAAGAGTTGAGTTGTCATAAGTCAAGATGAGATGTTTACATACAATTGGTTCTTGTTTGTACCTTAGAATAAGAACAGCTGTCTAAGAGCTGAGTAAGAGAATTAAACCTTTCTTAATGTCCCAGCATAATAACATTTTCTGTCACATTCCTCAAGAGTGTTTCACAAAAAGGTCAAGGGTTCTTCCTCTACAGCTATGGTATAATAAAAAAATAGGTTTATGTCCTTGAATGGTTTGTTTCAGAGACAGTCTTTTATCTGTGATGTAGCCAAGGTTGCTTCGCTTGGATCTGAGCCTGAATATTTTAAGTTATTATGCTTTTCTGGTTCATTGCTATGATTTTCACATTTTAGATCAGTGTTTGGTATTTCTCAGTTGGTTTTGCATTGTTCCCTGCACCCGTTGTTGCGTTACAGTCAGATTACACCTGCTTTTGTTTGTTCATCTACAATTACTGTATCTATATTTCACTTCAAAGAAGCGAGGATTTCTTATAATGTATCAACATTTTCTTGAGCAATAGCTCTTCAGGTTTTCTGAAGAGTTTTTTTAATGGATTTCTTCATATTTTTACTTCCATTTTGTTGAGTCTTTGTAAAACAATTGAGGAAGCTGGACAATTATAAGAAGAAAAGAAATAGTGGCGCGGTGAGATGATATCAATAGCAGATTAGAAGCATCTGACTTTTTTTTAAAGCCAGAAATACTTAAGAAATGTGTCATCCTTAAGTGAACTAGATAAGATTGAAATGTTGACTTCTTTCATTAATTCAAGTCAAAAAGTGAAACTCACATATTAATTTGTGAATCAAGGTCCCAGAGTGGGGAATAGTGGAGAAACACAAAATCCACATTGCTTGAGGTCTAGTGTAAAGTTTTCACAGTCGGTGATGATTTGTGGTGCCATGTAATCTGCTGGAGTTGATCTTATGTGTTGTATCAATACCAAAGCCAGCACAGACATCTAACAGGATTTTGATGCTCTTTATGCTTCGTTCTGCTGACAAGCATTTTGGAAATGCTGATTTCATTTTCCAGCAGGACTTGACACCTGCCCACACATCTGGACCTGGTTTAACCACCATGATGCTTGATTGACAGAATTCAGAAACAAACGGTGGAAATATAACACTGTGTGTAATCAGTCTATTTGATACAGGTTTGATGCTTTTAAATTGATAAATTATAATGAATTACATTTATTTATAATTAGTCTAATTTAATAAATACACCGACATTTGAAGGATCATGTTAAAAGAAGAAAATATTAACTAGCAGAAGAGCGAAATTTTGTATTTCAGTCAACATTAGTGTTTGCCTTACTGCAACTCCAAAAGCAGCTTGTATGCTGTATTTGGTAGGATATTATATTTCAGTGCTCTACATATTGATAATAAATTGGGCCAACTACATGGACTCTTAAGAACATAATAGCCATACCCGATCTATATCTTTAGTGGTTGAGATGCTAAAGCTCACAGATTTCAAATGTGGACACATTGAAATCTATCAAAAAGTCATTACTATTTTCAACAAATGCATGATAACTAAATAATTTCCTGAGACTGTGATTTAGACTTTTTTCCCTGTTTATCTCAGTTTATTCTGTGTCAGGCAAGTTCGTTCCCTTTCATTGCTGGATTTAAAGTGCTGGACTTCCTTTCTCACCAGCAACTTTGAATTTATTTAATAAAAAAATATTCACAACACAAACCCGCAGCTTCCAGAGGCATGCAGGCTTTTGCATTTGTTTAGGTTTTATCAAGCCATAGAAAGAATACAAAAATATTGTACATGAACAAATCAAATATACTCCACAACATTTAGCTGCCAGTTCCGCGCTATTGTTACAAGAAGTTTGACTTCTCTCTTTGCCCCTCTTCCGACTTTTCATAAAACACATCGTTCTTAACCACAAAACATGATTGAACTTTATATATTAATTAATATATTTGAGCTACAATTTGGTGCTTTGTTCAGTTTTATATACAGTAGGCTTTAATCGAATGGCAAATTGCATATTGTTTTTACTTCTGTTTGCTATTCTTTATTATTGATGGAACTGCTTTGAATGTTTTAACAAATCTTTTTTTTGCATTTTTGAAACAATAATATTTCATAAAATCTGCATTCTTGATGACAAAAAGGAAAAGAAAAATAAGGATGTGTAACAAACAAAGAGAAAGAAATGCCTTGTAAATCTGCATGTACAGTAAAATACCGCATATTATGAGCGGAGGAATCACACAGCTCAGATCAAGCTTCTGGAGCTGAGATGTTTCCAGAAAAGAAGAGAAATACTGAGCTATGGCATGAGGCTGACTCACCTGAAATCAAAAGAGATCAGTCAGTGTTTCACATAAATCCCACTGAAGGTCTTACTTTGATCAGCTCTTAGCAAATGTACTTCAAAATACTCAAAAATACGGTTACATGGTTTCTTGGTGGATATTTCTTTATCATATTGTTTTTAACTGATATTGTTTAAATGTTCCTGTCTAGTTGTGGTTTTTCTGTAAAAATTTAGCTCTTTAGACAGAGATAGGAGATTCATTTTGTGTTTTGTGAATCATTCCTGTGTTGATTTGGCCAATATTGTTTTGATAAATGCTGTGCTAAAAGTCCTAATGAGCACGCATTTTCTAGCAGCAGTTCCCAGATTCGTATTTAAAATGTACTGAAATGTCAGAGTAGATAACGCCATGCAGGTTCCGAAGGCCTTTTTGGGAGGGAAACATTCCAACATTACAAACCCCCCGTACGTAACAGTGGGTGGGTGTGTGGTGTTTTTAAATATAATTCTCCTTTTTTTCCTTACCATACCCACCTTTTAAGATCAGTTACAATAACAACAACCTTAGATTCATCCTTACCAAAGTTCATGGTTCTAGTTAAAAGTTAAAATCCAAGCAGCATTTAGCAAAATCCATGCGTTTTTTAATAGGACAGAAAAGGCTCTTTACCTTTACACTCCTGATCAACTAGGAACTCTGCAGATAGCGCTTAAAGAGAAAGTAAATTTTTTTGAAACCTCAACTTTATTTTTAGCATTATGTTCATTTACTCACCTATACAAGTTTGGAGCCACTTGGAGTCCTTTGGTAGAAATGTATATCCCTTCGCAATCAGTGTATATCCATATAATGGGAGATATAAGGTACCTGATTGTGTGGGTGAGTAAATGAAAATAATGCATGCTAAAAATGAGGTCCAGGTACCATCCATCCATCCATCCATCTTCTTAACCGCTTATCCAATTCAGGGTCACGGGGCAGCTGGAGCCTATCCCAGCAATTATCAGGCGTTAGGCAGGGTACACCCTGAACAGGACGCCAGTCTGTTGCAGGGCCAACACAGAGAGACAGACAACCATTCACACTCACATTCATTCCTACGGACAATTTAGAATGATCAATTCACCTCCTTCCTATTATCCTAACTGTCCATAGTACAAAAGATAAATACGGGAACAGAGTTCTGGACGTCACGACACTCTTAGAGCGTAGTCAGCATTTTGGCAGGAATAATATAATCAAAATGAACGACGCCGGCTAATATTTTACTCCGACTTTACTTCCCATTTTAAAATGGAAGATTTTATTGTATATACCGGGAAACTATGAAGGTTAAACTTTTCTGACCCTTTCGATGCCCCTGGGATACTTTTTAAAACTTCAACAGCCGTCAGAGCGGAGCTTTAACTAGAACTTGAGATACTTCAACATACAATTTCCTGATGAATTTTCCCTGGTCCTACTCTGAAGCATCACGTAAAGCATATAAAAGCCTGGAGGGATATAAATGAACACATTCAGGATTTGTTATCGAGATCCAGATCTGGAATCTTCCAACCAAGGACTGCGCCGTCCCCGGGAGGAAAAGTGGAGCAACGAGCAGCGAGCTTATGTCTGTGTGCTTTTTATGTGTGTCAATATCAGACCATTAATCAATCATTACTTTAAAGATAAAAAAATAATAAATAAATTACACCCTAGTCTGTTCCTTGTTGTGATCACAAGACACATAAACAGCAGCATTTAGACCTCACGGAGATTGTTATGATTCTGCCAAGTTTTACGTGATTTTTAGCTACTTGCTATGTGAGCAACAAGACAGAAAAATCCACGGCAAAAAACATGTAGCCTTCTGTGAATCTTAATAAAAGCATGCTAAGAATGTTAATAAAAGCAAAACTTGTTTAGTTTACTGTTCCACCTTTTCTGTTACACTGCCACAGATAACTTTTCAGCCTTAATAAGCAATTGTCATTCAAATTGTGGATGTATTGTGATTACAATCGTTACATATACTAATGTTAAATTTAACTTTAAATTATGTGTTTGGGTGAAATTACCTGAAATGAAATGGTCACTACACAAGCGAAATCCATTGAAAGACAAGTTCTGACATTCAGGTTTTCTTCATCGCACTTATTTGCAGATTTTTTTTCATTGAGAGTATCAAAAATATCAAAACGACAATACAGTTTAGAAATTTGAAATACTTTGACCCAGTGCTACTTGACACACTATTGGCTGGCGTTTGCATGCAGGTGCGCTATTAATATTCATATGCTGATTCTCTGTATTCCAAGAGTGGGGAGTTAAAACAATCTGACTCCCTAAAGTGGGATGCTCTCCAATCTTTCCTATTATGAAGAGTGGGCTGGAGAAATAGTTTTCTTTGTCACCTAATAGTTCATCTGAAGGAAAGTAAAATGTCATGGATTATTAAAATTCAGATTTCCTATTTTGAACAGAATAAATGTATTTGTCTTAAAGGTTGTGTTGTTCTGCATTTCTTTTCAGCATCAGATTATGCCGCTGCTAGAAAATGTGAATATATCTGAGGGTACATATTTATCCACTAAGTACAGAAAGTGTTGTTTCATATTTTGGTTCATACAGAGCTTAGCTGTTCATGGTAGATCAATGATGATCAAGAAATAGAAAAAAAAATAATTACAATGTTCTTGCCGTTGATCTCCAGCTCCCACACACCCACAGGGCATGACAGCTGTTGGCCGTTCTCTGCTGGTTATGACAGTCACGGCTGATAAAATCCGTCCTCCACTGAATAAATGTCATCTGCCCGTTCATCCATTCAGTACTGGAGCCATTGTCATTACTGGCAGCTCACTGGCGTGTATTACTGTCCAGTCCACCTTATGTGATGAAACACAGTCAATTAGTTCAATCAGTTTAAGGGTGTGTCCACATTAATTTCTACATGGCTCTCACACTGCCAACTTAAATTAACTACCATCTCGTACAGCAAACAAATTTCATGCCATTGTTACGGTTATCATTGAGAGGAAAAAGATAGAATAGAACAATAGAATAATCCTTTAAGCGTCCCAAATGGGGAAATTTGGTTGTAACAGCACCAAAATTATTATTATTTTTTTTAAATTACACTTTAATCCAAATATTTGCTTACACTATCTAAAACACAACTTTTTTCTCTTACAGTCTGACTTTAAATCAAACAAGGTTTTTCCTGGGGATTGACAATGCCACAATTGTTGTCCTAGAGCACGAAGTGCAGGGATTAGTCACTTATTCATTAAAATGCAAAACTTAGACGCGCAAATAAACAGTTTGTTTCCACAGGTATTGCTGAGATTTATGTGCAAGTTAGCCATATTGAATGCATTTTAGTATTTACAAAAAAATAAGAGTGGCAGCATTTTCTGGTCGTTAAAAACAATGCCATCTGGGTCTGAACAATATATGAAATCCCAGTCTTCTTCGCAATGTGCTATAATCCAATATTGGAGGCTAAAATACATTATTTGGTTGATGTTCATATTCCAGGTCTCTTCACACTCAACATGACTTTCATATAGCTTGTCACTGATGCGTGATTAGTGGTGGAGGTAATGAAAAAAGAAAAAGAAGAGTTAGTAGTGTAAATGTTGATAGCAACCAAAATCTTTCTTCAAAAATGTAACAGCTGCATATTTCTCCAGATATGGTGCAGAACTAAAAGTTCACCTGCAAACAAACTTAAAAGGACGCTTGATTTAAGTCTTAAAGCACTAGAGATTTTTGTACTCGACCAATAAGTCAGACATTAATGCAAACAACATCATATTTCTTCTGTTTCTGTGTATGCTCTTTAGCTTTGTTCCTTAGCCTTTTTTTAAATAGTAAAGACATTGAGATCCTGAGGATTTCTGTTTAAAAATTCACTGGTTTCTTTAAGGCTTTAGGCTGATTTACATAATGCTTTTTAGTTTGTTTGTGTAGTTAATCTCGTTCATTTGGCTTTCAGTTTTCTTGTAAAAAAAACAACCCATTATCATTAATTAAAAGATTCTGTCTATACCTTTTAACTAAATAAAACAAATATATAAGGAAGGAAGCTTCTTGTTCAATAGTCTCCCCTGACGCCCCTGGCAAGTCAAGATGCTGATTGCTGTGCTGACCTTTCAGTTGGCCCAAGTGCTCTGTAGCTTAAAGTTAACATAGTTTCTCATCTTCATTGAGGTCTTATAGTGTCAATTGAGTACACTCCAGGCTCTGTAGAGCCCTCACTCAACTCCAACTTGCTTTAAATAAGCGCCGATCTGACAGGCTATTGTGCATCTTTCAGCTGTTTTCTTGAGTTGGTTTCTCAAGTTATGTTGAAGCAACCATAAAAAAATAATCACACACATGCTGCTGCTCTCCCACTCATCTGAATCGATTGGAGTCCGTTTATTTTCCTCATGGGGTGATGCCAGCTGTGACACAGAGGTGCTGCTGACTATCAGGTTAATTGAGTTGAGTTGACTAATTGATTTCGCTCGGATGAAAGTGGTCTGAGGGTTTGTTTCTTTAATTAACCTAAAAACACCAGTTAGAAAATCAATGGAGAAAAATTATTAAATAAATTTAGAAATGTTTTGTTGTATACAATTATATATATTTATAACATTTATTTACATGCAATACTGTAGATACTATAAATGGATTATATTCTGTTACAAATCTGAGTGCAACTCCATCTGCTGTGGTACAAGAATTTCTGTTAATGAGAAACTTTTTTATATTAATTTTATTTTTTATTCATATTTTTTTACCTTAAATGTCATGTTTTGATTATCTGTAAACAGAAAAATCATCCTAATTTTTTTCCCCTAAGTTTATTTGAGCAGGGACAATATTGTACAATATTGAACATAAATGTTGCCATTTGAATGTCATGATTGTACTTGATTTATAATTTTTAAAATTTTAATTTATAATAAATTCGTATCTACAGTCCTGCTAAGGGACTGTAGATTAAAAGGATAAAGTCTTAAATAAAACATCCATCTGTGTGCATTTAATCTATATAATGTGTTTCACTTAATAAACTAAATTACCGAAAATAAATAAACTTTTCAGTGATATACTAATATTTTGAATATGTCTGTATTTACAAGCAAAATCCCCAAAATATACTTCAGGACTCTAAATGATGTGTTGGTAACGTCCTGGAAACAGACACTTCAAAATGTTATTCAAATGCTATGATATAAACTGAATATTAAATAACATTCTACTAGCAAAAAGAAATGTTTGTTTTACATAATGTACCTGATTGTTGTACATTGGGCAGACTCCCTCTTTTATTATAAAACCCGGTTAACCTTTGATGGTGTTGCAGCTATAAACACGGTGAATGTTATTTTTTTTCTTCTGGGTATTTTTGCACATGCGTACAACAATGGAGGGCAAAAAGCTTCCACACCGCTATGCAAATCCGTGCGGTCACAGTCGAACAGTTAGACAAACAAAATAAAACCTAAACCATTTTTGTGCAGATAATCGAAAAAGTCACCTCATAAAGCTAACTATATGTTTATGTTTACGTTTATGACCGTTTACTCACAAACTAGGAAAACTCCTCAGATATGACCACCGCCAGTTCAGCATGGAGATAACTACAATTATATGATCAACATGTCTGGACTTTACACAGCAGAACCAAAAAGGCATAAAATCATTAGGAAAACCCCCAGTGCTGGACTCTTCTAACACATTTTTATACCGATCGATCATCAACAAAGGTGTAACACAGGCATAAACCGGCGCCCATAAAGAAATAAAAGAATAAGTGTACAACCTACAGGTAATCAGGCAGCCTTTTGTACAACCAGTAACATGTAAGAAACCTGAGATAGCTAAGAGCTAGCCCAAAGAGCTAGCTTCCACACAGTTTCAAACAGCTGACAAGCTACGGGTAGAAACTCCTCAGATATGACCACCCACCAGTTAAGTTTACAGTTATCTACATTATTTGATCATCATGCCTCAACTTTACACATCAGAAGCAAAGAAGGCACAAATATACAGTACAGACCAAGAGTTTGGAGATCGGCTCATTCAGTGCATTTTCTTTCTTCTCATGACTATTTACATTGTAGATTCTCACTGAAGACATCAAAACTATGAATGAACACATATGGAATTATGTAGTACTTTTCCAAAATTGTGAAATAACCTGGCCTCCAAAGTCACCCGACCTGAACCCAATTGAAATAATTTGGGGTGAGCTGAACTGAAGTGAAGGCAAAAGGGCCAACAAGTACTAAGCATCTCTGGGAACTCCTTCAAGACTGTTGGAAAACCATTTAGAGTGACTACCTGTTGAAGCTCAAGAGAATGCAAAGCAGTAATCAGAGCAAAGGGTGTCTACTTTGACGAATCTAAAATTTAACACATGTATTCAGTTATTTTACCCGTTTTGTTTAAGTACATACAGTAATTCCATACATCATGTGTTGATTCATAGTCTTGATGCCCTTAATTGAGAATCTACAATGTAGTCATGAAAATAAAGAAAACACACTGAATGAGAAGGTGTGTCCAAACTTTTGGTCTGTACTTTATATTAGCATCAACATACCTCCAGTGTGGGAGATGAGCAGATTCGTTCATGAGACTGGATTACTGGATGGATGGATCATCTACTCTAACTCAGCCATAGAGGTCAGCATATTTCGTCAGCCGGAAACCTATTAAATATTATTACTGTCCTTTTTTTCTTTGATTTGCATGTTAAGCATGCTGATAGATTTTTTCTTAACCGCCATGTAGCGCAGATATATTGACAACTGTATGCTAACAACAATGATAGGCAGTGGAGGTGATTGGTCTTTCTGCCCTCCAAAGAGAAGGTGGGGGGCGGGGGCTTGGATGCGTGCCGTCACATTTCAACGTGTCCATAACACCATGTCCTGAATAGAATCCATACCTGTCAACTGATACGGTTTGCCCGTATTTAATAAGTTTTTTGCTATCTTTTAAATGGATACGGCGTACTACAACATATAATACGGGAAAACACCCAGACCGAAACGGGGTATTTTTGCCGAATTAAGCTCCATCACGCATGCGTCGCTTTATAACTTCCGCTTCCTTCTTGATTGCAACACAACACGAGGAAATCGATATCATTTAAACACGAAACTCTCACCAGTGAAGATGTCTGAACCCTTGAAAAAGAAGTGGAAAGTTAAGTCAACTGGAAAGCATCAGAAAGTGTGGGAACATCTGCAAGGAGAGTATAGTGGATGGATAAAATCTTCGTCCAAAGGCCCGGAATATTCGTTTTGTGTACCGTGTAGGAAAGACGTGAAAGTTGCTGCCAGTGGTTTTTATGACTTGAAAAGCCATTTCAAAACATCGTCACACGTGGATAGTGTCGCAAGAAGTAAGACATACGTTCCTTTGAGTCAACAGTTTGCCAGTGCGAACCCTGCATCGTCACAAAGCAACAAGGTGCTCAAAGCAGAAATCCTCATGTGCCAGTTTTTTGCCGAGCACAACATTCCACTCGCCGCTGCAGATACATTCACCAAGTTGGTACCAGAAATGTTCATCGATTCACAAGTTGCAAAGGTATGTAAGACAGATTAAAATTTTCTTTGTCACTCAAGCAATTAATCTTTTTGAAAATAATGCAAACAATGTAGATCGAGATGATTTATATTAAAGACTGTAATCTTCAATGCAAACTGATAATATCATCAACAGATTATGATTCAAAGTGTGTTTGATGAAAAATATTCAGAGATGTTTACATGCGTTGAAGTTTTTAATGCTATGAAATTATACTCTGAACATCGATTCTTCAAACATCCACATGTAACGAATATAATCTCTATGTTGCAGGATTTTGCATGCAGAAGGACAAAGGCAACCATGATTATCAAGGAGTCTCTCGCACCAGCCTACACAGATCCTATCATAGCACGCTGCAGGACTCAACCGTTCACATTGATGATCGACGAGAGCAATGATCGGAGCACCAAAAAGCGTCTTGCTATTCTCGCCCACTTCATGGAAGATGATGTTGCAAAAACTAGACTCTTGGACCTGCCCGAATTAAGTGATGGAACCAGTGCTGGTATATTTGAAGTTTTAGACAAATATATGACAGAGAACAATATTCCTTGGCTCAACGTTGTCGGTTTCGCAAGCGATAATTGCAACACAATGGTCGGAAAGAAAAATTCAGTGCTGTCACGGATTATTGAAAACTTTACTACAAGTAAAACTGAATACTGACAGTAAATCGTATCAGCTAAAACCAACAAGTGAGATGTTGCAATCAGCAAAGGCCGCAACTTCCAAGTACAACAACAATCACAAATGATGTCATTTAGGCTTTTAAGGGCATTGTGTGATATGTGAACACATCATTATATGGTAGTGATGTATTGAATAAAGAATTGAATAATGCAAATTGATGGTGCAGTTTTCTTGGTGTTGTTCTTTGGTAAACACGGCATTTACGGCGCGAATACAGTTTTTGGTCATTGAGTAAGGGAAATTTAAATTGTTAGTAAGGGCAGTCATGGTTGATGGTTGACAGGTATGAGAATCTAGCTTTAGTTTTGGTCACTTTGACTTTGAGTGCTAATTTTGACAATATCCTTAGATAGAAAACCTTTGAATAATTAACTAAACTTGACTGTATTGTTTTATACTAATCAATTTGGCTGTGTGATCCAATTGATTTTGACTTTTTTGTAAAGGGCCTTTAGACAACATGTTTTGTGAGTTGGTGATATATAAATGAAAGAAAAATTCTAATTTAATTGAAAAAAACTGTAAACAATGTACCTAAAGAAAGACTCAAACATATTGTTAGAACTAGAGGGACCCGGTTGAACTGATTTAAGACAGTTTGTTTGACAGATTTCAGCTTTTACATGCACTTAGTTAATCGTGTATCTTTTAAAGTTGTTAATAGTGTTCCACAGGCTTCTAGTTTTTATCACTTATTACTTATAAATTTAAGTGAGTGGGGCAGACCCGGCGCCAGAGGGCATTACCTGGGGGGGCAGTGGGTTTTTCTGGGGGGGCTCAGTAAACTGTCTTTTAATTAACCCTTTTGCATGTTTATAAATATATCTGGTGGACATTACATACACATACTTCCGCGTCAAATCTACCGTTTTGTGTCACTAACTTGTTCTACATACCTTACTGGAAAGCTAAGAGTATTCATTGTTTGATTCAAATTATGTATACCAATTAAAGATGCAAACAAAAATTAAGACACAGTAGGCTAACCATTTTTACTGAGTCTCTAAGAAAATTATGTCCAACTCACCGTTCTCAGCTGCACCTGCACATCACCGAGTCATCTCAAACAAAAACAATCCTTATGTCCAGTTAATGGTCTTTAATAAAGTACTTAGTCCATAAGTCTTCCTCTGTATCCTGCCCTGCCGCTTAAAACTTTAGTAAATTCTTCTTTTTGCCGCATTTCTCCTAATTTTTACATCAAAAATACTAGTTAGCATGCTGCTGCATTAGCTGTGTGCTTCTTTTTCTTTATCACTGCTGGTAAAAAATGACTTCATGTATTCTCGCCACCTGCTGGAAAGAAGTATGCACCACCGTTTTTTCTAAACGGAAGATTGGGGGAAAAATCTAGCGTTTTCTTTTCAAAAAGATTATTGAAAAACAGTTTCAACTTTGATATGCTTTTTAAAACATTTTAATCAAAAACACAGCAGCCACACCTGTATTCAAAATGGTTCAAAAACATTTTTAATTTTAATAGGCTTTTTAAAAACATTTTAATCAAAAATTGTAGGACTTTTTAAAATCCGAGCAAATAAATAACTGTTTATATGGCCTTTGAAATGAAATATCCTGGTTGTTTAACAAAATAGTAATAACGACAAAAATCTTAGAAGCAAATCAACAGTGTTAAACTATAGTAGGACTATATGTAATATATAATATTGTGTTTAAAACAAATTTACTCTAGAAACTCGAGAGCAGCTTTACACAAATGTCTACTGAAAAAACAATGTTTTGGAAAGAATACTAAATATTTTAGCACATCAACACCTTTTTTGCTCAAACCTTAAAGATAAATGAAAACAAGCTCTGTGGAAAACTCTTTATAAAACATAATGGAACTCAAATATGGGATTTTCAGCTTCTCTGTGGTGAAAATGCATTGCATGCATTCATTTGCATTATCTTTTTTTTGAGTTTTGAGTAAATATACTTCGAGGTCGTCTGAACAGTAATTTATGCTGGTGCTGCTGCCACCCGGTGGCGGAATTACTGTTGCTTCAGGTGCAGAAGCGCTCGTAGCAGAAGTGCTTGTTGAAGCAATTTCTGGCTGCACTTGCCCTCTTGATGTATTATCCCTACTTGTGCTGGGATTGCTTTTCTGTTTGCTAAACCAAGCTCTAATGTCCATTTTAGCAAGCTGCTGTGCCAAACTGCCAAAGGATCTTCTTTTACCGAAACTAAAACTCCTAATTAGTAATCTAGAGCGCCATCTATTGTTCGTTTTGAGCCAATATATTCACATGAAGTGTAATCTTTCCTGGGCGGGCCCGTCCTCCAGATGGGCGGGCCATGACGCCGGGTCTGGAGTGGGGTTCCTCAGGGCTCCATTTTCATGCCACTTTTTTCTAACATCTACACGAACACGATTCTCTTAGCTAAGGGGTTGCAACATTCCCTACCATAAATATCCTAATGACACACAACTCCATATACCGGTGTCACCTCTTAACTGCCACCCACAGTCCACCACAATCACTGACCTAGTGTGTCCATAATATGCATGCACTAAAAAAAAAAACTTGCTGGGTAAAATTATGTAAATCGTTTCCACCCTTAAAAAGCAGGGGATGGGAATCAAACTCAGAACAGGACCTCTATCTCCTGAGCACCTGCACTAACCACTATGCTACACAATAACTCAGAAAACATGTATATAATAACAGATATGACTTCAGATATAACTACCAGTGTTAACTAATCATGATTATAATGTTTTAGTAATAAAGTTCCATCACTTTTATCATTAAAAAAAGGGTATTGTCAGGTCTTTATAATATAAAAATTTTTGGTTAACACTGAACGTCATATCTGAAGTCATATCTGTTTCAAACAATACAGAAATCTGAACTTAGCAGTTCATTGCTCAGAACTCTCATGTGAGTGTAATATAGTTTTTTCTAATAATATCTTCTCATATCTTCTCTTTAGGAGTGGACTTCAAAATGAAGACGCTCGTAATAGATGGTATCAAAGTTCGAATTCAAATATGGTAAGATATTGGACGAGGCTCTGTGGAGGAGATCATGTGGATGCAGTGATCTGTTTGAAAAGATATGACTTGGTTTTCAACATGTTTGAAAAGTTTTGCAGTTTTTTTGCTCACCTTAAGGATGACAATTATATGGCACAGTGAGATCTAATATAATTTTATTTTTATGGGAAATTACACTATTTTGCTATTAGCCTATATTTAATAGTCATCTGATTTAGTACTTTAATACTAGAAATAAATATGTTGAAATTTAATTCAGTTTAATAAAAAGGAAAAATTATCCATTAAGATGTGTTTGCTAGTAGTGACATAATAAAGTATATTTAGATTTTTTTTAAATTTAGGAACAAGAGACAAAGTTTCTAAAACTGTTTGAAAACCAATAAATAAAAACTGGAGTCATTTTTTCTTGGACATATTTTTTTAACTCATGAATATCTTATTGAAGCTCTCAGCATTTACTGTGGCTCTCAACGCTTCCTTCTGGACATTAGAAAGTAAAATCACAAGTTATTTTAAAGCTTTTCCTTCTGTTGATGGAATACATGATATGTGATTTAAGTCAAAAATGAACAAATCTGTTAAGGAGGAACATGATAAAAAAACTGTACTGAATGAAAACCATATCCCCATTGAAACACGGTGGGGGCACCATTGTGCTCTGGGGTTGTTTTTCTTCACACAAAACTCTGAATATTTCCCAAGTTTAGTCAGTTTTGGCCTAAAATGTCTTTTAGCAAACCTAAGACACTGTCAGTATTTGTAGATAGGACTCAGATGCCAACAGGTAAGATGAGATACATTCTTGATAAAAAAGCAACGAAAGAATAAACACTTAGGACAAATTTGCGAGGGAAAGAAGACAGAAAAACAACGGAGGTATGACTGAAAATGAACAGCTAAAATACGGAGGGTGGTTGAGGAATGAGAAAGGAACTGTAGTCAAGCCTAATCAGGATAATCAGATGCAGATGGGAAGTGAGCAGACAAGAGAATATAAGCTGGAGAGGAGGGAGAATGGGAGGGGTTAAATAACTCAACAGAGAAGGTAAGCAAGAAGACTAGACCGAAAATAATCCTAAAAGCCTACGAATAACTAACACAGCAGGATAACTAAAGATGATAAAAGCATGAGTAAAAAAAGTAAAGGATGAAGTTAGGAAGAAACATAAGGGAAGGACAACGATGAAAGTATAAGGACTAAGTAGAGAGAAACTCAAACAGCAGAAAAAAGTCCTAAATCCATGAAGTAAAACTAACACAGAGGGGTTAACTCAAAATAATGAAATCTAGGTGAATAAATAAGTACAAGAGCAGCTCAAAGTAAAAAGGCGAATGGATATAAAGGAGAAAAATAAAAGAAAAACATAAATATAAAAACTAGACAAAAGGGAACTCAGATCAGGGAGCAATAATTTAATAAAGTAAAACAGAAACAACACAGAGGACAATAAGATAAAACAAGATTTAAAAAAAACAATTTAAAAAAACAAATACAAAGCAGAAACATCCAACGATCATGACAGATCAATATCAAGAAAGGAATGGCTTCACCAGAAGACATTTAAAGCTTTGAAATAGCCTAGACAGACTCCAGAATCAAATCCGACAGAAAATCTGTTCGGGCAATGGACAGGATATGTATCCCAAAAATATGAAAGGATTTGAGTACTTCTTAAGTGTGTGAAGAAGAAATAATACTAAAGAAAAAAATGCAGAAATTATTAGTTTGAGGGTGTTCACACTGATGCACGCCGGTTATTATATAATTTGATTATAAAATACTAATCTTTGCATTCAGTTGAATTGCAAAGAATATGTGAACTAGCAAGCAGGTCCTGGTTAAGAATCCCAGTGTGGAGTCTATCTGCATTTACAGCAGTTTATAATGCTCTCCCACTGAATAAGTCTAAAAATCTCTGGTAGTCCAGCTTCTTCTCACAGACTAAAAAACATGAATGTTATGTTTAAATGCTCTCTATAAATTGCCCTTAGATTAGAGTGTGTGTGTGTGTGTGTGTGTGTGAATGTGTGTGTGTGTGTGTGTGTGTGTTGCCCCCTGTGAGAGACTGGCGACCTGTCCTGGGTGACAATGATCACTATTGATAGGTACCATCCCCTCTATGATCCTGCAAAGATAAATGGGTTTAGATGATGATTTCTTATATCTCAAAACCCAGCAACAGGGTTAATTAGACCTTTATTTTTGAAATTCTGGTTCAGTGTTGTCGCTGTTTGAAGTCTGATTGGATTTAGAAGCAATGGGTGCTCATGAAAGGACCCTTCTTGCAGTTCTTATTTAGCAACAATATCTTTTTTTGGCAAAACACTCATATTGCAATCTGACAATGCTGAATGTGTTTGTTTCCGTCCAGGGATACAGCAGGCCAGGAAAGGTACCAGACTATTACCAAGCAGTATTACAGACGAGCACAGGTACATTTCTTTATTTCACTCTGCAATATATGGTTTATCACATCCTGCATTCAATAATATTTTTAAACCCCCTAACTATTCTGTTTTTGCTCAGAAATACCTATTTCTCTTTTCTTTTTAATTGGCAGCTACACTTAAAACTGCTCTCCGTTCCTTTTCTTTAGCCTTGAGCTGACATGATACTCGAAGGGACCAAACTAAACTGTTCTAACAGAAACTGGTAATGAAATTTAAGTGAAAACATCTTGTTCATGTTCAGTTATAAAACATTTTAGTGGATTAGTCGCCGACCAGTGGCTTGCAACTTCTTCAAATTCTTCCAGTATCATGATTTATTCAAACCAATCATGTCACTTTAGCTTAACTTAACCTATACACATTAGGCAATCACATCTGAAAATCATAGTAACTTTATTGGTGCGCTAAAATTATATTGGTTCGGGAAAAACAGAATAAGCAGACAAAGAGATAAAGTTTGTTGTCTGAGGCGTTTCGACCATCTCTTTTCTGTTTGCAGGGAATCTTTTTGGTGTATGATATAACGAGTGAGCGATCTTTCCAGCACATCATGAAGTGGGCCAGTGATGTGGACGAGGTGAGTCATGCTCCATAAATCAAGCACATTAAAGAATCAGAAAGCATGTTTTACCACATTTCAGAAAGAGCCACGTTAAAAGATCTGCCGAGTGTTCAAAGACCCAATTCTGAAAGAGAACATGGTAAGATGGAAACTGCGTCGTGTGAGATTTTCATCTTTAATATCCAGGGTCTCGAAATCTTTTAATAGTGCTTCTCTAAACAAAGGAAATTACATTTTTCCAGCTTTCTGTCTTTCACAAGCTCTCCCCTTTGCCCTACTTTCCATTGTCATTTCCGTCATTCCGATTTTTCTGCTAATTGAGTCATTATGAGCCTAATTTCCTCTGTGGATCTGTCTGAAAAGTCAAGCTTTCCTACCACTGATCATGCTCCCATTTCCTGCATGCTGTCACTCCTGTGTTTCCCTTCCTCCTCAACTCCAGCTTTTGCTGACATTTAAATTGACCCTTTTTGTCACTTAATTGTTGTTTTAACTCTGTTTTTATATCCCCATGACAAAAAATGTTCAGTACGCTCCAGGCAAGGTCCAGAAGATTCTTGTTGGGAACAAGTCAGATGACGTGGAGAAGAGACAGGTGGCCACAGAGCAAGGTGTCAAGGTGAGTCAGTCTGTACAGTCATCCACGGTCTGTTGTCTTGCCTGGCAGATAATCCAAATGATTTAATATTTTCAGCATGATTTATAATTTTGTGTGAAATTGCAACTGATGCTTTTAAAACTACAGTTTTCTTTAAAATTTCAGGTGGAATAATACAGTTGTATTTTTTTATTTCAGTTATTCAGTGCTGAATTTGGATGGAAATGGGCATAGAATAGTAAGATTCTCAGATGCAGTTTAATTGCTATTATATGTTTCTAATTAACCCTGGGATTAAGGGTGTAGGGCCATCATGTAGAGTCCTCTGGGGTCCGTTCCAGAAAGCGGGTTATGTTGTTATTATGTGGGGTTTAAGGATAAGTTTGTTGATAACTTTTGGTAAGTATCGTCTTTGGTAAGTAAGTACGGAAGTATCTTTTACGGCATGTTAGTAACAATAGCCACTTTATCTCTGAACATAACCTGCTCCGGACCAGGTTATGTTCCAGGTACGTTTTTTTCCAGACAGGGTCCTGAGCATGGCAAATTATGATCCTTTGGAGGTGGAAACTCAGAGTATTCCATATTTTGTCAAAATCACTTTAATTAAAATGTTCACATTAAATAGTGTCTCGTTTATTCAGCTCCTGAAATAAATAATATGATTATTTTATGAATTATTTGGTATAACATTTTATAGTTCTTTTCTGTGTATATGTGTAATATAATATCCATAGAGTCCCCAAACATTGGTCTTTTTGGTAGATCTTTTTGTGTTTCATTTTGACTTATAGAGTTCTCCTGGCTCCAGAAGGATTGCATCTCATTAAGTTAGACCTCAATATATGTCTAAGTCAGTGTACAATATTATTGTTCTTTCAACTAATTGGTAGCAAAACAAAGTAAATTTTAAATAATGCCCAAAAATACTCAAACCAAGGCTCTATTCAAATTCAAGTGCAGTGTCAAGTTTTAACCTGAAAAGGGCACTCCACAGATTTTCGAATGTAATGAATAGACATGTAGACATTACTATTACACACTCATTTATACAGTTTATCAGAAAAAAAGTTGCTTAAGGGGTGAGCTGGACTTTAAACTCATGCACAGGGTTATTTTTTTCTTTTGTTTTATTTCTTTTTTTTTACATGATTGGCTTGAATTGCTCATAGGCCAGCATTAATACTTCCAATGCCACTTCTTTGAATTATTCTACCTTTTTTTTTCTTTTCACTTTCCTTTGTGACTCGTGAATTCGGTGATCCATTGAGAGGGCCTTTATGTATTCAGGGTTTATCAGGAGTAGTTATCAGGTGTTCTGGAAATGATACGATATGGTAAATTAACCAGGCTTTCTAGAAAAGACCCCTTTTTTCAGCACATGAGAAACTATTGGTGGAAAACAGCTAACTATGAAATCTTATTGGGTTTAATGTGGAATATTTTTTTCAAGACAGAGTCAGGGCGGTAAATTGTAATAATAATGCAATAATATTTCAATGTTATACACCAGTATATAATGTATGTTTTGACTCGGGGGTTCAGGTCAATTCATACAACATTCTGTGTATGCTGACCTCCTTGCTAATTGATGAGACAAATTTAATATACTCAGGAGGAATCATCCCACCTTTATTTAATATCTGCATTGTATCGATTAGAATAATTCTATGTGAGGGTGAATAAAGATATGTAGAATATAGCTCAAACTGGAATGGTAATGAATTCATTAACTCCGACACAGACAATGTCAAAGTATAAAAGAGTTTATAAAAGAGTTTATCTGTCGATAAAGTTGGTTTCTCAATACAAGTGTTGAGGTTCCAATTATATCAGGTCTTTGACTTCATGCACCTTGGAAGAGGGCTACTGTGCAAGAGTCTTCTGGATATTTGAAAAGTGTGTCCAGTTCATCACTGTTTCCTGATTTTTCCCAGGAAACAGTGATGAGATCTGACCAATTTACCTGATCTAGACCAATTTAACAATTTAATTTTGATTTTAGGGTGACAGTTGGGGCTGCGGGCTTTACAAAATAGCCCCCCCTCCCAAAAAACGTAGTTTATTATCTTTTGGTCATGGAATCTCCAGCTGTTTAGAAAACTGTTCAAAAGACATTCTTCTATATTCTATACTCTATTCCTCTATATTCACTGGGCTTCCTTGGACCTTTAAATTGTTCTGAGTTCAGTCAACTGGTCAATGAATGTTGTGGGTGGCTAATAAGACTGTCATCAATCAAGATCATTCACAACCTTTAGCACAATTTCTAAAAACCCTAAGGTAAATGTATGCAATATTTGTCCCTGTAGGCAAGATTTCATTTTAAACTCACTGATTAGGAGCTCCACGTGTTAAGTTGTCCGTCTGTCTTCCAGCTTGCCAAAGCCTATGGAATGGACTTCTTTGAGACAAGTGCCTTTACCAACCACAACATAACAGAGGTGAAATTATCTGAAGGACAATCAAAGTTGCAAAGTTCAAGCTGTCACATTATCTCAATTCTTTTCTTTTTCTTTTGTGTTCTTATTTAAAGACTTTTACACGACTGGCTGAGCAGGTGCTGGCAGCCAATAAAAAGGACCTGGATCTACTACGGATATCCCTCAACGACGAGTTAAATCTCACCGCTTTGGAGGAAGAGGAGGGACTGTGCGACGGTGCAAGTGGCGACCAGCAGAAAGCCTGCTGGTGTTAAGGACATTATATGAACATTGTCTCCAAACACCTTTGAAGAAAATCTGCTTGATTTTGGTTTCAAGTCTGAAATAGAAGAGACCGACTTGAAATCAGATTTGGGGGTTTACCTAATGGATACATTTTTCAAGGTTAAGCAGAGACATTTTGCCTTAATACACTAGGTGTTTGACGAAGAGTTTTCTGCAAAGTTCAGAGTCACTTTAATGAAATGCAATCTCCATTCACCAATCTGGCACAAAAGCTTTCAGGACGGGTGTAAATGAAGATTTAACATCTTTTTTGCCATTTTCATAACTTTTTTTTATCTCTAAATTGTTCATTTCAACATGTTAGTTTTCACAGTTAATATATCAATCGTGGGGCTGGATATGTCTGGTTAGACTGTTGTGTGGAAAAATTACCAGAAGAGGGTGCTAGATGACTTGGAAAAGCAGTAAACGCTTAATATTATGTATGTTGAATGATAACATGTGATCAAAGGATTTTCATTTTAAACCCTTCCATTAAATTTTTTTTAAATCACACTTGCAAAGACTACCTTTAATGGAAATGAAAAATAATATATGCAGCCATTTCCTAATTTCCTTGCTTTGGTGTCTTGTAACCTGTTGATATGATGTAGGTCAGTACTACCTTCTAAAGTAGTTTGATGAAAATAGCTTTGAGAAAAAAAAATCCAAATTTCTGTTTCCCTGTAGCAAAACAGAATCTATTTTTCTATGTTTTAATGGCATGAAAGACGCTGCACTCAAAACAGGTTGACAGCAGCTCCTTGCATTGTACATACCAGATGCTTTAAAATTGAATTATGTCATGAACTTTACCACAATACTGTTAGAAACTTGTATAGAGAGTCCTTAGAAAAACCCAAGCTGGTCTGAAACATTTTCTTTGTTGAGAAAATATGTTGGTTTTTGTGTATTTGTACAGATTTTTGGGTGCAATTTTATCTACTGTATTTATTCCTATTTCAGAAGGACCAATTAAAAGTTTTGCATGCAGGTCACTTTTCTTTTCTTACTGCAACTTCAGTGAAGTTGATCATCAGTTCAGCATAACACTAACAAGCATTTGACCAGAGTTGCCTCTTTGAAGGACACACAGAGTGTTAATCGTATAAAAGATAGCGTGGCCTACTACATTTTTGAAACTTAGAATTACTAAATGCTACTAGAAACAAGTGTTAATGTGCACTGTGCGTCATATATGGGTGATAGAGGCTGTAGATACACAATGTATTATTCTGTTGTTTTTCAGGAACTTTTTTTTGTTTTAAACTAAATAAGTGGCCATTGTGGAACTATATTAAATGAAAAAATATGTCCTGGTATTCTTAGCGAAAAATATGCTGATTGCTATGAGTAAATATTTGAACATTTGTGACTGTCTATTGTGCTGTTATTGTTGCTAAAGCTTGGATTAAAGCATTTCTGCGTGTGAAACAGTAGCTGCAGAAATAGTGTTTTGGTTAGTTCTAATCATCACAGCTTATCAGAGAAAACGCCACCATAGCTCAAAAAGGAACACTAAACACATTGAAACAAAAATCCCACTTTTTAGACATTTTCATTTGTGTTTCATTTAAATGGCAGCATTATCTGAAGACAGTGAGGCAGAAACTAGACCTTTACTATTCAGGAGTTCATATGTGAGAGTGTCTCATTTTAAGAACATAGTTGATGCTTCAAGCTTACAGGGTTCCTTTTGAGGACAGGCCTCCAACAGCACAGGAATTTGAGAAATTAATTTGTAGTGTAAAGTGAGAGCTGAGACTGAATCATATCTACATAATCTCTGAGATTTGGGTTTTGTAGGCAAAGAGTACCTTATGTTATTGGATAATTGATGAAAGCCCAAAAAGCACAGAACAAAACCGCCTTGTTAGTGATATCTAGGGCGTCTTTTATTTTCATTTATTTTACAGATCACATTCCAGAATTTACAGGTTACCTCATGTTAGGGACAGATTACTACAATAAATTTAAACATTTCCTTTTTAAGCATACATATTACTTTTAGGAACATAGTGGTTACATACAGCAACTTGCAAGGTACTTTGTAGAATTTACAGTTTACTTCCTTAAATTTATGTTACTTTCTGGAACACAGTGTTTTCTCAAAGGTACGAGGTTCCTTCTAGAAATTACAAATCACTTTTAGGAATTTTCCGGTTATTCTCCAGATTGTGGTCCTGAATTTACAGATGACCTTTTCTAAATCTACACGTTACTTCTTGGAAGTGAACTGTATTTTATGAGACCAAGAGTAAATTGCAGGAACTTGCGTGTTTTATCTTTGGATTTATAAATTATTTCACTAAATCTAAAGGCTATTTTGTAAAACCTAGATCATACTTGAAATTCAAGATTGCATTGCTGAGTTTTGTCATTTCCTCAAAAGTGTAGGATGTTTTCTGCCAATTATAAGGTATCTTCTGAATACAGGATACTTTTCAGGTTACTTTATTGAACAGGTTACTTTCCTGAATGTGCAGGTTGTTTCCTTGCACTTGAAAGTTTTTTCTCAGATTATTTACCTGTATTTATAAATGTTTGGAAAATTGAAAATATTTCAGCTTTTTGCCCTACTCATACTGCATCTTAGGCTATTTTTTAATCTTAAATTATGCTTTATTTTACCCATTTAGGCAAGGCAAATTTATTTGTGGAGCACACTTTCATTAACAAGGTATTTCAAAGTGTTTTGGGTGATTAGAGGGAAAAATAAAAGAAGCAATAAAACAATAAAAACAGAAAACATAACATAGCAGATTTCAAGAACATTAAAACATACTAGTGTTATGAGATTCCAGCTATTAATAAATCAAGCAAAGGCAACTATACGCAGATGGGTTTTAGCCTTTTTTAAGGGGGCTTAGTGTTTGAGAAGCTTTGCAGTCGTCTGGAAGTTTGTTCCAGACAAGCGGAGTTTAGAAACTAAAAGCTGCTTCTCCATGTTTGTTTTTAGTTCTAGGGATGATTAGTAGACTGGAATTAGAGGACCCGAGCGGTCTTGGGGGCTGGTGTAGTGGCTTGTCAGCAAGATACTTTGTTGATAAGCTATTGAATGAATTCTAAAATAGTATTTTTAAGCCTATTCTCTGAGCTACTGGGAGCCAGTATAAAAATTTTAGACCTGGGGTGATGTGTTCAATTCAATTCAATTCAGTTTATTTATATAGCGCCATTTCACAACAGATGTCATCTCAAGGCACTTTACAAAAAGAGTTATTACAATACAATGTTTAGTGTAGAAATTACAGAACCACAGAAGATTGCGTCGTGGAATTCTCAGCAATCCCTCATACTGAGCAAGCATGCAGCGACAGTGGGAAGGAAAAACTCCCTTTTTTCCCCACTTTCCTGGTTCTAGTGAGGATGCAAGCAGCAGCGTTCTTGATCAGCTGCAGCTGTCTGATATACTTTTTAAGCAGACCTGTGAAGATACTGTAGCAGCAATCAAACAGACTTAAGATAAACTCATGAATGAGTTTTTAGAGGTCCTGTTTTGACATTAGTCCTTTAATCCTAGAAATGTTCTTCAGGTGATCGAAGGCTGATCTTGTTATTGCTTTTATGTGACCCTGGAGGTTCAGGTCTGAGTCCATTATTACACCTAGATTACGGGCCTGGTCAGTAGTTTCAAGTTGTATTAACTGAAGCTATGTGCTGACTCTTAATCATTCCTCTTTAGGTCCAACATTATTTTCTTCAGTTTTGTTTCTGTGTAGTTGGAGAAAATTATGGCACATCCATTCATTGACTTGCTCAATGCATTCACTTAGGGTTTGGATGAGTTAAAGGTCTCCAGGTGAAATTGTAATGTAAAGCTGAATATCATCTGAATGGTTTTGGTAACTCATTTTATTTGTTTTTATAATCTCGGTTAGTGGGAGCATGTTGATTTTAAATAGCAAAGGCCCCAGGATTCCATCCTGGGGGATCCTTTTGTGATTTCTGTCTGTCTTTTCTTATAAAAAATTACCTATGGACACGAACAAGTCCAACCTGTTTTTTTAGGTAAGACTCGAACCAACTAAGTGCTTTACCAGATAGTCCAACCCAGTTCAGTTGTTTTAATAGTATGTTATAGTATTTTATTTAAAAACTGTTCACTTAAATTTATGTTACTTTCTGGAACAGTGTTTTAATAGTATGTTATAGTATTTTATTTAAAAACTGTAGTGGGAGCATGTGGATTTTAAATAGCAGAGGCCCCAGGATGGAATCCTGGGGGATCCTTTTGTGATTTCTGTCTGTCTGTTCTTATAAAAAATTACCTGTGGACACGAACAAGTCCGACCTGTTTTTTAGGTAAGACTCGAATCAACTAAGTGCTTTACCAGAGAGTCCAACCCAGTTCAGTTGTTTTAATAGTATGTTACAGTATTTTATTTAAAAACTGTTCAGTATCTGTATTAATATCAGTTATTATTTCTGCTTCTAACACCCTCATTATTTTGAAATGACGACAGTGACCATTTTTTCTGAGCAGTACAGGTGCCATACTCCGTACATTTGAGCTCTGAGTTAACTCTGAATATTCTGTCATTCCCTAAACTAACCACCAGGTGTCAGATTAATCTAGCTTTTTCTCATCCTTATAAAGAGTTTATTGTATTGTAAGCACTTGAAATATGAGATATCATAAATTTCATTAGACACCTTATGATTTATACATTATAATAAACTACCCTACATCAGTGCTATAAATTTAGATTATTTTAGATTAGATTTTTAACAAATAAAATAATTTAGTAGTAGTTCTAAGTATACAATTGTAGGAATTTGTTTAAGTATGTTAGCGGAAAAAACAAACAAACTGCAATGCATTTGCTCATCACCTCATCTGAGCTGTTAATCTTGTGAACTCATTAAGGCTTTTCTGGTTGAATTCACCACAATAATGAATATTCAAAGGGGACTGTTGTCTGGTGGAAAAGATGTGACAGCTGAGTATCTCTCACAGCAGTAAGTAACACACAGACACACACATACAAAATGACAAGTCGACGTGCACATGCTGACATGTTGTACCCATGCGCACACATACACTACCCATGCGTGCATGCAGAGGCTGGGGCTCATTGTTGCTGTTGTAAACAGTTATAATTATCAGCCACGTCGTTTTCTGCAATACCATCCCAAAAACATTCCTTCAGGTCTTGCAGCTGTCTGACATTCAACCATATTGTGTGTCTCTGTGTGTGTGTTTATGTGTGTGTGAGCAAGTGAAAGCATATTTGAGAGGGAAAGGGGGAAAGCTTCAGAGTTACAGTGATCTAATCAATTCTGTGTGGGGAATAGAGGGATGGAAGAAGACAAAGGAACGAGCTCTCAAATATTCCTATAGATACCCACATTTCCATCATGTTCTGCACAGTGATGCTCAAATAGGAGAACCCTTAGAGGGTATTTAATGTTATTTAAATCCCCTAGAAGCTTGAAGATGTGCATGTTACTTGATAATGCACTAATAATGATTTGTCCAAAGCGGCGACTATTTTCACTTTGCCATGAAACATTTTTTTGTATAATTTTTTGAACATCCATTAAATGTTTCCAAAATCCTTACCTAACCTTTCTGCTGCTATCAGATCCAGTGACTTTTTTTCTTTTTTTACAAGCAAACACACTAAATGATATACTGTTATATTCATATTTGCACAGCTGCTGCATTATTTATCAGAGCAGATTTTCTTTTGCCAATATGCAGCTGTGGCGTACTTTCCTGAGAGTTGGAAACTGTCCTCTAAACCAGACAGCTGTTTCCATAGTCAAAAGATCTGAGAAAGAGAACATTTGAGAAATTTATATTTTTGATTAAATTAACATGATTGTTTTTTAATCTAAACTGAGTGGTCAGAGCCTTTGAGCTTCTAAGAAGATCATCTGCTTCTATAGCTTAATTACTCCCTGCTTGCTCCTGCTTCAATTTTATTTTCCTACTTTTATTTTCCTTTTTCTGTGATTGAGCGGTTAAGAAAATAGATGGATGGATGGACTGGCGACCTGTCCAGGGTGTACCCCGCCTCTCGCCCGTTGACAGCTGGAGATAGGCACCAGCCCCCCCGCGACCCCTTGAAGAATAAGCGGTTCAAAAAATGGATGGATGGATTTTCCGTTTTATTTTCCTTTTTAATTATAGTGACTTTAGCCACATTACTCAATTTCATACGGATGCCAGACGGATTTCCCTGGGACAGATCTCCCCATCTCTTTTTATTTTGGACTACCTCATAAAACAAAAAAAAACAAGGATTACAAAAAGACCCTCTGCTCTGACTACACTCTTCAGGATATGCTAAAAAGAATGTGTGAGATGGAAATAAAAATCCGACGCCTTGAGGAGAACACCAAAAACAATTCTACAGTTATGACCAAAAGTTTTGAGATTGACACAAATATTAGTTTTCACAAAGTTCGCTACTAAACTGCTTTTAGATCTTTCTTTCAGTTGTTTCTGTGATGTATTGAAATATAATTACAAGAACTTTATACGTTTCAAAGGCTTTTATCGACAATTGCATGGCATTTATGCAAAGAGTCAGTATTTGCAGTGTTGGCCCTTCTTTTTGCAATTCGACTGGGCATGCTCTCAATCAACTTCTGGGCCAAATCCTGACTGATAGCAACCCATTCTTTCATAATCACTTCTTGGAGTTTGGGCAAGATTGTAAGTGAGCCCACTCCCCTGGATGAGAAGCAACTCCACACATGAATGGTCTCAGGATTCTTTACTGTTGGCATGACACAGGACTGATGGTAGCGCTCACCTTTTCTTCTCCGGACAAGCTTTTTGCCGGATTCCCCAAACAAGGCTTCATCGGAGAATATGACTTTGCCCCAGCCCTCAGCAGTCCATTCACCATACTTTCTACAGAAGATCAATCTGTTTCTGATGATTTTTTTTGGAGAGAAGTGGCTTCTTTGCTGCCCTTCTTGACACCAGGCCATCTTCCAAAAGCTTTCGCCTCACTGTGCGTGCAGATGCGCTGCCAGCTGCCATTCCTGAGCAAGCTCTGCACTGGTGGCACTCCAATACCGCCGCTGAATCCTCTTTAGGAGACCATCCTGGCACTTTCTGGACTTTATTAGACGCCCTGAAGCCTTCTTAAGAAGAATTGAACCTCTTTCCTTGAAGTTCTTGATAATCCTATAAATTGTTGATTTAGGTGCAATCTTAATAGCCACAATATCCTTACCTGTGAAGCCATTTTTATGCAACACAATGATGGCTGCACACGTTTCTTTGCAGGTCACCATGGTTAACAGTGGAAGAACAATCATTTCAAGCATCACCCTCCTTTTAACATGTTAAGTCTGCCATTCTAACCCAATCAGCCTGATATAATGAGCCTTGTGTTCATCAACATTCTCACCTGAGTTAACAAGAAGATTACTGAAATGATCTCAGCAGGTCCTTTAATGAAAGCAATGAAATGCAGTGGAATTTTCATGGCAAAGAAGGACTATGCAATTCATAGGATCACTGTTCATAACATTCTGGAGTATATGCAAATTGCTATTATAAAAACTTAATCCGCAACTTTTCCAATTTCCAATATTTATGTAATTCTCAAAACTTTTGGCCACGACTGTACTCTGCCGGTAGGATTCGACAATCAACAGCCTGGCAGGTCGATGCCAACATCGCAGAGTAAGACCCCTCTGAACACACAGTGTTTATTAGGAAGAACTCCTCACTCATCATCTGAATCGTGGCCCCAACTCAGACGGGAGATTCCCAAGACACCCAAGAAGAATGTCGAAAGAAGAAACTCCAACAAGAAACAACTCCGGTTATCCCCTTAAAAAGTAGATTTGCGGCTCTCAGCTCTCCATCTCCCAGCTCCCTGAGACTGCCAGATTCACAGCATGGCCAGCAAAACACAAATAAAGATAAACCGAACAGCAACAAACAGCCGAAGAGCACAGAGAACAGAAAGAGAGGGAAAACGCTTGCTATTATCCATAACGGATAGATCAAAGGTATTGAACAGCTATGCATCAATACAAGTGTCTTTAATTAACTACAGATGACAATAAAACACATTTCTGAGAGGATTCCATCGATTATTGAGACCAACCCAGCTAGAAAAAATTGTTTTTCATGCGGCTGACATCTCTCTGAAAAAATCTGAATTTCTAAAGAAATAATGCTTGGACTTACTCCAGAACTTTAACAACCACAAGATAGAACTTCACATATCTGGACCGATTCAAACAACGCCCTCAGACAAAGAATATGGCAGGATCAGATCATTCAGCAGGTTTGTTAAAACCGTCTGTGCTGAAAGGTCAATTTGATTTCTAAATAATAATAAAAAAATTGAAAGGAGAAATTTCTTTACAAGAAATGAATGTAATATTAATAAGAAAGGTCAGAGGCTTTATCTCTTGAACTTGCTGTCTCATGTGAACTCACCACCCTGTTCTCAAACCGAGATAAAGACGTCAGCAGCTGAGACACACAGTGGATGCCAACCAGCTAGAACACACAGAGACCATGACGTCCTCGCACTCTTCAGTGATAGGCATATCGGCTGACTGTAAAACAATGCCACTTGATGACCTTCGAAAGAAACACAGAATTTCAGCATCTCTGTGCAGAAACACATCAGCTCAAACAGCTGAGTTACGTCACCCCCCAACAACTCCACCTCCAGCAGCGACAACAGCGAGTCCAGGTGACCATGCAGATTCAACTCCACAGAAAATGCTTCTTGGGCAACCACTAACAGTTCCAACAACAACTGAATCGCCCAAACCAGTGATTACGTCTCTAGCCGACCTTGATTACTCAGCTCCTTGCAGGAACATATCAGTTCAAATACCAAGTCAAACTGCTGAGCCACTAGATCACCCCTCAGTTATTACAGCACATTTGTCTAACACACCAGCTGACAGAAAGACCAGCAATAGTTCCAACACACCCCAATCGTCAACTTCCTCCACTTTCTCCATAACAGGCTCGCCATTCTGAGACTTTTCTGATGCCCTTCAGACTCAGGTGAACAAGGGAATCCTGCTTTTAATGCCATGTCCAACCATGAGTTATAAACAATGTGGCTCCCCAATTCAACTCAACATATCAGACATCTGATATCGACCAGACACTGTCACCAGACACGTTACCCACCAGGAAGGAGTGTTCGGTCATTCTCATTCTAAAAGTAAAATCCCTAAACTAAAATTACAAATAACGGAGCAGTACAGCATTTAAAAATAATACCTTGTTAAAATTATCTCTCAGTCACTTAAAGAAATCTGAATATAATACCATGAAAAAATAATCTCTCAATCACAGAAAGACATACTAAAGCAGCTGTACTGAATAATTGATCTCTATCAGTGAAGTTCCTCCTAATCAATTATTACATTATTACACATGATATACATGCTCTATTTCTCTCAGAAACTTGGCTAGTTGAAAATACAGAACAAACTGTACAACTAGAGACTTGCAAAACTGATTATCACTTCACTAATGAGACCAGTTGCTACAATCTTTCACAAATAACTAAACGTCAAAAAGGTATCACTAGGCGAGTTCACCACCCTTGAATATTTAGCTACTGATACAAATCAACCAAACAAAGTCCTATTTGTAAACATACATAGACCACCAAAACTTAACACAAACTTTTTTAATGACTTCAATGACCTTTGCTCTGCAATATGTCTATACTATGACCAGATAGAAATTGTGGGAGATTTCAACATCCATACTGACAAGCCCCAAGATAGCAGAACAAAAGCACTAAATGACACCCTACATAACTTTGACCTAACCCAACACATTAATGAGCCAACACTCAACCGATGACACACTCTGGACCTACTTATTAGCAAAGACTTAAATATATCTAACATTGCCGTGACTTATATGGCATTATCTGACCATTTCTGCATCTCATTTGAAAGCACCGTCCTAGCCAACATATCTAATCAGAGTAAAGCCACTGCTAAAAAAAAACGCTTCATTAAAGAAAACTCAGCTGAAAATTTTAAACTGATGTACACCCCAACCTGTGCCAGCACGCCGAGACAAAATGGCAGAAAACTCGACTCCAAGTTCATTATGAGATATATAAAGAGAGACTGAACAAGTATCAAGTAACCTTAAAGGGTGCAAGGGAATCATTCTTTTCTGAGATTATTCACAGAAACTACAATAATGTTAGGACATTATTTGCTACAGTGGAGAGACTAACTACTCCTCCAGTGACAGTACCCACTGAATTAAACTCCACCAGGGCCTGTAATGAATTTGCCAGCTTCTTTACTGAAATGATCTTGAACATCAGAAGGTCAATCAGTACATCCGCTCCAACCCCAATACCAACTATGAGCCCAATAGAGAAAATTACAAATTTCCTAACAATAAATCAATGGAGCTTTGATTAAATTGTTGACAAACTAAGCTCTGCCACCTGCTTCCTGGATATCTTACCAACAGGTTTTTTCTAAAAATGGTCCTCCCAACCATCAGGGCGGATCTGATCAAAATAATTAACTCATCCCTCCTATCAGGTGTCTTCCCCAAAGCATTAAAAACAGCAATTATCAAACCAATACTAAAGAAGAAGAACCTAGACAGCACGTTAATGCAAAACTACAGACCAATGTCTAATCTCCCATTTATCTGTAAGATTTTTGAAAAAGCTGTGTTCTAACAATTAAGTAGCTTCCCAGCAATGAAAAACCACTTTGATATTTATCAGTCTGGTTTTCGTAGGTACCACAGCGCCGAGACTGCCCCCATCAATGACATCCATACAACTACTGACCATGACAAAACCACATTACTGGTGCTATTAGACCTCAGTGCAGCGTTTCACACCGTTGACCATTACTGGAACGTCCTCGGAATTTGTGTCGATTAGCCAATTCTCATAAAAAAACACATAAATCACATACGGGGTCCCCCAGGGCTCCATCCTAGCATCTATATGCTCCCACTAAGGCAAATTATAACCACCAATGCTATTAACTACCACAACTATGCCGACGACACTCAGCTTTATATCTCAATGTCACCAGGTGATGTTGAATCCATCCAAACCCTTAATAAATGCATTGAGCAAATTAACAACTGGATGTCCCATAATTTCCTACAACTGAAAAAAAAACAAAACCATTTACCAGTAATTAATTATCAGTAATCAACTTAAACAGGTCCATCTGTACAACGCTCTTTCTTGCCTGTAAACAGGAAGTGAGCTCGCACTACCTTACCAACAGATAAATTGATTGCGCCAGCTGCAGTAGCCGACATGTTCGTTTGGTGAACCATTTAGTTAGAAGTTAGTGCAGATTAGCTTCCCAAAATGAATCGAAAACACAAAGCTGTTGAAATAGCAACAGGAAGAAGGAAGCCGATGAAGAGCCTGCCAAATGCCGAATCTGCATCGGAGCTGCTGCATTTACACGGTGGCGTCAACTCAAGGAAGCTAATGGCTTGCAAACCGATGCGTTGGTAGCTGATTTTCTCCTGGACAGGTAAGATCACGTTATATTTTGTGACTTTGGTTGAAATAACTTATGTTGGAAAAATAAGAATGCTCTTCATATTCATCAATATCGAGAGCTCTTATTGGACCATATTGGTCTTCAGACAGCCTCTGCCTCCACATCTAATCGGTCTGCTTGGGCTCTTCTAATCAGCTCTACCACCTAGTGGGGGTGGGGGGCCTTTGGTCTTGTCAGGCAACGGGTTGTTGCTGGTGTGGGGATGACTTGGGGTTAGGGGCATCCCGTGGGGGTCGGGTGTGCGGAGGGCTGCTGGTGGGTCGCGTGGGGGCGCTTTGAACCCTGTCTGGGGATGGGCTTTGGTGGCTCCGGGGGGGTGACCTCTGGGTGTGGCGCCTTGGGGCATCGGTCTGCTTCCGGTCTGGCCGGGTATGCTGCTGGTGGTATGAACTAATCTGTGCGCGGGTACCCTGCCCGTGTGCCGGGGTCCTCGGTGTACTGGGGGGTGGGGCTGCTCCTTTCTGGCGGGTAGGCTGCCAAATCCAACTGCAGGTGCTGTCACCATTAGGGAGGGGGGGGCGTGGCGGTACTACGCCCATGTCCCTGACTTGGGCGTGCAGGCATCTCTCCCCGGGTGGACCCGGTGAACGGGGGTGCCTATTGGGGTCAGTGGGGGGGCTGGATCCCTGGGTTAGCAATTTTGCCCCCCAGTTTTTACCCCCCATCCCCGGATGCCTCTATCTCCCCGCTCCATCATCTCACCACACATATAGGTACTTGGGATGCAGGCATGTCACTGTGATTTGGAGATCCCAGGTCAGCCTGCAACCCAATTTTATTATACAACCTAGACACTTTCATTTTTAAGACTTTCACAAGACACCAATGTAGGGACTTTGCTTGCGCTGTGTCGGCGTTGGGGGGATGGTCTGAGTAATTGGCTCACCCCCTGGTGCCGACACAGGCGCGGGCTGCACTTAGACACTTAGGGTTTGGAGCGGGGTGTGGCGTCCGCCCCACATCGCGCTCTTTTAAACGCACCTTATATCAACACGCATCAACACCATATTTGGGAGGGGGGAGAGAGGTGTGGGGTCTTCTCACACCCCTGTTTGCTGTCGGCCACCGGGGGAGGGTTTTGGATGTCCGATTGGGGCGTGGGTAGGCGGGCCGCCAGGCTGCTGGGGGGGCTTTGGTGGTCTGCGGGTCTCTATCCTAGAGGGGCAGGGGGCCAGCCTCCTGAGTCCAGGGGCTGATTGCTCGGTGGAGTGTCGGTGCCTGGACCTATGGGGGCATAGGGTATGTATGGGGAGAATGAGTGAATGTATGTCGTTTTGTGTGAGTGTGTGTGATATGAAAGAGGGTGGAGATGTTTGCCTGTTTCTGTTTGTCTTTGTTCATTCTTCAGGTTGGACATGCCCCCTTGCCTGGCGCATCTCAGGCATCCTGACCAAAATGGGGATGCCTAATTCCCCGTCACCCCCAGGGCCTGCCTGCGGGGGTCTGGCGGCGGCGGGTGGTGGTTGTCGGCCGTCTGGGGTCCCCTTCCTCCGGCTGGGCAGTGAGGGTTCCTTCGTCTCTCGGTTCCTGGTCGGGTCCCTGCTCGAAGGCAGGGGCGTCCCTGGATCCCCGACCTTCTGGCCCGGCTCCGGGGCCATCGGGGTGTGGCCGGTTGACGGCGGGGCCCGTTGGGCTCGCCGCCGCGGCCCCCTTGGGGCGGCTGTGCGGCGACTGCGGGTGGTTCCCGGCGGGGCACTCCTTTGCTCCTCTCTGGGGGGGGGGCGTTGGCCTGCTGGGGGTTTCCCCCGCCCCGCGGTCTCTGGGGGGTCTGTGGCTCCGGTCTCCTTCATGTCTGCGTCGATTCCTGAATGGCAGGCCGATGGCTTCTGACTCTAACTATTGATTCTGCCTGTGCACTGGACACCCTAACACCGGCGTAGGATCTTGAAAGGTTCTCTTGGGCTGGGCTCACTAGAAATATACTATAGTGTTGTCAATACAATGAACTGTTCTGTGTTGCTGTGCTAATATTTATACACTTATAAAGACGTTGTGGTTTGGTGATTCTTAATTGACAGTGTTTGGCTATGTTATCACGATATCGTTGTAGTAGTTTTTCTTCTCTCTTTCTCTCTGTGTTTGAGTTTCCTTCTATTTTACAGGTGCAGAAGCGGGTTAGGATGATATTTGTTCTTCTAGTTGTCCTTGTTCTTCATCTCTTCTGTTTTTCTAAATAATCTCCCTATCTGTCTTCTATTCTCTTCTTTTTCCTAATTTTGCGTCTTGGTGTCTGTAACAGGAAAACAAGAAACCAACAACTACTAATAATAAATATTACCCATATATATCAAGTGGAGCACTACAGTGTAAGCAGTTATGATCCGCTTGTGAAAGTAAAACTGTTGAGCCCTTGCTTGGTGCTCAGACATCAATTCTGAGTGCCACCTTGACAAACAGGACACAGAGAAAAAAAAAATATAGAAAAAAAAAAAGAAATAGCTTATGTCCTGTGAGTTGTTGACTGTGGAGGAGACCCAACCAGACCATGCCGGCTGTTTGTGCCTGTGGTATTGAGGCATGGCTTAGGGGGAGAACATGAAGCAAGGGTGGGACTTTTTATTTTGCAATAACGCCCTGTTGAGGAGTGCTCCCACAGTCGTATACCCTGCCTTTAACTAAGTACTTTGCAATTTCCATTAAGAAAATCTGTTAAAACATTTTTTTGAGCAGCATGGCCTTTTATGAAAAGGCACAAGCAGCAAAAGGTGAGCTGAGTTTTTCTTTAACGTAAATTTTCTAAGAAAACAAAAAATTTGCATCTGGAGAAAAATGCAACTGAAGATCATTGAAATCATATAAGATATGCTCCACAAGAACTGTTAAGCATTCAGCATCTATGGTTGCATGACTCAAACATTCATTTGTCAGCCTGCATAACTATTTTCTGTGCCAATGAGAACCAAAGCTTGTATGAAATGTGTTGATGAATCACTGCATCAGCAACTTGTCACAGATCGAACTTTAAGCCTCGCTTCTTCTTTTTAATCTTGTTAGAAGCACAGAAAAGGGAGTGTGCCTGCCTTTACTTCAGCATAAGCGATTGAATTTGTTTTTCAACAAACAAGCATGTGCCATGATCTTAAAAAGTAGAACCGAGACATGCAGCATGATCTGATCAACCTGATGCAGGTAGATGCAAAAACACAACACATTAGTGGTGCTCCGCAAAAATCAGAGCTGAATGGCACGAGTTCCGTTTTTAATATCTATTTTTTCCATCCTCAGCCCACAAATCCTATCAGAGCGCATCAATATCCTGGCCAACCACCAGCTTGCTTCTGCCCACGTGGCCCCCGTGTGAAGCTGGAAATCAAAAATGTCTCCTCAGGACAAACAGTGTTATTTCTGGTGAGGAAATGTTCTGTTTGTGTGTGCTGTGCATGCACACACCAGCGGGGGTGGGTAGTGTGATTGAGAGGCTCCAGAAGAGGACTGTGTGTACTTATATATGTATTAGTGATTGTGTGTGTATGAGAGTCCCCTTATGTGCCTGCTTGAAAATGGTCCAACTCGAAGGCACTCGTTCTTTTGCAGGGTGTCATCCTCCCACCTATGCTCTGTATTTTCACACCAAAGTAACTCAAACTGATCCAGCACTCTTTAAGGGGATGCATATATGTGCAAATAGCACTGACCAAGAGGTATTTTGAACTTCAGACAATACCTCTGCATTTTCAAACATATGTTAAAAGAGTTTTATGCCAGTTTGTGTATAGCACAGAGGTAAGGTGGGATTGCAAGGATCACAGTGCTGCACGATGTCTGACAAAGAGCCTGGATGGTAATCCACCAGTCTCTTTGTAGCTTGTTAAAAAGTGGATATAAAAATGTTTTCTTCAGAATTAACACATTTTTCAGAGCAACAAATATACTGCTGCATGTATAAAGATAACAAAAAAGGACATAGAATGTGATTGTATGAAGGTTGCTGTAGCTGTGAAAACAAGCACACAGAAAAACTAAAGAAAAACAAAGATTAGAGCTCACATGAATCCAGTTGAATTTTTATTAAATTAGAAAGTAGAGAAAAAAATTGCTTCTTATAGCTATTCATAGGACAAAAATTAAGATTTATGGAGAACATGGTTATGCTTAGGACAGAGTGGGAGCTGGATAAAGGTAGTGGCTGCACTCAAAAAAATTTGTTGGGTGAACATAATATAATCATATAAATAATTTCCACCCAACTGATTTGGGTCCATTTACCAATAAGGAATGTTGTTGAGTGAGCTAAATGTCCACATGTTGGGTCAACCTTATACATTTAGGTTGATAAAAAGCTAGTATATGCTTCTCTGTTTTGACGGAGATGGATTGATGCAAGGGCTCTCCATCACCTACACAGCGACGCACAGAGTAGAGGCCAATTTTTTTACTATCTGTCTCCGTCAATAGAGAGTGCATGCCGGTGATTGGTCAGTTCAGTAACAGCCAGAGATTGCTTCACCAGAATGATGTTCTATAGTGGCTGTAATCAGTAGTTAATGCAGCGTTTGGCCACTACTGCTTTATATTAAATGGATAATTTTTCTAATCTGGTCTTTTGCCAATTTTGAACACAAGAAAGTGTAGAGAAACCACAAAAAATGCGGCTGTGTTTGTTTCCATGTGTTATTAGAGTATTCTATGAGCTGCGCTTCTAATAAAAAGCTTTACAGCTTAAACAAAACATACTTTCTGTCGTCTATTGCTCCCTAAGGAAGAAATGCGTCCACAAGCCTGGAAAAGAACCTGAAACAATACTTAAATAGTAGGCAGAGACGTCATTAAAAGTTAGCACCCCCTGCTGTCCTGTTCGAGCAACGCTGAAAAAATAACAGAGTGAAGAGAAAAAGATGGAGAACCATAAGCGAAGAATGTCTCCGTCAATACCACTGCGTCTGCGTGCAAATTTGCGGTCGGAAAAGCATAAACTAGGCTTAAGGCATGAAAAATAGCAGGGTATGGGTCTTGAACTCAGAAGAGGGCCTCTGTTTACTAAACAGCTACACTAAATACTTTACTTCATAATCACCCAGGAAAGTTGTATATAATAACATATATAACTTCATTTCCAGTGTTAACTAAACATGATTATAACATGATTATTTCAGTAATACAATTCCTTCACTTTTTTTCTTGAAAAAGGGGAATTGGCAGGTCTTTATAATATATTTTTTAGGTAACACTGGAAATGAAGTCATATTTATTATTATTTACAAAGTTTCTGAGTTATTCTGTACGAAAGTGCTTAGTGCAGGTGCTCAGAAAACAGAGGCCCTTTACTGAGTTTGAGTCCCATCCCCTGTTGTTTATTTTTGTGCCTTATGGGGAACCTAAGTTACGCACTTCTACTCCATGGGTCCCCTACTGCCAAAAAAATGAATGAGAGTCAATGAAGCAATAAAAGGTATTTTCAGGTCCAGTTTTAAATGCAGTGTGGATCGAACATATGATGTCCATGAATTTTAAAGACTAATTTTGATGCGGAGAAAGCGTTGCTTTTCAACCGGCGGTAAAAGTTACTTTAGGTTTTGTGTAAAAACATTTAGGGGACTACAACTGCAGAAGAAGAAGGAGAGCGAGGGTCGTAGCCTCCAGTACAAAGAAAGGAGCATTAAACACTGAAAAAACGAAGTGGCAGCTATGTTTGGGGTAAAGCAGTCAGTGGAGTGAGAGCCAGCATCCGACAGAAGCTCGACCAGGTCTTGCTGAGTGTTTTACATGCTATAACTAGTGCTTGCTCGCGCTAGCCGTGTGACGCCATATATGCAACTTCTTACTTCTGATTTGTAGGCATTTCAATTGCCAAATTTTGTAATCAAATAAATTCTGAACTACTTGACAAACACATTTAAATTGAGTCACAACATGTGTGTGATTCAGAACGTAAGACAAAGTGGACCAGCAAAAAGCTTTTATTGTTCCATTGACTTCAATTCAATATTTTTTCACCCAGGGGACCCAAGGGCCGACCAGAAGGGGAAGAGACTAGGCTCCCCAGAGCAACCCAAATGTATTAAGTTGATCCAACATTTTTACATTTAGTTCACTCAGCAAAATTCATTATTGCTAAATCAATCAATTGGGTGGAAATGATTTAGATAATTTTATTATGTTCACCCAACAAGTTTTTTTTGAGTGTGCAGTAACAAGATTGTTGCACATGTGTGTCATGGTGAAGCAGGACATGAGGCAAAATCATCACTGATGAGATTTTTACAGAGGACAAGATTTTGTAACTTTTTGTAACTTTCAGACGCCTTCGTGAACAGCCTTAAAGAAACCCATCCATCCATCCATCCATCCACCCATCCACCCATCCATCCATCCACAAAAAACATGATACACAAGCATGTGCTGTATTGACATATTTCTCTTACTGCCAACATGAAACTGTAAGGTTTATATTAAATTAAACTCATTCATTTTTATTCAATTGCATAGCTGCCTTAAATGTAGTTCCTGATGTTCAACAACAGCTACATTTCCTTTAGCAAAACACAAAAACTAAAATGAATATAATGGGCTTGGGTTGCGTTGAGCATATTTTTACCTGTCTACCTTTGCTTACAGAAATTCTTCAACAACTAACACCAGAAACTTGAATGGGTCATTTACAAAATTACCATAGTTCTCAAAAAACCATCCGATCTGCACTTGTGCTCGGTTACAATGCAACGTGCCTTACACACAAATTGACTAGAACCTGGAAGTGAAAACTCTTTCAAACAAACGCTGCAGTGAGAGGACACAGCAAGGAAAATAGAGGTTGAAGCAGAAAACACACATAAAGAGCTGGAGAATTACAATATCTCCTCCAGAGGCTTGCCACAAAATCCCCATAGTTTTAGTGATCTACTGAAAATGTTATTTACTTATTTATTGTTATATAGGAGTATTAATAAATAACTGTTAATTGCAGTAGAATGTGTTTTGTTACAATGCACTGAATGACCAGGAACTCAACTCAATTAGCTCTGTCATGTAGTGCTGTAACGAGAGCCCACCTAAGTTTATTGTTTGTATGAATAACCACATAAAATAGCTTTCTAGTTCTTGCAGTCTGCAGGGGCAAACTCGTGCTCCTTTCGCCTCTGGTGGAAAGGATTATATTGATTACAGCGGTGGCTAACAGCCGCCTATGACGTGCTGCTGCTGCAACATGCTGCTGCTGTAACATGCTGCTGACGCGTCCGGTGGAAAGGATGGGTAAGTTTAATGATCCTCCCAATCTATTAAATGGAAAAAGAGCTTGCCATATTCCTAACACACAAACAAGTGAAAACAATAAATAGATAGCATTAAATTATGGATTTCTTAACATAATTGCCAAATAATGAAGACGTGAAATCATTTGCAGATTTGCCTCAATTCTAAACTAAACATTGAAATCTTTAGCCTGAAAAAATAGTCTAGTTATAAACTATATATGCATGTTTGCTCTCTTATTTTGCGTACTATTAAACACTACAACATGAACTGAAGAAACATCCTTAACTCATCCCACGTCACTAGTTTACTCCCACAATGAAAATTGCAACAAAGCACTAATTGCTCACACACTCGAATTGAGAAGCAGTGGTCTCAACTTTTGAAAAACAAGCGCATCAAATTTTGTCTATTTTCAGAGCACACTGTCTGCATTACGGCCCTTTGAAATGTAGACAAAAGAAATAATGTGTGTGAGCACAACTTGTCACCTTTTGTTGTGTCAATCTCCATTAGTGCAGGAGCACCGTTCGAGTGCAACTTTGTGAATAGGGCTCATTCTTTTCAGTCATCTGCTTCCAGGGGTAAAAGAAGCAGGAATTTCACCCCCTCCCTCTCTGGGTTATCAAAACTATGTGTAGGTGCATAGACTGTGTCTAACTTTACCAGTTGACATCTCAGTATAACTCTGACATTGTAACGTGAAGCTGCTGTACTGTCACAATGCAATATGCTGGAAGAATTTAGCATAAAAAAAATGAGCTGCAGAACACACCTGTGCAATAATCATGCTGTCTAATCAGCATCCTGATATGGCACACCTGTGAGATGGGATGGATTATCTCAGCAAAGGAGAAGTGCTCACTATCACAGATTTAGACAGATTTGTGAACAATATTTGAGATAAATGGTTAATTTGGGGCTGCACGTTGGTGCAGTGGTCCAATTGCCTTGCAGCAAGAAGGTTGTGGGTTCGTATCCTGGCCCAGGGCCTTTCTGCATTGAGTTTGCATGTTCTCCCCTTGCATGCGTGGGTTCCCTCCGGGTACTCCGGCTTCCTCCTACTGTCCAAAAACATGACTGTCAGGTTAATTGATCTCTCTAAATTGTCCTTAGGTATGAGTGTGTGCGTGCATGGTTGTTTGTCCTGTCTGTCTCTATGTGGTAATGGACTGGAAACCTGTCCAGGGTGTACCCCGCCTCTCGCCCATTGACAGCTGGAAATAGGCACCAGCCCCCCTGGAGGACTAAGGTTCAGAAAATGGATGGATGTGTTAATTTGTGTATGTAGAAAATGTTTCGGATCTTTGAGTTCAAAATGGGAGCAAAAACAAAAGTGTTGCATTTATGTTTTTGTTCTCTGTAGATAGATTATGACTTTAATTAATCAAAAAACTGTTGTTACAAGGCAACAACATAACATTATGGACAAACTGCATAAGATGCCCCCATGCTGAGGTGAATTATAATATTATTACCATGGCAGGATGAAATGTTGGTTTTATAAATAATGATAGTTTAAAGACTGACATTCAGCAGAGCAGTATACAGTACAGTACTTTTCAGAAAGGGAAAAGTTGTGGGGCTCCACATGGCTCAGTGGAGGTAACAGTTCCCAATTCAATAATTGGCCTTTTGTTGCATGTCTTCCCCTTTTCTTCCTGTACAGCTATTACTGAAAATGGCCATTAGTGCCACAACTAACCTAAGGAAAATGTCAATAATTGAAAGACATAAACTTCTATTTCTCATACTGCATTAAAAACTAATTCAAATCCACGCTAACATAGTACCACACATCAAAATAGAAATATACATGCACATGCACTTGTTAAAAGCATGATTGGAGATTATTGCATCAATATTGTGATTGAAGTTTAAGTAGTAGTAGTAGTAGTAGTAGTAGTAGTAGTAGTAGTAGTAGTAGTAGTAGTTTGGTGTCTTCCTTTGCAGGTTATATTGGTTATGGGCCTATGTTTTGGGAAACATGATGGCTTTAATTAAAAACTTACAGAATAACAGCTTGAAAACCTCAATTTTTTTTAGTCTAATAAGTCACAGTACCCATTCGCTCCGCTGAAGACAAAAGAAATCTAAAGAGACTAACAAATATGTTACAAATTGAAACTGTCACCACATTAAATTAGAACAGTGTAACATGGCATTAGTATGGAATTGGGACATTCCAGATTTTTGGCAAGAACTACAGTCCAGTTCTCAATGTCAAAGTACATGCCAGTCATTCTTTGTTTGTTTGCATAAATGAAATGTTGAATTGAATGAATGAAAAAAAAATTAATGAAAGGTATGTGCCTGGTTCAAAACCCTACTAGGAACCTTTCTGCATGGTGTTTTCACATCTTGCCCGTGCATGTATGGGCTCTCTCTAGGAACTCCAGCTTTCTCCCACTTGGCAAAAACATGACAGTTTTTCTTCAGATAAGCATTCAAGCGTTTTTGTTAAAAAACAAAAGAGAAAAATCTCTAATCTGGGAGTTATGTTGTCCAAAATGGACCTGGAGATTATTATTTATGATTTTATTTCCTCTTTTTAAGATTATTTTAATTGTCTTTTCACTTGTCTTAACAAATCTGCAGTTAATCATCTCCAGTTGGTACAAAATGCTGCCGCAAGACTTTTAACTGCAGTTAACAAAAGGGCATACATTATACTAGTTTTATCCTCTTTGCACTGGCTACCTGAAATTTTGGTAGCCAGTGCAAATTTTTGCACACTTTGGTCGTCAGACCAGAACCTCCTTAAGGTCCCTAAGACCTGTTTTAAAGCTCAGGGGAGACCTGGCCTTTCAGGCAGTGGCCCCTGACTGTGGAATGCTCTGCCCTTGTCTCTCCATCTGGCTGACTCAGATTTTTTATAAAAAGGAGCTGAAGACACTTTTATTTAGACAAGATTGTAGTTTATTGATTCTCATTGTAATTTATTATTTTTCCAGCACTGTGTTTAGCACTTTGCGATTTTATCTATTTGCTGCTTTGATTCTCAATGTCTTTTCTAATTTCATCTGCACGCTGTACAGCCCTTTGTTTTTATCTTTAAAAGGTGCTATATAAATAAAGTTGAATTATTTAATTACTTCCTCAATTAGACTCTTTAAGTCGTCCTTAAGTTTACAGTAAATGTGTGCGTGTTGTTTGTGGTTTGTGCAACTGCAGTATGTTTCCCTGTAGATAGATAGATAGATAGATAGATAGATAGATAGATAGATAGATAGATAGATAGATAGATAGATAGATAGATAGATAGATAGATAGATAGATAGATAGATAGATAGTACTCTTAAGCTTCATAAAGCCACTTTCAAATTAGATTAAGCTTGTGAATTTCATCTTATACTTCCAAGACAAAGTTCCTAAAGATTTATTTATGCTTACGAAATATCAATTACCTTTCCACCTTACTGGTGTATGCAAGAGTGAAATCTTTTTTACAGTAGTTACTAGCAATATGTCTCTGTAATTCTTTAATCTAAACTGAATTACATTATGTGGCTAACCCAATTAGAGTCCTAAAGCTAATCCTCAGTGGGTGGGGGGAATCTCAAGAGAACAATACAAACTGCCCAAACAAATATTTGCCACATGACAGACTGGGGTAGCGTTAGGACTCATATAGCTACAGGACTGATTTTAATGACAGTAATCTGTTTTTCATCTTGTCTTTATTAGATTGTTATGCAAACCTGAATGAAATCTTAGAATAACTGATGGTTTAATGGCAAGTGGAAATCGGAGATTGGGGGTGTGAATGAAGAAAATATAAAGTATTGTCACTGGAAAAAAAATGCTAATCACCGAAAAGAAATACCAGATGGAATCTAAAGAATGCATAGTACAGAATAAAGTTGTAACTATTCAGCAGCAACAATCTATGAGAGAGAAAGAGAGAAGAATTTCCATGATTCTCATAACATTTGCCTCCTCTTCATGTAGATACCTGCTGAGCGGCTTTAATAGTCCAATGTTCTTTCTCTTATCCAATTAACAATGTATGATTCCATAATTAATGTATGCGAGGAAAGTAAGCAGGTAGGATTTGAAAAGGGCATATGTCTGACTGCTGAAGGAGGAGTAACTCTCTCCAAGCTCTCCCGATCTATCTGATATTTGCCTTATTTATACCCTATTCTTCCCTTTTGGATTCTGTTTTTAGTTTTTTCCTATTAATTAATTTATGTGCCCAGCCAAAGGAGTTACACTATTAGACATGGCATTTTGCTCAGCTGACAACTTTGATAAACTGCTCCTGAGACAGGATTCTTTTTTTTTTTTAGAAAAACAGCTACTGGGTATGGAAGAAAAATTATGCCTTTTGGAAATGCACCTGGAAATTAACATTGGATGTGGAAAAGAGACAACTCTACCAGTGACAAGGAAGGAACAACAAGGAGGCAGCCCCGTGCTCATTCGGTACAGTCTTACTCAAAAGCAGAACAACACTATCCCATCACCGAGGTGCGGAATGGGAAGGACCCCTAACTCAAACTATAAAGAAAAATCCACCTCTAAAAAGATGCTCCTCAACACCTGCTCCAGGAAGGAACAAACATAAAATATCCCGGGCCTCTCCCAACAGCATCTGATGAAGACCTCTCAAGGTTATGAATGCTTGACAAATTCTTAAAGAACACCTGTGCTGATCGATCAATGTGATTTATCAACAATTTAAAAATATTCTGTGGAGCAAAACACCTCTTCACACAAAACCAGCGTTTTCTGAACAAAAGTGGACAAAGACTTCTGATCTACGATCTTTTCAGCTATCTAAATTAAACAGCCCTGAATGTTCCCAAAAAAGGACAAACAGACCTGAACAATTCAAAGCAAAGACAAACATCTCGACACATTGCCCCATCAGCTCAAGGACGAAGGAGAGAGACAAAACACACTTGACTCCCAACCATCTGAGACGGCCATTATCAGAGATATACAAGCAGAGAAAACTCCACTAGGACAAGAAGCATTCATACCAGCACCAAAGCTGCAAGAAGAGCAGCAGGGATACAGCATTTGCCCCATTCACCTGGCCCTACACTAAATGTCTCACCCTTTAGGACCTTCTCTGAAAAAATGAGGGCACAAATCATGATCGGGACCCAATTAACACCAAAACCTGGACTAAATCAACTTACTCGGACTGATATCCTGCCCATCTCCCAACTGATAGTAACAGACATTTGATATTGAAGGGAACGGACAGTAACTCTACTCCCATCGTCTCCCAGAAGTAGCCCGGCCTCCCTGAATAAATAGTACCATTCCAGTGCTTATAAGCAGCAGAACCCAAGTGAAAAAAAGAGTACTTTAGTGTATTTCAAGTATGTTTGTATTTCCAATAGTATGTTGAAAATGTACTTACCCAAATTGTACTTTTTGTTAATATATAAAAAGTGTACTAGCATCACTGTTTAACACTAACACTTTTAACACACTTGAAAATAATTGTACTATGTTACACTTTACAGAAATAGATTATGTACTTTAAATGTACTTTAAATGAAATTAATGTGTACTTTTGAAAGTGTACTTATCTGATATTTGTTTTTTCACATATTTTTTATATATTTTAAATTGTATGCTCAGAATTGTTATTGTAAGATACACTGAAAGCATACTTTAAAAGTACACATTTTAATATCAACTTCGTAATATTAAAGGCATATTGTGTAATTTTCGGCCAGTAGGGGGCAGTGCATACCTAAATTATCACAAGCATGCGGCATCTGTGTCTTCGAGTAAGAAACTCAACAACAGAGGTCCAACTAGTGCTGTTTTCAAACGCTCAATTCCCTGAGAATTATCTATTTGCAGCAACATGACGAGCACATCAGTCTCTCTTTCATCACTTGGAAATAGCGAAGAGGTAAAAATGTATTTATGGCGAAACTTTTTTGCATTTTGAGGGGATATCAATGTTTTAATAGCGGGCGTGTTCCGTGCGCTTTGTCCATCCGGGCTCTTGTAGAAGTAAAGACGTCATCTAATATGGCTTTCCCCTGAAAAGAGGACCCGCACCTATATATTTTAAAACGTATTTTTAAAGTCATATTTTACAATATTGGCAATAATTTGCAATTAATGTGCTTTATGTAATTATTATATAATATTTTAATGTTTATTTTCAAAGATGTACTGCAAAAACTACACACTGTCACTTTAAGTTTAAGTGTAATTTAAGTTACATTTGAGTCTAATTATGAAGTGATGTTATTCACGCTAGTTCTTCTCTTCTTTTATAAATTTCTTACTGTGTGTATATTACACAGACAGTAATTCTTGCAGCTGTTCTGTAATGCTTAATCAGTTTGGTAAACAAATATGATATTCATATACATATATATATATATATATATATATATATAAAAGCAGAGAAGTTAACAGGTCTCTAAGTAAACCTTATTTATGACTTTTAGTTAATCTATATGCTTTTAAATGTATCCAACAGGAAAACAGAAGAAATTACCCATAATTGACTTGGGAGAAACCTGACACAGAACCGTGAGTCAAAGCAACGTTACCAAAACACACGTCTTGGGGAAAAGCACAACTTATTATTCAGAGTAGTCACTACTACCTGCATGGATAGCATTACCCTCTGACCTATAGGGGCATTAAGGTGTTGCATCAAAGGGTTGCAATGTAAATAATAATAGAAAATGTTTGTGTCAATTTCATGAATGAAAGTATATTCTCTTAGAGTTTGTATTAAACTGAGATTAGAATTAAAAATTTTAGCATATTAAGACTATATAAGCAGTATAAAGTTTATATATTTTAGTATATTAACAAATAATTCTTAATGTAAACAAATTACAATACAAAGTATGCTTTAATTTTACTAATTAAGTATTTATTATAACATGTAAAACCATATATTTAAAGTATACTAAATATATTTTAAGTGGTTCCATTTTAGCCTATGATTTTAGCACATAAAAGTATACTAAATACACTTAAAGTTGAGCTTTACTACAATTTAATTACTATTAAAATATATTTAGTACAAAATTAGTTGTTCCAAAATAGCATGCTTCAATTTAACTAATCATGAACACACTTGAAGTATAATGATGATTAGTGTTGCTTCAAGTACACAAAAGTATGTCAAATTTGAGTACACTTAGTGCATTTATTTTTCACCTGGGAAAACAAAAAGCCAAATCCAAACATTTGTTCACTAAACCAAACCTGACCATCTGTGTGTTTTCTTTGAAAGCTCCATCTCTTTCAAACGTTTGAGTCACAATGAGACAGCAACATTTTCTAGGGGACAGTTCAGTCAAAACTATTAAACAAATCTACTCTCCTACCACACCCTCCTATTCCCCCGATTCCACCTCTGTAAACAAGCTGGTGGAAAACTTCCAAGAAAAGTCTCAGACATTATTGATACAATTTCTCCAATTAAAGTTAAAGTAGTGTCGGTAAAAAAGAAGTCTCCATGGACGAGGGATCCACTGGTACGTATTGAAGAAAGTGATTGATGAGCCGAACAAAAATGGCGGAAAACTAAACTCCAGGTTCACTATGAGATCTACAAAAACAGGCCGAACAGATACCATTTTACTTTGAAATATGCAAGGAAATTGTTCTTTTCTGAAATCATTAACAGAAATATTAATAATGAGCGGACTTTGTAACAGTTGAGAGACTAACTAATCCTCCAATGACAGTAGCCTATTCATAACTATGCAGATGATATTCAGTTGTACATTGCAATGTTACCAGGTGACTATATACTGATCCAAGCACTAAGTAAATGCATTGAGCAAATCAATAACTGGATGTCCCATAATTTTCTCTAGCTGAATACAAACAAAACTGAAGTACTTATTTTTGGACCAAAAAAGGAACGATCAAGAGTCAGCTAACAGCTTCAGTTGATACAACTATAAACTAATGATCAGGTGTCTAATCTAGGTGTAATAATGGACCCAGACCTGAACCTCCGGGGTGACATAAAGGCAAAAACAAGGGCAGCCTTCTATCACCTGAAGAACATTTCTAGGATTAAAGTAGTATTGTCACAAAAGGACCTCAAAACTCATCCCTGCGTTTATCTTTAGATTGATTGCTGCAACAGCGTCCTCACAGGTCTAACTAAAAGTCAATCAGACAGCTGAAGCTGATCCAGAACGCTGCTGCTCGCATTCTCACTAGAACCAGGAAAGTAGAACACATCACCCCAGTTCTAAAGTCCTTACACTGGCTCCCTGTAGCTCAGAGAATCTACTTCCAAATACTCCTACTGGTTTATAAATCACTAAATGGTTTAGCACCTATATTGAAGACCTGTTGTCACCATACCAACCCAGCAGACCCCTCAGGTCCTCCAACGCTAGTTTACTAAACATTTCCAGAATAATAATAGTTTCTATGCCCCACAAATCTGGAATAGACTTCCTGATGACTTTAAACCTGCTGAATCGGTAGGTTCTTTCGAATCAAAGATTAAAACTCTACTGTTTAGAGATGTTTTTGAGTAATTTTCTTAATATAGATTTTTGACATCAATTTTCTTTTTATGCTTCTCCTAAATTCTTGTTTTTAATCAAATGCTAATTGTTTTCTTTTATTGATTCTTGTATTTATCTGTTGTAATTTTCATACTTTTACATACATTTTCTTTTATGTCCAAAAAACAAACAAAACCAACAACAACAAAACCACCACCAACACAACCAACAAAAAAACCCCAAACCAACAACCCCCACAAAAAACATTTTCCTAAATTGTTGATTTTAATCAAATGCTAATTGTTTTCTTTTATTGATTCTCATGTTTTATCTGTTTTTAATTTTCATACTTTTATAATATGTTTGGTTTCCTTACCACCGAATCACAAGTGTCCTATACAAATAAAATGGCCTTGCCTTGTGTGGTGTGAAGACCTAATCAATCCCCTTCCATGCATATGAATAACATATGTTATTCATTGCATGATGATAGTATACCTAAATAAACAACAACAACAACAACAAAACCCCGCCAAAAAATATGTAGTGTCTTGAAAAATTAATAATTGATAGAAACTGGCTTGGGGGCAATAAAATCAATGTTAGGCAGTGGCTATTACAAGGTTTCGTTCTTATTCCCATAAAATATTTGTTGTCATAGTCTAAACGTGTTTGTAAATAAGGTGGCTTACAAACCTGACTCAGTTATACCACTTCTCTGAGGAGGAATAGACCAAATTTCCAGAAAACTATTATGAGAAGGCATTGAAAGAATGCCCAAAAGGTTTTACCCACGTAGGCCATTCTAACAAATACCAGAAAAATGTATGACCTTCTGAGTTTAATAGGTAAATCTCTGACATTATTCTAATTTTCAGCAAATAGAAATAATCTCAACAATCCAAGCTGACTTAAAACAGGATGTGTTAACTTTAAGTTAATATTGGACAGTGAGAAAATGTACATATTAAAGCTGATTCTGATTCTGATAAAGTGTTAGGATTAGATGGTTGTGTGCTGGGATTGTGGGTGTGTCTGTGTTTCCTTAGGCCTGATTCACAACAGCAGGAGATATTCCTGTTTTGGATTCTACAGTGTGTGGTGTGCAGCCACTGATGACATACCACACACAAGCTGATTTTACTTAGAAACATTCCAAATTCAGACAGAAAATCTCATAAAACCTTATAATAGAAAATGCGACTTTAGTCAAAGAAGTAAATAAATATGAATCCAGAGAATCTGACATTGGCAACAGTTTGCTGACTAGTTTTAACAGAGAAAAAAAGTAGAATTCTAATTTTAGGAAAAAAAGGAGTGGACACAGCAGGAGCTGGGGCTCTATTTGCTATAAAAAGAAAAAGGGGTGAACTATTGTTTTTTTGTGTCTTGTGAACTTGTACTCAAGTGAGTCGACACTTGAAAATAAAAATGGATGATTTCAAGGTATGTTACTGCCTGTCAGCTCACTTTCTAATTGGCTACACGTCACATTCAACTGGCTACATGCTCTTCTGTCCTTGCAACACATGATATACACTGCGATTCAAGCCGAGATGATCCAACTTGTTGACTACCTCAATTTGTGATCAGAGCCATCCCAACGTCCTCTTGAGCAGAAAAGAGTGCTCTGAACACACCATATATAGCAGGAATATTTGTTACAATTATTTCAAGGAACAACTCACCCCCCTACCAGAGTCTTACTCCACCTACATTACCGGTTAGACGAATGCGGCAAAAGGAGGCACTGTATGGAAGACCAACGAAAGCACAGGGGGGAGAGGGCTGGGTGGCGTCAAAACTTCTTTTCTATTCCAAATTCAACTTGCTACATTAGCGGGCTCGAGACTCAGCGACCGGATGGTCAGCCTTCCCCGCAGAGTGAATAGCAATGCCTGATTCAAATTCAAATAGAGGAGGCGCCACACTGAGGGTTTTTAGTAGAAAATGTATAGTTTTACTAAAATGGACTAGACAGCGCTATCAAACACTCATTTAAACAGTTTGTCAGCTTGATTAGGTGGTGATTTGCTCTTTATGAGCCATCCAGATAATTGGGATGTGTTGGAAGGGGAGATTTGGGGCAAAAATTGACCTAAAACTCCTGTCATTTGACACAGGCCATACCTCTCTACAGGTAGTGACTGACAGGAACTGCAGCAAGTGTGCCCTATCAGCCTTATCAGTCCAGCTGTTTAAAAGTGGAGTGGTTTTCTGAGGGTCGCGCCAGATGGTTCACTCTACCAGAGTGATAAAAGACAAATCTGTTGACTCCATTCAAGTTTTGAAGATTACTTTTTCCGCAAAGTAATACTTACAATCTACTCCTCATAGGCTCTGTCCTGGATGTTTACTTCCTGGGCATCTCGTTGACTTCTTCTAAATTCAATTCGTTTACTGGATTCCTCTGGTCAGCTTGCACGCCACTCCTCCATGAATTCATTCATTCAAGTTGATCTCATGTCTGTCCACCCTCCAGCATCATTCAACCTGCAGTAAGGTGACACCGGATTACACATCCGCCCACATCCAGCCAGTCTCAACCACCTTAAGTCCAACTTATCTCCTCGTCCAAGCAACCTGGTCCATCTTCACACAATAAGCCCTTCAACTTCACATCGACAATCATTTCTTGAAAATAACAATCTCAAGACGAATTCTGCCTGCAGACGACATCTTCAGTTAAATTTCACACTTTCAATAAACATTTAAAAACAGATTATTGCTGTCTGGAGATGGTATCAGTTAGTATATGCCATTAATCATGACATAAAGTGTATGTAAGCATCTGGTTTCAGTTGTATTTTCAAATGCAATAACAGAAAGGATGTCTTTTTAATTAGTACCACTGTTAAAATGAATAATACTTGCTCTTAAAATCCCAAATAAAAATAACTATGAGTTTCATTTTTTTGTTTCACAGTTTTTAACATAATTTATGCATAGATTTGTGCTAGAGCATGCCCATATTTTACTCTGCATTCATGCTATTGTTCATAACAAAGGGCTTAATTGTTCCTCTTCAGAGTAATCTAGACGAGAAACCTATTTTGTTAGGAATGTTAAACTGGATTGTTAAACAATAGTGATCTTCACAATGGAAAAAGGGACAGCTCTTTTCACTGTCAACATGCCATAAAAAATAAAACATGTATATATGCATAAATGTTTCAGAGGGTTTCTAAATTATGCATGGGTTAAACTTTTTTATGGTCAACAATTTCATTTTGTTGCATCAACACTTTAAATGTCATGTCCAATCACTAAGTAGATTATTTAAAAAGAAAAAATAAGATCCATATCATGTAGACTTCCATCAAAAAATGGCAAACTAGATTCAGGAGGTTCCTGTCCAAGCTAGGTACTAAAGGAGAAAAAGCTGGACATAATAGACTGAATTAAAAGAAATGCAATTTTAGTTATACAAATGTAATGTAGGTATTTTTATGAGCAAAAGTAGCACCAATAGAGTACAATAAAATAAATATAACTTAGGTGTTGAATAGTGGGCAATTATGATAACTTATGATGACAAACATGCAGTTTATATATTGTGTTGGGTGACAAGTGGAAGATAGTGTTTGCAAAATGCAATAAATTAATAATTTCAAAACTGAAAAGGTTTTAGATATTGTGTCAACATGTTTTGTTTTACACTTGCATTATAAATCTGACTTTTTGTTTTTAAAATAGAAAAAACAAGAACTATACTTTAGAAATAATGTAATTTATTTATTTATACCACTTGAGAGAACACCTCAAACCTTTAAGTAAGAAATTTTACTTAAAGTTATTTTTACTTTTGAGTAAAAATTGAGAAATAGAACATACCTAGCTTAGACGACTTAAAAATATTACATTAGGTAAGTTATTGATAAGATTCACAAGGGGCAACTTTCAGCACAATTTCACAAAAACATCCATAAATCAATCTCCAGAGAGGTAAATGGGTGGGAAGAGGATAGGACGTCCACATTTATACCTAGGGACACATTAGGGATCCTGAAAAAAAGTTGTGTACTTTTTTTTTTTTTGACTGGATATCAGATTACCTGGAGAGAATTGCACACACACAGATAAAATGCAAACACCATGCAGAAAGACCCCAGGTCGAGATTAAAACTCAGGAAATTCTGTTGCTACCAACAGTAAAACTGTGCAGCCCAATTCCACAAAAAAACAGTAGGTCATTAAAATATTGTTTGAGTTATATAGATAGAACAGATGGTCCAGCTGACATAAACAACACAATACACATTTAAAATATATAAACGTTACAAACAATTTAAGACAACATGTGCATGTGTGTGCATTAGTGACAATAATTGGTTTGCCATTTAAATAAAACAAATATATATTACAAAAAATAGTATTTTACGTGTGTATAATAGTTTTTGGCACTTTCTCTGTACAAATTCCCTTTATCAGCGCTTGAATCAACCACAAAAACCGCATGTTGGCCGAGAGCTGCATATGAATCTGTTGCTAGAGCAACAGTCTCACTCTATCCCATGATGTTACATACGCAGCGGTTCGGTCCAATCGTCATTTATCGTTCATTCATAGTCCTATCGCGAGAACACGCCGTGCCACCTGCATAGGCCACCTGTTAGAAACGCCACGCCATTGATGTGTATCGCGAGACTGCACGCTGGGGGAGAGGCGGTGACCTCATCGTCGTGGCGAGGCGGAGCGAACCACTGCAACTTTGGATGAACTTCTGATTTGAACAAACCGAGAGGCGGTCGGGGAATCGCATGGAGCAGTAGAGAAAGAGATGCAGAATTTCCCCAGGATTTTTGCTCTTCTGTTGAAGATACCAGACACTGCAGACGCGGTTCATTTATCCCCGTCGTTGACCGTCGAAAGAGGCGTTTTTTTCTTCTACGAGGCAGACAAGGTGAAAATGAATAAAGGTAAGTGTACGTTCACGGATCTGTCGGGTCTGCACACTGACTGACCCACAAACGCCACATAAAGCCCTATGTTGTCAGCATTTCTGTGTTTTTAGAATCTTTTGGAATATGCACCAATATAAGGGGAAAATTACGAGGATAAAACTTAACAGAAAAGTTTAAGTAACGGCCAGGTAGCTTCGTTTCCCCGTGGTCGTGCATGTTAGCTAAGGTCTATATCAATTGTCTGTATTTTTCATCTTAATTTTGTCATTCGTGCGGTAAGAAGCTGTCTACTTCAACGCACAGCACAACTGAAAATGAAGACGATTCACTCTTGTTAATAAAGAAACAGGATATCTCACAAAACGGATAAAGATAATGATAATTGTTTGTTTAAGTTTTTCCGTGACTGCGGTGTAATTTGCGACTGCAAACTGCTTCCGTGGGTATCCTGCCTGTCTCTGTCTCACTGATGGTCTTTTTTATTTTTTTACCTTGAGCAATGCTTTGTACAAATGTGCACATGAAGGTTGGGACATTTGCTAGATTGTCCTGTGAGGTTGCAAACTTTGATATAGATGCGGATCGGAGTTATTGCAGGGGAAATTCATTGAGCTTTCCTTCCAAGAAAGTTTAATCAGTCGTGCATAATCCGTCATTACTTTGCATGAAATTAAACACCAACTTGTTCCAGTGTTGGATACTGTCAAGACTTGTATCATTAATCAAAATGGCGGTCTGTTTCGACAAATTTGTAAAGTGCTATGGTAAATACAACACTAGAGGGGATGCTTTGACGATGCAGTGATTTAATAGATAGGAACTATATGGGGTTTCTCCAATAGCTGTTTTAATTTAAACGCGTCTGGATTTGCAGAAGGTTGCTTCCTTTCTGCCTTTCAATGTAAATAGACCCCCCCACCCCCACCTCTCTATAGATGCTCTTTCTTTTGTTATTATTGCCCTGTCCACCTGTGGAGTCTTCCCTCAGGGTACCTGCTCTAGCCCTTCAGGGGGCTGCCATGCACAGCAGAAGGATACTGCTCTCCTCTTTTGACAAGTCCTAAATGAGCATGTCAAAGAAAGAAGAAAAAAAAGACCTCTTCATTCTGGAAGTAACTGGAAAGGGGCTCATTCTCAGCTTGAAACACATCTTGTTTTTTTGTCCTGGAATTAATTTGATTTGTGATTCTGATTGTTGCTAAAAAAAAAATCTGCATCGAATCAATAAAGTTGCTCAAGCCTACAGCTTTTCCTTGAAGAGAGCCGGCTGAATACTTTGGCTGAGCCGATCTGCGGGCTGTGTCGCCTATTCAGTATTAAGTACCGTAGGCTGCTAAAATTGCTTGTGTAGGTGGAGGCGCGCATGTTCTGTCACACGTGGAGCTGATGAATAAAGGAGGAGGTGGGAAAGCAGAAAGGAGAAAAGTATCAGGGCTTTTGATGGACGGCTATAAGATTATTTAAAGGCCCCACTGTTGTAGAATATCTGAATTATCTGCTAATGTCCCTTGAGTAGGCTGCTGGAGATGTCTGAAACTTTCCTTCTAAAGGGTTAGAGAGACTCTTTATTGTGGGCACAGAAGAGGATTTTATTTTAATCTCTCAGGAACTCTGTTATTTCTTGAAAGCCAAATCTTTTAGTGTAGTTTCAGATGCTTCTGATTTCCATCTGGGGAAGACAAGGTAGCTATTTGGCTGTGCGTGTGGAGAATCTTATAAATGGCTGTTCAGGATAAAAGAAAAAAAAAAAAGAACCTTTCTGTAACCCAACACTGGAGCTAAGGCTTTTATGACACACATGCAATGCATCACTAACAGTGGCTGGTAATGGGGCTTCACCTGTTTATGACCTCCCACGCGGTTACTGTTTTAGTTCTGTTGCTCTTTCCTCCATCTGTACCACCTACGATTCCTTCCTCCATTTTCCCAATCTCTGCCAGTGTCTTTCTTTCCCTAAAGTCTCACGTTGCTCCTATTATGAAAGGCAGACTCTGACATTCTCATCATTTCTACTCACAACTTTCACCTTATTTCACCCCCTTTTTCACTCCATTTTTACCCTTTTTTTGGGGGGACACTCATTTTTTGGGTGTGTGTCATTTAAAAACCTTTAGACTTTCCACTCTTACTCCCTCTTCTACATTTTGATTTGAAGTGTTAAGAATTTCAAATGAAATCTTAGCCCAGAAGGATGGAGAAAACATAAGTAAAGCTCTGGTTAATTGATGCCTTGGTCAGGGTTTTCCTGGTCAGTACTAATTTAATTTTTTTCAGGTGTTCTGACTGCATTTTGGAAATACGAGTTTTTTTGTTGTTGTTTTTTTTGCTTTAGAGCTGAGTATCGATTCTAGATTCTATTCTCAATAGTTAGAATTGATTATCACAATCCGATCCAGTCTGTTCCGATTCAAATAAGTCTTTTCCCATTCGATATTAATATGGGTCTGTGCGGTTAAAAAAGTTTCTTTTTTGAGCTGTTACCATAAGTTTATATGGCTCTAATTCAATGACACAACACTTGATGAGTGACAGTTCACAGTGGGAAACTGTAATAACACTTTGAGATACAAGCCTCAAAATGGACGTTTCCTTCCAATTTTACCTGTAAAAAGGGCAAACAGTGCTAAACAATTAAATTAATTTTTGGACCCACGAATCGATTCAGTTCCAATTTTTATAAGAACTATTTGGAACCTTTTTTTTTCTGACACAGCACTAGAAAGGTTTCAATACACAAAGAAGATGATTTTTTGGGGGGTCTTTGATACCAATTAAAAAATGAAACTATTCTAGCTTTGTTCAGACTTTTAAAAATTAAACTTAGAAGTACATCCATGTACTTAGTTTTGCACGATACTAAAAAATGACAAGTGGGATGGTGTAAGTTCTTATTTTATTTACATTTAATTAAAAATATTAATAAAAATACTTTCACCTGTTGAGTACTGATCAAAACTCATTTGGGAAAAATTGTCTGATTCAATATCTAGCTATCTGTTGGTACATCTCCATTCTTGTTGATAGATGGTGTATAGGAATGGTAGTTATTTGAGGAATTTATAATTCTAAAATGAAATGGGTAGTTGGTTTTATTAAAAAATGAACATGGATGCATATAAACTCAGATACAAAGCTAAAAAGAAGGTAGAAAGCCTTCTACTCAAACTGATGATGTATTTTTATTCAGCCTCATTGAGACTGTTATCTAAATGGCAGCCACAGTAAAACGTCAGGCTAACTGGGTAATATTATTTCCACATACAAGCAGATTCAAATTCCAATATAAATATTAAATGCTGCAAATAGCAAACACAGAATTACTTTAAATAATAAGATGGATGTAGCTTTGCTAGAATTTCTTGATCTCTGTGCTCTTTTGAAGTGCAAGCCGGATTTTCGTTTCATTTTTCACAGCAAACACCCTTTGCGCTTTTTCCTCTGTGAAATTGCATATCTCTTTGATCCATAGTGTTTTGCAAAGGGTGGCACTGAAGCCCTGTTGAGGCTTTGACGGGGGCTTTCATTGCTGCTAGAAAAAGAGAAATTGGACACAAGGGTAAGCACTTAGTTGAATCCAATTCACCTCAAATGTGAGCGTGTGAGAGATAATTTCATCTGATGTTGGACCTCTTTGGCCAATCCCTCTTTTTTTTTCTTTTAGCATGTCTTATGAAATAACTCCCTTGATTACAATTGTAAGTGGATTATAATGCATACATGGATGGATTTAAAAACATCTGCCAGTTTCAGTTGTGATAGATGAAGTAAAACTCTTTAGAACATCATGAAAACAATGAAAGCGCAGGATAATCCATGCAGAAGTAAACAGACAGAACATATTGTGCAGATGGAGAGACATGAAGGAACAGGAGTACCCTACACAGCAAAACAGCACAGAAACTGGATTGGTATCTTTGTGTACCGCATACTAAAAAGAAATGAAATTTAGGGATAGATTTAACCCCCCCCCCCCCGAAAGATTTTGAGGGCAAGTGTATCTTAATCAGATTCAGAATTCTCCCTCTATTGCCCCAAAAGAGATCATCTAATCTGAGTAATACTGTAATAATAGTTTCTACTTTGAACTAATTGTGGTGATCTAACTTTGGTTCAGTACAGCATCTGTAAAGCAGTTTTTCTTTTCTTTTTTTAGGGAGCAAAGCTCAATTATTGATATTTGCTGAATTGTTTTTGTTTGTTACTCATTCCTGCATAATTTTGAAATTCTTCTAAAAAATATTTTACAACCATATCTACAGCATGTTAAATGTCTTGTCTGACAAGTCACGCTTTGAGGTTTGGTTATGTATTTAAGTGACACCAATTGTTTTCTTGGGATCTCCCCAAATCCTCTCTGTCTTCGTTATGACATGGGAACAATGCAACCGAGGACAAGAACTGTAAATCTTAACTTCTAGCCAGCTAGGGAACGTTGAAATTCCTACCAACTGTCTTGCCATCTGCTTCCAAGCAGAGAGAGCTTCAAATTACTGTCGGGGTGTATGACTAAAAGGATATTGCTACTGTTGGCTGCATGTGCTGGTATTTGTCAAAGAAGTGCAATACTCACCCATTTGGGCTTGTTAATTGCTAATGCCTCTCTAGAAAGGCTGGTTTTCATTAGGGCTCTTTTTTTAAATTTAAGAAAATGTGCATTACTGCTGATGAGGTTTATCAGCAGAGATATTTTATATTACTCTCTTTGACAGGCTTTATAGCCTTTAAGAGCAAAGTTCTAACATAATGAAACAAGTGATATGAAAGTGAATATATAAAAAAATGTAGCTAATGTACAGCTTTCCTTTATTTGTTTAAAAAAAATGACGTTGCAAATTAAAATTAAAATTATTCAACATTTTTCCTCTTGCTAGTATGATGCACATTTTTTTCCATAGCTTCTTCGAACCATAATACTCGTTTAAATGTTAAGTGTTTAAATTATTTTTTGTGGCAAAAAAATTAAGATAAATTTTTTTACTTTATTTTTGTTCATAAGAGTTTTACTTAATTCTCAAGCTGCATGAGAGCCCGATTCTATTTAATTGTCCAAATATGTTAAAATTCAGAAACGTAGCAGTTCATGCTTTTCACCTAACAAAAAGATTTGGACTCGAGAACATTTTAAGGAGCAGGACTAATAACTTAGCACAGTCTGGTATTAGTCCTAGCCCCAATCAATCGACCTGTGATGGAACTTGACCAATTTTCCTGGGATTAGTCCTTATCTTTTTTTTTAATTAAGTTTACTGGAACTGGAACTGAATCCTTGTTTGTTTGTATCAACAAATGTGTCTGATGTATTTCTTTTTTAAAGGTGTACAAATAAGTTGCATTTAAATAAGGCCTGTTTAGTTCGCTTCGATCAAATTCTTAATTTGTCCACCCAAAATGTCCAGTTCATGTAGGGAGGGATGAATGTGCATTTGAACTGTGATTGTACCAAAAAGAAAACTCTGGTCCTTCTGAAAACCTACGTCTCATTTTGGTTGAAATGAACTCTTCTGCGGTTCGATTTCATATGTGAATTCCAATCGAGCTGGGGTCGCTCCATAAGCAGGAAATGGACTATATCCCCCAGGATAGACGGACTAAAACACTAAGTGATACTCTCCATAACTTTGGTCTAACCCAACATGTCAATCAGCCAACACACATACATGGTCACACATTAGACGTAATCATTAGAAAAAGGACTGAAAATCTCTAACATCTCTGAAGTGGATGTTGCATTATCTGACCACTTCTGCATCTTCTTTGAAAGCATGATCCCGACTAAACTATCTAATCAAAATAAGAAATAGTATAGTAAAAATAGTAAAAAAACGCTCCCTTGTTGACAGCTCAGCTGAAATCTTTACACAAATTGACTGCTCTAACTCACCCAACTCACCCTCCAGTGACAGCAACTCTTGTAGTGAATTTGCCAACTTCTTCACTGAAAAGATTCTACAAATCAATCTGTTAAGCGGCACCCAACCTACCACCATTTTAATTTCCATGTAAAAATAACGCAGGTAAAATGTCAAATTTCAAAAAAAATAAATCAATCACATCTTGTTGAAATTATTAAACAGCTAAACTCCTCCTCTTGCTGCCTCGATATCTTACCCACACATTTTTAAAGAAAGTTTTCCCTGTTATTAAGTCCGATCTGATGCAAATAGTTAACGTATCCCTCCAGTCAGGTGTCTTCCCCCAGGCCCTCAAAACAGCAGTTATCAAACCCCTATTAAAGAAAAACAACCTAGATAATACATTGATGCAGAATTATAGGCCAATCTCTAATTTCCCATTCAACAGTAAGATTATTGAAAAAGCTGTATCTCAACAGTTAACTACATTCCTGACAATGAACAACTCCTTAGATAATTTTCAATCTGGTTTCCATGCCCATCACAGCACTGAGACTGCCCTTGTCAAAGTTTTCAATGACATTCGTATACAGACAGTGGCAGAACCACTGTTCTGGTTCTGTTGGACCTCAGTGGAGTGTTTGACACTGTTGATTAGGGATGCACCGATTCTACTTTTTCAGTCCCGATACCGATGGCTGGTTTTTGTGTATCTGTCGATATCCGATACTATTTGTGACAGTGTGGAGGTCCTGTCAGTATGGCTCCGATAGATCATGTTCCCTGGCTGCTTGGCCATAGGGATTAAAGACACCAGACTTTACAAACTAAACATAACTGAGACAAAATAACAGATGTAAAATATAAAATTACCACAAAAAAATAAAATGTCAAGTGAAAAATTAATCTTTTTTGGTGAATTTGTTGCAGATTTCCCCCATTTTGAGTATCGGTTCATGGTATCGGTTAAGTTTAACCGATACCGATACCAGTACATTAGCCAGTATCGGGGCCGAAACATTTTCAGCTAATGCAACTAAAAACGACTCATCAGGCCCGTAATCTAGGTGTAATAATGGACTCAGACCTGAACCTCCAGGGTCACATAAAGGCAATAACAAGGTCAGCTTTCTATCACCTGAAGAACATTTCTAGGATTTAAGGACTGATGTCACAGAAGGACCTTGAAAAACTGTTCCATGCATTTATCTTTAGTCGGATTGATTACTGCCACAGTGTCCTCACAGGTCTACCTAAAAAAGCAATCAGACAACTGCAGCTGATCCAGAATGCTGCTTCCCGTGTTCTCACTAGAACTAGGAAAGTAGAACACCTCACCCCAGTTCTAAAGTCCTTACACCGGCTCCCTGTATCTCAGAGAATATACTTCAAAACACTCCTACTAGTTTATAAATCACTGAACGGTTTAGCACCAAGTATGGTGGAGATCTGTTGTCACTATACCAACCCAGCAGACCACTCAGGTCCTCCAACGCTAGTTTACGTAACATCTCCAGAATAAGAACTTACTAAACATTCCTAGAATTAGATCTAAACAAGGAGAGGCAGCTTTCAGCTTCTATGCTCCACAAATCCGAAACAAACTTTCAGAAGAATGCAACAATGCTGAATTGTTAGGCTCTTTTAAATCAAAGATTAAAACTCTAATATTCAGAGCTGCCTTTGAGCCCTAAATTGCGCTTTCTGATCATTATTTTATTCTCGTGGTTTAAGTTTTATTCTTATTTTTTATTTCCTTTTTAACTTGTTGTGTTTTGTCTATTTTTAATCTATATTGTGTAAAATTGTGTTTTATCTGTTTTTAATCTATATTGCATAAATGTGTTCCTTACATCATCTTTTCTTATTGATTGATTGTATCTATCTGTTAAACCTATATGTTTCTGTTTTTTTCTAATCATGCTGCTGTAATCATGTATTTGGTATCATTATCACTGAATCATGTAAAGAACCTTGAATTGCCTTGTGTTGAAAGTGTGCTATATAAATAAAATTACCTTGCCTATAGCGCAGGACATTCTGGGTAAATGCAAAATCGCTTCCTCGTACTCTGCTCAGGCTGAGCCCATTGCTGAAATGTTTTTGTTTGGCACATTTACCAAAGACAACAGCGCAATCCAGAAACCACCAAAATCTGATGCCGCTCCATGTTCAGTCATAATTCATTCCATAAACTCGTCTGGGGAATCAACAGCGACGCCGTCTACAATCATCTGTTGGGGTAGCAGCATCAGAGCCTGGGGTGTAAAATGGCTCAACAACCTGATGAGGAAGGCTGGTTCTGTTCTGGTAACGACTGTGGAACAACTGGAGATAATGATGCAAATAAGGATTCTTCATAAAATAAAAAAGATTATGGACAACCCTGAGCATCCTCTTCATGAGACTATCCTGCAGCAACAGATTATCTTCAGTCGGAGGCTTCTTCAGTTTCGCTGAAACACAGACCGCTACAGGAAATCCTTTCTCCCCACAGCCATCGTGGTCTACAACAACTCCTTGAAAAAATAATTGGTTATGAGCTACAACAACAACACTTATTTCCCTCTGAGATCAATAAGGTATTTTGGAATTGCATTTAATTGAATGGTGGTTTACATTTCACGGGACAGGAAGTATTCCTGTGTTGAGTGTTTCTTGGTGCAGTGCCACTACAGGCAAGGAGGTAAATGTGTTCTAAAGGTTTGGTTTATTTGACAAAGTGCATCATGGAAGCAAACCTTGCCTGCTAGAAGGAAAAAGCAAAAATGTTGCCATTTTGCTCCCTATCGGACTGGCAGTTTTGAAAATGCGACGTGTGCTTTGGTGATCATTTGAAACATCTGAGAGGATTAGAAAACATAAAGAACAATCCTTATTCAAAAGTCAGTGACTTCTCAGGCTATGGTAAAAGGATGCTCTGCAGATGCTGACAAAATCTTTAATAGATGGAGATTTTTGATAAGCAATAAATAATGATTAGCTAACATTTTGAAAGCTGAAGGTTTACACCAGTTAATCTACTTGCTGTGGTTTGATGCCCATTTTATTTAAGGATGGCATCTCTGTCTTGGTTGGAAAACAAACATATAATCAATTACGGTTTGCTTCAGCAGCGATGCATAATAGTAATAATCATGATGCATCAATTACAAGATTCATTTGATCGGTTCTAGAATAGAATGATCCTTTGTCTAACCTGCGAGAAGTTACTAATACGTGAAAAAAGCTGTTTTAAGACTATTTTCTTATTTACACACACTGAAAATTAATTAATAACTGCAGACTTTTTTGAAATTTTATCTGTATTATACAGTATAAATATGAACAAAATGCATTGAAAGCGAGAAAATATGAAAGGCCAAAGAATGCTGTTAATTTAATTTGGGTGACGTAATGAATTCGATATCTTTTTTTTTATATTTTTTTTCTTTCCTTTATTTTATAAATGCTAGCCACTGTTTGTTTGGCTGGGTTGATTCCCTGCATGTTTTCTCAGGACACTGTACTAGTTTATATATTGATGATTATAGAGGGGAGAAGGATGGCTACCTGGTGCTAAAGTTAGCTCTCATAGTTTGTTGTTTAATTTTTAAAGTGAGCATCGATTTAAACCTCTCTGTTTCTCACACACGTGCAAGATTAGCCCACACAAACTTCTGGGAAATATTGAAGTTTGCTAATGGCTCTGTTTTTGGCTATGGAGACTTCAGGGAAAATCTTTTCACGCTTTTTGTTTTTTACTTTAAATATACATTTTGCATCTTTCTGTGGGTAAATGTTTCTCCAGCTGGCACTCTAAGCACCCAAGGAGGAAATCACATCCATGCTTCAAGATGAAAAAAGAGGGAGCTACACCAAGACAATATGGCAGCTGACTTCAGCAACGTCTCCTTAGGAGCAGGACGGAAGCTGACAGGGACATGATTGTGAATGAAAGGGAAAAAAAAGCCTCCCTTAACATGTCCCAGGGCTGCCATGAGGTATTATCTGATTTTGTGGGCAATACTGCAAAATGTGAGGAAAATACTGCGACTAAAACAGGCAGAAAATACAGTCAGTCTTGTTCTGTCATGCCACACAGTGCAGATGTTCTTAGCATAGAGAGGTGAATCATGACGTTTTTTAACTTTATCCCAGCCTTAAAACTGATAGATTGCATATCTATTAATGGACATTGTGATTCGTTTCAAGTGTAACTGCCAAATTCTCCCTCTTGGCTGTTCTTGCCGTCTTAATACGTCGCGAAGAACCAAACAGATGATTTTGTGGCCAGTTGAGGTTTTTGGTAATGTTGCTTGGGAAAGGGTTGGGAGACAGGATCAAACATTTTACAAGGGAGTGTGGGTTGTTGCTTTATACATCTGTCAAAACAAGAATCCTCCGCTGCTGCAAAAGCTCGCCATCCGGGAAACGGCCTTTAAACAAACCTTTACTCTTATGCTTCAGTCTGCTAACTTTATTTAATGTAGTAGGCATACAGTTTTGAATCTTTCCCTATAATCTCAACAGGAAATTATCACCTTTCTTGAATACCTACATGCTTGTCTAGATTCCCAGACATCCCTAGTGCTAAATGAAACGTCAAGAGGACTTATTTAGAAAATAAACAGAACAGTTCAGTGGGCCTCAGGTCAAATACTTTTGATTAGCTTGCAAGCAGGCTTTCAAATAAGATTTATTTTTTGTGACGTTTAGTGTATGCATAGATAAAAAGTTGCAGATTTCAGAACTTTCAGAAAAGAGTCGTTGTGTAAACTAATTTATCCAGCAATGTTCAGTAAAGCCTCCACTCTACTTAGGGAGACTGTCTGCCCTTTGCCAATTCACATGTGGCTGGTATTATTTTCAGAATGCCTGCTGAAAGATGAGCCTGGATGCATACTTTTTCTGAGCAGAACATCATTCAAGGACGAGAGTCTAATAATTAAAGACATCTTGCTTGGATTTGTCGGTTCCATTGAGGTCCTGCTTTTTGCCACGGTTCGTAAAACACGTGAATCCTTCTTGATTTACTGAGAGCTACAGCAGCTTTTGGCTGAACCCTCACCAGTCTTCCTGCTTTACAGAACAACCAGGATGCAGAAAGATCTTGCTGTTTCTTGCTGCTTTCACAGCACTTGCATTCTAAGTTGCAAAAAAACAGAACTGTTATGCTATTGGTCAAAACACTTCAATCCTATTTTTTTTTTTTAAATGCCCTTTTTAATTCTTTTGTCAGTTATCCTTTCTGTAAAGAGGCAGGGATTCTTGTTAATTTTGTTTAACTTTCCATGACCATAAACCTGAAATTTTGTTTTCTCTGTGGAAAAAAGGAGTATTTTTGTAATTTAGGTTCCCAATGTCAAGGCTAGGGTGCACCAATCTGACTTTTTCAATCCCGATACTGATGCCTGGATTTTGTGTATCTGTAGATACCTGATCCGATACTATTGTTGAATTAATAAACTGTATAACTTCCACCTTATACCTTTCTTGAAGAGACTAAAGGCACCATAAGTTTTACTAACTAAACTTAACTAAGACAAAATAGCATGTAATATATAAAATTACATCATTTCAATCATCCTGTGATTTTGCTTTCTTTTTTTTTTTTAAAGAAACTCTTAGGTTTTAAGGGATATTAACAGTTTTTAAGGGTTAAAGACTATGAACAAAACAGTAGATTATGGTTGAAAAGCTAGTATTAATATTGCCCTCTCCTCTTACCTCAGATATGTGATATGAAACAGGTTGTTTTAATTTGTTAAGCTATTCTGTGGAGTTTGTGGTGATTTTATCGAAGTTAAAAATCAATATCAATAACCTATATATTGTGATATCTTATTCAACTATATTGTCAATATTGAAAAGCAATGTATTTTTATTTACTTTTTTTTATTTGAATGCAACCATGGACAGTAAATTTTGTAGCTAAATTAAAAGTATGACTGCCAGTTGGTGGCTATTTTCAAGCTAGCTTATAAAGGATTTGGCTTAGCATCATGTTAAAGAACACAAGTAGTGTTTCCTTAAAGGATACAAGCAGCAACCCACACAGTCGCATCAGTAATCTGTATGAACAGAAACCTAAACCCCCAGTATCGAAATCTGCATCGGGCAGAAAAAAATTATATTGGAGAAAAATTTTATTTTTGGGGGGGGGTTGTAGTTTCTGTAATGCCAATATATTGTGATATTTTATGTCACAATACTGTATCGATAATCAGAAGCAATGTACCACATTTTATTTTTTGAATTTGAATGGAACCATTATTGATGACAGTATTTTTGTGGTAACATTGAAAGAATGACAGCTGGCTGGTGGCTGTTTTCACAACCTTTGTTCCGGCGGATCAATGATATCTTCTAATAAAACTGGATGTGTCACGTAGGAAACGGGTTGGAGTGTTTAGAATGCCGTGACATCACATAATATGTGATTTCTCATAGTATTGCAATATTTCGCAGTATATTGTATGGTCTGCCCTGAATGGTGATGCATATCATATCACCAGATTCTTGCCAACACACATGCGTAGTAGTTTTATCACTTAAAACTACAGCTTTTAATTTGAAGAATTTGAAGACTCCTCCTTACAGAAGCACAAATAACAAATATCAATACATGCTATTGAATTAAGTACAGCTGATTTAAATTTTATTTATTTTAATCAGGACTACACCTGCTGCGTTATGTTCTTCTTGTATTTTACTGACATGGAACCAAAATCATTAACACACTTGTAAGCCCTTGTTAATAGTCAGCTGGCAGCACATAGCACGCTCGGCAGTCCAGCATCAGGCATGGCTTTTATCATGTATTTGATTATACATTTCGAACAGAAACAGACAAACCTACTTTGACAAACTCCGGGGAAAAAAAAAAAGGCTTATTGGCTTGCAGGTGATGAAAACAAAAACTAAAACACCAAAAAGATCAGTACTATCAGTCGTTATCACTGTATAATGTATTGGGCTTGCTGTAACCCTTTGACTCTCTTTCCAGAGAAGAAAATATTTTGGCTTCTAAGGAAATGGGCTTGGATGCTACATTTGACTTAGAAATTTAAGGGCTTTTTAAGGTGCAGTTGCTAAGGGGTGTCTTTAATTTACTAGATTCATTTGATCTGGTTTTAGGTGAGCCACAGGTCGGCATTCATACACAGAGGAATGTGTGAGAGATTTGTGTGTGTACACAATAGGGATGACCTCATTGTTACCATCTTTATTGAGGCTCCGCAAACTGATAAACAGTGAAATCTGGGCGTCCCACTTCCTACCCCTCTGCTTCTTCTTCTAGGCTGTATGTGACTGTCTCTCCCCCCATCACAGTGTAGAAAATTAACTTCCTGGGTTAGAAAAGTTCTTAAAATATTTACTCAGGGCTGAGCAAGTTAATGATTATTTGACCAAGCGGGATTAGAAGTGTTGAGGTTCAAAGAGTGAAGCAAGCTCCAGCACAGGAACAACCTCAACAGAGCCTTCTTCCTGCTGTCCTGTGGTGACCTTTGAGTAGGTAAGAGCGTGAACTTCAGCTTTGATTGTAAAAAACCTGAAAGCATCCAGCTCCTTTTTAATATGGATGGTAACAAAGGCAAAATCAAGAGGGCGGCCCTTTTGGATTTATGGGGATTTGAGAAGCCCAAGGTTAAATTTGAAGTATATAGGTGAGATCTACACATTTTAATTGTTTCTGTTCGGTTTTCTGGTTATGAAAACACCTATTGTATCTTTAAACCCTACTAACTGTTATAAATTCACATCCAACTATAAAGGCTGCTTTTTAGAATAAATATCACATTAACAGAAACTGTTAAGATGGCACATTATCGTAATTCATTTTTCAGAACCTAAAGTAGACGTACTTATTAGTACGTCTACTTTAGTCTATTATTAGTTATTTTTATCATAGGTAAATATTTTTGTGATACCAGCTGCAATAAATCAACTTTTTACTCGTTTCTCTCTTAAGTGCCTTTGCAAACATTCCGGAGTGAACCCCAGCCTATTCACATATTCACCTATTAGTGGATTTTTCTGTGGAACGTCACTCCAAATTATTTGTGGAAATCTGGCCTATTAGCTGATTTTTGCTGGTAGAGCACAACTATAATATTAGAAACAGAATTCAGCTTGGAAAGCTGCAATACCTGAATATAATTTTTACACCTTTATCAGGTGCTGTTGGGAAATAAAAGCCAATCTAGTAGTGTCATTCATTTTCCTTGCCGCATATTGGCTATATCTCCAACAGCGGAGATGAGTTCGACGATGTAAGCTGGCTGCTGCACTAGCAATGAAACTGTTTCCACTTTGCATATTAATTTATATTTAGACATATTTATTGATGAACTTTTAAAATGGCCAGTTAAGTGTTTTTAGAAGGTGCTTCGAGGATCTCCTGATTTAAGCTATTCTGCAAATGGTGGGGTCCACTGCATCAGATGTGAGCATCAACTGCAGTGACTTCATATTGAAAATTACTGAATATTTGGATGGAAGCCGTGTACAAACTGCTTAAACCGCTAAAATCTGATTCCCCTCCATCTTTGTTTATATTTCACAAAACAGAAAGTGCCGAGCCAGCACAGGTGAGGAGGAAATCATGTTGATCGAAAGCTTTGGTCCATTTGACAAAGAGCAGTGGGATAACGAACCACACCAGCTAAAAAAAACAAAAAAAAAACATTGTTGCAATTTTGGTCCCCAATCTCGCCAAACCTACTATCTAAAATGTGTGAATTTACTCTTGGGCCATTACGTCTCGAATAGCTGGGCGCTTTAAGGTATCATGCTTTAATGAAGATCAAGCCTCCAGTCACTAGGTGGCAGCAGTTCTCAAACTTATCAGCAGGCTGCCTGTTCTGACCAGCCAAAGAAGCAGTCTACACAGACAGAGGGTGTTTCTCAATGTCAAGGCGCCTCGCCTACCAAGCACACTGTCCTTCCTTGGTAAAAGAAAATGGTTCAATGGAACAGACTTACCTCACGTGGACGCGGCTGTGGGCTTACGTGCTATGTTTACATCCCACCACCTTGTAGTAGAATAATAGCGTGGTAACGTTTGTAGACATTACCTGTGGTTTGCTTTCGTCTTGTGGTTTGACCCTTCTGTTTATTCTCTGTAGGTGCTGTTTTTTGTTTTTTAAACCTCATAAGAGTTTATTTGTACTTAAGAATGAAATCTGGAGATTTTGATTACTGTGGCCTCAAAGATTATACATTTTAAATTTTCTTTAAAGCTAGAACACCATTTAATATCGAGTGTACAAATATATTTATATTCATGATATTTGACCGATGTAACTGTAAATTACAATCTTTATCTTTGTATGGTCAATCAGAAATTTGAAGAAGTCAAATTAACCTCTTATATTTTTTCCTCTTGTCTATTTTTTTTTTGTCATGAAACACTGCTTTTTTTAGTAGATCATAAACTGTGGAAGTGTATTTCAAAAAGCTTCCATCCTCGTTGCACCTGGCTCCTATAGATCTCACCCTGTCATCAAAAGCTGATCTTGGTATGTTACTTAATCACCCAGACTGAGTGGGCTGCTCTGTGCTGTTGATGCTGCAAACGGTCATCGGAGCAGATTTACCTCATAGCGCTTTGATCCATTTCTGTAGCCCTTCTGACAGCTTCCAGCTAATGCCTCCGCCGGGTCTCGTCAGCAGCGGAGAGCAATTCTCGATGAGTGGTTTCTGAATGTTGATGGGTTTTCATTAACTGCCTCATCAGAGGAGAGTTTTGTTGCTCTGGTGGTGCTTTCTAATGACAACAGACTTTTGTGGAAGGAAAAGCTTATTCATTGAGTTCCCACCAGGCGGTTTTTAATTAAATGACTGTCATCTTTGTACACACTTGATCATAAAAAAAGCTGCTTTCGAAGCAAAGCAGCAATGAAAGTACTGTCTTCAACTTGCATTTTATAATATCTTGGTTTTTATAGAATAATTGTTGCCTTCCTTTAATAGAGAAGTCCCTAATGTTCTATAGCTTCACAAATTAAGTTTGTGCCTGTGTAAGAGATCATACTGCTCATTTGACACGTCACTGGTAAAGCAACCGGCTCGAAGATGCATGATTGTAGTTGAACATCACAGTCTGTTCCGGAGATGAGAAAAGTATCTAGAGGGTAGTCGCTCAAAGCACCATTGCTTCCTGACATGAGATTCAATAAGGAAATGTTGCCAGGCAACTGTTGCTATTACAATTTTGGGTATTATTCCCTGGTAACAAAATAGTTTTTTAGAATAATTGCAGGATTGACATTAGAAATAATGCCTCGATGCAATAATTTTATGTACTTAAATAGAAAATTAATCTGATCTGTAATTGTGGGAAATTATAAGCCACTTTGCAGATTTTGTTAACCATTATTTGTAGGAAGTGTTCTCTTTCCGCCTGAGCATCATTTTGAGTTTTTTTGTTTTTTTTTGTGTTTCATGCACATCCGCCCAAGACTCCGCTATTTGAACACACTTGTCTCTCAATGCACCCATCATTTCAAATAGCCAATGGTTCACCAGAGGGAGGTGGAGTAGGAGGAGAGAGCTGGTGTGAACAAGGCCTGCGGGGGTGGTGCTGGGTTACATAATATCAGATGAACCCAGCTGCGTTTTCTGTTGTTTTGCCCATGGGTGAAGGAGTGCCAGCCAAGCTGACTGATGTGTCCACCTGTGCTCGTCAGAGTGTGATCTGGATTAGGGTATAGGTCAGCGAACGGATTTGCATCGACCACGGCGATCACGTGGAGTGAGCGAAACGAGCAAAGCATGAAGCCACAGCGACGTTGCTCTTCTGGCGCTGTTGCTATGGCGGCACAGTTGTTGTGTTGTCAAAAACCTTGGGGTTTAATGATAATGCAGGATTCTAACAGTAATTAGAAGCTGCCTCTCCTTTCCTTTTTAACATAACTGGAGCTCTCTCTCCTGCAGCACATTCTTGTGCACACAGCTTCATCTACAGTGGAGCAATGCTCTGACAAGAAATCTCTTTTCATACGTTTCTATAGAAAAGAGCATCTACACCTGTTACTGCCATTACACACATTTCTAAAATTCACATTGGCAGCATCAAAGAAGCTGGACAGAAATATTGTTGAATAATGTTCTGCTTGGTTGCAACAAGGATTGGGATAGAAATAAATGCTAAATGTGTTCTAAGATGGGATCATTACCAAGCATATGATTTAAGGTTTTTATGATTTAACACTTCTGTTAAATCCAATGTTGTCAGATATCAAGAATGCTTAATGCTCAGTAGAACTGTTTCTGTGCAGATATCTTTGACTGGATTATCTATGGTTTAGGTGTCTCCACAAGAAAATGTAAAAGGACGGGGTACCTATTGGAGAAGCCTCTGGCACTGCTATGAAAGAGCCAACAGGAAGTCCATTACTTTGTTTTGCCTCCATTGACACCCCTGCTTTAGTCATCGTTGGTTAAACTACAAAAACAATCAGCCGGAATTTGATGGAAAGCAGCATGTGCTTTCCCACTTTCCTGTCTGCAATATGTAATAATTTCAACATGGTACTTTTTGGTAACTTTTAGGGATGCCTATAGTAGGGACGTAAGAAAACATTGAGATATTGCATCTGATATTGTATCGATTTTCAAAAGCAAAGTGTGTGTGTGTGTGTGTGTGTGTGTGTATATATATATATATATATATATATATATATATATATATATATTAGAGCTGTCCGATATAGGATTTTTTTCATGTCACGATATTTCATTTCAGGCACTTTCGATATGTATCACGATATAAATCAAATCACTATATTTGTAAAACTGTATATGTGCTGGTGCTCATAAGTAAGATGTGAAATAAGCAGCAACTTGTATTGATTTTAGTATTTATTTTCTTACTTAGTACTTCTTACTTATTTTTAACATAAAGGATGTACTGAAGGAACATGATACACCCATTTCAGATGACATAAAAAAGGTATATATTACAAACTAAACTAAAAGTCAAGGCTTAAGATTTTAAGTTTCAAAAGTGAACAAACGAAGCAAGCCACAGAATTGCTTGGTGACTTTCATTTAAATACATTTCTGTTTAAGTTTTAGGGGAGAACAGATATAAAATTGACAAAGTTTTGTCAATATCAAATGAATAAGCTAAGAAACAAAAGAACATTCTCATAATCTCACCTTGTAAAGATGGTTTTGAAATAAAAAAATAGAATAAAATAATAGATAAATAAAATAAACAATAGGATAAAACGTTTTTGTTTAAATGCTAATTTCAATTGAAATTAGTGCTGGCAATGTTTTAAGTCAAGACAAAAGCCTACATGTTGCAGGCCAGGAAGACAAGTCTATCAACTGCTTCAGGTTTCAAAGCTGCCTTGTGATTGGTTCGGGACTGTACTACTTAATTCGGATTGGCTATTATGTCTATTTAAAGGAAAAAAAGAGGGAGCGAAAGAGATGAGCTCTATCCCGATAGTCTCATACTGCTATTGAAAAAAAGTTATTTCGCAATACATATTTATATTGTTTTATCCTCCAGCCCTAATATATATTTTATTTCAGTAGAATTCTGACTGATCAGTCATTTTGGCAGTAAAATTGAAAGTATGACTAGTAGGTGATTGCTGTTTTCACCTTCTTTGTTCCAGTAGATCAACTAGAACTAGTGATGAAACTAGATGTGTTATGGATGAAACGGGTTGGAATGTTTAGGATGCTGCGACAGGGTTTTTACAGTTAAATTAAAAAAGTTTTTTTAAAATCACAATGTATAGTATTACTCACAGTATCGTGATATATATGATATATATCGCAATATATCATATCGCCACCTCTGTAGCGTGATACAGATTGGATCGCCAGATTCTTGCCAATACACATCCCTAGTCTATTGTTAAGAATCTGTTGATATATGTATCAAAATAACGATATATTGTTATACTATGAGTAATGGGGCTGGGCGATATGGCCTTAAATCTGTATTGCGGTATAATCTAAAGAATTTGCGCTAACGATATGTCTTGCAATATATACTGTTTTTTTTTACTATATATATTTATAATTATTGAATATGTGAATTCTCACTTTCCAGACGTGTTGGAAACAAATTCAAAAAAGTTTACAATTCCATTTAACAAATATGATTGTGCAAAATGCGTTTGTATTCAATTATTTTTTTCAAAATAATATAACATAAAAATCGCAACATTAATAAGGATGAAGATATTATGTACAAAATAAAAGCTACATTTTGTAAAAATGAAATTCAGAATTGTCTGCTTTCCTGGTTACTTATTTATACATCTAAGAACACAAAGAAACTAACATATGTTTAAATTAAAAGGCTTCCAGTTCATGGTCAAACCTTCATCATTAATTGTTCTAATCAAATTCTATATCTAAGAAAATTTTAATTGCGCTTGGATATCGATGCAACATCGTGACACAAAATATCACAATATATCGGCGTATCTATATTTTCTTACATCCCTACGAAGTTTAACAGTTTTTAATTTGAAAATGGTAAAATGCTAGAAATTAATAAAAAAGGAAAAAAAAGACGGCTTAAATACTAAGAGTGGCGCTTGTGTGGAAGGGTGGGAAAGGTGAAGCCCAGGGATATCCAGCCCTCTCGCTTAATTGTTTTATTTTGCCAAGGAAAGCCCCAAATGCCGGTAGTCAAGCAACAGCCTGACCCTTTCTTTGGGTTCGAGCTCCGGGGCCGAGGGCACTGCTCAGAAACCATAGCGGTAACCCTTTTATTCAAAGAGGCTTTCAGTTGGGGAGGTGCACACAATCACATCTGTCAAAGTATCATGGGGATTGCTGTCCGCTCTATTAATCCCACTGCCCTCTCATCTTTTAAAAGCAGCGTTTATCGAGGAACCCCTCCATTCTCTATCTCACGTCCATTAACCATGCACATGTCAATCTTCCTTAACATCTTTTGCTTGGATGGTTTATACAGCACTGTGCCTCTTGGCTTGCAAGGCCTAATTAATTCCAGCTTGCACTCATAGTAAATTATAGAGCAATTATTTATCTTATGTGGATATCACAGTTTTTATCACTCTTAGGGCATGTATGATTTACAAATTAATAAACATTTTATTTCCTTTTTTTATTTTTGTCTATAGATAATTTATAAGAGGCATAGCTTGGTGTCATGAGAAACAGATGGCTTAAGAAGTTATAAAAATGTAAGATTTAAGAACAGCTTTTAACATTTTTGTATTAGCCTTTTCTGCCGGTGGTTATTTATGAGCTTAGGAAGAGATAATATTCTTGTGAAGAGGGGAAATAGCTGTATCTTTTTATTTTTTATTTTTTACAAATGAATGAAAAAAAGAAATAAAAGTATCTTCATGAAATAAAATTACTATAGAGTTAACCTTTCAAGCTACCCATATGATTTTACATTAGTGATTGATGCATTTAGCGTTACTTGTTTTCCAATCTATTACTATTCCAAATCCATAATGTATCTTTAAAAGCTGAAAAGGATGAAACATAAGCTTTGGTATATTCTGTCAAGATTTCCTGTTACCTAGTAAAATTACTGTTTTTATTTTTCTTCTCACTCCTGCAGCCTGAATGAACCTCAAACATGCCCGACATTGATAAATCCTAAAAAAATGGTTTAAGGTATTTACTTATTTTTTTTAACACCTCACTGGGTGTGAAAACTGGTCAGTCTTGGGTCTACTGCTCCTTTGCACCTTTTGGTTTTTTTAGGCGCTGGTGGCCTTTATTTGATTGTGGATCGTAATGGAGACAAGAAGTGGGAAGACATGGCAGGGGTTCTGAGTTAGGGAATCAAACACAGAACACTCTCATTTAGGACGGTAGCCTCTGCGTATAGGGCGCCTGCTCTACTACTTCATCACACGAAACTCCCGCATGACACTTACTGCAAAGTGGTTGAGCAAAGTTCTGGTGCTTGAAAAATCAAATTTTTAAGTTTCGTCCCAGACATGTCCAGTCAAAACTGACAAAAACATCAGATTTTAAACCTATGAATGAAGATCGACCAATTGTTTTTTTGTAATTCTTTTAATATGAAAACTGGCTCACACTTTTTCCTGAAACATTAAACAGCCATTCCTTTTTTTTTTGGGATGAAAACTTGTTTGCTTTTTTATACAGTTGTCACTTCACTATTTTAAATTGTTTAGTTAACTCCTACTGTCCCCGTGTGAAACTTGCCAGGCTTTGTTTTTCTCTCAGCCTGCAATAATGCTTCCACGTACCTTGTTGTGCTGACACTCCAAACCATTTGAACGCACCAAACAAAGAGAAGAGAGCGAGAACAAGACACTGGGCTAATTGCTGTAAGTATAGGGATTGTGTTTTCAGATGTCAAGTTCGAAAGCGTTTGCGCACACATGCCTCTCTTTTATTTACCTTGTGCTGAATGCTTTCTCTTCCTGGCTTTTAGAACTGCTGTTTGACTATTGTCTAATGGTTTATTTCTAACACTTTAATCCAGAAATGCCAGTGGTATAAAGCAGACTCTTATACTTGAAGTGCAGTTATAAATTAGATTAATGCAGAGATTACATTGGATTTGCTAAGGACTGTGCTCTTTTTGTCTGCAAGTTGCATTTTCTTGTTAAACAAAGTATTGTAGAGTCATTAGGATTTGCAAATTACATCATAGCACAGTGATCATTGCAATGTCCTTGTGTGGAATATTGAAGTCACAAAGAAAACATTTTAACCTCCATGCATGCAAATTCTGCATAACAGTCATATGTTTGGCCTGTGGATGAACCTTCCTCTCCCCTCCGCTCATACCTGATGTGTATTTTTAGTGAGTGGGATGCTAAGAAACAACACTGACAATGAGAGAAAGAAAAAGAACTAAATTGTAATTGAAGATGTGACTGCAATATTCAGCAGTAGCGTCACCGTTTTGTTTCCCATATATATTGCAGCAATACATTAATTGCTGAACGTGCAAACTTTGCAGAGTGACTGAAGTATTGCAAAATGTGCTCCATGTGCATTATGAATGTTGGCATAAACGTATCATGTGCATGGGTAGAAAACTTTCAAATAAAAATAGCAAGGTATTTTCTTCTTTTTAGAAAATAAAGAGAATCGTTTTATTAGATTCCTGTTCTACTCAAAATCACCTTGTAGACCTTTTCCCAGGTGAAGAAAAGAGGCAGGAGTTTTGATTGCAATTTGTTGATACCATAGCTACCTCTGTTACTGCCGTGGTTTATAGTGTGAACTGTTGTAAAGAAAACAAGATGGAAAGCTGCATTTCTTTCTTTCTTTTTCTTTTTTGGTGTGAGGTTCTTGTGGGCCCCAGTTTTATTAGGTCCGAGGCTTGATATGTGGGAACTGTGATTTATAGCTTTCATTATCAGGGTTTTACCACACAGTTGGATCCCAACAAGGCTCCCCACAGACCAGCAGATCTCTCAAAATAGCAGTTGGGGTTTTCACTTGAACAAATTGTGGCTAGACAGAGGTGCTGAAAAGCGGAGATTCTTCTGTGGTTAAGCTTTGATCATGAAGACTAAATAGTAATGCTTCTAAATGTCTACATCAGGTGCAGGTGGAATTTATGGAAATTAGCCTTCTTGGAGAGCCAGCTGGAATCTTTAATATTCAGGGCGGTTTCCTCCTCGAATATACTGCAAATCTTAGAGTTGAGGTGGGAAAGAAGTGAAAGGGATTTCCAGATGAACTTGTGAACTCAGATTAAGACTTATTTTTATCTCTAGCATGTGCTTTTTTTTAATATTTCCCCTAGGTGTCTATCTTTAGTGGTTTCTCTCAAATTAATATTTTTTATAATTGTTCAGCCTTGATATTTTTTAACTTCCTATTCACATATTCATATCAATTATAAATTAGATCTGGTGTTGATACCAGGGCTGTGGCATCATGATTTGATTATAAAACTATTAATGTTATTGCATTAAGTTTTTTTTCTTCATTCCTGTCATGGTTAATTTTTACTTCTAAATTCACTCAGTTTCCATCAATTGACGTATCTAAGCAATTTAAAATAACAAATAAAACAAAATATGTTTAATGATCATATCAACATCATATTTTACCATGAAAGCTAATGAAATGTGTGTTGGCAATAGAAGTATAATATAGGTTCACTATATTTTGATATCCATAAAAGAGGTCACTTGGTCCAATCCTGAAACACTTCAATCATACTCTTTTTAGCTAAAGGAGACTTTTGAATTAAACATATTTAAATTATTCCAGTTCTATGTGTTTAGAAAGAATGGAAAATATATAAAATAAACTTCATATAGGCTTCAAGAAGTTAAAGTTAATAAATTGACTTTAAAATCTAGATGGAAATGATTACTCTTTTAAACCTATAGCAATAAAAGCAAAACTTTTAAATCATAGAAGACAAAAATAACAAAACATCTAAAATCATATTCTGCAAAAATAAGTATTATTTTCTATTCAAAGTAAAAAAAATAAAGACGACACCAATGACACAAAGAGTATTCTCCAGTCTGGTTTTTCGTGATCAATTTTCTTCATGAACCCTTTGCCCTTGTCTTTGTGTCAGTGTAACCAACGGGATGATTGGCACCAGTCTAATCAGAAACAAATTGGCCAGCTATGGGGATGGCTAACGTAATGTCACTACATCACTTCAACCTGCCGCTGCTCCTAATTCAAACACAATAGCCGTAGCCAAGGAACCGGTCACTTTTTAAAAGAATAATTAAAGCAAATAAATCCTAAATTCTAACCTTTGTAAATGTGGCTACTTTATATCCGTAGATGAATTTTATTTAGTAAAATGTGACTTCATAAATATCTGCCTACTTGGTTTTCATAAACAACAAATTTAACTATATTATTAAATAATTGTCAACTTTATTCTCATAAATATTTACTTTATTTTAGTTAATGTGGCCCTATTACATTGTAACAGCAACAGTTAACTATACTGTTAACTGTATACTGTATATAAATATACTGCACTCCGCCACGTTAGTTGCGACTGTGACGATATGAAATTTCCTTCGGGGTTCATCCGTAAAGCTAAACTTGGGCTGATGTCTCCTACGTGAGGAGGACACACGCAACAGCAGGTCAAGAGTGGACATGTCCTGGGAAAAAACATGGTCGCTAAGATAATACACAACAACATAGATGCTCCTTTCACAAATGAACAGCAAAGTATTTGCTGTATTTTGATAATTTTTTGCTAAAAGGCTTAAACACTAGTAACACAACTGTCTCTGCGGGTCCGTCCGCAAAAAATGTTCTGCCAGCAGGTCGGATTTTTATGTTTTTCTAATTTGATTGTAATGAAAACTAATTGTTTTGGAACAGCACACCACTAGTCGATAGCCTGGATAAAGTCTCTTTTGGATTTTGTACAGATTTTATAATTATTTCTATTGGAGTTCCTGACTAAGCAAAACTCCTTTGCTAGGCTATTTTTTTCAAAAGCCAGCTTTATTTCATGCGCATGGTTTGGAAAAGTTATTTACAGGCTGTGAAACTGTTTTCCCCATTTATTCGCTTTTCACTTCCTCTTCGTCTTACGTGACCTGCACTGTGTGCTCAGTCTAGACAGCTGTCAAGACGCTGGGAAACTGCGCTGAGTGCAGTTTGACGACCATCGATCAGTTTTTCCTTTTTTTTTCAAAGGAAAATCTAAAGCAGAACAACTTTGTAGTCTTTGGATACAATCATTTGAAACAGCACAGCAATATTTTATGTGCGGATTTAAAACCTGGAAGTTTTTTGCCGAACAAAAAGATCTGCATAAACTGTTTATTTCTAAAATGTTAATTGGTTTAAGCCACAGTTATTAGAAACTGCTGCAGTGTAAAACCAAGCGGAGGTGTACCACTATACCCTATATTAACAATCACCTTGAACGTAGCTCCAATCTAAAATTTTAAATACCTATCACATTGGTTCCTTCTTTCTGTTTCTCATTGTCTTCTCTCCCTCCTGGTTGTAGATTTCAGCACAAGCGTGATTTACAGTCATAGCAGAATATCTGCTACTTGGTCATGCTTCTCCTACTAGCCACATTTTCTCACTTCTCCTCTGTGCAGATGATTCCCAGGCTTCTCTGGGACAAACAATTGTTTTTATTGTTGCTTTTCGTCTTTTTCCTGTCTAATCACCAATTCACACCTTTTTAAATTGTTGAAAGATTGTTTAATCCTGTCATCTGTTGTAAAAAGACTGGTTCAGTGGTTATATTTGTGTGCTGACATTTAAAGCAAGCGTGGCCTTTGGATGACCTTCTCCTGCCAAATGAAGAACTTGAAAATGCTCTTTGGCTTGCTGATCCTTAGTGGATGCCAGTGCAAGCAAGAGTTGGCCTGCATTTTTTTATAACACTACCAGCAGTTAAAACATGCCTAATCCAGTCTCCAGTTTGAATTGGTTTTACCAACAAACTGATTTGATACAGTGACTCTGCCAGCGAGCCTTCCTGTTTTCCAAAGGAGCTACAGAATGTGAGGGAAGAAAACTAAGACTTAGGATGAAGGAATGTGAAGAGCAGACAGATGAAACTTAGCTGAGATAGGGAGCAGTGCCTAAAACAATGAATTCAGGTCAAAAATGGGCATAACGTGAGGATAGGTGGCAGAGGAACAAAGCTGCTTCTGCTGTCTTGAAATGCTTTTCAAAAAAAGAGGGGATCTCCAGAGATTTTGTTGCAGCCTGAGTTTCTGCTTTCACTCTGTAGTGACACCAATGGCCGCTGGCTGCTCTGCTTTGTGACCGCATACCATGGAGGCCACCATTGCTCCTCCATTGCTGTAGTGCCTCCATTTGGCCGCTAGGCCCCCATTGAAAAGCATTGGACTTTAGACACGTTAAAAACAACTTTAATGCCTGGTGCCCCATTGTTTTAAACTTTCTATGGCTACATATTCTTCCTGAGATAACGCTGGGCTCATAAAAAACCTGGGCACCAGGCTGGTTTTCGTAAGATAATTTTTTGAAATCTTGCATAATTAATGAGGGCGCCGAGCCAAGTTTAGCATCAGAGCTAACGACGCGGGAGCAGAATGGGCGTGATTACGACTGAACTACACGCCCATACATGCCCCGCGAGGGCAGAAACTACAGTGAAGATCCCGTCCCTATGCCCTTTTTAGGAACATGCTTCGTCAGAGCTGGGGAGGAGGAGTCTTTGAATGCGCCATGAATTCCCCCATGAACGTGTGTCATTCTGGTAAACGGGGAGGAGTGAGGAGGCACTGTCTATTCTTTTTTACAGTCTATGAGTGACACCTTCCTCCCTGTTTGAGTTGCTTTTGTAATGTGGTTCATTCTTTAAGTACAGGTTGTTAGGTTGGTATTTTTATGGGTTATTTAATAAAAAGGTGTTGATCCTATACCTGTGTAATGGAACTTTTCTTTTGACAGCCCTGACATTTGTAAATCATTGACAGCTGAGCTTTAGAGTTCAAGCAAACGTTGAGTGGGTAACACAGGCAAAAGTGATAATTACTCCTTTTCTTGCTTAAATTTTTCCTTTGTAGACAGAAAGTGAGAATCTAATCACACACAATGTAAGAGTTTTTTATGCGTTTTCCTAGTTATGTAGGGAGTCATAAGAGTAGTTCTGGGTAAGCATATTGTGGTTCAGCCTAATTCTTTTTATTTGGTTTCTTTAACTGAAAATTCAAAAGCCAGTAGTTTGGAAAACCGATTATCTGAATCACAACAGTCATTATTCGTCTTCTTGATTAAGCCAGAACAAGGAGCACTGTTTTTGTGAGAAAGGCATTTCGTATGTTGTTTTGTCTACTAGTCCGTCTGAATTTAAGAAGCTTTTATAATCAAAAAATGTCTCATGCAGGCGTTGACACAGCTTGTCACTGCGTACCAAATGAATCTTTTTAAAATGCTTGGAAATAAATATTCCCGGCCACCGCTTTGGACATGCTTTTCTCCTCAAAGTTTATTTTTATAAGTCTACAACAGTAAGCTCTTCCTTGAATATCAGTCGTAAACTGGGAGGAAAACAATTTTTTTAATTCTCTTCTGCTTTCTTGTGCATCGTGCCAGACATCTGGACGCTGTCTGTGTTATGACCTTTTTGTAAGCCAAGGCTCTTAATGAATCCAAAAAAATAAGGTGATTTGTGTCAGGTGGCTTCCTAAATAACTGCTAAGAATAATTATGTACTGTAAGTAACTTTTTAAATCTTTTCATTTGTAATGGAAAATAAGGTTTTCCAACCAGCCGTTTTTTTGTATTTATCAAGGATATATTTAATTTTAAAATGTTTTTTTACATTTAAATGTTCATCTAAAAAATATATATATATAAAGAAAAGTTTAATTTTTGCATCACTCATTTTAGAAAGTGAGTCATATTTTACTCGGAATATAATTTTTTATTGTTGCTATTCAGTTTTTTTTTTTACATGTCACAATTTGTGAGACTGAAGGATTGTGTGCCAGCTCTATAGGAGACAGTGTTCCATTGTGCTGTAAAATGCATTGTTCTTCACCAAACTGTTGTTGGATTGTTGGAAGAAGTTGCTGTTGGAGGGTGTTTTGGTACCATTCTTTATTCATGTTTTTGGGCAAAATTGTAAGTGAGCCCATTCCCTTGGATGAGACGCAATCCCACAAATGAATGGTCTCGGGATGCTTTACTGTTGGCATGACACAGGACTGATGGTAGTGCTCACCTTTTCTTCTCCGGACAAGCCTTTTTCCAGATGCCCCAAACAGTCGGAAAGAGGCTTCATGGGAGAATTTGACTTTGGTCCAGTCCTCAGCAGTCCATTCACCATACTTTCTGCATAAGATCAATCTGTCCCTTATGTTTGTTTTGAAGAGAAGTGTCTTATTTGCAGCCTTTCTTGACACCAGGACATCTTCCAAAAGTCTTCGCCTCACTGTGCGTGCAGATGCGCTCACACCTGCCTGCAAGTCCTGAGCAAGCCATGCACTGGTGGGACTCCGATCCCGCAGCTGAATCCGTTTTAGGAGACGATCCTGGCGCTTGCTGGACTTTCTTGGATGCCCTGAAGCCTTCTTAACAACCAACGGTGCTATAGTCGCTGTACTCAGTAGTGAATGCAGCATTTGGGCACTACATGCTTTATATTAAAAAGGCAGTTTATCTAATATAGTGCTTTGGAGATTTTGAACACAAGGAGCTGTAGAGAAACAACAAAACAGGTTGCTGTGTTTACATGCCTGTTTATAGAATTCTAAGAGCTGCACTTCTATTACAAAGTTTTACAGCTTAAACGAAATGTACTTTCTGTTGTCCATTGCTCCTTGAGGGGGGAATTTGTTCACAAGCTGAAGAAAAACAACTAGTTAACCAGATAAAACACTGCAATGGTAGGAAGACCCACCATGAGAAGTTGGCAACTTCTGCTGTTCCTGGTCGGGAATGGCTTTGCAACACACAAAAGTCAACGGAAGACTAAACGAAAAACGTCTCCCTCTGTCTGTGTGCTTTTGAAGAGCTATAAAATAGGCTTTAGCCCTGATACTACAAATTAACGTTACTGTTTCTTTTACAACCCACATATCACACTGATTCTAAGCTTCGATATGAGTCTTTTAGCAAAGTTGGTAATTAGCAGAAATTAGACAAAAAGATTTACAAAGCGGAGATTCTGTCTTTGTAGAGCTGAGCTTCTGGTCGATCCGGTCGTGTCTCCCCGCTGGCTGGTGCAGTTTTAGAAGCAGCCGCAGACAACGGTCCCATGAAGCTGTAAACACTGGAGCACACTAGCTGGTTAGAGTCAATGATCTTTGCTTTGATATAAACTCCGTCACATTGCTGGTATTTTAATCCTTTGGTCTGAAGTGAGCACCATAAATTTCAAGGGTTTTCCATAGCCAAAGCACAAGTTGACGGCAGTTCGGTTGAGTTTCATAAAATGCACTAAGCCAGACCGGAAGATGCTGCCTGTTTTTTCTGTTTTCTTTGGAAATGTGCTCCATCTCCTGAAAAGCTGGTGTTTGGACAGCAAACACAATAATTTACGATTTTTAAGAAAAATAATCGCATTCCAAAGCTAATGAACACACTGACTCTTAAAACAAACTCGCAGGATCAAACCGCAGGACCATGAAAATAACCTCAATAAACAAATGGTAAATTTTGTACAACATTTTATATGCCTAGAGGCAACTACTTAACCTGCAAACTGCACCATAAATGCATTTTACATTTGTAATTTTCTTATGCACCCAAAAAATAACTGTTAACCAGAGTTAGTGCTTTATATCTGTTGTTTTGACTCTATCTATTATATTTTTTTAGAGTTCGCTACCAGCAGTTAACGTTAGTCATCTAGAGAGACATGGTAAAAAAAGTATACAGTACAATATATAGTACAAGTATAATGCAAGGATTTATCAGATTTTTAAGATAAGCTTGGCTCAGGTTTTGGTTATCCTCATACTTTGATTAACCAAGGAACTTCCGATGGTGGTAGATGGTGTGACTGTGTGCTTACTGCACATGCATATTGGCCCCAGTTTGTTTCCTTTCAGGCAGACATGAAAGGACCATTAGCAAGCCTCATTAGGCTGAATGCCAAACTGAAGAAATGAAACGAGGTCCAAGGTTCAGGTCAGCAGTGCTCACTAATGGTGTGATTGATGTGGAGCTGAAGAAGGTGACCAGTGTATGTGCAAAACCTGTAAAAAGGACCTTAGCTGTTTTTGGAATAATATTTTGGAATGCATTCAACAACGAGCCTGTCTATTCTCCTTAAATAATAAAATTATTGACCTCTAGGATTAGATAAAAGTTACAATGGCTCACTCTGAAGCGAGCCATTGTAACTTCCGAGCCAGTCGTATTATTAGGATGTAAATACTAGTGACTTAAGATAAAATGTATCCGTTATTCTGATCAGACTTATCAGACAACACTAATTAAATACCACCTCTGCAGAAATGCTTTGCTGGTATCTGAATGAGTCAACAACACATCTGAATGAGCTGCCTTGTGATTTCTCATTACAAATTGAAGTCTGTCTCTGTGCATCAGACGCTTTTTACACCCCTGTAAATAACAGCAAACATCTTCAGTGTTGGCATTTTAATTTTCATAAGGGATAAGTGCTGCTTAAAAATATTCTTTACCAAAGGTTTGTAAATATTTATTAATATGTGCATCCCCTTTTTTGTCTTACTGCACTAGCAAAATGAGAAAAAGGTGTTAATCTAAGACAGGATTTTAACTTTTTAAAGGTGGCAGACTAAATGTAACATTTCTAGAGTTATTAAAGTAATTTCAACATTTAAAAGTCTTAGGAAAATTTAAGGTGATAAATCCCCCCCCCCCACCACCACCACCCAAAGAAAAAAGTATGAAAAAGAAAGTTAGAGGTGATTGTGTCGGTTTTTTGAATATCAATGTAAAAATAGTTTTATCCCTCTTACTTTGACAGATTAATAATGCTTAGATGTGACACATCTCTTTTCTCAGAGGAGCTTGGAATTATGTATTAATTCTACTTTGATTCATTTTTGATTAATCGTGATTTTTAAAATGAAATCTTTTGGGTAATGGGTTACTCTTGATAGCGAAATTTGCTACTGGCTAAAATAAAGGTCACACTACTTATGTGTTAAGTTTGTGAAACCACAGTGGTGTAAGACTGCCAGATTGCCCTAACAATCAATTTTATCTATCAGAAAGCAGATAAAAAAAAATTTAAAAAATTAAAAAAGCAGATTTATAAACACTAATCACATTTTAAATCACGTCAAGTAGATTCACAACACCACACAGATGGAACTCATGACAAGTTTGTGTGCAGTGTGTAGAGCTGGCAGCTTCTGCTGCCTTACTCCTCCAGGAAATCCAGCCAGAGTGGAGAGGAAATGAAATGTGTGTTGGTGTGTATGCGTATGCCTGAAAGAATGTGTCACAGAATTGATCTGAGCTGTCAATGCAAAACTCTTTCTAGCCTTTAACTAACTGTACCAATTGTTTTAGGATTTTACTTGTCACCCACTTTTCTGACATCCATCTATAAGTGGTGGCAATGAGGATTATCCATGTAGATCACTTCACTAACTACTCTAATGGATCAAATTCATTAAGTCAATTAAAGCCTGCGCTTCATTACAGACATGATGATTTTTAAGGTCTTGTTAGTGTCTGTGATGGTCCTTGAACTGGGATTATTACCATGTTGAGAGAGACTATTAAAATTAGTGCTGTCATTTTCCCAGAGGCTTTTAGAGCTCATCATAATAAAGAGGTTTTTGTAATGCCTTTTAAAAAAAAAAAATTAAAAAATGGATGGACAGGTTATACATTTAAACTGGTTGAGAATGAATATCAAATCTTAGTTTAAAAATGTGTATGAAGTTATCTTAGAAGAAGTTGCTACGGTTTCACTATTTTCCTTGTATCAAATCAAGCTATTTTTCATCAGATCATTGCACATATACTGATAATTTGCAAGCACTGGAAATGTAAAATTATTGATATTGGATAGAAATCATTTTTAATCTTTTCTTTTTGATTAGATCTTTATAAAAAATATATACATGCTCCAACCACAAATATATATAGTTTTCATGGTGGCTTGAAACAAACTCATTGTTTATGCGGTCTTATAGCGTAAAATTAAAAATTTCATTCATACTTAAATTTTCCCCGCGATGTGACTCATTTGAGGTTGTAGTCGGATTTTTTAGATCTTGGTCTATCCTATTCGATAAAGTACAACTCTCAAGAGGAAAATCAGAGACTTTGTGGCGCCTTTCTCTTAGATTAGAAAGCTGAGAACTTTGTGTATAAGGATGCCCGGTTGAAGAATCATCTCCATGGCAACACTGGATATGGACTATCATTATCAAAAACTCTCTGTCCCTGTCTTGAGTAAAAACATCACTAAATAAGACTAGTCATTCAAACTGATACTACAACATTAAGTAAACAAGGTCACAGTTGATTACAAAGTACAGAAAGTACATAACATTAAATTCTTTCCATCACAGAGGTGTTACGTTTTTAATCCTTACTGAATGACTGTTATTTGCAGTAATTTGGGTATTACGACAAATTCTTTTTATTACAGTTTGTCTCTTTTTATTACAGGTTTGGCACAGCACTTTGAGACATTCAATGTGAATTCCTGGCTGTGGTGATAAACTGAGTTGGTGAGTATTAAACTTAGTTATTATTAGGCTTTGTATAAACTGGTTTTGTTTTTCTTGGGGTTGATCTTATGGTGTGTTTTCAGGGTTTTTCCTGGGTCAAATAAGTTCAGTGCTGGTATCCACTGGAGGATTTGAAGGCAATATTTTTTTTTTTTTTTTTTTTTCTGGCCCATATGAATATATGTATATACTGTTGGGTATTTATCAATTGAAATTGATAGATTTAAGTTATGGTCTATCTGGTTATGTCAATAATATTAATTAATTATTGTAAATTAGTAGTTTAATCATTCTTTAAAACATTTAATCGGGGCACCACCAGCCTCTGGGCTCTTATCTCTATTCAAAGAAGATTATCAACCAATAATCTCACTTATAATTATTAATTACTAGTTATTAACAGAAAGACCTTATCTGAAGGAAATTAATTTCTGCAATAATTTACACATATACTCAGACTAAAAGAAACCAGAGAATTGATTCAGTTTAACTAATTTATTCTAAAAATAACTAAAACAACTACAATAAAAAACCTTATACCAGAACGGTTCTGTCAAGACTAACTGTATACCTGAGCAATATGGCGACCAGCGATGACGTCAATTAGGCGCGTCACTTGTGCTTCGTAGGTACGATCGTCTGATCACGCACGCATGCGTAGATGCAAGATACGTCTACAGGCAGGCAAACACCGAAAGTAGGGGGATGTTTTATGGCTGATCTTTTAAGATCTGCAAGAAGCCTGGCGTTTTCTTCGGACAAAGAGACCAGGTGGCGTTTATCTACCTGACTAGCCTTCGGCTACAAAGAAACTTGAATAGTTGAGTAAAAAAAGGAAGAAACGACTCTCGGTGTCTACCTGCCACTCAGGAGGAACGCCGTGACGCTGTTAAAACCCACAGTCGAGTCACAGTAACATGCAATCAACCCAAACACTGCTTATCTAATAAACAATAACTATCCAACACAATTGTACAAAGCTCACAGTTTACCCGTAAATAGAAACACAAACACGGCAGAGAAACTCCAACATGGAGCGCTCAAGTGACACAAATGCACTTGAAGTCAAGAATCATGCATGCATAAAATTACAAGGGAACTTTCTAATTCATTCCACCCAGGTTGGAAAAATAAAAATAAATGAGACCAGTCTTACTTTAAAGGGGAAGCTTCCAGGTGTAGAAGAAAAAGATACTTCTGATTGCGACGGGAAATCGCGAAGGGGAAAGGGAGCGCAAAAAAGGGGCTGAAAAAAATAAAAAGGGAGAGGGAGGTTCAGCGGACTGTGCAAATAGTTTGGGGGCCAGCCAAACTATTGAAGGGGCTTGGTTGCAGAAAGGGGAAAAATACAAAAACACGTATTAGGAAAAGAGATCTCTCCTTTGAAGTTCTGAAAGAACTTGCCCACTTCTAGAAGCTAACTGGAAGAGATAGAACAATGGTTTGCAGCACCTTTATGCTGGGTGTGGGCGCTTCGCCCCCCCTTTCCCCGTATCTGTCTCCAATCAGGCTGCGGGCAGCGGTTTTGAGGGATTGGCATTCCAGCCAACCAGCGCCACAGGTCCTCCGGCGCTCAGCTATTTCAAACAGGAGACAAGCGAATAGTTTTCCAATTGGTTAGAATGGAATGACCGAGAGGGAGGGGGCGTATCGCCGAGTTATGGAATGCTAGTTCATGTTTGTAGAGCTCTTTCGATATCATATTGATGGTTCAGACCCAACAATACCATGAATTCAAAATCATAATTACTCAACAAAGGACACATCTTTCAGTAACCAAATGGATTTGGCTCATTAAATTGTCTGATCCACTGGTGATTCTACTTTTCCTCATCTGTCAAGAGAACCTCGTCAAAATCATCATCCTCACTTGCAGCGGGGCAGAGAACGTTACTGCTTTTACTCGCTTATAAGCGGTCTGTTTTCTCTCTTGTTTTCGATCGCATCTGCTATTATTTCCACTGATTTGTACATCCCTCCCACCTCGGTCACAATTAGCGTTGTGAGAACCACGTTGCTACCCGAACACATAGCTTTCTCTCACCGGGAGAATGTAATGCAGAGCTGGAATGTGCTGCTTGTGGAGCGTCATGGCGAAACAGGACTGGCTGTTGCCGTCTTTTAGTTTCACTTTCTCCAGGGACAACTGAACAGATCAGAGGTAAATATTTCTCTTCAGAATCTGAATAAGCCAATACTTCACGGCAGGGAACTCACACGTCTCGGCCTCATACGTTTTATATTTCTAAAACTCGCTTTCTCTATACTGTGACCGCAGCAGCTGTACATCGCGTACCCCCCTCGTGGCGCTGACTTAAAGGCCGATTTACTCCAAAGGTTTCCATGGTAACACACCCAAAAAGGTGTCCAAGATTAAAGGTACACATGTCCGCCATCTCCTGGTTTAAAGTAGTAATTAAATTAGTGGCCCTATCTCCAGCTGTGGCTCGTTAAAGTCAGCAATGTTGCTTGTCGCAATATTGCGACTTTGGCACCTAGAGGGTTAACCCCGGTTCTCTGAGTAGCATGAATAAGTGTCTCACTATGGGGAACACCCAGGCGTGACCCCATCAGATGCTCCTTTTACACTCTGCCAGCATGGGTTGGCTGGAGACGAGTCTGTCAGTGCTGAGGGGTCAAGGCCCCTCCTCCTGGCAGCATATATAGGGCCGGACCTGCACTGATTGCTTATTCAAAAACGTCCACCTCTTCGTCCTACAATAAAGCAAGAAGGGTGGATTGATGAGAGACTCACTCATGCTACTCAGAGAACCTGGGTTACACAGGCAATCTAAAGTTCTATTTCATAGCATTTGTTTTGTGTCTCACCATGGGATAATGCTGACTCCTGGATTGCGATGCAGCCCTACGTCCAGCCATCATAGATCCTGTTACTCCTGGCTGATTGATGTGACAGCTTCCACACTCGGCACCGAATGAGCTAGAGGTGGAACTGTAACCTCACGACTGTATAACCTAGCAAATGTTTAGGGAGAGAGGCCTCTCGTAGAGTGGGCAGGTAAACGCTCTCGGGGCTGCAGGCCCCTAGAAGTATTCGCCAGAGCAATTGCGCCCACAATCCAGTGAGAAAGTATTTGCTTTAAAACAGATTTCCCCAAATTGTGAGTGCTGTACGGACCCACAACACAGTTGAGCGTTTTTTCCCCTCACCGTGGAACCCTCCCCTACCCAGATGTGTATTTCTCTATATTTCATAAACGGGAGCGCCGCTCGGTGGCTGCATGCCCAACAGTGACCTGGATCTGTTTGTTGTTGTTGTTGTTTGTAATGATCTTGGACAGGTTGTACTGGATCTGTAAATCCCTTGTATGTGTCATACTTGGCCATTAAAGCTGATTCTGATTCTGATTATTTGAGGACCAGAAGTAGATGAAAGGACAAAAAGTTGATCACTTTTCCTTAAATCCCTGGTCCTGTCCATATAAATCTGTGGTGCCCGAACTGGGCACGCAGGCGCTGCTGTTCTTCTGACGCAATAGGTGGGCAAGCACACAACACCAAAGCTATTGGAGTGCAGGCTCCCAGCACCTAGGGTGTAAACAATAGACCGTTAAAAAAGAATAGACGACGCCTCCCCACTCCTCCCCGTTTACCAGAATGACAGACGTTCATGGGGGAATTCATGGAGGATTCACAGACTCCTCCTCCCCAGCTCTGACGAAGCATGTTCCTAAAAACGGCATTGGGGCGGGATCTTCACTGTAGACTCTGCCCTCGCGGGGCGTGTATGGGCGTGTAGTTCGGTCGTAATCATGCCCATTCTGCTCCCGCGTCTTTTGCTTTGATGCTAAGCTTGGCTAACTAAGCTAAAGGCTAATAACCCCATCCCTGACTGCTGCCGTATCTGCGCTCCGACGGTTTTCCAATTTCTCAAACCTCAAAAGGTAAGAACTAGTAACTTGAAATAACTATTAAAATGTAGTATTACTATAATTAAATTCAAACGAAACAGCCTGTCAATCAAAGTCTGGCCCCTCATTAATTATGCAAGATTTCAAAAAATTATCTTACGAAAACCAGCCTGGTTTCAATTTTTTTGAATAGCCCAGTGTTATCTCAGGGGGAATATGTAGCCATAGAAAGTAAAAAAAATTGAAACCAGGCATTGAAGTTGTTTTTAACGTGTCTAAAGTCCCGTGCTTTTCAATGGTGGCCTAGCGGCCAAATGGAGGTACTACAGCAATGGAGGAGTAATGGCGGCCTCCATGGTATGCGGTCACAAAGCAGAGCAGCCAGCGGCCATTGGTGTAAACGCAGGATTAGGACGCAGAGTCGCTCTATCTCTACCTGCAGAGAGCTGAACAAATGAAGGATGCACAGAGAGGGTGTGTAGCTTACTGACACGCTTGTCTGAGACTATTGCTAGAAGTTTTCCAAGTTCCTGCGCAGCGGGAGAGGTGGCGGCTCGCCGTGGAGAAGTTGCATTATCTCTGAGGACCACTGAGAGGCCCGGACTCTGGCCAGAGTACCACTGCTGCTGCCGAAGCCATCAGCGGGTCGCCCCCAGGCAGGTTAACCAGACGGGCCAGACTCCGACGGAGCACCTTGAAGGATAACCAGCTACAATAGCAGCACTCCTCAGTAGACTCAAGGGCCGCTTGGTCGTGTCTGAGACCGATGTACACTACCGTTCAAAAGTTTGGGGTCACATTGAAATGTCCTTATTTTTTGAAGGAAAAGAACTGTACTTTTCAATGAAGATAACTTTAAACTAGTCTTAACTTTAAAGAAACACACGCTATACATTGCTAATGTGGTAAATGACTATTCTAGCTGCAAATGTCTGGTTTTTGGTGCAATATCTACATAGGTGTATAGAGGCCCATTTCCAGCAACTATCACTCCAGTGTTCTAATGCCGTGTTGCACAACTGAGCAAGAAGATAAGTACATTAGAGTCTCTAGTTTGAGAAACAGACGCCTCACAGGTCCCCAACTGGCATCTTCATTAAATAGTACCCGCAAAACACCAGTGTCAACATCTACAGTGAAGAGGCGGCTGCGGGATTCTGGGCTTCAGGGCAGAGTGGCAAAGAAAAAGCCATATCTGAGACTGGCCAATAAAAGAAAAAGATTAAGATGGGCAAAAGAACACAGACATTGGACAGAGGAAGACTGGAAAAAAGTGCTGTGGACGGATGAATCCAAGTTTGAGGTGTTTGGATCACAAAGAAGAACGTTTGTGAGACGCAGAACAACTGAAAAGATGCTGGAAGAATGCCTGACGCCATCTGTTAAGCATGGTGGAGGTAATGTGATGGTCTGGGGTTGCTTTGGTGCTGGTAAGGTGGGAGATTTGTACAGGGTAAAAGGGATTCTGAATAAGGAAGGCTATCACTCCATTTTGCAACGCCATGCCATACCCAGTGGACAGCGCTTGATTGGAGCCAATTTCATCCTACAACAGGACAATGACCCAAAACACACCTCGAAATTGTGCAAGAACTATTTAGAGAAGAAGCAGGCAGCTGGTATTCTATCGGTAATGGAGTGGCCAGCGCAGTCACCAGATTTGAACCCCGTTGAGCTGTTGTGGGAGCAGCTTGACCGTATGGTACGCAAGAAGTGCCCATCCAACCAATCCAAATTGTGGGAGCTGCTTCTAGAAGCGTGGGGTGCAATTTCTCCAGATTACCTCAACAAATTAACAGCTAGAATGCCAAAGGTCTGCAATGCTGTAATTGCTGCAAATGGAGGATTCTTTGATGAAAGCAAAGTTTGATGTAAAAACAATCTTATTTCAAATAAAAATCATTATTTCTAACCTTGTCAATGTCTTGACTCTATTTTTTATTCATTTCACAACGTATGGTGGTGAATAAGTGTGACTTTTCATGGAAAACACAAAATTGTTTGGGTGACCCCAAACTTTTGAACGGTAGTGTACGTCTCACACAGTTGGTGAGTGTCCCAGGTCGATATTTTATTTCCACAGCAGCAGGTTCGTGGCTGTGGTTTATCCTGCGCTTTATTTGTAACCCTTGCGGATTACATTATTGGTGGGTTTCTGTGGCTAGGTGGGGCAAGCGTTGCGGCTTGGGGTTAGCTAGCACAGCGGGAGTATTACTACTTGGTGGAAGTGGGGTGTATTAGCACAGGTGACTGGTATTGCTACCGTGGAGTTTTACAACTCAAACAAAGTTTGTTGCTAAACTTCTTCCGCTTTGCAGGGTAAGAAGGAGCAGGTTTCTCTGGAATTAAACTCAGAACCAAGTGCCCGGCAACAGAGTTTGCGCTCATGTCTATGGACAGTTAAGCTAGGCGGCAAGTAACAGCCTACTGGAGAAATGGAGGGAACTTCTGCTCTTAACGAGAAGAGGTTTCGGACTAACTCATCAGTGCAGGGCCGGCTCTATATATGCTGCTAGGAGGAGGGACCTGGCCCCCTCTCCACTGACAGACTGGTCTCCAGCCAATGCTGGCTGGCAGAGTGTAATAGGAGCTTCTGATGAGTTCAAGCCTGGGCGTTCCCCATAGTGAGACACGAAACAAATGCTGTTAATGAGAACTTTACATTGCCTGACTTTTAAATGTCTTGTTATTTAATTTTCCATAACGAGTACCTGAAACTGAGTTACTTTATTAAGGCTTTGTAGATGATAGTGAAGTTATTGCTGTGTTGCTCCATAGGAGGCTAAAAATAATAATACAAAAGCCTAATAGTAATAACTAAATACCAACGGGAGTATATAATGTGAAGAAAGAACAGTGAAACTAGTGAGTAGGCAGCCCTTATCCATGAGTTTGAAACAGCATGTTTTGTTCCAGTAAATTATTTAGTTACCTCTCCCTCCGTTTTTCTCTCGCTTCTTTTTCTTTCTCTCTCACCTCCTCCTCCAGCCAGCAATGCTGTTCACCTCCCACACAGACTGACACACACACAGATACAAAAACTGCTATCTTCACACATGTATACGTGGGGCGGGGGGGATGGTTAAGGCAGGAGAAAAAATTGAAAAATTCGAAGAAGGGCTAAAGGAAAGCACTAGGGAGAAGAAGATGATGATAATGGAAATGGGAGAACGACTTATAATTAGACGAGGATGAAAGTGAACGACAATGGAAACCAATTAGCTGTTAAAGAGAGGTGGATAGAATATTAACTTTTAGTTTAAAAAAACATTGAAGTCATTTAAGGTTTGAAGAGCAATTGTATGAACTATTTATTCATTTAGATATCCTACAAATCTTTTAGTTTATTTGTCAACCAAAAATTATGAACATTTTGTTTGTTTAGCTTTTTGTTAATACAATTGATAATAATGCAATTTGATACAATCTGGCATAATGAGAAAATTATTGGTCATTATTTCGTTTTTAAATAATCAGAAATGTGTTGACAGGAAGGGCATGGAGGTATAAGGAACTGTTTTGCACAAGGGAGAATTTAACAGTAAAACATTAACATGCTTTTATTCATATATACAATATAACATGGTTTTTTAGGGTCTTTGGTATTTGCTTTTAAAGCGACACGTGGGCATTTGGTATGTATATATCCTATACTCAGCACCATGAAAAACTATTTTCAAAAGGGAATTTTACTGCCCTGTCAGCAGACACAAATATATAACAGCACACTTATTAGAGACAAGAAAAGACCTGAATCAGCATCACATCTGGGTACTAAATAGTCCAGAGGAGAGCGAGCATATGAAGAGCCTCTGTAGGTAAACACAGAGTTGAACATGTGCTAATCAGTAGCCAGTCTCTGTGTCCACATCTGTTCATGCAGTGAATGTGTACGGCCTAATAAGCAAAGTATTCTGGTCGGGATAATGAACCCTTGGGGCAGAAATGTTCTCATGTGGTCCAGATTGGTACTTGAAGATCCAATTGTATGTGGTGGTATCACACAAAAAACTGTTTTCACATATAAGGTATGGGGAATATTGTTTAAAACACTACAGGCTCCACAACTCATTAAATCTTACCCTAATAGAAACCTATTCCCTTTGAACAATGCAATAACTGAGCAGGTTTGTTATATTTTCCTGGAAAACATCCCAAGGCAAAGACACAATCAAAAATGGTTTTGATTAGGACTGGGCGATATGGCCTCATATCAGTATCACGACATATTGACCATTTCACCTCGATAATAATAAATTGACAATAACTACCCCGCCAGTGTCCCCCCCCCCCCCCCCCCCCCATCTAGCTGCAGCTGTGGATTCTTCTGTTGCTCCTTGACCCCCCCGAACCCACCATTATTTCTTATTTGCATTATGTGTAAGGAATTGTAATGGATGCTATAGGAGATGGGAATACGTTTCTAAATGATGGTAGTGGAGAGTTTCTACTTTTTAAATTTTTACATTTAATTAAAAATTTTAATAAATAACTGTATGGTTGAGGTAGAGCTGTTATAAGGTTTTAACTTTTGAGTATGTTTTTTGTAACACTAATTTTTGCATAGGAATCAGCCTTACAATACAGGCAGTGAACCTGTGTAACATCTCCAATAAATTGTTTATATTTCCACTCCTTTCTGTATTTCTGAGAGTCCAGTTTACACTGAGACGTGATGACTGTTTCACAAAGTGGCACATACATAGTGGACGAGGTGAGTAAGTGATTGAGGCTGTGAGTGAAATAGGTGACGTATTAAAAGTGCAGTCATTTATTTTAGGAAGATTTTGTTTTTTACATTGGGGCACAACAGTTTTAGTCAGCCATCAATTGAGATGCCTGTAATTTTCATCATAGGTAGACCTTAATTATTATATTTAAAAAAAATTAGAAAAAAATACAGAAAATCACGTTTTGATTTTTAAAGAATTTATTTGCAAATTACGGTGGAAAATAAGTATTTGATCAATAATAAAGTTAATCTCAATAGTGGTATTTTGGTCCATTCCTTCATGCAGTTCTCATCTCGAGCAGTGATGTTTTGGGGCTGTTGCTGGGGAATACGGACTTTCAGCTCCCATCCACAGATTTTCTATGGGTTGAGATGTATAGACTGGTTAGGCCTCTCCAGGACCTTTAAATATTATCACAATGCCACTCTTTCGTTCCTCGGGTGCCGTGTTTGGGATCATTGTCTTACTGAAAGACCCAGTCGCATTTCAATGCCTTTGCTGATGGAAGAAGAGTTTTGTCTAAATTTTTAAGATGCATGGCCCCATTCATTCTTTCCTTTACATAGATCAGTCATCCTGGTCCCTCTGCAGAAAAAGCACCAAAGCAGGAAAGTTTCCACCCCCATGCTTTACAGTAGGTATGGTGTTCTTTGGATGTAACTCTGCATTCTTTCTCCACCAAACACTACAAGTAGAGTTTTTACCAAAAAGTTATATTTTTGTTTTATCTGACCATATGACATTCTCCCAATCCTCTTCTGGATCCTTCAAATGCTCTTTTATCTGATCTATACAGGTGCAATAAAATGTGTCCTGAGCTGAGTAAAGGATACCAAAAATACAGTATACACTGCACCTACACCTGCATCTACTCATTATGCTGTCTGCTGATGAAAATACAAAGAACATTGTCGCGCTGAAGTAATTCTGGTGGTGATATTATTGTGGTGTGATGGATTGTACTAGTTTTTTGCATCCAGCGATGTTCAAATAGTGATGTATCTCACGTAGTAAGATCAGTCTTACTACGTGCTCAAGCAGGTGGCACAAATATTAAACCATACCCATTCATTTGTGATTTCTAACATCAACAAGGTATTTTCATTCGCGCATGGTACACCTATGGATCACTGGATGTTTTCTCATTTTTTGGAGCAGTCTTTGTAAAGATGGGAGATTAAGTTTGTGTTTGACAATCCCAGTTGATCAGCAGTTTCTGTTAACTATCCACCTGTCAAACACTAACATCATACCACATCAAATACTGTTAAATCCCTTCTCATCCCCATTATCTTGAACTTCAGTGTCTTGCGCATGTCTAGACACATAAATATTTCAAGTCAACCTAATAAATTTGCCAGGGACCATGTATCTTAAGCAATGAGTAGGGCTGCAGCTACCGATTCTTTTTGTAATCGATTAATCTAGCCCTTTATCGATTCGATTAAACTGTTTCTTTTTTACGTTATTAAATAACCAAAACAAATCATGCATAACAAAAATTTTGTGGCTGTAAAATGATCAAGCATTTTCCTTTCATCTCTCAAAAAATCCACAGAACTCAAACATTTGGCTCCAAAACTAAGCCCATTTACAGTATTTATTTAATTCAGAAAATAACAGCTAACAGAAATAAAACAGTCCATCCACTTTTTTGTGAAAAAGCTTTTGTGAAAAGTTGTAATGTTTCTGGTGATTTTCTTCTTTGTCAATCACTTAAATTCTTTGAAAAACAAGCAGATTTTGAGACTACATTGTCACATAAACTGTAGCAAAACAAAATGACTTGAAATCTCCTTTGGACAGTTGAAACTCTAAAATGTGACCAGCTCAGATTGGGTCCCCACTACAAGAACATCTTTTTATTTTGATGTTACAGTCCCAGACTCACCCTGGGCCCTTTTAGCCCCTCTTTATTCACCTCCTGGATAATACTGCTCAGCAGCACTGAACATTTAGGAATAGTTACTTAATAATAATTCTGAACAGTCATAGGAGTCTCTGTGTCAGGAGAGAGGGAGAAAGTATTTTTTTTCTTACTTTGGTCACAGTAGGGTTGTCCCAATGAACGACGTCATCGTCCATCGTGATGGTTGACCAACATCACGATGGAAAGCCACCATCGTGATGCCACGCCCCCACCCTGTCAGACACGCACTAATCCTTTAGTCTCTTCTATAGTTTAACTAAAACCTTTGTATGGACCGCTCTGTAAACATTGAGAATATAACTAACTAATGAGTGTAGCACAGTAGAAAATATTCGTAAATATTTTTTTATTTTCCGTGGTTCGAGTGTGTGGATTTGGTGTGTTTTGTTTGCATTTGTTTCCATATGTGAAGCTCAAAAAAAAAAGAAGAAAGAATTGATCTGGAAGATTCAGGACAAGGAGCGCAGCAACCAGCTGCTTTGTTACAGCTGCGCAAAACTTGTTAAGCTGAACATAAAAAGAGCCGAGGCAGGACGGCAAAGACTGAACCCAATGGTCGAACACATCGAGCGATTACCGCGCACTAGAGCTGAAGATCTTTAACCGAACCCGTCAGCCTCTTTAGCGCGATAATTTATATTAAATCGCTGCATTATTCCCAATCTACCCGTCAAGATGTTACCGGCACACAGCATGTCATAATGGTAAAGACCCACTCTTCTCAGATAAACTCACAGAAAATGCTGAAGAATAAATGCACTATTCTAGCGGAAAATGTGGGGTTTAATCGGTTCGCGCTATAATAAGCTGCCAAACCAAATATACTCTTGAACTCTCTCTGGTTCAGGTCGGTTCGGGGCCAACTTTTAAGGCCCGATTACAGCTCTAACCAAGTCTTCGGCGGCAGACAGTCAGAGCGAGGCAGATAATTACCGTTTCACCTGTTTTGAGAAACAAGCAATTTTCGGTGCATCCCTAATTTTGGGAGGAACCCGGCTATGTGTGGACAAGGCTGTCTTGCGATTGAACTTGAATAAGTTTACTACTTAAAAACATCAAAGCTAAACATCATGTCTAGTCAAACAGCGTCATGACATCGCTACAAATACAGTGTTAAAATTAGCTTTAGGTTATGTTACCTTGTTTCAGCTACGCTTGGTGAAACAGCATGTGGATGTTTTCTGATGCTGGATCATTGAGCTCATACTGCTGTGGTACGCCACGTTTAATTTGCAGTATTTACACTGTACGTTGTTTTCTTCTTTTTTTAGAATGCAATGATCCCAAACTTTGAACATTCTCTGCCGTTTATGGGCATCTTTATTCTCTACTACCGCGCCAACTAAATTCAAAATGTATCAGGCGCTACTGTTGTGCTTCGCACAGGCGCGTCCAAAACAACCTTTCGAGTGGAACAATCAGATCCTTCAGCATACAGTGTGTTTCATAGAAATTAAACAAGGCTTCGAGGTAGAGTTTTTGGCTCGAGCAATTTTTTGAATTGAGTATCTCAACGAATTGCTGCAGTCCTATGTATGTGCTCTCTGGAGGTATAACTATCACTACTTTCTTCTTAAGTGGCCGTTGGCTTATACCTCTGTGACATTACTCTTCAACATCATCCTTTGCTGCCTCATGTTTACTTTCTTTTTTTTTCTTAATCATGTAAGTTAATTTAAGGTAATAGTGTAAAGCACCTTGAATTGCTTTGTGTTGAAAGTGTCCTATACAAATAAAATTGTGTTATCTTGCCTGTTACTTTACTCTAGACATGTAAATATGTTGGCCCTAAGCCCAGATAATTAAAATATGTATAAAAACAGGCTGAAATATGTCCTTTAATGTTGCTTTGCAGCTTGAAAATATTGTGATCAAGGTTTTGGTGAGAGAAGTCCAGCTAATTAACAAATTGATCCCTCTTCGGATTCCATTTATGACATTAATAAGGTACTGTTGGGAATCTGTTTGCATGCAGAGCAACTGATTAGAGTCTGTATATTTCATTTCACATAGTTCTACTGTTTGATAAATGGTTAGAGGGTTTATGAAAGAGTAGAATATGGCTGACTTGATGGAGTGACTACTTACTTTTGCGCATCTATCTCTTTCCCACTTTTGGTTGCAGCATCTCATATCCTCCCACATGCTCTCACATTGAGTGAGGAATCAATCCTTCTCACTTCCATTATCTCTCTCCCTCCCTCTGGATCTCTGTCACTCGCTCTGCTACTTAATTCTGGCCATTTTGTACCAATCGAATAGCTGCGTTGTGGGCACAATTGAGTCCCACGGCAATCATAGCATGTCCTCATTAGACCCGGTCTAGTGGTTTGCTTTATACAGCTTCATCCCTTTCTCTCTGTAATTGGGCAAAACCCTTTTCCTACCTGTCAGCAGCAGTCCCAGTGCAAATGATGCAATTTATCCGACTGTGTATTGGAGCTGACAGTGGCCTCAGTGTAACCTTGGGTCATTGCTGTCCGGCAGTTTTCCAGCAAATTAGTATATCACTGTGAATCAGATCTTACTCAGGACTGTCTCTACCTTTGCCAGCTCATGGTTAATGACTGTGGTCACCAGAGAGGATGTTTTTCTGTTTACCTTATTTTTCAAGCCTTTTGACAATACCTGCTGATTGTATGTTTAATAATGCTATTTTTCTCAGAGAAAAAAAGACAATAGTAGATATGCAGAAATGCTTATTTGGCATAATGGATCAGGTGATCTTTAAAATAACCCTCCCATAATGTTTTGAACTCTGTTTAATTTGGTGCAATACACACAGGCTTATTACATAAATAATAAGCTTCCAAGTAGACAATGTTCATTTTTGTCTTCGTTTCAAACAGTATATAGGTTTTCTTTTTAAAGACAAGGTATTTTTTTCCCGAAAGGATGGAACGTACCTAACGGTTTCGAATGCTCACTGCAGTCTTCCTCAGAGCGCCATCTCACGTGTTGCTGTCGTGTCATTTATCAGCTCGACTGGTCTGGAGGTGTGTCGCTCCACACCACCAGAACAGCCTGGCTTCCTCACTCCGTCGCTGAAGGATGGAATCCCAGGTGTGAGCCTGGGTGTATGCCCCCTCATCCCTGTTGATGGTGTCGCTCTCCCGCTTCCGGATCTCGATGGACTCCCTGATCCATCTCTTGAATTTATTGTTTTCGGATATAATGATCCTGCCCCTATCCCAGTCCAGGAGTGGGGAAGCCCGGCTGGTCTGGGGGTGTGGAGCGACACACCTCCAGACCAGCCCAGCTGATAAATGACACGACAGCAACACGTCAGATGACGCTCTGAGGAAAATAAGCTTCCATCTTGGGAGTACCTCTATGAAACGGGCAAAAAGAGCTGCCTCTTGTTTCCAACCAATTTTCCCACCTGTAGGACCAGATGTATTCTGCTCTTCAGTCTTTCCTGTGCATAGGTAAATAACATCTTTATTGCAAAGTCCACAGTTTGAAGATGTTCACTGTTATAAACCTAACAAAAGGCAGAACTGTGTATAAAAAACAAATCTTGCGTAATAAAAAAAAATACTACTTAAACTTGAAAGAAACAAATATTGAATCAATGCACACGCTTATCTTGGAGTTAAGGGCAAACCGAAGAGTAGTGCTAAAACACCTTAACACTTCAGCTGATTATTTTATCGGTGCTTTGAAAAATTCACACTCACCCAGACTTAAGTCTGCCGGGCTCACTGGTGCCCTTTCTGACTTGTGACTTCCTCAGGGGAAGCAGGAAGTAACTTAGATTTGTTTCTTGTTGGAGTATGAGACAACTTCCTTGTTATAAGTACATGCAGCACCACTATACTTTACATTTGTTTGACTAAATGCCTTCCTTCTGTTAGCTATTTTGTTTTTTTCCCCATGACATTATTAATTACTGGACGCAAGCACTCCATCAGTTTTTTTTATACTTGCCCTCTTAATTTTTATTTTTTAGAAACGGTGACATACTTTTAGACATTTTTCCATTGATATGCATGGGACTATTTTAATAAAATCCAAGTGTGTAGTACTCTGATTCCTAGAGCTTTTTGACGCCACAACAGAAGTAGAGTATAATTTATTTGATTAGAAAACAGTATTCCAAGTGTTGAATGTCTCACAAAGCTCAATAGTCAATGTTTCAACGTCTCAAGAGTTCAATCTATCATTTTAGAATAAACTCTGTATAGGCACAACTGTAAAATCCAGCACACACAGCACTAAAATGGACTTGAGCCTATTATCAAGTCTGTATTCACATTTTCAAGGATTATTCTGTGGAACATAACTCAAGTTATTTGTGGCAAACCTACTCCTTCATGGATTGTTTTTAGTTTTTAGAGTGTATCTAAAATATTTGAAAGTACCTAAACACAACTCTATTTGACACGTTGTTGTCTGGCATTTGCAAAACAGCCAAACTAAGATGTTAGCTTCTACGATACTACTTAAAAGGTTTCCTTTTGTGTGCATTCATGTATATAAAGGTATGTTCAGTGTTTGAACTGTTAAAATTGGGAGTTATGAGTTTTTAGAATGGATCTCATGTATTTTTGCATTTTTAGCTATTCACCGTCCTAAACCTCCATGAATACAAGGGGTCCGCTGTACACCTAAACTGAATTAGTCAACTAATCATGCAAAATAATTAGTGATTTGTCGATTATCAAAATAATCGCTTGTGGAAGCCCTACAGCCAACGCTATGATAAAATTAAAATAGGTTGAAGCGCATCCATATCGAAATGGCCCAGTCGCACTTTAGATCTAAATCAAATGTAAAATTGAACTTAAAATGACCGCTGTTTTGTTGGAATGAACCATCTCTAAATTATTAAAGCTGGGATTGATGTACTCCAAAGGCATCTCTCCACTAGTACCTTTTGCCGAGCCGTACTGTACCGGGACTATCAGTAATGCGACTCGACACGGCTCAACTCGTCAAGTGTAGCTTCACAGCTGCAACAAAACAGAGCGTCTAAAGTGAGCGGGTCAGTCATATGGTGGGGGGCCCCAGAGTACGTAGCGGGAAGTAAACAAAGGCTCTAAGAGGAAGAACAATGGCGACCTCACTAGCGATCCTGAGCTTTTTGCTCAGTTTGAGGATTTCTGTAGACGCACGTCGAAGAGAAAGCCTCTCTCATAGAAGAATAAAGACCCCGGAAAAGCTGCAAACTGCAAGGAAAAACATGGTGGAGTAGTGCAAACGAGTGTGAGAAGCTCTGCAGGAGAATGACGTGACAGGACCCCGGCAGCTTGTGTGGGTAAGCCGATGCAAATACTACCCCGATGTGGTGGGCTATAAATACGCGCTTGGTATTTATTTATTCACTAAAGCCCAGCGTAAAAACCTATGTTAACAAGTTGGCTTTATTAATAAGTATTCTGTGTGTGCGTGTTTCAGATGACTGCTCTGTGAAGTTATCGCAGCTGACCATCGGTTTGGTCGTTTAACTGGGTCATGCAGTGATTAGACGTTCTTCTGGGTTTCATCGAAGCTCAGTGGCTGCAGAACTTCAGGATGTCGGAACAAATTCATCTACATGTGTAGCAAACTACGTCCAGCGGTGGAGCGATGCAGCTTTTCGCCTCTGTGTCCCCTTAAAGAAAGGAGTTGCCATATACATGCTACGAATTCTATGAATTGCAAACCACAACTGTTTTTTTTTGTAATAAAGCTGTGTGCTTCGAAAATATTTTCAGTTTTTTTAAATCAGCACAACTACAATGTGTTTTACAGATATCCCATCTTTGAGTAGGCTTAGGCCTTTCAGCAGCTTCCTATGTATGCAGTTTTCTCATTTAGCAGCGCAAGACTTTTTTACTTTGCTATTCGATTTTTAAAATGTTGCTGAACCCTAATGCCAGATATAATATTTTAAAATGATTCCACCAACCAGCGTGTAATGAAACTGCAAATGATAATACAAGCGTATAGCTTGGAAATTTTTCAGTTCAGAAACAAATTCCAGTTGCACATGTCTGTGGGTCTTGGTTTAGTCTGCAGCATCCCAGGAAGGTTTGATTGAAGGCAGATTGAAGGCATCGCTTCATCTCCACCCTCCGTAAGCCGGTTTCCTGCTTCTGCTCCATCCGAAGAAGGTGTTCATCCCGCTGCAATGGATCGCAGATATTTTTTTAAAGTACTATGCTTACAGTGGATTTAAAACATACACTAATAATTAAAGTTAAGGAATAGAAACAAATATCTCACAGTGCTTCAGAAAACGTAAGTAGGTCATTCATGTTAACAAAAACAAAACACGGCATCAGAACTTATTTGGATAACTGATAATAAAAATAACTGTCATACCGAAGATAATATGCAGCTGAATAGGTTAATATTGTGAATAAAATATACAAGCGGCATGAAATATGGTTTTTACCAAGTACGAGACAGCGAGTTCAGGACTTTGGCGTTCTCGGTTTCTCTGCTTCGGCCTGCAGGTGAGAGCCATCGGCTAGGAGCCACGGTTGGATGCTGCGACTCCTTGATAACCCTCTCACAGCGAACAGCTCCATCCAGCTCACACTGAATCTTCTCTTTAGCCAACAAACTCAGAAATGCTGAAACTCCGTTAGGATCACAGCACCGTTTTTTAACGGTGTCATTGTTCTTCAGCAAACACTAAACACATCCACTCGCTGTAGCGAGGTTTCAAAATGGTAGTCGGTTTGTTGTTAAAAGACGCTGTCAAGTTACTCCCCAGTGACTCCGCCCTCCAGCCAATCAGTGACCGACAGCCGTCTGACTTCGCTTTTCAGTACCAGTTCCGCACGGATGGAACCACAGCTGAGGTGGTACGAAAAATAGTATCGGCGCGGAGCGGCTCAGCCAGACTTCTGCCAGTCGAGAGTAAAAGGTACAGAGGTCGATTCCGAGTCGAATCGTACCGGTGGAGAGACGCCTCAAATGGCCCGGGCTATACTGTGCCACTTTGTCTTTGTAGCTTGATAGTTTGTGGCTGTAACTTGATAAAATACGAGACTTTTTATAGGTAAGGTGTTTGGAAAGCACATCACATTTGATTTTATTTAGCACAGATATCTTGGTGGATGGAATGGAACTCTACACCTTACTGTTTATGTCCATCCTATGTTCAATTAAGGCCACTACTGGCTGCAAGATACCAAAGCCGAAAACCTTAACTTAAGACTGCAAAATGTTGAAATTTTAGTTTCACGTTGTGCATTCCACTGCTTATTTCCCTCTTTGCACAGAAGACTGATCTGCTCTCGCTCCCAATTCTTCTCCCTCCTCTCTTACTGCAGCCCTGTTCCAGCTCACTGTTGCCCACGCAGTGCTGCGCCATTTTGGAAATCTGCAGCTCTTATAATGGCAATAATCAATGGTTTTCTCTCTGCAGTTTAAGCTGCTACATTTGCTTTGAGGACTAAAAAAAGATCCTGAATAAATAGATAAATAAGAAGCAAATTTTTATCTTGGTTTTATTAGTACAACAGAGTTTTGCATTGTGGATATGATGAACTGAGGGTATTTACCACTTAAAATCACGTAATTGTCTACATTTCATTGTTTCTCTGCTGCTGTAATGTTATGTAACATTTTTCAGTGTGCTAATAAAAAAAAATTTCTGTAAAATTCAGTTTTCAGGTTAACACATTTATTTTGTCTAACATGCTGTTAGATTGCCCTATAAGATCTGCCTGACGGTTTATCGAATTGACTGTTTACATGTATAACTCTAAACATTATATTTTTTCCCCCCACAGAATTAGTTTCTCTTCTGAATCACGCTTTTCTTTACTTTCTCTTCCTTATTTCCTACCCATTTCTTTAACATCGCTCGTTTTCTAAAATCCCCCCTCTGTTCCTTACTTTCTCTCACTGCATCAGCCAGCAGCCACCATGTTAATTACACCAGTTCTTTTTCTCTGTTATTCACCACTCCGCTATTTCTGTCACCATGACTGCTGTGCCTGCATTTGCTACATCGCCAGCTATTTGCTAAGGTCTACAACGGTTCCTGAAATGAGGAGGGGGCGTACATTTCTGTCCAATTCATAACAAATGGTTGTTTAGCCTCATCTGATTGGCACAGATTAGAGGGTTCCCAGTGCCGCTGCGGAGGCAGCTTTTGAAGATCAGGTGGTTTCAGAGCTGCTGTCTGAGCACAACACTCTGTGTCATTTGTCTGTTTCTGTTTTAATGCTTGCTTTAGTTAGAAATGTTTAGGGTGAAAAGGGCATCAAAGTGTATACATAAAGTCTAGTTTTGCTTAATAAGTAACTTTTTAATTTTTAACATAAGTTTTAGTTTTAATTTGTTAGGTCTTAGACATCATGTTTTTTATTATTTTATTTTCATCACATAACTCAAGGATTTTAGATAAAAAGCTTAGGTACTAATTCACTCTTGTATTTTTTTTGTAAACTGGAAATACTGGTGTAATTTTCATACTGACTTTAGAAAATAGTTTGAGCCCCAGGTTTCTTCTAGGCAGTGTTGCAAGGGAATAAAGGATACATTCCACTTACTATAAGATATGATGGAAAGCAATGAGGCAGTATTTTAATATTTCCAGAAAACTTATAATTTTTTTTTCCCAACTTCCACAGAAAGTTTCACTAAAAAGTCCACATGGATCCTTTAATATTTGTACAATAAGTGAGCTAAAGCATTAATCCTGTCATATTCTGATATATTGGGGTCCTGTGGCCTGAAAAAGCTTTGAAAGATCCCTTTTTTTATTCTTACAAAAAGTCTAAAGGTTTCAGAGGTCATAAACTATGGTTTAATTTCTGGTTTCTTCATTCCAAATATTGTAGGTTTTGAACTGAAAATGAAATTAAGTCCAGATACTTTAGGAAAGCCTTTTTACTGAGGCTGTATATCATATGTAGACTTTGATTTGGTTCTATTAAAACTAAAAATTATTAAAATGTTTTTACTACGCTTGCAGTTACCAAGAAAAAAATAAATTGTGATAGTTGCTGAATTTTGCATTGACAGTATTAATTGTGGTTAAGACCAATTTTCCTTCATCATAACATCTCCACCATGTCTTGAGAATCTTTGGGAGTACAAATTTACATCATTATTAGCATAAAGATCAGTGGAAATCTTGCTAACAAGCCGAAAAATATCATTTACATCCAGAATATTATTTGAATTGCATTTTAAATATAATCTTACCAAATACTCCATCTAACTGCTTTTTGGGATTGCAGTGTTACATATATTGATATTGTAATGACGGTTGGTTGATTGCTTTGGTAGGCAGCACCAATATATACCAGTAAAACAAAAATAGTGTTCGAAAGAAAGCTGTATAATTGAATCTAGGGCTGCAGCTATCGATTCTTTTGTAATCGATTAATCTAGCCCTTTATCGATTCGATTAATCAAAAAGAAAAATACTTTTTTTTTAAATAACCATAACAAATCATGCATAACGAAAAATTTTTGTGGCCGTAAAATGATCAAGCATTTTCCTTTTATCTCTCAAAAAACAGTACTCCAACATTTGGCTCCAAAACTAAGCCCATTTATATTTATTTATTTATTTATTTGACAAAATAACAATCAACAGCAAATATGTAAGTTAATAAACTAAACAGTCCATCCACTTTATGCGAAAAAGATTTTGTGAAAAGTTTCAATGTTTTTGTGATTTTCTTCGCCAATCACTTAAATTGTTTGGAAAAACAAGCAGAGTTTGAGGCTACATTGTCACATAAAGCTTAGCAAAACAAAATGACTTTAAATATCCTTTTAACAGTTGAAAACTCAAAAATTTGACCAGCTCAGATTGGGTCCACACTAGAAGAACATCTCTGCTTTTATTTTGATGTTACAGTCCCAGACCCACCCTGGGCCCCTTTAGTCCCTCTTTATTCACCTTCTGGATACTTCTCAGTAACACTGAACATTTAGGATTAGTTACTTAATAATAATTCTAAACACTCTTAGGAGTTTCTGTGTCAGGAAGGAGTGAGACAGTATTTTTTTTAAGTCTGTCGGTTTTTGATGTTGTAACTGATGTTGGAGCATTTTTTTTATTTACTTTCTGTCGCAGATAGTGACGTTACAGCACTTAAAACTCTGTTTTCATCCGTCCACACGCAGATACTAAAAACAGAGAAAACCCACTTCTCCACTTTGGCCAGAGTTTTTTTTAAAGATTTGTTTTTTGTGCCGAAAATCTGTGTTTACGTGTGGATGACGGGTCAAATCGTAGAGAAAGATCTCCGTTTTGTGAGATACCCGGCTATATGTGGACAAGGCTCTCTTGCGATTGAACGTGAATAAGTTTACTACTAAAAAACATCAAAGCTAAACATCATATCTAGTCAAACAGCATCATGACATCGCTACAAATACAGTATTAAAATTAGCTTTAGGTTACATTACCTTGTTTCAGCTACGCTTTGTGAAATAGCATGTGGATGTTTTCTGATGCTGGATCATTACAGTACTGCTGTGGTACGCCAGCTCTACTTTGCAGTATTTACACTGTACGTAGTTTTTTTTCTTTTTTTAGAATGCAACTATCCCAAAATTTACATATTTTCTGCCGTTTGTGGGCATCTTTACTCTTCGCTATCGCGGCAACTAAATCTGTATCATGTGCTCCTGTTGTGCTTCGCACAGGTGCAAACAAAACAACGGTCCTTGTGAAACAATCAGATCTCTGCTCATATGTGCGCGTCATAGGAATTTAATGAGGCTTCGAGGCAGAGTTTTTGCCTCAAGCAATTTTTGGAATCGAGGAACTCGACGAATCGCTGCAGCCCTAATTGGGTCTAGGGTTGGCCGATAAATGTAGTTAAAGTTTTTTAAGAGCAAATGGGAAGCTTTTAAAGTAGACTTCTCCCATAAGTTTTATCGTTCAGGGAAATCTTCAGACAATGCTTGTGAAAAAAAAATTCATCTTTTCTGTCACTTTATTACTGTGTCGACTTCATAAATACTAATTTAGCCAGATGAAGCCATGTTCGGTCCAGCTGGATAGATAAAAAGAAAAGGAAAAAACATAAATGGCTTTTATTTATCAATTAGTCTTATGATGAGTTTATAATTTCACAAGCATTCATGTCATAAAATCTCTTTACACTTTTACTTTGTGGACATGTTGAGAAAAGACAGTCCTGATTACCAATTATTTTAACAGATTGCTTTGATCTTATCTGCTATCTTTCTGCATTTAAATCTGTCTTTTAGGGGAAAAACATGAAATGCATACTTTTGTTCTCCTAAAATTGTCTCTCAGATCTAATCCAAATTACATTACTTTGGACCCCTGGTATTTTCTGGGGTTTAGGACCGTAGCCATCCACAAATGGCTAAAATCCATGATTACTTGAGACTCCATCTAAAAACACTCATATCTTCCTATTTTAATAGTTTAAACAGCAAATATTTAATATGCAAGTTGTGGACATCTCTGACAATACCAGATCTACAGTTATCATTTTTCTTGTTGATACAGTGATCCAGCCAATAGCATGTCAATTAACAATGTGCCAAAGTATTTCAGCTTCCCAAGCTGCATATTAATTAAAATATTTAAGATAATCAGCGAATAACCGAACATTTTACTGAATGATTTGGGCTCACCTTCCACAGAAAAACCTGAATAAGTGTATCAGTAAATACTGAATGTGGAACTGTATTTAAGGATGTTTCACCATTTATTGGTTTCTAAATAGGCCCCCGTATTTGGTTTTAAGAGTGTAGCACATCGGCACCAGAACCCTGGCTCCTCTTTTTAGAAGGCTTTTAAATTGAGAACTCAGTTTGCTTCAAATTGAATGAATTTTAAACTATTTAAGAAGTCTTTAGTCTAACTAGCCCAGCTTTGTCCTAAGATTCGCCCTTGACCCGGTGCAGGTGGTGGGAGACAGAAGGACTTTGGCTAAAATATCCTCACTATTGGACAGTGTCTCCCACCACATGAAGCTTTTACAGAGCTCCTTCAGTGACCGATGTGGCATTCTAGGTCCATAAGGGAACATTATCGTAGATCTTTTCTCCCAGCAGCTGTTACATTGTGTAACCATCACTGCTCCCAGCAAATACAATGCTGTTATTTGCACTACTTTCCTCATTGTGAATACCATTTCTGCTGTTGTTGCACATATCTGTTGTTTGCACAGTTTTATTTCTCACTAAATAGTCTGTTGTTTATTAGAAGGCAAAAATAAACAGGCACGTTCTTGAAATATTTTTAACGTATTCTGCTCAGTTTTACAATATTCTAGTTTTAATTTTTAAGTGCTACATAGTATTTAGTGCTGTACTTTTATCCTTTACAGTATATTTGTATTTTTTAATTTAGTTTAGTATGTTCTCTCGTGAATCGAAATACTTTGATCACGTTTTACTTTGCTTCTGTTGCACCTGAATTTTCCCTCTGTCGGACAATAAAAAAAAACATCAAATGACACGTTTTCACTGAACAGTGTTAGTTTCTGGTTATATCAATTCTTTTTTTAATTGATTTTATACATTTAATTGATTATGCTCTGCCCAAATCGCGCCCCCCCCCCCCCTTCAAAAAAAGCTGAAATTATGTGTTTGAATACATTTTAAATTATCACTGCAGACCTAGAGAAACTGAGACAGACTGGAATTGTAGACCTTTGTTGGGTGTGTTGTTTTGACTGAAAACTCCGGCAATAAATATAGGCTCACATATTATGTTGGAGGAGGCATTCTGTTGTCCACAATGGGACAAGAGCAGATAGTGACTCATTTTACTAATTGCTATGTAGCTGAGCCATACTGTAAATTATAATTTTTGGAAAAGGGTATAAAAAGATCTAATGTAACCAGAAATCATATTGAAAAGGTTATGTAGGACGGAAAAATTGTATTTTACAAACAGCTGAATGATTTAAAATCTGAAGCAAATGCCAAAACAACCTAATAGTTAACTAGTTTTAAGAACATCTAGAGAAAATATGTGTATAAGTTAAGCAACAATGGTTGTGAGATAACACAGTTACATCACTGGTTTTGGCTCATAAAGATATAAGCCAGAAGGGAGGAAATCGATGTACCTATCCTCTAACCATGCGTTCCTCTCCCTCCCCAAAATTCCTATGCTTACATAAATAATTGAGTAACTTGTCACGGGGCAATTGGATGAATTGATCTGATTCATTGTTACTCATGCAGCCTTAATTCCTATGTCTGAACAGTTGGTTGCTTGTCGCACAAATGTTTAGGGTTTTAAGTTTGGTTGTATATAATTTAAGAGTATGTGGTTGTTGGAACCACATAAACACAGACCTACATTGTTCTGTTCAAGGGAGTTGAGAGTATTCCGTTTGTTTCCTGCAGTTGTAAAACTCCCTAAGACGATTTAAAATTCTCAGTGTTTTCTTTCCTCCCAATTCTCCTCTTTGACATCATAAACTGAAGTGCAAATGGATTAAAATAAGATACCTGTCTATCTATCCCAGCAACAGTCACACTAAAAAAATGTTGGTGGTCGACACAGTAAACCTCATAATGCTTCGCTTTGGGGTTTGAAGGATAATTTACAGTAGCAATGGAGTTACTTAACCATACATCATTGTTGCAAATATATTGTGACTGTGTATTCAATACAGTTGAATTTATTACATGGAGAGTTGATCTATTATGTGTGTAAACAAGTTGTTGTTTTAAAAAAGGGTTTTACTAATTTGAATTAATGGTGTAGCATTTTCTACATTTTGACCCCTCTTTATCTTACATTAGCTTGTAGCATGGTTAGCATTATTATATATTCCTTTGAGATTATAGAATTTACCACAACTCTCAGAATTGTAAAAAATCTTATTAGAATGGTAAGATTTGCAAAGCCAACATGTCATGACTGACATTGGAAGATCATCATAATAAGGAGTTAGTTACCGGTGTTGGGTATTGAGGCCGATACGGTTCTAACATTCTCATATTGGTTAAAGTTAACATATATCATAAACCAATACTTAAAATGTGGAAAGTCTGCAATAATTTCACCTAATTTTTTTTTACTTGAAATTTAGTTTTATGTTCATTTTTTTTTTTATCTAATTCACCATCATTTGTTGTATTAAGCAGAGAAGAAAATACAATTTTTTCCAATTTACGGCAATTTTTGTGTGTAGTAGAAGTATCAGCATTGATACTCTGTCCTCCTAAAGGCACAGTATGCTTTGGTGAAGAACGTAACCTGTACAATCTATAGATCGATTAGGTCCTCTAGTGGCCATTAGCTGTAAAAATCCATAAACGGCACACATTCAAAGCATGGGAAAAAAAGTAGCAGCGTATAGTCTGGAAAATACTGTAATTAACATTTAACCACATTTACTTAATCACTCTTTGTTTAATATATTCACAGCTGGGGGTGCAGATTATCAGGAAAACAAGCAATATGCAGGATATTGGTGAATGTTAGCATAGCAACATGGATTTCAGTAAATAAACACAATAGGTGTTGATGCCTTCCTGCCTTGGGTTCATAGCAAACAGAGCCCACGTAATGATTAGTGTGGCTCTTCTGTAACGTTTTCGACGACTTTTCTACTTTATGCTGAAGTTGGCACAAAATTGAAACTGGCTCTGTATGTGTTGCAGATTTTTCTTTAAATGTCATTTTAGGTATACAGGGATTGACAATATACAACAGTACATCCTGAAGTTACTCTACCTAATGGTAACAGAATTTAGTGCAACGCCTGTTCAACTTGTTCCCTCATTAATTTCCCGAAACATACCCCAAACTGGTACAAAATGACTTTTGGTTGAAATCCTACTGTGGCAGCTTCAATGAATGATAGGTATGCATCCATGTGAAGTACATTTTCCTTTTGAATAGCTTCTAACAACTTTTTGTGCAATAATTAGTTAATTTGAATTGGATGTAATGCTGGAGTTGAAATATGTTCATTTACTATTGTTATGCTTACTGTTTAGATTTTAAAGGTAAAAGACTGATAAATATTCATAATTCAATTCAGTTTATTTTTATAGCGCTATTTCACAACAGATGTCATCTCAAGGCACTTTACAAGAAGAGTTATTACAATACAATGTTTAATTAAGGAATTAGAGAACCACAGAAGATTGCGTCGTGACTTCTCAGCAATCCCTCACACTGAGCAAGCATGAAGCGACAGTGGAGAGGATAAACCCCCTTTTAACAGGAAGAAACCTCCAGCAGAACCAGGCTCAGCATAAGCGGTCATCTGCCAAGACTGTCTAGGGTTTGGAGAAGGCAGCAGAGACACAGAAAGAGCCACAGAACTGATGCAGAAGTAGGTAGCAGGACGTTAAGAACGTTCCTCCACTGGAATGTCATCTTAGTCAGGGTCGTCCAGCAGGGCAGGTCAGGAGTACCTACTGTAGGAAGAGACTAAGAGAAAACAGGTTAGCGCTTGAATTGACAACACATCATGCAGTTGGAGAGAAGTAGGAGAGAAAGTATGAACTGATTCTAATAATGTCCTCCAACAGCCTAGCCTAAAGCAGCATAGCTACTAACATTAACCTGTCTCTTCCTAGCTACCTGTCTAACCTGTCTCTAACTGTAAGCCTTGTCAAAGAGGAAGATTTTAAGCCTAGTTTTAAAGATAGACAAGTTGTCTGCCTCACGAACCAGCCCTGGGAGCTGGTTCCATAGCAGGGGAGCCTAGTAACTGAAAGATCTGACACCCATTCTACTTTTAAAAATCCTTTGAACTACCAGTAAATCGCAGTCTGAGAGTGAAGTGCTCTGTTAGGAACATATGGAACAATCAGGTCTCTTATGTATGATGGAGCTAGATTATTAAGAGCTTTATATGTCAGAAGGAGGAACTTGAATTCTATTCTAGATTTTACTGGGAGCCAGTGAAGAGAAAGTAAAACAGGGGAAATGTGATATCTTCTTCTTTTATTCATTAGAACCCTTGCAGCAGCATTTTGGTCTAACTGAAAACTTTTAATTGTATTCTGTGGACTACCTGATAATAAAGAGTTACAGTAATCCAGCCTTGAAGTAATAAAGGCATGGACTAGTTTTTCAGCATCACTCCTGGACAGGATGGTTCTAAGTTTTTGCAATATTCCTAAGGTGAAAAAAGGAAATCCTAGAGACTTCTTTAATGTGAGATCTAAATGACATATCTTGGTCAAAAATAACACCGAGGTTCTTTGCTTTATTACTGGAGGCTAATTTAATGCCGTCCAGGTGAAGGGGTTGACTAAGTAGTTTATTTTTCAGAGCTTCTGGTCCAAAGACGACAACTTCTGTTTTATCAGAATTCAGAAGCAAGAAGTTTAGAGTCATCCAAATTTTTATGTCTTCCAGACATGCCTGTAGTCTACCTAACTGATTGGATTTATCAGGATTTATTGATAGATATAGCTGTGTATCATCTGCGTAACTATGGAAATTTATCCCATGCTGCCCAATGATTTTACCAATAGGAAGCATATATATAGTAAAAAGGATCGGCCCAAGCACCGAACCCTTTGGTACTCCGCAAGTAACCATTGAGGCCGAGGAAGATCTATTGTTTACCTGAACAAACTGAACTCTGTTGGACAAATAAGATTTAAACCAGCCTAGTGCTGTTCCTATTATACCGACACTTTGAAGCCTTTTTTGAGAATATTGTGATCGACAGTGTCAAAGGCAGCACTGAGATCTAACAAGACCAGAATGGTCAACAGTCCATTGTCTGAGGCTATGAGAATATCATTAGTAACCAGTGCTGTGATGAGCTCTAAAGCCTGACTGAAACTTCTCAAACAGCTCATTGTTGTTTAAATGCTCACACATCTGATGTGCAACTATTTTCTCAAGAATTTTAGATAAGAAGGGAAGATTAGATATTGGTCTATAGTTAATTAAGTCTTTTTGATCAAGAGATGGTTTCTTAAGTAGAGGTTTAATTACAGCAATCTTAAACTCCTGTGGTACATATCCATTGATTAAGGATATATTCATTATATCTAAAATTGGAGCAGCAATCAAAGGGAAAACCTCTTTTAAAAGTTTAGTTGGGACTGGGTCTAGCATGCAAGTTGAAGGTTTGAATGAAGCTAATAATTTTAGTAGATCTGAAAGTTCGGCTGCATTAAAGCAGTTCAAGCATATATTAGGTTCAACCATTGTTGATGCTGCCTCACTAACTAAGGAAGAAGCAAGCATATTGGGAAGGTTCTCATTTATTTTATTTTTTATAGTCTATTTTATGAAAAAAAAATTCATGAAGTCATCACTACTAAGAGCTGGGGGAATGGTTGGCTCGACAGAGCTTTGATCCTGTGTGAGTTTGGTAACTGTATTAAAAAGAAACCTAGGATTGTTTTTATTCTCCTCGATTAAAGAAGAAAAATAGGCTGTTCCGGCTGTTCGAATGCTCTTTATAAAGCAATAGACTATTTTTCCACACTAAATAAGAATCCTGTAGATGCGTCATTTTCTCTCTAGTTTTCTAACAGTCTGCTTCAGGGTACGTAGCTCTAAATTAAACCAGGGAGCTAATCTTCTGTGGCTAGCCACCTTCCTTTTCAAGGGGGCAACTTTGTCTATTGCCAGACGCAGGGAGGAATTAACGCTATGAACTAAAATGTCAAGTTATGAGGGGTCAGGAATTAAATTACTATTTTCTATTGTACTTTTATCTACTGAGGAAACTAAAGTTGGAAGAGGTTCTTTAAAACTACAGCATTGTCTGATAACGTTGTGGTATTATGAAGTTTTCTTTCAGGTTTGAAATGGTCAGAGTGAGTTTAAAAGTGATCAGAAAATGATCAGACAGGATAGCGTTATGTGGAAAGACCGTTATTTCTTCAGTCAATGCCATAAGTCAGCACAAGATCTAAAGTGTGGTGACAAGAATGGGTTGGTCCCTGCACATTTTGAGTAAAGCCTATTGCGTCTAAGATAATTTTAAAAGCTGTATTTAGACTATCACTTTCACTATCAACATGAAAATTGTAGTCTCCAACTATAATAACTTTATCAGTGTTTAAAACTAAGTCAGATAGAAAATCTGATATCTGATCTAAAAATTGAGAAGCTTTACTGCTTTGTTATTTGTACGAGGAAGGCTAAAGATTAAATGCTCAAAGGAACTGTAACTATTATTTTTTGGGGGATTAATTGGTAAATCTGAATGAAGGATTGTGGCTGCTCCACCTCCTCGACCAGTACTTCGAGGGACACTAAAGTTTAAGTAGCTAGGGGGACTTGACTCATTTATTGTTTAAGTAGCTAGGGGGAGTTGACTCATTTATTGTGACATGGTCCTCTTCCTGCAACAATGTCTCTGCAAGACAAAACAAATCAATATTATTTTCACAAATTAAGTAATTTACCAAGAGTGTTTTTGAGGAGAGAGATCTTATGTTTAGTAAACCACATTTAATTGATTTATTTTTCTGTTCAGTCGGAGTTGTATTTTTCTTTATGAGATTTTCATACTTTGCCCTAGTAGCATTAACTTTTAATGTGTTACTTTTGGGTAGTGGACGAGAAACTGTCTCTATAGGGTAGTGGGTGGGTGGCAGTCCCTGTTCCCTGACCTGGACTCTGGGTTGTCACGGCAATGGAGAACTAGAGATAAACCTATCAATGTTCCTGGAAAGGAGGGCAGCGCCGTCCTCTATGGGATGGATGCCATCATTTATAAAATAGGAGAAGGTCTTAATATCACATGCAACAATACAAGCATTTCAGCTGTAATTTTTTATTTTTTAAATTCACAAATGGTAATGTGGTGTTGCATTTTTGTGAGTCACGGCTTCAAAAAACATCTGTTGGCTAATTAGACAGTTGAAAGGTGCTGCTGAAATGGAGGTGTGATGGGAAGTGGACATATGGACTGATGGTTCTAGTGTAAAGCAGATCCTGACCCTAATCACCCCAAGCAGCAGTTTGAAAATAGGGTAAAATAAAACTTACTGCTATAATAATAATAATTCCAAAAATTGTATAAAAGTATTTTGTGATATTAAATGTATTCTCTTTAATAACACATGTAATAACACCTAATAATGGACCTGTATGCTTTTAATCTCCTGCCATTACTTTCACAGCCAGTTGCAGATCAGGAAACAATCTAGAAAACATTAACCACAATTTCACACTTTTGAGAAAAATACAACAGCAAATTTCAGATTACTCAAAAAAGTCCCCCTTCCATTTCACTGAGGAGAAACAATGATCATAGAGAGGAAAAAATTACAGCAAATCTCGTCTACTTTCGCACTCAATTAGAATTTCATCGTGAAATCACACATTGAACAGCCTGCTGCCAGCCAGTTTAGAAAGAGAGTTAGGTTTGATTTTTCTATTTTAAAAAAAATATTATATATATATATATTTTTTTTTTTTACTTTTTAATCCTTATATTTTTATGTCCTTTACGTTCTCAAATGTTTGGAACACAAAGCCAGAGCTTTTACATTTAATCACATTAAGATTATAGTAAACTTTTCCTAAATTTTTCACACAATACCATATTTAACTGCTCATAATGTGTATGTGATTCTATATTTGTGAAACACTTTTATTAAGGTCTTGCCTTTGTGTTATTTATTTGACCTTTATATGTTTTGATCATCTTTTGAGTGATGGTATATCTTGATTGACTAAAAATATAAATTCAAAAATTACAATAGGATATTGTAATATTTTAGAAATGCTGCCTTGGTTTAATTTTGAACATTGGAGACAGAGAAAAATTAAAGTCCTCATTTATCGTCATTTGTTACAGGTGCAGTTATTTTAATGTTTGTTGTTGCTTTCAATATAGATGAGGAAGAGGGGGGATACATTTGTGCAAGTAACTTTTGCCTTGTAGCCATTTCCTGTCGTATTTGCGAAGAAAAATTTTGGTATTATGTTTCTATTTCAGAAATTAAGGGTGATATGAGTGATTTTGTTGTAAACCGTCTTTATTATTGGAATTTTTTGCACCTATTGATTTGATTTACCCAAATGAACAGTTGCTTTAAAAATTCTATTTGATTTTGTTAATTAAATATGGGTGTTTTGTTATGATCTTTATTCTGTTAGGCAGCAAAGTTTTCATGATTTCTTAGGTCTGATTGAGTATTGTCTTTGTACACCTTGATGCTCCAGGCTACCAAACTAGCCTAAACATCTGCTTTTCTAGAAGTGGTAATACTTCCTGATGATTATTCAATAAGATGCTTTTGATACATGTGGCTGCATCTTGTACTGTTAAACAACATGAAAAAAAGGTTTCACCTTTTGGCCCAACTGTTTACCTTAGACTGCCTATTCTAGGTTTAGTATGTTGTGTGTTCATGCTCTATTGAAAGGGCTTGTATTGTAGTTTTGATTTACTAAACTAAGTTTGGAAATTCATGAAAATGTGATGTGTTGTTTGAGACGGAGAAAACAAGACAAATTAAGTTATTCACTAAATGTCTGTCGTGTTCTAAATCATCCCTTTCTTTTTCTGAGCTTATTGTGGCTTTAATACCCTCTTGTAAAATTCTTACATACACAGACACACCTATAACCAGACACTCTTTGACAGCTGGTCTTCCTTCATCCTCAGACTTGGTTGCTTGGCAGGGTCAGGATATGTTTTTTGTTATGAAATCGTGAAAGCCATTGAGACATAACGTAACAGGTTTTGTCAGCATTTATACTAACATGATGCGACTTGACTTGATTCACCGGTCCGTGTGGTAATGTCTGAGTGGAGAAACAGGTGTATAATTGTCCGAGATTTAACAACAAAAACAAACACAATGGATTTTTACTCCTTGTTTTAAACTTTTTTTAAACCTGTCTTTTCTCTTAATTCAGAGGCCCCTAGTCCTTTCATTACAGGCTTTGTTCTATGATTAGAAGGTGGCGATCTATGTTAAACACAGGTTATGGGGAACCATCCATTTTGAGCACAATACAGACTGATTAAACCAGAGATTTTGTTTGGGTGTCTGTTGTCTGGAAATTTAAAGAGAATGCCTAGAGGTAATAGATAATGCTAGGGCTTCAGTCCTTCTGAGTCTGCCTCCTATTTGTGTACGTGTATTTATTTGTATATCTGAATGCATTCTGATAACCTTGAGCTTGTATTTATGTCTTTGCTTTTCAAAAGAATTGTGTGACGGGTCCTTTTCAGTGCTCGGCTGCAGCCTCTGTCAGTCACTCTGTAATTTTCAGGTGTGCATGACTCACCAAGCACTGTAGCTGATGTATAGTCATGCAGTGGTGGGCACTGGCCCACCTGTTCTGCTTGACAAAAAAAACCTGAGGTCAACAAAAATTTGGGGGGAAAAATCATATTTGCTAATACACGTGACTTAATTTTGAATCATAATGTTGATAAGAAAGAGGGTTAGGGATTACTGGTTTAGTGGTAGAGAGTTTCATGAATACTCCTGGCATTAGATCCTTTAATTTAACAAAATTGGGTAATGTAGAACTGAAACTTCACAGAGGGGATCACCATGGAGGGAAATTATAATAAATTATGTATTTATTGCATTAAAGCTTTCAAGCTATTAAGGATTGCAGTACATTTTAGTCGCTTCATGTTACTGCATCACTTACATGGCAATATATTCAATCTTTTTTGTTACCCATTTTCTATTTTCTCTCCTTTTTTCACTTTCGGCTAAATATGATTAAACCATATTGGTACCTAAATACTCAATCCATTAATTACAATGACTGTTCCAGTGAAATACTCACACTCACTCAGAATAAACTCTGCAAAAGAACTCAAGTTTGAAAGCAACAGATAATTATGGCTTCATGTGATCCTACAACAACAGTCACTAATGACTGGTATGAGCATAAATGTAAATGCTGCAAAAAAAACTACCTACCTAAAATACTAGTCGTTTTATCATAAAACAACAATCCGACTTATGCAGTGGTGTGCAAACCTATTCATATAGGTGAACTTTAGGTTAAAACTAAAAACTCAAATGCATTTTATTAGAATGTTATGTGAATGGCCAGAAGTGTGAAGTGCAAGAAAAAAAAAATCTAAATTAGGGATGCACTGATACTGATATTAGGGTTGTGCCGATGAATGATGTCATAAAAGCATGAGTATGGATTTCAAATCCATGTGACAGTTTGCAAATCACAAAATGCTTGTTTAAGTGTAGTAAAATAATCATAGCACAGTTTACAAAAATTACGTGTATTTTTTTTTTTGCTGTATGTTAACATTTTTAGGCCGGTGTGAAGAGATAAGTGAAAAAAAAGAAAAGACGTCATCCCCCTCCAGCGATGTCATCATCCATCACGATGTTTTACTGTAAACATCATTAGTTCTCAATTTGGGGGATATCGCCCAACCCTAAATGGTATCAGGGCTGATACCGCTCTTATGTATTGTATCGGTTAAAGTTAACTGGTACCTTGAACCAATACTTCAAATGTGATAACTGCAATAATTTTACAAAACATTTTTCTTTTTCACTTGAAATTTTACTTTTTCAAGTAAATCTAGATATCAGTATTTTAATCAACTCCATTTGCTCACATTCTTTCCCTTGTTACAGACTGGATGGCATTGTTGCCAACTTCTCGGCACGAAAGTAGCCAATATTGGCTGTTGCTAGATTCGCAAGAAATCGCTGTATGACATCATTGTCTCATCCGCATATTGTGTGTGTAATTGTAATAGACTCTATATATATATATATAATATTTGTTAAATATTTTTACCCATTGATGGCAGTGTGTTTGGGGTGGGAATCTTCTAGGGTTTTGCCCTTTGAGTATCAGTAATTTTGCTATAACAATCAACCTTACTACACAGGCATTTTGTTTGTGTAACATCTCAATAAGCAGCAGACGATGACTGATTAGCATCTGTCGCAGAGAGGCACACATACAGTAAACGAGTTGAGCGACTGAGGTTGTGATAGTGAAATCAGTAATTATTATTTTATTCTTTAACTGTGCTGTGGTTTATTTTAGACAATGTTTTAGACAATGATTACATTTACATCTTTCCCTGACTAAGCGTAAGTAATAGCAGCCAACAGCGGCTTTAGACGCAGTGGGGTTAACATCTACTCTAACTGCAAATGAACTAGGTTGGCAAGGCTGACTAGCTAATTGCTGTAATCGGTCAGTGATGGGAGAGGAGCCCACTGCAGCGGTGATGCTTGATAAGATGAGTAAAAATTAGGTAAAAATTTGCCTGAAATATTTTCCAGAATTTGATAAGTGAGAAGAAAATATTTTTGTAAGGAGCATAGCAATTCCCCTGAGCTGGCAGCAGCATAAACTTGCTTAAAACAATGTAAATTAGCATTTATGCTAATTTACATTGTAAATTTGTTTGTAAACAGTTCTTATTCACTTACATCGGTTTATGCTAAGCTAAAGCATACAGACTGCTGCCAGATCAGGAGAATAACTGGGCTGGTTACAAAATGCTTTTTTCCCTCAATTATTGAACTCTGGGGAAAATGTTAACAGACAAATCTTTTACTTGGCGGCGGAATATCCATTTAAAGAGTCTCTAGTGGGGTCTAAAATCATGCTAAATATAGCAACAAAGTCTGTCATTTTGAAACGCTGCTGGATGGGTTGGGGTCACGTTACTCCCCAAAAATAAATTTGAAATTTACTGTAATTTGAAATTATTCTTATATTTAAAAACAAATATGTTATCCAAAACATTCTTGTAAAATTACAGAACTGATGTGTCAGTAGTTGTTTTTGTTTTAAATTTGTCCATCAGGTCGACAAACTGAATTTATTTCTGAGAATTCTATTTCAGTTGTCCCATTTTGCACCTTACTATTTATTGCTGCTGCTCTTTTTACCTACCCTACCTTTGATGAACCATTCATTGTTTTGTCACTGTTGTGGATTTAAGGGAAACTGCAGATATTTGGCTATTACAGTTAAAGGACTGCTTATGGCAGTCAGAGATAAACAAATTATGAAAAATTATTAATATTCAGGGCACCACCTGTTATCAATAACTATTTTTATTGCCCCCAAAATATATATATATTATATATCTATGTGTGTGTGTGTGTGTGTGTATATATATATATATATATATATGTATGTATGTGTGTGTGCGTGTGTGTGTGTGTGTGCGTGTGTGTGTGTGTGTGTGTGTATGTATGTATGTGTATGTATGTATATGTATATATATATATATATATATATATGTATGTCAGTCTCTAATTGTCTAACACCTGCCGAGCTGGTGCTGAGGTGAAAATTATGAAGGAATGAATTCTTATGGTGCATTCAGACCACACACTTTGTCTGCTTCAACCAACGGTCTCAACGCATGTAGTTTGACGTATATACATTTTTAAGCCGTGAGCAGGCCTTTCTCTGTAGGGATATTTAAAACACAGGCGGATCTTGATTGGCTAGACATTGTCAACGTCGGGCGACGTCTCTACAGTGAGACACTCTGATTTGTTGCCGCACTCTGTCAGGTGTGTCAGGTCCGTCAAAGGTTCAGCTAGCTGAACTTCTGCGTTGCTTGCGTTTGCTACGTTGCCGCTTGAAACGCAAGTAACGCTTAAAAAGTTGATGGATCCAACACACACAATGCACCAGAGAGACTCTGATGGACCTCTGATGGATTGAACCGTAGACTTTACATGTAATCTTGCCGCAACTGACACTGCCGTTTGGGACGGTGTGAACGTACCATTAAAATGTATTGAAACATTACACCGTGCCCTATGTGTGTATTGAATAAAAGGGACGGCAGTGATTTTCCAAAAATATAAAATTTTATTTACAAAAGTAGGAAAAGGAAAACATTTAATCACTCAAAATAATAACCAACACACTACTGATCAAACTAAATTAATAACTAAGAATAAAAGAACACAAATGGATGAAAATGCAATAAAAATAGAAATAATTAATTCTGATATGCATTGGAGGAATCTGGATGCTTTAAAGGACCAAGGCTTGATTTGTAGAGGCTGGAATGAAAGCTAAATTATTTCGCTAATCGGAATTAGTTTAACTAATTTAGCACCACTGGTTTACCTCTAAACCAATATGCAATGTAAGAAAACAGCAAACATTCTTTGGATTAAGAAATGTTGTGTTTAAAATTATCTGGTTGAAAGTAATTAACCTTTGGAGAATTACTTTATTCATGGATTGATCACCGCAGTAAAAAATCTAGTTCCACTATTTTGATAAAATAATCAGAGTTCGAACACGGCAAAGATTATTTTCTATTCTTAATCTATTTTAAACAGAGTTCTTTTTGAACCGTTAATAGCAATCTTTGTTCATGAAATACAGGCCTGAACAAATCACATGGGCTTGTTTAGCGTTAGCTATCTCTAAAGCATGTGGGGGGTTTGAAGTGGCTCAAATACATTTATTAAACTGATTAAGACTTCAGGCCGAGGCCTGCGTTGCCGAAAGATAGCAGATGAAAAGTTATACAAGTTAACAGTAAATCACACATCTTTAAAATTAGTGATCCTAAACTAATTTGCCACTGCCCAAGCAAACCTTATGAATGTTTAAAGTCATCCTGACCTCTTCGTCGATGAGGACAGGGGGGTCTGGTGGCGTTAGCCTAGCGCCTAACAATGGCTGCAGTAGCTGGTTACAGTGACCCTCGTGGCCGTGGGGATGCTGTTAGCTTGTCCTCTGATGTGGCTAAGCAGCAATCAACACCATCTTTCTTTCACTGACAGTACCTTTTTGCGGTTTCCAGCACGGCAATTCTTATCGGCTTTGTGGCATCGATTGAATGTGGTCTCGGCTGGTTCAGACTCCCATCACTCGCAGCTCTCGGCTCCGTTTATCAGTGCTCTGAAACTCGGGGAACCTTTCGTCGGGCTTTGAGGATCGCACAATGTTTTGTGTATCAAGGTTTATGATTCCCCTGGCGGTCTTTGAGTTCCTTGAAGCGAGTTTCTCCCGGAAACTCGGGCCCTCCTCTGCCAGCAAAGGAAGATGGTTGGAGATTGTCTTCTGTTCCCCAACCCGGCCGGCGGCAGCATGCACAATGGTGAACAGGTGCATATGTGGGCTTTCTTCTTCTCCATTTCCTGTTGTTTGGAGTTTCTTTTCCGGTGGAGCTAGAATGTTGATTAGCACCACCCAACCGATGGCTGTGTGTGACCCAACATCACCCTTAAAATTATAAGAATATTGGACATATTCAGTGGTTTTTTGTCTGTTTAAACTAGATTCTGTAGCGGTTTTTATCATTTAAAAGGGTGACGGAAAGCTTATGGAGGCTGCAGCATCGTGTCATGTGGTAATGGTTCTATGTTTTGGTTTCATAGTTGTTGTTTTTTATGTACTGAATCATAGTTAAGCCATTTTTTGTTTTTACTTGAGTATCAAAGGCTCACTTGGGTGTCACTGCAAAACTTCTCAGCCTTTTCTCTTATTATCTCAACCTCTATTATCAACAAGAAGGATGCAAGTTATTCCGTTGACATTTTACAGTAATAGACATTCTCGGCAGCAGTTAGCTGCACTGAGCAATGATGCTGCCTATTTACCTCTTACATCGACCTTATTTAGGCATAGCTAAAGGTTACAGAGTGTCTGTCAGTGTAATTGGCCCTCAGCGGCTGCAGGAAGGGAAGCGATGCCTGGCTTGTTTGTTTCAATTCCCAAGTCTCCTTTCCTTACACATAGTATACTTCTCTCTCCACTCAACTTGTTCTTTAATGCCAATTTTTAAATTTTTTCCTCTTTCTCTCCAACCCTCATTAGAAGTACTATCCAACCCTCAGTGGGAGGAAAAAACAGAGAGGCTGCTCTACAGGTGTTATTTGGAGCACACCATTTGACTCTGAGTTCAGACACATCATTGCCTCTTATTAGATTCTAGCACTGTGCTGTTTCTTGACTTCTAATTCTTTGATTTTTTTATAGTTGTGCAAAAAGCAGTGAAATCATATATTCTTTGCTATTTTTGTTCTATAGTCCCTATTAGATATGTGCCACGATAAGCCTAATTGGTATTTATTCTTTTAATTTACTGTAACACCCCAAGAAATCAATATCAAAAGATGGAAAGTGTTTGAGAACCGGGTCAAACATTTCAGCATAGACTGTAAACATACCTCTATGCAACAGTTGTGACAAGCGATATTAGAAAAGCAGGGCTGCATGGTGGGACAGTTATTAGCGTTGTTGCCTTTCCATGTGGGGTTTCATGTACTTTCCGGGTGCCCTGGCTTCCTATCAGAGTCCAGTAACATTGCTGTTAGCTAAATTGCCCCTAGAAAATTATTCAAAAGCCATGTGTGCATACGCGTGTGGTTCTTTGTCCTGTTTGTCTTTCTGGTCAGGATATACTCCAATGAGATAGATTGATATCAAAATAAACTAAAGATGTATCATTGAGCTTTTGGTGTTCCAGTATTATTTAAACATTTTTCAACTCTAATAATTTCATAACTACATTATTTTATGAGGGAAAAAAACATTTTGACCTTACTTGATCTGCGTATTAAACCAAGTGGCATTTTTATCATCTTTGTTCTTAGTCATCTATTCACAGTTGCAGTTGTGCTTTTCATAGTCGGCTTTTAAACTTCAATGGAAATGGTTTAAATGAATTATTTTACAGAGTAAGTAATTTAGAGTATAAAGTCAATTATCTAGAACAAGCACAATACCCTTTTAGGATAAGAAAATATGACTGGCTATAAGGAGCTCTACAAATGGAAAGTCTGGCATACCACTTTGTGTGCAAAGGGAAATGCTTTACATTTCGCAGTGTTTCACTCTACTGTTTAACTCTAAGAGTTTTCCTTTTTTTTTTCTTTTTTGAAAGGATACGCGTACAATAATGACCAGTTACTTTTAAAGCTGCAGAACAGTGTGGCAGGTCTTTGATTGAATTGCTCAACTTTAATTAAAAAAAAAAATTTTTTTTTAAAGTTTTAACTAGGTGTGAGATATATAGTGGGGAGAAAAAAGTATTTGATACACTGCTCATTTTTGAAGTTTTCCCACTTACAAAGGATATAGATGTCTGTAATTTGTATCAAAGGTACTCTTGAACTATGAGGGACAGAATCTAAAACAAAAATGCAAATCTAAACAAAAATGCATGTAAACGCAGCCACTGATGCCCCACGAGGAGAGATCTTGCAGGGTGCTCCAGACCGAGGAAGATTGACCTTCCTCTTGAACAACTTCCATTTTCTAATTGTTGCACCAATAGTTGTTGCCTTCTCACCAAGCTGCTTGCCTGTTTTCCTGTAGCCCATCCCAGCCTTGTTCAGCTCATCAATTTTATCCATGATTTCCTTGCACAGCTCTCTGGTCTTGGCTATTGTGGAGAGGTTGGAGTTTGTTTGAGTGTGTGGAAAGTAGGGCTGAACGATTTTGGAAAATAATCTAATTGCGATTTTCTTTCTTCCATATTGCGATTGCGATTTAATTTGCAATTATTTTTGTGGGGCTTTTGTCATGCATTTTTTAATTAATACAATCAAAAATATTGTGTATTATAAACAGATTTTTATACATAATTTATTATATTCCATAAGATTATTTACTTATTTAACGACAAAGGCAAATATTGACAACTTTATCTACTTTTAATCATCACACTCGATGGTCATCGGTGTCGTTCTGCAATCAAGGTTTTCTTCCTTTTGATCCCAGCTAGTAATTCCCTCCGGGCTAGAATGTTTTCCTCTGTGTGGTTATCCAGGAAGTAGGATGCTTGAAGCAACAAGCTCTGATTTTTAATTCTCCATTGATGAGGAAGTGGCGTCACTGAATGCTGCGTCAATAACAATACGACACTACAGACAAAGACAACAGCGAAGAGTAATAAATCGATCTCGTCGTCTGTCCACACCAAAAACTCTCTCTTCTTCTGAGCAGCTATTGTTCTCTTCGGTTAACGGGACAAGCAGATATGTACTGTGCTGTAGAGCTTCTTGTATATATTATGTAGGCGCTGGCGTCACGTAGATTATACGCTTCTTTTCGCGCATGCCCAGTATTTGCACAGGTCGGTATGGGATTGCGCAATCATGGGAACTTAAACGGACCTTAAACGGGGCGTAATGCTCGTGTTGAGTGGATAACATTAGGCGTCTAACTCCCCTTATAACCTTATCCGGCTTAGTTTGGACGTAGCCTTAGACACAGAGTCAATTTTTTTTTATGTTCTTTGGGATTTCATTGAGGCAGGTGATTCTCATTTTTAGATTAGTTTATTTGTTTCATTGTATTAGACCACAGTTTTCCAAATCTGGTTCTGGAGAGCTTCTTTTTCTGCAGCTTCTGGATTCATCTCTTGTTCAAGACACCTGAATCAAATGACTGAATACTGCTTTTCACAGTAGCTTAAAAAAGAGTGACGTAACCTTGCAATTTGCATTCTGGGAAGTAGACCTCGACAAACAAACAAGCACGCATATTGCATGGGTGCCTATGGGTCTGAGTGGCTCTGATTGTCACAAAGTTTTAGTTTAATCTCCTGAAGATGTTCAAACAGGAAGGAAATAAGAAATGGTATTGGGGGTTGTGCAAACAGCACTCTAGATAACGTGATCAGATGTCTGAGAAAGTTAGTAGAAACATATAATGCAATAATGCGAAAAGAAAATGTTATAAAAAAAATGCAGTAATTTACAACAGGGTAAAAAAAAAAAAACTATATATATTTTATTTGTTGAATGAATGTTTTTGCCGCTTAGATTTACTCACAGTGGTATTAGTAACTATGGACCATCCGCTTTAAGGGTTTTGACATGGTATCGGTTGTAAAAGGTGTTGTTTGGCTAGCAAGTCTTTTTTATTTTTTCAGTTCATGCCATTTGCCACCACCCACTCCTCCAGGATAAACCTGTATTTTCATTTAAATACACATCCACATGTTTGACCATGACATTCCAGCCAACACTTCAGTTCTGTCAATCAATAATTAGCATCAAGAAAAGCCCCTTATGTGTCCTTCTCCATCAAAATAACTACCTCCATTTTATATTTTAATCACCAAATATTTTTCTTAATATGGATTAATACGCAGAGTGGGAACGTCTTTTCACAAACGCAGAAGCTAACACACATGATCTCCACTATTGTGGATACAGCGAATCAGCTGCAATCAAAATGAAAGGTGCTCCTGGACTGGCTACTTTGCAACTGCTGGCCAATGGTGTGCAAAAAAGCATTGTGCCTTAGTATTATAGTTTTCAAGCTGCATTTTCTTTCAATTAATATAAAAACCCTTATGCCAAAAAAAAAAAGCATTAAAGTAGTTCAGGCAGCTAGTATTATTAAAACATCATATGTTTATATTCCCTAGAGAATATCAATCATACTTTAACTCTGAAATTTAGATTTAAAAAAGTCCACAGCCGAACTTCATTACTGCTATCTGCTGAAACACTTACTCTCTGGTTGCCAGAATAAAACTCAAACATGTCTTGACGTGTTGTTGAAAATAGTTCCATTATAGATTGGGGTTTTTTCTTCATCCACCCTCTGACTTCAGTTTTTTTAAAAACATCCACACAAACTGGTTTAATTTCCACTTTGCACCCGTCGCAGATTCCAGGAAAGTTGTCATGGGAAAATATATCCCAGATAATCCCCAACAAACTGATTGGTAATGCTTCAGTTACACTAACATCAGAAAGCTGTTGATGTGTGAAAGACTTCCTGTAGGTTAATGGTACATTTTGTACCCAATTGTAAGCATGTGAAGTCTTTTCTAGTGCAATAGTAACACATTAGTGATATTACCACAAATGAATTGCATCAAATGTGAACTTGCAGAACGAGTTCTATAGTGAAGAAAGAAGTCAGTAGCTCTCTTCGCCTTTTCTCTTTCACACTTGCACACGCAAAGCTGAAATACATACACTCTGCAAGAACGCTCATCTCCATGGTGACACAAAAGATTGTTCTGGAATAGAGATGGTGTTGTAAAATTACGGACAAACCAGTTGGAAAAGCGGACAGTCTGGCATCCTGAAGCTGCAGCCCTGCAGCAAAGTCTGCAGGAGGAAAAACGTGTCATTGTTTTGACAGGCTTAATGAGCTGCACACCTTTTTGCCGCGTTAACCTGAACATGTTCTGTAATTCATTGCGGATTTTCGAATTTGTTTATGGTTCAATATTTTTTTTATTTTTTTTACAGAGCTTTAAAGTTTTATTCTTACAGTGATACCCATTGAAAATTTGTAGACATTTGAAAACGTATTGGGATCTTTTTAACGAACTAGATGTTATATAGTCTCCTTTTTCTCAATTAATCTGCTTAAAAACAGGCAAATGTTGCTAATAATAGATTCCATTATGCAGTTTTTTGTTTTGTTTCTGGTATTCTGTAGAGTTGTATGATTTTACAACACAGTATGTGATGGTATTATTAACTTGAACTTTCACTGTTGTCTTTGTGCACAGGCTGCCTGCACCCCTGTTCTCAGTCGCTAGGTTCCAGTTTTACCGTCAAGGTGAACCGAAGTGTCTTCTCACATGAATCTAGTGCAGGTGGCCTTTTAAACACTGCAGGTGTAAACATTTTGTCAACAGTTTTTTAAGGTACAAAATCCTGATCTTTGAATAAAAAAGCAAATCCTTAATCTTTTGAAATGTGTGTTTTATGAAGAAACACTTACATTTTACTTCAGCAGTGTTTTTTTCATCATGTTTTTTCTGTTTTTCCTCTTTCTACAGAACCAGATGTAAATCTCCCTCTGCTCTTCACTTAGTGGGCATTATGTTGACCCAAATATAAACCCATTCACAACCTACCTTTACCTTTCCCTTCTCCTCTCCCTGTATCCTTCCCCATTCGTCATGACCAGTCTGAAGCGCTCTCAGACAGAGCGGTCAGTTGGAGGCTCTGTGCCGGCGACCGATGAGTTCTATACCCGCCGCCTCCGACTGCCTAACGGAGGAGCTCCGCCACCTCGAAGTGAGAGTGCACACATCTCATCCGCATCAACCACTGGCACCAACCCTGGTGTCCCCAAGATGGGGGTTAGAGCTCGTGTAGCTGATTGGCCCCCAAGAAAAGATGGAGGCGGAGGAGGCGTTTGGCATATCACAGTGGAAACAGACTCTCCTAGCTCTACGAACACCACCAGCTCGTCAGGATCAGGTAGTGGAGATAGAGAAAGGATCCTAGGAGGAGGAAGTGGAGGAGGTGGAAGTGGAGGACTAAGTGGTAGTGGTGGTAGTGGAGATAGAGGTGGAGGGAATGTGTCAGCTGTCACAGCCCACAGCAATCTCTCAGCTAAGTTGGGACACCTGATTAGCCCACAAGACTCATCGATGCTGCGCAACATCCAGAATACGTTAAAAAACAAGATGCATAGCAAGGGAAAGGACAACCGCTTCCTGTCACCTGATGGTTATTTAGGTTCTCCTCGTAAAGGGATGAGACGGATCCGCCAGCGCAGTAACAGTGATATAACCATCAGTGAGCTGGATGGTGAAGGCAACGAGGGCTGGTCCTTCTCTGGATGGACGCCCATGCACCGTGAATATGGCAGCACTTCTTCAATAGACAAGCATGGTGTGTCAGGAGAGAGCTTCTTTGACATGCTTAAGGGATACCAGTCCTCTGAGGCCCCTGATCAAAGAAGCCCAGCCCCAGAAAGACTGTCTGAACTGCTTACAGTAGCCCCCATCAAACAGGCTGCCCTGGATCTGCCCGATGGTCCAGCTCGAGGCAGTCCCGCCAGCCGACTGAAGGAACGGGAGAAACACTTAAAGAGAAGGTCAAAGTCAGAGACGGGTGGAGAGTCTATATTCAGGAAGCTGCGCAGTGTAAAGGTGGAGGGCGACACATCGAGGGCTGGCTCAGATGCTGAAGATGGTGGGAAGGGGGAAGAAAGTGGCCCACCGCCTAAACCATGGGTGTGCCAAAAAGGCTTTGCCCATTTTGACATCCAGTCTCTACTGTTTGATCTAAATGAGGCAATCCAAAACCGTCAGTGTGGCTCTAAACGCAAGAACACCACTACCGGTGCCTCCGCTGCTGCTGCTGCTTCAGCCTCTGCCACATCCTCTCTTTCCTCCAATCAGAGTGGAACCTATGGCTCCCCTTGTGGCTCACAGGAGGAGCTGAGCAAGGAGGGTACCGGAGGAGGACACGGTACCAACCCTGCATTAGACCCTGGAGATGATAAGAGCAACGATTTAGTTCTCAGCTGCCCTTGTTTCAGGAATGAGATTGGTGGAGAGGGTGAGAGGAATATTATTCCTGCTAAACAGGTAATTTGATTTCCAGAAAACAGATGAGATTGATATTTAGGATTTACTGAAGAGAAGATTTGTTTGAGGACTTGATTGCTTTACTTTTTTTCGTGATCTGTTTTCTAGCAAGGCAGCATTGGTGGTGGCGGGAGCTCCAGCAGTTCTTCTGGTAGTACAGAGGAAGGACCCCTGGATGCCACTCTCACAACCCATTTTACCAATGCTGGAGTGGCTGTGTTGGAGGCTGCTAAAGATGGGCAAAGTCAACATGCTGACAGGTCGAAAAGATATATTGTGGAACATGTTGACCTTGGTGCCTATTACTACAGAAAGTATTTCTATCTCAGAGGTAAGAGAATTGGAAAGGTTACCGTGTTATAGTGACAGTAAGATATTTCCATAAAATCATCATGGGACTGAACGTCATTCATTTTCATCTTTCAAATTATTAATTTTGTCATCTTTTTTTATGGTAAAATAATACACCTCTTTTGAAGCGTTTAACAAGGTCCTGTGGGATGTTTAGCTCCTTTGCAGATCAAAAGTGGTGGAGATAAATTGAAACTAATATTTTTCTGGCATATAACTGGCTTTTTAACATAGTCCACACTTTGTAATCAGGTAGAGGTTAGGGCTGTTCCAAAGAAGCGTAGATAAAGAAGAAATGGGACTTTTACAGAGAAGTCGATCTTTAAAATTTCTCCATCAAAGCTGTTTGGGTTAAGGATACAGTTTGGCAGCCAATCTGACAAAACAATGATGAAACTTTATTACCAATAGCTCAATAATTTGGTCATTAAAAATAGTAAATTTTAATTTTTTTATTTTGATCTGTTTTTTAGCTTGTTTTTTTGAATTTTTTGTCTTAAATGGTGATTCTTTTTCCTATTAATTTACCAGTCATATTGTACACTCTTTATTTTATACCAAAAAAGTGCCTTTTAGGATTTTTTTTCTTTTTGTGTGGCATGGTTTTAAAAGATTTTTATTCTCATCTAGCTTCTTGAACAATTGTCATTAGAATCATAATGCTATAAATTTGGATAATTGTATGAGTTATCAGATTGTACAGTATTTATTTCAAACACAAAAAAACATGACATTCTGCTACTTTAGTCACTGATCACTGATGTATCTTGTGTAAGAGTGTTTTCATTCAGCAGTTTTTGTGTGTTTTTACGACCGTTTAGCATCGTTTATCACTATGGGCTGATGGATTTGTATTTGTGGGTATAGTGTTTTTTTGATATCCTATGTTTGCCAGCTTAATTCAGTTCAGTTTATTTATATAGAGCCTATTCACATTAGAGACACAAAACATACAACACGTTAAACATAACTGCAGATTTAAACAAATAGGTCTAAGTAGAATATAGACGATGAAAGCTGCTTCTCAACGTTTGTTTCTAATTCTAGGGTTGATTGGTAGACTGGAGTTAGATGACCTGCGTGGTCTGGGGGGGGTTGGTATAGAGATAACAGATCGTCAACACTTTGGCGCTAAACCATTCAATGATTTATATAGCCCACTAGTAAATATACTTTGAAGTCTTTTCTCAGAGCTACAGGGAGCCTGTACATCAACTTTAGAACTGAAGTGGTGTGGTCTAGTTTCCAGGTTCTAGTGAGGACGCGAGCAGCGTCATTAAAAAGTTCATTAAAAGTTTCAAGTGAATTGTTTTTTTGATAGTGGTCTCATTGTGGTTCGATAGTTTAGCAGAGAGGGTGTTTTTAAAGATAACACAGAAAGAATCCAGAGTCACATCAATTACAGAAAAATTGGATGCATTTAAACCTTTGCTGATGATTAAAGGGTAAGTACAGTTCTTTGCAATCTGAATATTAATTTTAGCATGCATAATGTTCATTTACTTACTCAAAGCTTGCAATCTGAATGCACTATAAGGTTGAAGATGTCCTACATAATTCCACATAGCTACTCTTCACAGGCCTTGTGGGAGTGTTCCACCTCAACCAGCTATTTGCATCATTATTCTGGTTACTGTTGGAAATGTTATTTTGTATACTTAAAGAAACTTGACATTCTCTATTGTTCTGAAACCAATTGCACTCAGGTTACTATTTGAGTTTGTTTAGCCTTTTTTGCTTATTAATGTCCATGATAAGAATATGTAAACTCGCCGGCACTATGTGACTTGTTCTGAATTAAAAATAAGTATCTTTTCATATTTGTATTTGCTTTGTGAAGGCTTATGTTTTGAAAGTAGCTAATTTTATATGTATCTGTAACTTTAGGTTTTTATCGTTTTGATGCTGCTATGTTGGTCAAACTTTTATAATGCACCTTGTTCTCTAAATTTAATCAGATTTCAGCCTTTTTATGCCATTATTTAATTATCAAGGCTGTCTCAAATAACTTTTATTCTCAATCTTCACCATAGAGCACTGGAACTATCTGGGGGTGGATGAAAACTTGGGCCCAGTGGCAGTTAGTCTGAGGAGGGAGAAATTGGAGGAACACAAGGAACACGGCCAGCAGTACAATTACAGGGTCATCTTCAGAACCAGTGAGGTAAGATGACTTCAAGATAAAATCTCCTCCTCTGTGTTCGATGTATAGTGTGTGTTTGTTGCTCATTATGTTTTTATTTGAGGTTTCCATTCTACACTTACTGTATTAGTAGATATGAATGTTTATGCGTTTAAATGTGTCAATACTTAGTACACTCTGTTCTGAGTGATGGTACAGAGAAGCTATTATAAGTTCAGATTGTGTGGGAGTTGACACACAGGATCTTCACCCAGCAGGGGTTCGATGTAAAAGCTTCAGCTCATGGTTGTCAGCTCAAGATTCTGCCGCCTCTGCTCAACGACTGCCTCAAATCCTTGCACGTCTTGATCAGATTTTTTTGTGTGCGCATGTTTTCCCCCAGTTGAGTCTTTGTTTTCTTAATCAGCCATTTTCCGTGAGCGTCTTTTCTATATCTCTCCAGTTTGTGCACACTAGTGCTAAAGATCCATGTGCTCATTCCCTAAGCTGAACGCCCACCCAGAATGTTTGTCAGCCTTCATCTGTGAAGGACATTTTGCAGCTAAAAAAAGGTTACACTCAGACCAAAAGTATGAACATATCGGAGGTAAAGCAGAGATCTCGGATGAAAGCATAACATGAGTGATTGGCCTGGGAGTCCCTTAGTGTGACGCATAACAAATTGTTAGGTTTTCTGGGGGGTTTTTTAACCATGCATCCCTCTATCCTGTATGAATGCTATTTTATTTTATTTTTTATTTGAAAGCTTTTCAGGTCTAAAGGTACACGTGAATGTCTGTGGGAGTGCGTGGGACAAACTTATTTTGAGGACAAAGTTTTATGCATCAGGGGCTACTGTCCTTTACTACTGTCTATTGCTCTTGAGTTAAGAGCATTTCTCCTCTTCACTTTATATAAAACTGAACATGTTTACACCACCACAGGCACCACAAAACATAAAACACAGACACTGTTAAGTGCCTGGAGACAGCTAGAGACTGCCAGCTCTGTTTATTTGCTCATGATGGGTACTCAGGCCTTGGACTTTTCTACTGTCTTCCTGATTTATTAATGGAAGTCTTCCTCGTGTGTGTCTGACCTGAAGCCTAAAAGACTTAAGTTAAAACCTACCCACACTCTTTCCTTTTTCTTTAGGTAGACCATCTCAATACTTTCTTGTACATTTACGTGGAATTATATACTGTAAATGTTTTAGAGGAGCCTTGTATGCAAGTAAAACCCATTACCAAGTTCTCTTTTTTTCCTACCGTCTCTAGCTAAACACCCTGCGTGGTTCCATCCTGGAAGATGCTGTGCCATCGACAGCCAAGCACGGTCTTGCCCGTGGTCTTCCCCTCAAAGAACTCCTGGAATATCTTGTTCCTGAGCTCAATGTGCACTGCTTGCGTCTGGCACTCAACACGCCTAAGGTCACTGATCAGCTGATGAAGCTGGATGAGCAGGGGGTAAGAAGACACAATGAGCAAATGTATACCAGGGTTAAGTTTGGCTGCATTCATTTTCTTGATTACATCTCTTGATTGTGTAATTTTGATTGCCGCTATCAGCAGTGATGGGCAATAACCATAGACTGTATAAAACAATGGACTAATCTTCCGGTACATCCCCCATAGGTTTCTGAATAGCAAAAATGAGGCCAGTTGGGCGGTTCCCACCGCCGCCATCTTGTCCGCGTCACTCGCCTCGTCACTCGCCTCGTCACTCTAAGAAACTCCAAAAATGGGCAAAGAGGAGGAGCTGAGAGTGGCGCTGTGAGGCTGGGGGCGGAGGGTTAACGCTCCGAGCCGACGTAGCTACAAGCTAGTCAGAAGCTAGTCGGGAGCTAACTGAAGCTAACGTAGGCTGCAGCCGGTTTCAGCCAGAAGACCGCGGTTGAGAGACTTTTACCCTGTTTTTCAACAACGATCCCTTAGGCGCAGAAACATCTCGAGTAGAGAAAACAGATCAATATAATAAGACCCAAATGGGTTGGATCAATACGGCCTGATATTCTGTTATTTGATATATTGATATTCTTAGTCGGCTTATCTTAACAACACATCCAGCTAAAAGTAGTCACAAAGTCATCATGAAAATTTAGATCCCCTAAAAAAAATAAAAGGTTTTTAACTCACCTCACATCTCATCCATTAGTTTATGCCTCCAGCTGTGTTCCTCACACCAGTACTGATCTAACCAGCGATCATCCAGTCTGTCTAGAGTCCAACTCTGTAGTCTTCCAGCCTGATGTAACTGTCTCCCGCTCTTGAGTCTCGAGGTGCTCTACCTGACCTGGTCTGCCGCGGCTTCCCGGTCCTGCCGACTTTGCTGCTCTGCTGGTACCTGACCGATCGCCTGCTCCAACTCGCGTGTAGAAAGAGATAAAGCGCCGACCAGAACAGCATTCCTCTCTGCCACCTGACAGAACCCCCCCACAGCTGGTTAAACATAGCCGGTATGAAGCCTCCCCCCAAAGCAGAAACTTCTTGGACGGTCTGTTACTGTAATCAAAACCACAGCAAGCCGTCTTTGCCCAATAATTGCAGATTAACATCCAAAACTGAATAAAAACTGCAGAGGCAACTGATAGTGGAGTTAAGAAACACCAAATGACTGAAGTCTTTACGTTAGTCTCAGGCTGTGAAGAGCTCTGCAAGCAGAGGGGGACAGCAGACTACGTAGCAAGCTATAAGCTACAGTTAGCCACCATTAGCCACCAGCGTTAGCCTAGACGGACCTGTCAATCAAAATGACACTCCCCTAATTATTCATAATTTCAGAATTAAATTACAAATAAAGTGAGGAGTTAGAAAAAAATTCACCCCCCTCAGTTGTCATGATGGTAAACCTGAACTATCTAACCTAAAATGGTTTTTTGAACCAGGCTATAAACATGTTTATTTTTGCTGTAAAGTTGGCCTTTTTAACATGGGAGTCAATGGGAAGTTGCTCCTTTTTGCAGCCAGCCCCCAGCAGATGAGGGCTGAACTGCAATTTTTGTCACTTCCGTGTTGGCTTCACATTCTGCAGGCGGAGTTTGCCCCTTGGCAGTAACGCATTAAAACTAAAGAATTACTGTAATGCAATTACTTTTTTCGAGTAACGGGTAAAGTAAGGGATTACAGTGGCAAAAAAGTAATTAAACCACTTGCTGCTTCTGCCCAAGCAGGCTGCGTTACTGCGTTAGTTGCGCAGAGCCCATCTCATGACTGACATATTTACATACTTGCCAACCCTCCCATTTTTCCAGGGAAAGTCCCGAATTTTATTGCCCCTCCCGAAAATCTCCCGGAGCCACGATTCTCCCCATTTTCTCCCGACATCTGACTGTGTCGCTTGTCATGTTTACACCCCGTTTCTTGTGTGAGAGGGAGAGAGAATTTAAAAAAGTTTAATGTGCATGAAACTTTGAATTTGCCAAGGAAGGTGCTGTGGGGTAGGCTATAGTTTCTTCATTCATGACATGAAAAATCCTGTTGGCAAAATTAGCCTTTTTGAAAATAGGTCACCTACATGATTCACAGCCTATACACCCATGAGAAAAACAATCAGTTGTACTAATTAGTGACGCCGCATTCAGCGCCAGAAGTTTTCAGAACAGTCTTTATGTGACTGACAGAAGCTGTAGTTTCAAATACTTTTTAAATCCACCAAGTTAAGAATTTAAAAAAATGTTTCAACCGACCTCACGTCTTGTTTCCTTTTATTTCGGCAGCATTTTCCCCCAACCATTTGAGCCCGAGAGCGCAGCTGGTCATACTTTTTATAAATTACAGTGTCAAAAACAAATGACTCAATACTGCCCTGAGATCAAAGAAAGGAAAAAATACTTTCTCACTCTCCTGACACAGACTCCTGTGAGTTTTTAGAATTATTATTAAGCGATTATTCCAAAACGTTCATTACCGGGGGAATGTGAAGCTCACAGTGAGTCCGACTGACATCACAGCTGCATGTGCCCTAGTGACGGCCCTACTGCTGCTAAACAGGTGAAAAAAGAATCGGACTTGGCGCCGCCGAACTGAAAAAGCTTGTTGCTGACCAAATTAAGGCCTGTTGCACTAATTTATTTACAGTTTTTTCTTGATGCAATGTTCGTAAAGGAAAAAAAATCAGACAAATAAAAAAATGTAAGAATAGACTCTTTCAGATGATTGAATTTTATATAATGAAATATACTTAGGCCTATAACATAATCAGGACGTGTTTCATGTTTTTGAAAAGTAATTAACTAATAAAATAACTAATTACTTTTAAAAATAAGTAATTAGTAAAGTAGTGGGATTACTTTTGGGGGGAAGTAATCAGTAATTAGTAATTAATTACTATTTTTAAGCAACTTGAACAACATTGTTCATCAGTTTACTAAAATGGAATGATTCTTTAGATATCCTCTCCTAGTGACAAGGTTTTAGAAAAATCCTTTATACATTTAACCATGACAATGTCTACTCAGAAACTCCTCTCCCTATAAAAAAATGCGATATTATTAAGTAGCTCAAATCGCCTTGGCACATCATCACCAAAACATCCACAGCACTTAAAATCCCCCTCATTTTCAACACGATGGAGTAGTTACTCCTAATACATAATGCTGAAAGCATTGCATGATAAAAAAAAATGAATGAAATAATAATGACAATGAACACAGTTGTTACGGAAAACATACCTCCTTAAATATTGCTGGGAGGTGTCTTTACAATTTTGTTTGAAGGATAAGCTACTTGCACTGTGACTTAAGGAAAACCATTAGACGTTGCTGTCTATATATACTAGAATATTCTGGAATGAGCTCAAAGCTCTGCAGCTTTTGATCTGGACAAAGCCCACCATTTTAGTTTAAGTCTCAGTAGCATTTACATAACTCCATATGTTTTTTTTTATTATTGTTTTTTTGGTGGTAGGGATTTCTTTTTTATCTGTCATGCCTCCCAAACAACTAGTTGACATTAAGATGGCAGAGTGTGGAACGGGGGCGTGAACTCTGTAAGGCTTCCACAAAGATATAAAAAAAACCCGAGTCCAATCAGAGAATTCACAGCAGGCTGTGGTGCGACCGTGGAGCTACGCTATTTTTTCCAGACCCAGCATGAGGATTTTCATGAATTGGGACTGAAGTTAAAGAAATTACAAACCTATTTAGAGGTAATAGAAAATAATCAAAGCACATAACTTAGCTCCATTGCTAAAGTTGAAAGATTGTTAAAGATTTGGATATTTAAAAGACAGAAACCATGAGACTCAAACATAACATTAAGCTATATAAAACTGGAGTGTTCTGAACCATTGTAGAACAAAGCAAGGGAATAAATAATGTTCAACAAAAGTTTGAGAAAACAAGTGTGGCTCTTTTTTACCAGCTTCTCTCTATATTCTTAATTATCTTGTGAATCTCTGAGATTTGGTGCTCTCGTTGGAGCATATTAACCGCGAATGTTCCGCCTAGAGAAACTGGACCGCATCCATACAGCACCAAGTGTAAATTGTGTGTAGTGATGTTTAGTGAGAGTTGGTGGGCCGAAGCTTTAGAGATGTTTTTAGTAGTTTTTGTTGAAGCACAAGATTTCTGTCAATAAAAATGAACAAAAAGTTGGATGGTTTTTATTAATGTTTGGAGTGTTTATAGTGGCAGCAGAGACCCAAATGGCAACACAAAAGGATGAAAAAGTAATGATTAATATGGGTCAGTGTACTGGTCAGTAGTAAAGAAAAATGAGCCTCCGACTTGCCGTCATATTTATACTCCTGAGAGCAGAAAGTCATTGACTACTATACTATTCTCTGATTAACATTAAGTATCAATTTAAACATGTCAATCCTTTTACATTTTGTTGAAATTGTACGATTTTGTGTGGGTAATGCTTAATGTGGATCGATTTTACACAGCTTGATTAAATGAAGATAAAAAAGGTAGGATTTATAACTTTTTAAGTGTGAAACTTATGATGGTGCTATCATATCCGGGGGAAGTGTGCTGTGCATTTACAAGCAGAACTTGTGAGCAATCTAAACACGGAGTAGTATGTGTTGAGCAAACAAATTTTGTTTGGAGTTCATGAATCATTTCTCGTCTAGGTGATAATTTTCCCCCTTCATACAGGAGATGGATCTTGGTTGGCGTATGTTTTTTATTACTCCCTCATTTTAGCGGTGTCATTTTTACAACCTATTATGTGCAATTCGCTCTGAAATATTGCTTATGCATTACTTGATGTTGTAAACTCGCATCACATTCATCTGAACCTTAAAGAGACACCAGACAACGTTTTCATGTAAATTAATCATCTTCGTAAGTCGTTATATGGTTAAATGACTCATTACAGGGCGAATGAAGACTCTCTCGCCCGCCCCCTACTGCCTGTAGGAAGAATATCCCACTTGCAAGTTCAGTGTACCGTATCTGGTGTCCTTCAGTCTCGCAAAGTCTCAGACATCGCGAGACACTGAGGCAGGCTAACGAAACCCGGCTAGCGAGTGTGGCAAACTGATGGCAGACCAGGCTAAGAAGTAGCGAAAGCCCTCGATGGAAGATGCCAAGAAAAGAAAAAGGGCTTCAGACCGAGCGAGTGCTCGCACACGCATCAATATTGGTCAAGCTTTTACCGAATGGCGAGAGCTAAAAGACACCGAAGGCTCCAAGTCGGATACAGATCATGATCGAGCTACAAAAACATTTCTGACTGGGCAATGTTGGCAAATGCCACTGGTCTCGTCATTACTTGTGGCCATCACAAACAAATAAATAGGCTAAATAAGTAAAGCGGAGATGCGGCTGCCTATTGGCTGTAACAATAGGCAGGCATAAATCAATACAATAAGTATATGTATAGAATAATTATAGTAAATGAAGCAGAGCTGCAGGCGGCAACAAAGAATAAAAAATGCAAACAAAGTAGCACAACGGCCTGACTCCGCGAGGGGGGGGGGCAGTTTGTTTTTATGACCGTGTGTTTGAAAGCAAAACGGACGCTAGGGGGAGCATCGTAGAGAAAATACTCAGACTTGCCTGGTATCCCTTTAAAATGTAATGCTGCGGTCTCCTCCTTCATTTGTATTCTCTGTACAGCTGAGTTTCCAGCGGAAGGTGGGGGTGATGTACTGCATGGCGGGCCAGAGCAGCGAAGAGGAGATGTACAATAACGAAGCAGCTGGTCCTGCATTGGAAGAGTTTCTCCATCTCCTGGGTGACAGAGTTAGGCTTAAAGGTTTCAACAAGTATCGAGCTCAACTGGACACAAAAAGTATGTATATGTGTGGAGTTGACATGAAAGTAACATTTCATTTTGTCAAGCAGGGCTGGGCGGTAAGGCAACATTTTCATATCACAGTATTTTTAAAAAGCATATCTTTATGATTGTCATGTTCTAAATAACCCATTTTACTGTCATATGGACTGCATCATGTTGTTTTTTCCACACAGAGGTGACTGATATGAAAAGATTAAAAATTATTATGATTCTAGTGTCCTTAGGTGTGTGTGTGTGCGTGCATGGTTGTTTGTCCTGTCTGGATCTATGTGACCCTGTGATGGACTGGCGACCTGTCCAGGGTGTACCCCGCCTCTCGCCCGTTAACAGCTGGAGATAGGCACCAGCCCCCCCGCGACCCCTGGAGGACTAAGCGGTTCAGAAAATGGATGGATGGATAATTCTAGTAGACATTCTTGATGTCAATAGTGCTTGTAAAACATATGCTGTTAGGTTCTCGTCTGACCTTTTTAAGCCGATAAACTTCTAAACTACAGATGTGACTCCTCTTTTTGGAATTACTTCCTCAATGTTGTGTGGTTCGCTCTGATAGGTCCTGCCAACCACTGTAACATTTCGCCGAATGTTCCGGAAGTTGTCTGAGCTATTCACCGGTATAGCGGCATTTTAATGTATTGATATCATAACGAAAATAAACACCGGTTTTCGGTATGAACCGGTGTACCGCCCAGGCCTACTGTCAAGCAAATACAGGTCCTTCTCAAAAAATTAGCATATTGTGATAAAGTTCATTATTTTCTGTAATGTACTGATAAACATTAGACTTTCATATATTTTAGATACATTACATACAACTGAAGTAGTTCAAGCCTTTTATTGTTTTAATATTGATGATTTTGGCATACAGCTCATGAAAACCCCAAATTCCTATTTCAAAAATTAGCATATTTCATCCGACCAATAAAAGAAAAGTGTTTTTAATACAAAAAAAGTGAACCTTCAAATAATTATGTTTAGTTATGCACTCAATACTTGGTCGGGAATTGTTTGTGGCATGGAGGCAATCACCCTGTGGCACTGCTAAGGTGTTATGGAGGCCCAGGATGCTTCGAGCGGCCTTAAGCTCATCCAGAGTGTTGGGTCTTGCGTCTCTCAACTTTCTCTTCACAATATCCGACAGATTCTCTATGGGGTTCAGGTCAGGAGAGTTGGCAGGCCAATTAAGTACAGTAATACCATGGTCAGTAAACCATTTAGAAGTGGTTTGGGCACTGTGAGCAGGTGCAAGGTCGTGCTGAAAAAGGAAATCTTCATCTCCATAAAGCTTTTCAGCAGATGGAAGCATGAAGTGCTCCAAAATCTCCTGATAGCTAGCTGCATTGACCCTGCCCTTGATAAAACACAGTGGACCAACACCAGCAGCTGACATGGCACCCTAGACCATCACTGACTGTGGGTACATGACACTGGACTTCAGGCATTTTGGCATTTCCTTCTCCCCAGTCTTCCTCCAGACTCTGGCACCTTGTTTTCCGAATGACATGCAAAATTTGCTTTCGTCTGAAAAAAGTACTTTGGCCCACTGAGCAACAGTCCAGTTCTGCTTCTCTGTAGCCCAGGTCAGGCGCTTCTGCCGCTGTTTCTGGTTCAAAAGTGACTTGACCTGGGGAATGCGGCACCTGTAGCTCATTTCCTGCACACGCTTGTGCATGGTGGCTCTGTATGTTTCTACTCCAGACTCAGTCCACTGCTTCCGCAGGTCCCCCAAGGTCTGGAATCGATCCTTCTCCACAATCTTCCTCAGGGTCCTGTCACCTCTTCTCGTTGTGCAGCATTTTCTGCCACACTTTTTCCTTCCCACAGACTTCACACTGAGGTGCCTTGATTCAGCACTCTGGGAACAGTCTATTCGTTCAGACATTTCTTTCTTTGTCTTACCCTCTTGCTTGAGGGTGTCAATGATGGTCTTCTGGACAGCAGTCAGGTCGGCAGTCTTACCAATGATTGCGGTTTTGAGTAATGAACCAGGCTGGGAGTTTTTAAAAGCCTCATTAATCTTTTGCAGGTGTTTAGAGTTAATTAGTTGATTCAGATGATTAGGTTAATAGCTCGTTTAGGGAACTTTTTCATGATATGCTAATTTTTTGAGATAGGAATTTTGGGTATTCATGAGTTGTATGCCAAAATCATCAATATTAAAACAATAAAAGGATTTAACTACTTCAGTTGTGTGTAATCAATCTAAAATATATGAAAGTCTAATGTTTATCAAAACATTACAGAAAATAATGAACTTTATCACAATATGCAAATTTTTTGAGAAGGACCTGTAATAGATTCACTTAATCCCACATGTAACATATCTTTTGTGTGTCTGTCATGGAAGTTTTGTGAACTGATAGAATTTAGAAATGTGAAAACGTTTTGACAGGGGTAAAGCTGTTAAATCAGAGGAGAAAAACGGGCAAAAGGATGTTAAATGGCTTGCATTTGTATAGCGCTTGGTCATGTCCGAGGGCTCCAAACTGTTTTACATTAGTCATTTACCCATTTTTGCACACATTGAGATGGTATAGTTAATTATATTCAGGACTTAAAGTCGTTTGGAGTTGTTAGTAAGTTAGTAAATGCAACAAGTGGGAAAAAAGCTCTTCACCGTCACGAAGGAAATGCTAGCATAAAGCTGCTGTCCGTGCGCTCCAACACACAAGCCGTTTACCAGGAGCAACAGCTTTGGCTTTTGAAAATACATGTGCTAGTTCATTGCGGAACACGATTTATCATTTACGATCTCGCAACCGCTCATAGATCTGTGCAAAAATGTAGCGTTGTCCGTTTTCCAATCATCTTCCCAGTTTTATGAACACACATGGCATAGCACCAGAGTTCGAGAAACGTCGGTCTGATAAGCTCAAAGGATGTATGGTTTTTCTGAATGTTGATTACTTCTTGGAGCACTTTATTGTTTTACTGCCTCTGCAAATATTTTAAAGAGGAGAGGAGTCAAGAGACTCTTTTTATTTTGGTAATATGCTGCGTTTGTCCTTGGAGCACTTTGATGAAGCATAGACATTTAAAACTATTTTTCACTTGTTTATTTAATATTTCAACTGCTGTAAGACATTTGAGGTGATAACATGGTCTTTTGCGAGCGATTGAACTGTCTTCTAATAATATTCTGTTGTTAAATGAAGTGAAAGAAGGAGAGAAAAAAACGTTTCCATATTTTTTTTTGTTTCTACTATACAAATCTGGCACTGTATTCGGTCTGAGTTCTGTACCTCGCCTCCTAGTGGAAATATCCAGTACTACTTTAAAAAGCATGTCTGTTCTATTTTGACTAGAATCATAATCATGTCAATGCTTTGAAAGTAATTTAAGTGTGTCATGGAAAAAACATGATACAGTCCATATGATGGTAAAATGGGCTATTTAAAGCCAAGCTAGGGCATTCATTATTACAAGATAAAGAGAGTAATAACGGTCTTGCATGGAAACAATCGATGTAAAACAAATTAAAATGTTGAATGTTTAAAAAAAAAAAAAAGTGATATGAAAATGTTGCCATACCGCCCAGCCCTAATTTTTTGTAAAAAAATAAACCCTGTTTCATTCACTTTTTATGAACTGTTAAGGCATATTCCTATAGTTGCACTTAAAATTATTCTTAAATCGAAAAGTTAATGACTCAGAGACCAGGTCATTAAATAGCTGTTTGGTAAATTGTCGGATACCATGATGTGTAATACAGTCATTGATCTGGGAATTGGGGCTCATTTCTACAGACAACACTATTCTAGCTTGAAATTTAAAATCGTTTTTAGTCTCTCAAATTGCTATTTAGTGATTTCAACCTTTTTGCAGCTTTAGTCAACAGCGGACATTTCATAGACAACAGTTTTTGTTTTTTTATCGCTTACACTTTGCAATGGGAAAGCTGGTTGGGAAGTCTTAGGAATGCTGGGGTGAAACTAATAAAGCCATGTGAAGTAAATGCCATTAAGTGTTTGCAGTAATTAACCAATATGGGCTTTTAAACACCTGGTAAATGTTATTGAGTCAGGCTTAAGGAAAATCAATAGAACCAGAGTTTCATTTTGATGAGAAGTTTTTGTCTTTGGTGTGAGAGCCAAACATGAAGCAAAACAGAAGGCAATAACAATATGGAGATTTTTGAACATAGTTTGGAATATTCTAACATACATTTGTTGAAATCTTACAATAATGTAGCTTTTTCTTTAGTATTTTTTTTTAGTATATAAACATGAGAAATACATCTACTCTTGTGTATTCCTCAGCTGATTCAACAGGCACCCACTCTCTGTATACCACTTACAAGGATTATGAGATCATGTTCCATGTGTCAACCATGCTGCCCTACACACCCAACAATAAGCAACAGGTATGAAAAATTAATGTTAATATAAAGTAGTAGAGAAGTTGTCTCTTTCTCAACGCTTTAAAGACATACATTTTTAAGAGTCTTCCATAGCTTCTTAGATTATCTATTGTATTAGATGTTTAGATGGTTTTATTATCTTATTATAATAGAGCTTTTTGTTCCCCCTGCCTAAAAGATATCTATGATTATGTTTAATTTTCTTGCCATCTAACAGCTTATTATGTATTTTCTCTTTTTCTCGTCCACCTTGCAGTTACTGCGGAAACGGCACATAGGGAACGACATTGTCACAATTGTGTTTCAGGAACCTGGAGCGCTTCCCTTCACTCCTAAGAACATTCGCTCTCACTTTCAGCATGTCTTTGTGATTGTGAGGGCTCATAACCCCTGCTCTGAAAACTGCTCCTACAGGTGAGCTTCAGAAGCAATGTTCACACAATAATATATATATTTGGACATGTGGGTATTTATTAGGGGTGTGCAAAGCAGACGATATTTGTATCTGAATTTGTTGAGGCAGGAGAAGTATTTATATTAGAGTAAAACTCCAAATAGGCGTAAAAATCTTCTTTTTTTATTTGTGTTACACTAATAATGAACTGGTGCTGGAGGGGGTGATTGGTGCTTGTGTGTGTGTGTGTGTGGGGGGGGGGGTTGACAGACAGTACCTGGAGAGGATGCTGTAAGTGTACGTAATTATGCTTAACAGATGTTGACAGATGTTTTATATCTCTGCCTCTGCAGTCTGCAAAAGACAGAGACTTAAATGTAGGCTCCCAAATAACTCCCACAAGTCCACACAATTTGACACATCTATACTAGCCTTGTGTTAACCTTTTTAACCAAACATTAAGATTACTCTATCAACAACTTATTGTCTAAATTACTGAACTAACAGAACTACTTAAATAGAGCACAAAGCAAACATGAATGCACCGCACTGCAGATGTTAATACTAATGCAGCGTAATGGAATAATCTCCCGATCAAACTTCGCTTCCTTAAAATTATAAACTTTCTCCGGAGCCCAGTTATGTTACAAAAATCTATTCAACAAAAATAGTCATGCAGTTAGGACTATTTTCGCTCAGCCGAGCCCTTCTGTTGCTGTGTGGAGCAGCTGTGACAGACACCTCTTTCCTCTGCCCCCCTCCCTGTCTTCTAAACGTCACTCACTCACTCACTTACTTACTCTTCCAGGGACTGTGCACTGCAGTAAGGAAACACGGCTTTTTCATATGAGGTTTTTCTTCAAATATTTTTTAAAGTATTTGTTCAAAATAAGCATTCGTAAGAAAAAGTTCAATTGTGCCTTTCTGAATACCATATTAGGCTTCAACCCTTGTATTTATTATTAGAATGTGAATCTTCACAAGTCTTGTGATTCGATTATGATTGTAATTTCTTCGATTCGATATCGCTATGATTCACGATTATTTAATGGATGGATCTGTTTTCAATACTAGCTGTTTTAATAATGTTTCCAATAAGAAATGGATGTCAGACATTTTTTTTTGTTATTTATCAAACAGTTGTCTGACCACAAGATAGCACCTCCAAAAAACCTAAGGCCTAGGCGGTATACCAGTTCATACAGAAAACAGGTGTTACTTTTCGTTATGATACTGGTGAATAGGTCTGACAACTTCCGGAACGCTTAATTTGGGGAAGTGTTTCAGCTGGGACCGAATTCACTGCTCTTCACCACAGTGTGAAAAGTAATGTTTTTAACTAAGTACAGCTGTTGACAGGAGGTATCAAAGTGAAGCAAACAATGCTGTGGAACTAATTCCAAAGAGAGCAGTCACGTCTGTAGTTTAGAAGTGTATCGGCTTTAAAAGGCCAGATGAGAACCAAACGGCATATCTTTTTCAAGTGCTATTGTGAGTAACTATTAGGGGGAGTGTTGATCCATATTTGATCGTCTGTAGGTACATGTGGTTAACAGCGGCAAAACCAGTAGAAATCAAAAATAGCGGTAAATATGTTTTACATACCATCTACGATACTTCTGCCATCTTTTTTTCTGTTATATGAATATTAACCAGCTAATATTCTCCTACGGTCGCCATGTTTTTTACTTCTTTTTTGGCACTAACTGGTCTGAGTCTGTACTCTGCCCCCTAGCAGGATTCTTCAGTACTACATGCAAAGCCAGTACAAGATGCAATTTGCTGCTTGCGTCAAAGTGAGGTTAAAAAAATAAGTATATTTTCAGCCTTAGAACATCAACAATGCCAACCAGAATCATAATCATTTTAATTGTTTTCATATAATTTACCTATGTCTGGAAAAAAAACATGATGCAGTCCATATGACAGTAAAATTGGTTATTTATAGCACATTTTTATACTATTCATTCTTATCAGATAATGTAGATATGAATAGTCTTGTATAGAAAAAAAATACAGTTAAATACCATAATACTATTATGTTTTTTTAAAACGCCCAGCCCTAATGGATAGATTATCATTATCATTATAAGGATTCTTCTTTTAATAATCGTGTAACTATTTTCATATTTTCTGGTTTTGTGTGTATTTCTTATTTTACGTGAATCTTTCTCCAAAAATCTACAGTAAATTTAAATTATATTACTATTATATTATATATTCAAACATTGATGGATGGATATTATGTTATAATTGATTATGGTTTGATTCTGCCGCGATGCAGCATCGTTTGTGTCTGCTTGGTGATGCATTGATTAAATGATTAATTTCAACAGCTCTATTTATTATATAGTTTAACAATGCTGAAATATTCTGGTCACAAATAAATTAGGATAATAACAGAGGTACATCATTCGATTTGTCCAGTTTAAGACATTTAAGTCTGTGTGCTCTTGAATTTCTAAGTGAGAATGCACTTCATGGTGAGACTGAAAGAGCGGCCTGAGATTTGAGAAGGAAGATTGTTGCAGCATATAAATCTGGTGAAGGATTTAAAGAGGTCTCAAAAGAATATGAAATCAGCAGTTTCCCTGCATGGAAAGTGGCCTACAAGTGGACCACTTTAGAAACAACCATCAACATGCCCGAATCTGGTCCTGGAAAAAAATCAGTAGGCTGTATATACACTCAACAAAAATATAAATGTAACACCTTTGTTTCTGCTCCCATTTTTCATGAGATGGACTTAAAGATCTAAAATTCATTCCACATACACAATATTACCATTTCTCTCAAACATTGTTCACACATCAGTCTAAATGTGTGATAGTGAGCACTTCTGCTTTGCTAGGATAATCCATCCCACCTCACAGGTGTGCCACATTAAGATGCTGATCTGACATTATGATTAGTGCACAGGTTTACCTTATACTGCCCACAATAAAAGGCCACCCTGGAATGTGCAGTTTTTTGCTTTATTGGGGGTCTGGGGACTCAGAACCGGTCAGTATCTGGTGTGACCACCATTTGCCTCATGCAGTGCAACACATATTCTTCGCATAGAGTTTATCAGATTGTCAATTGTGGCCTGTGGAATGTTGGTCCAGTCCTCTTCAATGGCTTTGCGAAGTATCTGGATTTTAGTGGGAACTGGTACACGCTGTCGTATACGCCGGTCAAGCACATCCCAAAAATTCTCAATGGGTGACATTTCTGGTGGGATGGATTAAATCAGCAAAGCAGAAGTGCTCGGTATCACACATTTAGACTGATTTGTAAACAATGTTTGAGAGAAATGGTAATATTGTGTATCTGGAATTAATTTTAGATCTTTAAGTCCATCTCATGAAAAATGGGAGCAGAAACAAAGGTGTTGCATTTATATTTTCGTTGAGTGTACAATGGATGGCTGGAAGAACATAAAATGGTCGATTTTAAATAAAAAAAAAAGTGAAAACTTAATTTTTTTGTCTAATCTTTTAGAAGCACAAAAATGTATGTCACATAAATCACATTCTGCAATGCTAAATAAATTATGTTTTTTATGATTTTCCCACATTTTTGTCTCCCAGCAATCTATCATGAAACTGGTTGTGTAGAGTGCCCTCTCCGTAGCTCTTGAAGTATTACTGCTCTGTCAGATATATAGAATATGAACTGCATGCACATGGCCAAACTATTTTCTTTTACCAAACAGATATTAGTGTACCTTGCTTTAGATTCTTGTTTAGAGTTCAGCCTTGAAGAACATTTTATTAAGGTTTTTTCCTCAGTCTTATCTCCTTGTTTGCTGTTCTTCTTTTAGTTGTCGCACTCCGTTTGACTCCAGTCATTGCTGTTTTTAATTGCTGTCTGAGCAAGTTGTGTGAGGCTTTAATCTTCCTCCATATGGCTACTTTATTACAGAGCAACAACACAAATAAATACATGTGAGCAATGAGCCCTGCTGTAACGTGAATTTTGAACAAATGCTTTTATTTCTTATGTCTGTGATTCATAATTGTGAACGAGAGCTTGAAGTGATACATACATGAGAACCCAATGTTTCACAGGTTAAACGTGAATCATAGTCTCCACAGAAAAAGCACATCGACTAAAAAAATACTTAAAACAAAGCTCCCAATAAATTGGTGATTTTCTAATGCATTTATTTTAAATGGATAAGAACATTGACATAAATGCATGGAAAAGGGGTAAAGTAAAGCCAAAGTGAGCTTCAATCTATCTGGTAAGCCACATGTGCTTATATAGTTTTTTTTTAATTTATGCCTCTAGATATGAATATGTGAAAATTTGCTAAGAAATTCACTAAGAAAGACTCTTTAATTTTAACATCTTAAATGAAGGGTTGCAAGATTTTATTAAAATTTTTCAAATAATTCTGGAATTTTTTATTTGTTTTTATCATGAAGCCAAAAACGGCCACCCAGTCTAACTTTAAAATGTTTTTTTAATTTGTTGACTTGATACAAGAAGAGGGAAAAATCACAAACGGCATGTACTTCCTATATTTATCCCCTGAACACGTGCCCACCTCTGAACTTCCCACAGCATAAGGTATTGACTTGTTTCTTTCTCCCTTTCTTGGCCTGGCACAGTGGGCAGCTGTTTGTGGAAACTGGAAGAGCAGACTGCCCACACACTGGATATTTATAAGCCCACAAATCACTCAAACCACAGGAATTTACCCTTTGATTTCCTCTGCTCAACCCCCTGCCATGATGATTTGCCTCATAGTCCTGTATCTCCCATGGTATGGCATTCCTTTCTTGTTTTTTTGCCATACTGGCTTCTCTCAACTCTTTTTCTCTTCAATTCATTGCCTTGTATGCAGTCTGATTCTTAAGTTTTGTGCCCTTACCTGTATATCGCCATCACTGCGCTCTGTCCTGCATGAGTCATGGGTCGACTGACTCACAGGCGTTTGAGATCAGAACAAGTGATTTCAGAGCTCGGTATAATGCATTTAGCAGCATCTGTAGTGACTGAAAAGAATAGAAGTAAAAGGTCTCATTCTCATTGTTCTCTCTGCTTGTAGCCACTTTCAGCTCTCCTCTCTAAAATACCCTGCGTGATTCATTACTCATTTGCAGAGTCGCAGGCATATATAGCCACAATGCTGTCAATTTCTTCTGTAGGAGTCGTCAACATTTTTCAGGTCGCCTGTGCATTACTAAAACTCTCTGTAAGTTAGCTCCATTGCAAAAGTATGGAACACCCATCAGCCATAACATTGACTAGTATGTTTACTGATTTGTAGCTATGCAGGACCTTATGCAACAAACTGCACAGTGTCCTTCTGTACCATGATCTTTCTCAGGTACAGTTCCTCGACTGCCAGCATGAATCAGTAGCCCTATTTCCGGTGTTCTAACAAAAAAGCATGCCCATCAGAATGACATACTATTGGTTAATGCGCATGTGCAGCAGTAAAAAAACATACTTTTCCCTTTGGTATTTAAAATTTGTTCAAATCAACTTAAATTATATTTATTTTAGGTTGAGGTTAAGGCATTTAAAATAAAGTATTTGTTCTTCTGTGACCTTAGGGTTAGGACATAAAACTTGTGGGTTGGTTAAAATTGGTTAGATAACTCCAGTGACAGTATGCCATTCTGACAAAGTATGCCGTTTTGTCAGAACACCGGATCACAGCTGTTGCTTCACTTTCTACAAATTTGAAAGAAAATTGATGCACATAAAAAAAAATCATATAAATGCTGTATTTAGGCCACATATTTCCTTGGCATTTTATGAGAAATGTATTGTCTATGGTGCTCTGGTATCTGATTATAACATCATACCTGTCAACCTGTATGCATTTTGCGTAGCAAGCACGTATTTTGACATCCCAGTATGCTGGTACGACTTGCTCCTCTAAACTACCCAAAAAGATGCTGACATGTGAGTTTGTTGTTTTTTTTCATGCGAGTTCTATTTCTAATGTACACAGTACTCGTCTGTCAACATGATGCAGCATTGTAGTGAAACAGTTTCAGCCAATTATGGTACAAAAGCGGAGAATAATATCTAATAAAGTCTACCGAACTTATTGTGCATTAGTAAGTTGTAAGGAAAGCATTTAAAACTGTACTATAAAGAAATCTGCAAAACAGCGAGGCTGCGAAGGGTGAACCGCTGCATTATAGTGAGGGTTTAAGATTAGCATTTTAATAAAACGCATAAAATGCTTTTTGATTCATTTTGATTTCAGAAGTACGAAATCATTCTTTGCAGTTAACTTGTGGCTATCCTCTTGTATAAGCACACATATAATTAAAGCAAGTGGAACTTATTAGTTTCACTAATAAATATTAAATTTTCCAATTCAGTAAAGATATTTTAGAGTCTGGTCAAATTATAAAATTTTTTTTTCACTTATCAAAATAAGAACTATGAACGTTTGATTTTTTGTTTTTTTTTCAGTACAAAATGTCTTTATTTTCTTAATTAAAAGTATTGTAATCAAAAGGTTTTATAGCCAATTTCGGGCCAGTGAATGGGAAAATTACAGGATGCAAAGTAATGGAGTTGTAACAACAACAAAAATCTGTGGAAAAAAAAAAAAACCCTGGTAAACATAAGTGTTTCTCAAAATATTTTGATAGGGTTGGCATGTCTGTAACATAGACATTAACAACATCAAAATAATCAAGACCTTAAATTTAAACGGCTTAAACGGAAGAATAGATATAAGGTAGACATGTGAGACTAAGAGTAAAAGGTTCCCCTCTAGTTGTGTTATTCTAACATAAAAAGCAATGCGAGAAGCTTACTTCTGCTTCATTTCTCCAGTTCACATGGACACCACTAGGTTTGTTACAATGTCGGGTTTTTTTTTTTGGTCTCTGGTTCAAACACAACCTTTCCTTAGAATATTTGTTGTTATGGACAGGGCCTGAGACCTTGGAAGCTTGAAGCTTAATTTGTTGTCAGGTCTCCAAAATCAAGCAGCGTTTTTGCACTTCTGTATTTGAAAAAGGGCAGTGCCGTCAGGTAATTTTATTTTTAGGAAAGGGTTTGCTTGGCTTGCGAAAACGCTTTTGTGAGCCAAAGAATTTCAGCAGAACAATGTTGGAGGAATTACTCTATATCTGATAGTTTTTACTGCTTATTTGACTGTTTTTTTTTTGTTTTTTTTAATGGTGATGGAAAAATCTCAAGGCTGTCTGTAATTTCGGCAAATCACAATTTCAGTCTCCAGTGTGACAACATTGCGCAGATTCAGCCTCCGTTATGCACTAGGATAAGCGTTCAGGCCTCAGTAAGTGAAATGTTCGTGATTAATACATGCAGCCTACTAATCTGCTTAATCTATTTTGTCCTTCCTGTACATATATTATTCTTTATATTGTTTGAATCTACATACTTCAATTACATGTCACTTTGCTGCTAATATAGTTGAATTTCCCCTCTTTGTGACAACGAAGGATTATTCTAGCCATCCATATGGTTTACAGTACATGCTTTTATATGTTTGAGTGGTATGGAGAGGACCCTGAATGGTATGAAGCCCTACTCCTCACCATGATGCAAAGATTATGCCTTTCTGGTGGAACTAGCAAGTTTTTCACTAGTTTTATACTTAATTTTTAGCTGAATTCAGATCAGTCTTTGGACCTTAAATCACTCTTGCTTCACAGGAGCCTTTTGCAAGTTCAGTAATGTTTTTTTTTCCTCCGATCACTTTCATTGCTCCGTACTTGGACAGACTGGGAATATGGTGTAGGAGCTACCGTCTTTGCTTTTTCAAGACATCAGAACACCATAGCGATTGAAGTTCACATCCCTTCGCTTACCATTTACTAAATGCCAGTTGCAACATTTCAACCGATTGGAAAAATGTGACTTAATATACCTTACTAACTGGTATCTCTTATTGTAGAAAGAAGAATATATGTTCTCTTTTTGTACTTGTCAATGATCAGTGTTATGATTGCTGATCAGCATCACTTTATTATTGTCCTTGCAACAGTGTCAAAGAAACATTTAAAAACCCCACAAACAAACCCATTTTTAAATAGTGTTTATGAAACATCAGCAAAAATATCAATGTAGACTAAATGTAGACCACAAAGACTAAAATACAAACAAAAACCAATTACATTTTTAGCTTATTTATGATCTCCATGTTTTCCTACTTCATCGTATGACTAGACTTCAGCAGTTTTACCATATTGGAAATGCAGACAAACTTTTGACAATCTATTTCCCTGTTTTCATTTATTAAAAGGATGCCTGTTCATCCTCCAACACTATTTCAGTCAGAAAAATGTTTCCTCTTCCTCTCATCAGTCTGTCACAAACCACTAAAGGTGGGAAATAAGCTGTCAACAACTTGAAGGCTAGTATAATTGAACACCACATGTCTCCAGTGAGGACAAGGTTTTTCTAAGATATGTTTAGAAATATGTGGGTGACACAGGTATTGCTTATTAGGAAAAGTGATTAATCCATGTCCACACGTGTGCGCAGATGCTTGTCAGCAGGGAATGGTGGGACGGGGGGTGCCGACTTCCAGTGCTTCTGGCAATTATCACCTGTGATAGGTTTTTTGTGATTGAGCCCTTTTGGTTGGGACTAGAAAAAATAAGCCATGAATGAATACAAGCACTTCAGACCAGCGTGTTACTTTACACTTGTTTTGTGTGTGTTTTATTTTCTCTCATTCCCCCACCTGTTTTCATTTTTTCCCCTTTTCATCAGACTTTTATTCACTCTTTTCTCAGATGCATTTCCCCTTTTTTGACCCAGGAGTCACATTTGGCAAGAGGTTTGGAAAAATAGTCATGGTGCATCCTTCTCTTTTCTTCCTGTCTGTCCATGGTGGCTCAGTTGAATTATTGAAATACCAGAAAGGGCAGCAGTTTCGAATGGCCCTTTCCAGGGTCTTGATTAAAGGGGGGGAAAGGATATAGCATTATATACATGCCTTAAAGCATAGTGGGGATGGGCCAGCATGACCGTTTCAACACAATTTGACAGTACAGCAGTATTTATAAATGTTTTAAATGAGAATGTAAATGTACATTATCCACTTGTTGTTGTTTTTTTAATGAAAACCTGAAATCATTCCTGCTTATGCTAAACCAGTCTAGCATATGGATTAAAATTTATATATCTATATTTATCCTTTTTTAAATATATTTTGACAAGGCAGATCATTTGAAAAAACTTGCTAGATGTAGATGTAGTATTGAGTGGTTATAAAGAATTTTTTATTATGTTTTATACTTTTTAATGTTATAAAAGTATGTCTAGCTACTGTTGATTGACCAGCTAGGTGATAGCAAGTCTGCCAATATACACCTCGGTGGGGTTTTCATGACTGGAAATTTTTCAAAAAGGCCAAATGTGTTTTTCGTCTAAGTGATGGAAAATCTTAATCGGCCGGTTGTGCATGGCTTCAGATGGGAGAGGGATGAGGTTTTTTTTTTGTTTTTCACCCCTAGCAAATTCTCAAAATTATTCCAAGAAATTTTTGTTATGTATTGTGGTGTCTAATGCAAAATTTTAGCTGTTTTAAAGCTTGGAATATATTAAGATCATAAACTGGCCAATGCAGTTTATTAGTGCCTACTTCTGGACTTCAAAGTCTTATTGCAGTAAAAGTATTTTATTTTATTTTTTAATGGACAAGAGAGAGAAACCCAAATCACAGGGATCCTATATTCTAAGTAAATGAAGGTGGTTTTAGCTTTTTCTTGATTCTGGAAAAGATTTCCGAAGAAAATTGAGTGTGTAAAAATATGTTGCTTCCAGATTTCATTTCTTAACAAATTTCTTATTTAACCCTAAATTTGGATATAATTTAAAATAAAAAGAATCATTATCTTGTACATAAGGTTACATCCCTTATCTTCTCGTTTACCTCATAGCCAACTTTTTGATTGTTTTTGTTATTTACACATGTAAATACGCACAAAATATAATTAACAAACTTTACTCCTTTTTTTTCGCCTCTGAACCTTCTCAGAGAATTTTTTCAAAAATGTACTTTAGGTTATTTAACTGATTGAAGATGACAATCTATTTAAACTTCTTTTGTTTTTAATTTTCTGAACAAAATGACTGTTTTACAGATAGTGTAAAAACGATTATATGTATCTAGTGTCTGACAATCCAGTTTAGATTTGAAATATCTGGGTATTAAGCCTTTTGAATCAGAGCTGATGTGAATAAAACTAGTTACATAATGTCTTATCACATTGTTGAATCCAATCTCAGCTTGAGATTTTCTTTGTTTCATTATTTATGCATCATACTAAAATCCACATATGTAAATTATTTGAATGGCACAGTGTGCAAAGACTCTAGATATCTGAGTTTGGAAAATTGCAACATTTGGAAATATAAAAGTTTGTAAAAAATAATAAAAGCAATATTTTTATATTTGTGTATGATTGCTTTGGTATGAAAAAATCTTGAAGCTCCTCATAAATTCTGCCTGTGTTCTGCACATCCGCACTTCTTTTTAAATTAAAAGTCTGACTGCTATAACTAGTTAAAGCTTCTGCTAGAAAGTTTCTATTTGAATTCTTTGGTAGCAAAACGACCAAAGTGGACATGTACGGGGAAAAGAAGACCTTACTGCTAACATAATACATAACAAATTTAATATAAATCTGCCTCTTGAGTCTCTTTTTTTTATTTTTTACATGCTTTTAAATGCCTTTTTTACCCCCTTTCTTTCATAGTGTCGCAGTCACTCGTTCCAAAGACATGCCCTCATTCGGCCCCCCTATCCCAGAGGGCGTGACCTTTCCCAAGTCATCAGTTTTCCGGGAGTTCCTGCTGGCCAAAGTGATCAACGCCGAAAATGCTGCCCACAAATCCCATAAATTTCGTGCCATGGCCACCCGAACACGGCAGGAGTACCTGCGGGACCTGGCGGAGCGCCACACCACCAGCACTCCGATCGATCCCTCAGGAAAGTTTCCTTTCATTTCTTTGGCTCATAAAAAGAAAGAGAAGACCCGGCCCTATGAAGGGGCGGAGCTGCGCAGTCTTGGGGGGGTGACCTGGCCAGTCTACGCTGAGGATCATGGGAATGGAGGGGAAATTGAAGCCTTGTTGGCTATTTCCAACGACTTTTTGATCCTGTTGGACCAGGAAGCCAAAGCTGTGGCGTTCAACTGCGCCACTAAGGATGTGATTGGTTGGACACTCAGTAGTCCTGCTTCTTTAAAGATTTTCTACGAGCGAGGAGAAAGTGTGTCTCTCAGGAGCATCAGTAATAATACTGAGGATTTCAAAGAAGTGGTCAAACGCCTTGAGGTAAGAAAGCACACATCTAGACCTACCAATATGAGTTTATTTCAAATCAGTTCCAGAATACTTAATTAATCCCAAAGGGAAAATAATTGTTGTAGCTCATTATGCATGTTTGTTGTAGATGGGGATAACATGCTTTGGTTGCTTTGAGAAAGGGAAAACTGTGATGCAAAATTGGATCAAACTCACTTAGATTTAAAGACCAAACATGCTCTTACCCACTTGGCAGACCTACTAACAGACTCTCGTACTATTCAGCGATGGCTGTCAGTCTTTCACAACGATGGCATTTTTTATTTTCACATGACAGCCTGCCGTCTCTCCGTGGGTCTGGGTTTATTGAGGGGAATTTCAGAAGCACCTCTGGACAACATTCTGCTAATGGCTCATACACCTACACATACAGTGAAGTGATGCTTGTTCGTTCTTAGCTGTTTCCATGGAAACAGGTCGGGGGGAAAAAAAGGTGTTTTCTTATGTAATCAGCCAAGCTTTAAAAATCATTCAATGTTGCCTTTTAGTAGCAAAAGGTAAATGCATGCATGTTTAACGGGCACATGTGAATATTTATTTTTAACAGGTTTATGTAACCTGAATCGTGCCGAAATTCGTTGTGTTTTTTACTCTTACATACCAATATATTTCAATTGAGGAAGTCAGATGATTTGTGGGAATAAAATATTGCTTTGTAAGCAACTGGACCTATGATCAGTTTGAGCACTTTAGAGAAAAATTGGGAAGTGATCTAGCAGTGTTTCCCTTCCGTAGGCGTTACCGTGGCACTTCGCGACGGCTGAAAAATCAGCGCCATGCCTACAGAATTCAAACCTGTAAACTGTATGCAGTTTGCGCAGCAAGTACGCAATTTTATATCTACGTATGTTGGTACGACTCGCCCCTCTAAACGCAAAAAGCTGTACACATGTGAGTTCTGTGCTAAATGTGTGGTACTCACATCTGACAACACGATGCAGCAGCGCTGTGAAGCAGCTTCAGCCGATCAGTGTAGAAAAGCGGAGAATAAAAAGTCTACCGAACCATGACATCCGCGCCCCGTCGTCCTACGGATATCCTCCTGCTTGCGCTCTGCCTCAGCTCTGTCTCTCTCACCATTCATCACTCGCCCCAGTTGGGGATAACGCAAAAAGGCTAGCTCCATTTGTGTGTTAATGGATCTCGCAGTTTTTTGTAAACGTAAGCGGACTGTGACGCCTAACTTGACTTTCACTGTGGAAACATTCTAGCCAAATTCTAAATGGAAAAAATAAAAATGATTTGCGATGTGTTTTTTTCTTAGCAGGTATATCGATCATATTCAGCAGCAGACCCCGCCAAAGAAGAGGGTCCATGTTCCTCAGAGGTTTTCGAATAGATATCAAGATCAGTGGCCATGCTTGTTATCCTCTAAAGTTCCTCATTATGCATTTTGCACAGTCTGTATTTATGATGTAGACATCAGCAACCAGGGAGCTGCAATCAGCCCCGTTGACATATGCATATGTGGTGTAAGCCAATGTTATAATTATATTCTTAAAAACAAAAAAACTATCGGAATATATAAAATAAATTACCATTTCATTAAAACATTTTTCAAAAATTCTAATTATGATTAAATAAATATGAAATAATTCAATGCAATTGACTTGTGGCTATCAGCTTGTATAGCACAGATATAGTTAAAGTAAGTGGAACTTTTTTTACTGTTTAATATTAAAATGTCCAGTGCAGTGCAGATATTTTAGAAAACAAAAAAAGATATCTATCACATGTCAAAATAAGAAGTATGTAATATAGTAAGAATGAGTGTGTGTGTGTGTGTTTTGCAGACTGTCAACGCCATGTGGACGGCAAAAAAATTATTTTTTTAATCGTGGCCAGTACAATATGAAATGTCTGTTTTCTTTACTAAAATATTGCAATCAATAATACAGGTTGTGTTGTTTGTTTTTATAACAAATATCCAGCCAGTGAATGAGAGACTTACTGCATGGAAAGTAATGAAGTTGCAAAAGTCAGTGACAACTTTTTGTAATAGGCCGTAGCACTACCTTTATTTATTTGTTGATAAAACGTATACCTTTTTTATTTGGTTTAACTGAAGTTGCATTGTAATTGTAATTTTGCAAATCGACCTGCAAACCCTCACCCCCCCGGATGACTAGCACTGCAGCTGGAAATATTTCTACAGGAAACACTGTCAGCCTTTTTTGTATCATTAGTTTCCTTTGTGTTTCTGTCTATACCCCTGTTCATACTTTTCACTTTTGCCACAGATACTCCTCATTTCCCCTATTCACACAGAAATGTTAGTGCAATAAAAGTTTATATTACATCCTTTTCAGTGAAGTGTGACTCATGCTGAAACAGAAATAAAGGCAATAGAGCACTGAAGCTTAAAGATGCATAATCAGAAGGGGAAAAAAGGAGATTGGTAGCGACCAACAATAGTAAGGTGCTCTTTAGAAATGCTACAAACTTTTACAGATTCTTTGTAAGCAAACTCATTGATGGAGTTTATTTTTCAACTGTTCTCATTTTCAACCCATAGATCCTTATCAGAACTATTCTGTCCTTGCCTGAACAGTCGGAGTCGCATGATGAAACAGAAAGTTTCTCTTTTTACAACATTTCTTCGTGCTGAGACAGACTCCGGTTTCACCGAAAGAGAGAACCTTCCTACATGTGTTTCATTTGTTGAGTGCAAATGAATTCAGAAAGCTGTCACTGTGACGGGGCTACCTACTTTATGCTCTAAACTCTCTTGAGCCTCCCATTTGCTCCCTAAAATATTTCAGCTGTAGTGGAAAGATGTTTAAAGAGACACAAAAATAAACACATCATTACAAACCAAGGCCGTCCTTCAGGTTCTCTAAACAGTTAATTCAGCTCGGAAAAAGGAAATCCTAACCTTTTAGATTCCTTGATGTTTCTGATTCTCTCTCTGCCCTTTTCTGCCCAGCTTCTCACTAAAGGCTGTGAAACATCCGAAATGACACTTCGACGAAATGGTCTGGGGCAACTCGGCTTCCACGTGAACTACGAGGGCATTGTGGCAGAGGTATTGTTTTATACCTTAAATGTTTTATCTAAAAAAAATAAGTGTACATTATTGCATACTTCGTCATGATCTAGGTGTTTTACTAAGGATTTCAATGTTGTTGTTTTTTTTATATTTCTACCTATATAAAGACTTGAGGTTCTGAAAAACATAGTTTTAAGTACCAGAGTGCTTTTCCTGGTCAGACTGAAAGTTATTTAAGATAAACTGTTAAGCTAATATATCAACCTCAAGCATATGCAGTAAAATAATGATTTCATCACTTAATTTATTTATGATGATGTAAAACCCATTTTTGTTCTTAAAAGTGACAAATATTTTGTCCTTACCAAAGTTTTTGCAGGAGAACTTCATATGCTGCTAAAACAAAACTGACTCAGTAGGGAAAGCAACGTGTTGACAAATTCGTTATTGGTATTGCTTTATCATTTCTTTTTTCAAAACCTACAGCTGCAGATCTTAGTAGACTAACCTCCTGCCGACATTAGCATGTTTAATTTTGGCTTTTGATGGAGGATGTTCAGATTCAATCACATGATTCGAAATCAGAAGATAGGCTCTAGTGCCTATCTACAGCAGTCGTCACACCAGCTGAACAGAAAACTACTTACTAAAGTGAAATTAAACAATTGCACTCAGAATATACCTGCTGCGGTTTCTGCTCTACATGGAACCGTAATGCACTTGCTTAAAATTTATTTATTTACCTGGAATCCACACATAAAGCTGAAAGTATCTATGCATTTGCAACAAGTGGTCAGTGTGAATACTAATCTGTTAAAATGACCGACAGCCTTCAGATTTTCCCGTCATGTTCTAAAAAACTGGTCAAATTAGGAAAATATGTAGCCCATGTATATACATTCTCATTATTACATTTATTTAAGCTGAGGGGCTATTTGTTGTTATTAGACTTTTTTTGTATTCACTTTTGCACCAGTCCAAAAGTAAATCATTAATTTATTACTAGATTGTTCAAACTACCTCACAGAAGTGCTCTTTGTTCAGAATTGTTAAATGTTAAAATAAGGTGAATTAAATAAAAAATAAGAAACATCTTGGATGTGTTTCTTCTCTCTTCTCTATTCTCTTTTTATGCATTATCTATAGAAGTATCTGATCGGGACTTTTTTTCAGTAGATAATCAAAATTAAATGACTCGGACTCGAGAGCAAAAAAAAAACTGACATCCCTAGTTTTTGATGCAAGTTATTTATAACTTGATAGATTATTTTAGTGTAGCTCCAGTTAATCGTTTTAGATAAAATCCAGAAACAAAACGTAGGAATTTATTTTGAACGTCAGAAAATGTAATGAATGGTTTTCCGGCTACACTCTTTGGAGCTCTTTCTGCTGATCTGTCTGGGAGCAGATCATATAAGACCAGAGCAGTCAATATAAACTATTTTACAGTAAACAACATTGTAAACACAAATACTCAGAGAATCCCTGGATTTGTTGCACAACCTAAAAAAAGTTTTTTGAGCCATGCAAACAAGAATACGTTGTCCTGGCTGAAAATACATTGTACAGTTCGAAGCCAAATGGCTAGTCAACCTTAAAATGACCAATGAAAACCATCGAAAAATGTTTGCCGGTTCAACTTTTATGTTCATAGGTGGAGCCATACGGATATGCTTGGCAGGCAGGACTCCGTCAGGGCAGCCGATTGGTCGAAATCTGCAAAGTCGCTGTTGCGACTCTGACACACGAGCAAATGATTGACCTCCTCAGAAACTCAGTGACGGTGCGTGTTGTCATCATACCACCACATGATGATGCCACTCCACGCAGGTAAGTGGGAGGGAATATAAGTGGAAAAAATAACTTTGTTTTAACGGCTTTAAGTTTAGCGTTTGGCACCATTGTCTGAGTCCACTTTTAGGTTGCCATATTTAGAGTACAAAGTACTCCTGTGGGGGAATACTTGAAATCTGATTGGACTAGAATAAATGCTTTTCAAGGCTAATTTTAATATTGTTTCAGAGTTGTTTCCAACTTCACGTCTGAAGCCATTATCTCATGAATGGCTAATAAAAAGATACTTTTATAACTACAGCTTATAAGTTCACTTTAATGTGCAAATTGAATTGACGCTCCTAGAGAATGGAGCAGATATTAGACTTTATCTCTGTTAATAGTCCCACAACCCAAATATACGTTAAAGCCGAGAAAGGTTTAAGCTGAACCCTTTTGTCCCCGTCTTTGCAGGGGCTGCTCGGAGCTCTATCGAGTGCCAGTCTCTGAATACAAGGGCAGCAGCACAGACAGCGGCTCCTTCGAGTACAAGTTCCCATTCCGCAACAACAACAACAAGTGGCAGCGGACGTCCAGCAGCCCTCAGCAGTCTCTGACAGCTTCACCACAGCCCCATACGCCCAACCGAGCTATCAGCCTGGGCAGCTCGGTGGGGAAGACCCTGTCTGCTGAGAGGCTGGAGAGAGGCGCTGCCATTCCCCGCAGCGTTAGCAGCGATGGTCGACCTCTGGACTCCAAGAGGTCAGAGCTCTTTAGCTTTTTTAATTTGCATCGATAAGGTATATAAATACTGAAAGCTGTAATAGTTGGTGAAATGGAAACAAGAATATTGTTTTTAGTTCTTATGACCTTTGTTTTTGCTCTTGAGTATTTTTTAGTTTTTCATTTACTGATGTTACATTTATAGACATCTCTATGCTTGTTTGTGTTCCAGGATGTCTCCTGGCAGCGAGAGCTACAGCCTGGCTTCCTCCCTGGCTTTAGGTCGTTCTCCTCACAACCGCAGCTCTCCCAGCAACTTGTCTTGTTCCAGTGAAGCCTCTGGAAGCTCTGCTCACTGGAGGCAGAAATCCATGCCTGAGCAGTAAGGAAGATCGGGGGATAGTTTGTCTAACGTGTCATACTCAAAACTCCACACAATTATATGCTGTAAACTTTTAACTTACCTTAAGACTCTTACTTTGTCATTGTTATTCATCCTTTGTTTTTTTTAATGACATAAAAGCTATGGTGCAATCATTAGTTTTCATATTTAGAGAACATATAATATATAGACTTTGACAATTCAGTGCACAGAAGTAAATTACATGGTTTCCTTTAAAAATACTGCATATTTTTTAGACAGTTGTAATATTTCAAAATAAGGTGCTCCCACTTGACTTCCACCCACTAAAGCCCCGAGGCTAGTTTTTGTGATCTCTTTCTGTCGTTTATTGCTCTGCCTGTATAATCGCTCGTAACACGTTAAAAAAGTATTCCCTCAGATTTTGCATGCGCCTTCTGTTTTGACAGGTTTGCGAGCAGCCGACATTCACCTATGTCATCAGAAAGACGAGAGGCAGCTGGAGAAGGCGGATCGAATGGGAAATCCACTCCCAATTGGTCGAGAATGGAGGAAGGTGGAGGTGAAAGAGGGTCATTAGGTAAAGTATTCAATAATGCACCCTCCATCCCCAGCAAGGCACATCGTTTGCTGTTGTGTCTGAACACAAATATATGCAAAATATAATTTTATACATGCAAAGAGTGGGTGTAGATGATATATGCAATTGAGGAGGCACACAGAAGAAATCTTTCATATTTCTTTGTGCTTTAAACCCTTTGAAACGACTGGTACCATGAGGAGTATGTGAATGGTGCTTACATAAGATGTAACTCTGGCAGCTGCCTTTCTCAACCTTCCCATTGCTCGTTCTCATTGCTCCTTCTTTTTCCCCTGCAAGCTGTGAATTATATAGCCTTCACAGACTTTTTTGATATCTGTACTTGCAAAAAAAATGATGCAAACATAAGACCAGCAGAACAAAAGAGAGATATTTGTATTTCATTTGCAAGTCAGTGTAAGGATTTTTGTCTCTCACTTTTCTTCCTATTCTGAGGCTCATGAAAGGAAAAACAGAGGAGAAACGGAAGACAGTTTTGTTTCTCTTGTCAACACACCGTCATTGTGGCCTTTCCTTCCCTCCCTCCTTCCTGTCTGTTCCTCATTTTCCGTTGCTTCTCATGTTTTCCTCTCATTCATCTTTTAATTCTCTTCTTCACTCCGTATCATGCCATTGCCAGAATTCTCCAGTCCACTTTTTTAAAAACGCTTTCTCTTTCTAGCTTTGTTCACGAGCGCCACAAAGTCTGACTTTTCTTCTGATTCCAAGCAGAATGTTTCTTTGATTGTTGACCAATTTAGTTTCAGCCATGTCCTCAACCTGTTGCTGACCACCACAATCACATCTGAAGGCCTCAGTCTTTCATTTTGTGGTTGTTTATAGCATTTTTGTTAGGATTGGTTAGGAGGGAATGGAATCCACGCTGGGGCAGCTGAGCTGGAGTCAGCCAAGATTCCAGCCTTCAAAAAGCTCTCCATGGTGTGGTTTTGACTTCTTTCGTTTCCCTTTCCTCCCATTTTTACCTCCTGACCCTCTAGTTTTCAACAAGGATGATGTGGCCAAGCATTATTTTTCATGTATTTTTTATTCCATGTGATCCACACAAAGTACAGCATAATTGTAAAGTGGAAGGGAAATGATTGATGTTACCTTAAAACTAAAAATCTGAACAGTGTGGTTTATATTTTATATTCAGCTCCTGTGATACAACACCATTTAGCTCTTTTTCCTCAACTACAGCTGCAAGTTTCTTAGGGTGTGTTTTACCAGTTTTTCTACCAAATATATTTGACTTCTTTACAAGCGATGTCTGAAATAACAGTAGCGATGCAAGGCAGTTTAGCACACTTTCAACACAAGACAATTCAAGGTGCTTTACATGATTGAGTGATAAGGAAACCAAATGTATGACAAAAGTGTGAAAATTTAAACAGAATCACTAAATGAAAGCATAAAGTAAATGTATATAAGAAAATGTACGTACAATTACGAAAATTAAAAACCACTGAAACACAAGAATCAATTGAAACATTTAGGAGTAATTAAAAAGAAAACATTTAGTAATTGGAGAAAATGTATATAAAATTATGAAAATTAAAAGACATTTAGCGATTGACAAAAGCAATACAGTAATTAAAAAGTACAGTATAAAAGCAATAGTCATCTCAGTTACTCATAAGCAAGTCTAAATAGATACGTTTTTATTTAGGAGTTCAGAGACTCTGCAGCTTTGCATTAATCCGGTAGTTTGTTCCAGATGTGGGGAGCATAGGAACTGAAAGCTGCTTCTCCATGTTTGTTGTGGTTCTAGGGACAGTCAGTAGAGTAGAGCTGGAGGACCTGAGCGGTCTGGATGGTTTGTACCGCGATAACGGCTCTCTAATGTACTCTGGTGCTAACCCATTCAATGATTTGTAAACTAATAAAAGCACTTCGAAATCTATTCTCTGAGCTACAGGGAGCCAGTGTAGTGACTTTAGAACTGGGGTGATGTGTTCTACTTTCTTGGTTCTAATGAGAACATGAGCAGCAGCATTCTGGATTAACTGCAGCTGTCTGACTGATTTTTTTTTAGGTAGACCTGTGAAGATACTGTTACAGTAATCAAGGCGACTTTGATAATGGCAGTCTCAGTGCTGTGGTGCCTACGAAAACCAGACTGATGAATATCAAAGCGGTTGTTCATTGTTAGAAGGTGTTTAACTGTTGGAACACAGCTTTTTCAATAATTTTCATCACTGTTCGAGGATACATTCCCATAGCAAATATTGTTTATAATAATCTGCTTTTGAAGCTTAGAGAGTAATTTTCAGGGAAGCTAAGAGAATCTGAGTGTATAAACAAATGTCCAACTAAAAGATTGTTTACCTGACCAGTGCCTCTTCCTCCACATGTTTGGTCTTACCTTCACACAGGTTGAGGCAAACATTAAAGGGGTTTTCTTTAACAATGGAAATCAGTTGCACTGCATTTTATTCATTTAATAATAGTGAACGAATGTTGAATTAATAAACATGGTGAGGTTTTCATATTTTCTTCCAGTTCATGATTTTGTCACCATCGACTTCTTACAGAGAGGTTTGAGGTGCTAGCATGAAGAAATGTGAACCAGTTCAAGTGACTATACACCCAAAGCATTTTTTCTTACATAGGTTACATGATTAATAGAGCAGAGCTTTTTTATTTATTATAAAGGTTTGAAATACTAAAGCGTTCAGTTTCATTTCTTATCTATAGCAAGTTGAAATCAGTCATGATCTGCAGTATACTGGATATAAATCCAAAGGAACTCAAACAATCCAGCTCTAATTAGTGTGGAGAGCCCGTGGGCTGCAGTGGAACTGTACAAAGTAATAAATATTCTAAATGAGATGGAAAAAACGTTTTTAGATTCATCCCAACAGATGTTATGCTTCCACCCCTATCTCTCTCTCTCGCTCTCTCTCTCTCTCTCTCTCTCTCTCTCATGCTGCTGTGCTCATTAACTGCCTGCTCTGTATATCTTATTGCATAACAGATAGACAATTACACAATAGTCCCATTTAAACCAAGGTTTACTTCAGGACTCTTTCATGCAGCACATCTTGCCGAGAGCAGGCACAGCCAGCAGGGGAGGCATATTTGTGTTTGATGACTTTTTGCTTTTGATGACAACTGATCTGGGATTTTGTTAATAGATGATGAAAAGGCAAAATTAAAATAGAGTGAGTCTTGTGTGCTTCCTGGAGGTTTTGTCGCATAAAGGTCTGTTAAGTTATCAGCAGCGTTTCTGTGCTGCAGGGTCTGCCCGTGTGTTTGTCACCAACCCTGGCTTTGTTTAATGTTATTGCAGAGGCCCCGGCTTCCAAGTCAAGCCAGGGCTACTCTGGAGCGCCTCGAATCCAGAGGCAGGAACAAGTCATCCACCTCTCCCCAAAGAAGGGCAGCCAGGTCAGAATAAACACCCTTGTTGTGAAGCATTCTTTTGTTATAATATGTCCTGACAGTACAGTTGGTTATCTAAAAGGGTAATTCATTTTTATTACATGTAGTTTTAAACCTTAAACTTTTTGGCAATTAAATTACTTCTTGTATAATATTACAATATTTTGTCACAATTAAAACTACTATACCAAATCTGCAAAACAACCTAGCTTTAAACTCCTTTTTCTTTTTTTTCTTTTTTTTTATAGCTTAAAAAACAAACAATAGACAAAAATAATGAAGTGTTTTTGTAGTATTTTTCTAAAAATCTCAGCCAACAACTTGGCTCGGCCCGAAACCAACTAGTGGTTGTTTGACTCGGAGGTCCACATCTGTATCTATTCACTTATTTAGAATAAAGAGATTAAAGCTATGCAGGTCCTCACAGCAGTCTAGAAGATGCTGGACAATGCTCCTCTAGTCGTTTAGCAACCGCCATTAAGAAAATGAAAATAAAAAGCCAGTGACTAGCCTCTGCATGCTAATTGCTAGCCTATCCATGCTAATATGGAGCAGAGGTAGTAGACAATCCAGTGAGCCGCCAGCCTAGACATCTTAGGCTACGTCCACACTAAGCCGATAAGGTTATATGGGGAGTTAGACGCCTAATGTTATCCACTCAACACGAGCATTTACGCCCCGTTTAAGGTCCGTTTAAGTTCCCATTATTGCGCAATCCCATACAGACCTGTGCAAATACTGGGCATGCGCGAAAAGACGAACGGAAAACACGTATAACCTACGTGACGCCAGCGCCTACATAATATATACTAGAAGCTCTACAGCACAGTACATATCTGCTTGTCCCGTTAACCGAAGAGAACAATAGCTGCTCAGAAGAAGAGAGTTTTTGGTGTGGACAGACGACGAGATCGATTTATTACTCTTCGCTGTTGTCTTTGTAGTGTCGTATTGTTATTGACGCAGCATTAATCGACGCCACTTCCTTTCATTATCCGGGGAAGCTGTGCACACTAGCTCGCTTAGCCGTTGCATTAAGATTTACGCGGCTCTCTTACCCAGCTAATAGTTATCCGGCCACAGACCTTAAACGACGCCGGGTTAGTGTGGACGATAGGGGGGTGTGGACCAAATAATTATACGTTTAAGGCATTGGCCGGCTTAGTCTGGACGTGGCCTTAGTCGTCAGCTCATCTAATGCTAATTCCAGCCTATCCATACAAATAGACAGCAGATAGAGTTGGCACTCAATTGGGTGGCTAGCTTAGAAATGCTAGTCGCGAGCCTATCCAATGCTATTCCCAGTGTAGCTAATGCTAGCACTAGTGAGCTGTCTCCCTCTCAGTTGCCAGCGCTGGTCTCTCAGCTATCGGTGCCAGTCTAATGATTATCAGATCAGTTGCCGTCTTCTGAATGGATGTAGCCTCCTGTTCTGGCCGTAATACTGTACCATACACCACTGGGGTGACAGGTTCTCCACTTAATGTCAGAGAAGGAGAAACAGACAGTTGCTACCGCTTCAACTTTAGGACAAACTACCAGAGTCCAAAAGAGAAAAAAAGCCATTGAAGTTGTGGAGAACAAAAGACTGGTGAACAAACAGCGACTGGTGTTTTGCACTCTCTCATCAACTGTGGCAATGCAGGTTCCCAAATCAGAGGGGGCATGTTCTAAGGATGTGACCCAAACAGGAGAGGTGAGCATTCAGTGACTGCGTTTATGTTTTAAGCCAGCTTGTTTTGCAGTTTCCGTATAGCAGCTTTGAATAATAGCTTGTGTTTTCTCCAACATTGGAAATGTAACTTTTGTCATCCTTTTTTGTTTGCCCTGGCAGTCAGATGGCCCTTACTCTGGTCACTCCAGCAGTAACACTCTGTCCAGCACCGCTTCCAGTGGGGGCCACAGCGACAGTGACAAATGGTATGAATTGGGGACAGGTGGAGGCTCCAGTGGCGACCAGGGTGAGACGGAACCCAACGGCCTGGGCGGAGGAGGCTACCTCCAAGGTGCGTCAGCCGACAGCGGTATCGATGCCGGCTCTTACGGAGCCTCGCATCATTCCCACCCCCACTCCCACCACGGTAGCACCACCTCCCTGCTGGCCCCCAGCGGGAGCAGAGAAAGCAGGGAGCGCGCCTCATCTCCATGGCATAGTCCAACCGATGGAGGGCGCAGAATGCTGGAGAGGTCACCTGCTGCTGCCGAATCTCCGGGGCCTCCAGGAGAACGGAGCCACGAATCAGTGGGTCGAAGCCCACCAACTCATCTCTTGGTTAGGGATAGCAGTACTTTCAGCCTGGGTGACGGCGGATCACATTCAAGGTTAGTGTGTGCAAATTATAAGTAGAGGTGCATGTAAGTTGATAGGAACACCATTAAAAAAAAATTAAGTGCGGGTTGCAGGTTAGAGCCCCCCTTAATCTCTTAAGCGTGGGGCTGGTTTTTCCGAATTTGGCATACCTACACTCTGGAAGGCTTTTTACAGCTTGTAAAAGGTCTAAAATTTTCTAATTGCTCCCATATAATAGAACAATCTATGGGGATACTAGAACTTTGAAAATTCTCAAGAAAATTATAGTGGGCAAGACTAGTTGAGGTTAAAAGACAGAAAATATGAATATGAATTCAGCCTAAAGAAAAATACACATTAGCAGCTTGTTTTCATTATAAAGAAGCAAATAAACATCATAAATAGTAACTATTTACTCCAGAAGGCGTGCCCCCAAAAATGGTGGCTAGCGGGCTTAAGGTGTTAAACCATATTTCAGAGGAATATATTATTATTATATGAAACCGTTTCAAAATAAAAATTTACCAATACGTATATATTATTATCACTTTAAATAGTTTTTGTGAGAATGCCAGACCGGAAATGATGTTGAGAAGGGGAGTTGTGTCAGCTCGATCAATAGAAAACTATGGATTTTAATGCCGATTTGGACACAGATTAAATTTTTAACATTTATAACTACTCATATGATAAACCACAGCTATAAGCCTACTGGCTGCCCCAGATAACTGAGATAATGGGGAGAGCAGGGAGAGCATTAAAACGTAAATCAAACTGTTGTGTATTTAGAATAAATGCAGCTATTTGGCTACGAATAGTTAAAGTATTCCTTATGGAAGTCAATAAGATTAATAATTTATGGAAAATTATTAGAAACGAGGAAGTCAGGATCTATATTAATAGCCAAATATTTCAGTATTTAATAGTTTAAACCTGCCTAGATGAGGCTGAGGTGAATAAACAAGATGGAGTAAGTTTTAGTCGTTTGTTGAACATTTACCTTGCAACCATGTATGCCAAATAATTGACCAACAGTGACTTTCCAAAATACAAAAGTTTATATACTAAAGAAGAAAAATAAGAGAAACATTTAATCACACAAGCTAGTAACAAACACCCTACTGATTAAAATAAATGAATAACCCAAAAAAAAAAAAAAAACACAAAAAAACAATGAATAGATAAATATGCAATAAAATAGAAACCATACATTCTTATGTCACAGTTTTGGAGGAATCTTGATCTAAATCTGCTTTGACCAAGGCTTATATTGCAATGCTGGAATGAAAGCTAAATTAGTTTACTAATTGTGATTAGTTTAACTAATTAGTACCATTGATTTATTTCTAAACCAATAAACAATTTAAGGGAAAATAAAACATTCTTTGGATTAAGAAATGAAAAGTGCGTTAGCCAGCATGCTAACAAAGGATTGTTAAGATATTTAGCAGGCTTGTAACACCGGGAGCTTCTGATTTTGGACGTCGGCCTCCTTGTTTCTGGCTCAGCTATTTAGCGATCGGCTCCGGCACTCACTGAAAGAGTAACTTTGGAGATCTCCAGCACGTCAGTCACCTCTTATTGGCTGTGGGGCGGCGAATGAATGCGGCTTTGGATGGTTCAGGTCCCCATTGCATGCGGGGGTCAGCTCCCGTTCCTCCTACGCCAGTCAACTTAAGCTTTCGGCAGGATTTTAGGGTAAACAATGGGTTTGTTTAATCAGATTCACCTGGATTTGGCAGACTATAAATCCCTTGGGGTGAGTTTCTCGGAGAAACTTATGTGCTTTCATTCGCCAGTGAAGGAAGGTATTTGATGAGGTGTCTCCCCACCCATTTCGGTGGACGGTTCATTATATATATTCTGGTCCCCCACCACTGACTGTGGGAGTGGGGTTTTCTTCTTCTCCTGTGAAGCTAGAATGCAGATTAGCGCCACCCAATGGCTGTGTATGACCCGACAAAACCAATGCTAGCCGAGGCTCACGCATAGCCGAGGCGCTACAAGTTAGCTTTATGGTGCCTTTTACACATCACGTAGATTCTAATCTTTGATAGTAATGTTTCAACAAAGTTGGTAATTAGCATATATATTAGACACCAAGACTTACAAAGCAGAGATTCCGTTTGCATAGAGCTGAGCTTCTGATCAATCCGGTCGCGTCTCACAGCAGGCTGCTGCAGCAGCCGGGAACAGAGGTCCTGGCTGTAAGGAATCGCCGCACGCTGGCCAGTCTAACCTGGTCTTTGCTTCGGTATAAACTCCGTCACATTGCTGGTATTTTAATCCTTTGGTCTGAAGTGAGCACCAGAAATTTCAAGGGTTTTCCAGAGCCAAAGAATAAATTGATAGCAGTTCAGTTTAGCTGCATAAAATGCATCCAGCCAGACATGGAGGATGTTTCTGGGTTTTTTTGTGGGGTTTTTTCCTTGGAAACCTGTGGGCTTGATGTTGTAGGCAGGCTGGTGTTTGTACAAACACAGAATTTGCTATTTTTACGAAAAATGATCACAATCCAAAGCTTTATATGCATATTAGAACCTATTTAACCTGCAACCAGCACTTTAAATTATTGAAGTTAATCAGTTCAGAAAAAAAGTTTCAAACAGTCATGGGGAAACATAGGACTCCCAATAACTGCATTTTTTCTTTCCAATATATAATTATTATTTTTTGCTGAAATTAGATTGCTACATGCTAAAAGTCTTCCAAAATGTCGTCAGGCTCTTGTGACTGCTAAAATAAAAAAGCTTTCACTTGTTTTTATATAGACATGGAAGGGAGAGTCTGGAAACTGTAGAGTGATCCATTTAAAGTGTTGAGATAACTAGAAGTACATTTGTATTAAACTGGATACTCTCCGTTAATCACATAAAATTACACTGAAATACAATGACATGTTCATGGGACATGGCAAAATTCGAAAATTTTGTATGAATGCTTTCATATGGCACTATTTGTTTGTGAGGTAAAGGTTAATGATTTGTGATAAAACTACCACCATCTTATTTAAATAAATGCAAAGACAACCATAGCTACAGTCTGCAATAATTACAATGAGACAAACCTTTTCGGAGCTGATTTTGGCATGCTTTCATGTTAACCCAATTATTATTTGCATCTTTGTTTTCCCATGTTTTACTTGACACTACTTGGAAATCCTTGTTCCCACATCCCCTACACAGATGAATCTGGTCGTAACCTTGGCGTATGTCTTCACAACTAGCTCAATCTGTTTCTGTCTGGTGGGTGACTCGCATTCCTGCGATCTCCATTCATGCGGTTTTGAACGGACTCTTCTCTACTAGAGAATCGAAGCAAGAGAATAGGATAATTTAAGAAAGTCAGAAAATAAATCCAACTCTTGGGACTTTATCAGATTTAGACAGACAAAAACCAGTTGGAGAGGAAAGGAATTCACTTTTTTGTTCAACTACTTATGAAATATAGCCGGAACTTTTCATAGTCTGAATAATAGTTCTTGCACACGTTTTGGTCTTGGTTATGCAGACACACATGAATCAGCTGGAGGCTGAGGAAACAATCTAAAGCAGATGGCAAAACACAAACTGTGTTGTTTTATAGTCATAAACTTGCTTGGTGTACTATGTAGCTGATTTACTTTTTACAGCTTTTTATTGTTATTGACCTTTAACTGTGTGTCATCATTTGACTATTACTTGCTTAGAAGCAGCCAAAGCAAACGATATGTATAACTTTAAAATGGCTCCTATAAACAAATCTATCAAAAATATTATAGAAAAGCAACTGCATTTTCATACAGTTAATTTTTATGAACTAACATAAGCAGTCTCTTTTTCTTCACAACTTAAATATATTTTTTTTACTTATTCATTTTATTGCCTGTCATCTCTGCACGTGCCTCGCCACTGCAGCCAAAATGTCTTCACCCAAAAAGATTCAGATACCAGACAGCCTCCTTCTCAGCAAGACTTTTCTGGAAACCAGGCTTAAAGAGTAATTTTAATTCCCTCTTATCTTTCCACATTAGGCCTCAGGAAATGTGGAACACATGTCCTACTTTCCGAAGCTGAGCTTGTGTCTCGGCCGAAGGAGTTCTCTTATGTCCGATTGTTCCTGTTGGAGCAGGTTCATTTCAGCAGTGCAAACAGTCAAAATAAATGATCTGAGCATCATTTATCCAGCATTTAGACTATAGTTGTATACCGTCAGAGCTGTGGAGAGCGAGTTGGACCAAGATAAATTTGACTGCTGCTGATACGTTGGACCAACTGAACGTAACCCCAAAATGAAGCAATGAGAAGCTTCTAAATTCCTAAGCTACCATGTTAAAAGACACATTCATAGGTTGTAGAAAAGATGGTGGGCTGTTTAAGAAACAACAGATCACTGGCATAAAGTACAGAAAAGATGCAAGGAGGTTTAGAAACTACTAGAAAAACTGTTAAACTCATTAAATAGTTGAAGGAAGTGGGGAACCACCATTTTCAAGGAAGAAATGGGGTTGGAAAGAAAAATGCTGAATGATTTAGATCGAAGATCACTTTATCGGATGAAAGACGGTAGAAGTGAGAGCTATGGTGAATGTAAGAGTATTTGCACATGCAGAATGCAAAGGAAACTCAATTGATTGAGAAGGAGCAGCTGCGAAGCCACTAATCAGCAAGGTTAACTAGATAAAAAGACTTAAGTTTGCAAGGGAACATGAAGGGTGGATGCTGGAGCAATGGAAGAACATTATATGGTCTGAGTCTAGATTTACCCTCCTTTGGAATGATGGGTGCATCAGAGTAGGAAGAGAGGCAGATAAAGCAATACACCCACCAGGCCAGCCTATGGGGTCAGTGCTATGATCTCGTGTTGTTGCAGTTGGTCAAGTTCAGCAACATTATGAGCCAAAAATGATGTGCCGATATATTTTAGTACCAAAACAGTGCCACAGCTAATATGTGCTCTATTTAGAGCTAAAGGTCGTCCAGCAAAGTATTGGTGTATGAATTCCTTTTCATTTTTCCAGTATATTTTCCAGTTTTGGATTATTATTTTTCTTAAATTCTACCGTCTAAGTTGTGGATCTTTCTCAAACAACTCCTTTACTGATTCTCTAAATAAGGCTATCCTTCCTAGTGCTGTCAGAAGAGGTGAACTGCAATGTCTTAGCACGCTTTCTCTTTCAAATAATGGATTAAACTTTTCTCCCTGCGATGTAAAAAAAAAACTGGGGTAAATGTACATACAGGTAAACTCTGTTTACGAATTATTTGACTTGTGAAGGCAGGTGTTTAAACTGAATTTTATTTTATCTTAGGGTAACTATGGAAAAAGGATTGGTCGTAAAACCACACCCCACTATTTAGATTTTTATTGTTAAAAAAAAAAAGTCAAAATAATGTTTTGCTCCTTTTTCACTTTGAAATATGTAATACTTTATGCTGTCATACATGACCTCAATAAATAACTAGACTTTGTGGTTGCAACATGATAAAATGCTGAAAAAGGTATGAACACTAAATGGAAGGCTTTATTTTTATTTATTTTTGATTTTATGAGAAGGTAAAACATTTTCTCCTCCTTCCCTACATATTGAGATACCTGTAATGCACAAATCTTTAATCATCACATATCTCTCGTTTCCTCGTTTTCTTTTTAGGCACTCTGGTCACAGCTCACCCAGGGACGAGTCATCTTCTTCAACCACCTCCCCTTCGTCTCAGTCTTCAGTCTCCCCTGGACCCAAGACCTTCTATCCCCGTCAGGGAGCTCAGTCCAAGTATCTGATTGGCTGGAGAAAACCTGGCTCCACCATAAACTCTGTGGACTTTGGAGACACACGGAAGTAAGGAGTATAAACACTGTTTTCCTAAGAATAAGCAACTTAACTTACCTTCACTGATTTGTAGCAACCTAGAGTTCATCCCTTCAGCTTATAGCAGTCATACAGCCCTTACACAGTAGCCTAAATGCACATTTTTCTATTGTATTTTAAAATTGTCTGCACAGTGGAGCATAAATTCCTGTAAAATGCATGACCTTTCTGCAATATTTTGCTATTCGACAAGTGCTTGCATCCAAAGTTACATGGGAGAAAATACTGATGTTGAAGCTCCAGTGCTGCAGGAAACCCTGGAAAAATCATTAGGTGTGGTTTATCATTGTAGTTTTTGGTGCTTTAAAAACTGTCAAATGATAAAAATAAAAAAATCCCAACAAAGACTGCCTTCTGTACATGAATAGCCATACGAGCTCTTAAAACCCTTATGTCTCAGATGAGTGCCGATTATTGATTAGGCTTGAATACTGATTTTAATTGGTCAAACTCTTACAGGAGTCACTTTCACAAACGATGTACTCTACCAGAAGTTTGTTGCTATACTAAGTAAGGTCTTGTCATTATTTTAAATCCTATTGCAAAAACGTAAAACATGGCCAATAGGTTGTAAAAAATAATGATACCCTGATGTATCACAATATTTTATGTCATGATATTGTATCTATTTTCAAAAACAATGTATGTATTTAAAACATTTTTTTGTAGAATTTGAATAAAACCTTTGACAATAATTTGTATAGTAAAACTAAAATTATGACTGGTAGTTGGTGGCTGTTTTCACCTTCTTCGTTCCAGGGGATCAAGTAAATCTACTAATAAAACTGGATTTGTTTTGTATTAAACAGGTTGGAGTATTTATAATGCTGACAGTCTTAATACAGTTAAATTAAGCTTTAAAAATCACTATATATTCTTACTCATAGTATCGCAATGTATTGTATCTTCCCTCAGCATTGTGAAACATATCGTATCACCAGATTTTTGCCAATACTTACCCCTAATGGCTATGAAATTATTTATTATAACTCATATTATTTATGAATTATACTTTATATATTATATTTTGTCACATGTGCAAGCTTAATATTGTATTTTTTTATTCTATAACTTTATGTAACTAAATAAACATAGTATAGCCAGTAAATTAAGATTCCTTTATCCTATTAAAAAGGATTTATCCATTCTTGTTCCGTTGTATATTCATATGTGCAGTGTGTTATTCCTTTACATGTTTATTTCTGTTGTATTGACCAAATTAACATGTTTTCATATTGCATTGTTTTAATTCTTCAAAGTATTTTATACTCATTACATGAAGATCCTATTACAGGATGTTTCTAATGCTTGATTGCCTCCATGTGGCTGAGAAGTGTTACCAAGAACTTTGTAACAGTTACATCAATGTGATTTTGTGATATTTGAAGCCAGCTGATTACATATGGTTATTTCTTTATCATATCTGTATATTTTCTGTTGTTTTTAATTACTTTGGCTACCTGCATTTAGAAAATCGCCCGGTGAAAGTGGAGGGGAAGTGCCCCCATCTGCAGCAGCAAGACCATCTCTTAGAGACATGCACTCCCCTCAGACTCATGCTAAATCTACTGTGGAGGAAGATATTAAGAGACACCCTGCTCATGACACTCCACCACCACCTAGAAAGCATAAGGAAAAGGTAACTTTGTATGGAAAAAGAGTTGGGGAACAAAAGGAAGACTGAAATAAACTCACCACCACCCTTACCCTGTACCCTTCTCTGATTCAGCATGGCCAGAAGTCGCCTCAAAGCCAGCCTCTCAGTCGTCGTCGGTCGCTTCACCGCACCCTGTCTGACGAGAGCATCTATCGTGGTCAGCGGCTCCCCTCCCTCAGCGACTCGATCACTGAACCGGCACTCGGCTCTGATGTCCTATTCAGCTGTTCCACCCTTCCTCGCTCTCCGACTACTCGTGGTGTGCCCCTCAGGCGGCCTTCCTATAAGCTGGGAGTTAAACTTCACGGTAAGAATGAGTAGAGTCCAGTTTTTATCTCTTGGAAGGCAAAGAAATAGAGAAACAATCCAAAATTTTTGACTCTGTACATTTTTGTTCATGTTATGGAAGAATGTACATTTCATCAATATACTTAATCTTAAGCTTTTCCAAATGAAGGAAAAAAGACAAACATTTTTTACATTTTTTAAAAAGGAAAGAAATACAACTTGAAAGCATGGGAAATTGATATATTATTAATGTTGAAGTGCTGCCCTCTTCTGATTAGAAAAGCGAAGTGCTTGCTTATGTGATGGTTTGTTTTCACATGTTCATATGATTTAAATTAACAGGTGATCTTTCGGCATCTGACACATCATTGGTGGATTTGGTGGAGCGACATCGGGGACCTCTCCCTCAGGAGCTGATGCCTCTCCCATCTTCAGGTAGAGACAGTCCTCTCGAGTGGACGCACCTGGTGGATGTGGCCAGTACCTTCGAGAATGAGCGAAACACACACTACAGTAAAATAAAAATACTCTTTCTACCACTTAAAGCTAATCAACACACAGAAGTCTGTTGATGCATTGCTTAAAAAACTTAAACTTTTTTTTCCCCTTCTTCCTTCATTTCAGTCCAGAGAAGTTATGTGTTTGGGGATTCAAACCACCGAACCAGTGGAGCAACCAGTCCTCAGCAGCCACACATAGAGCTGCAGCCTGCTCCACTGTCACGACCTTCATCAAGGTGGAGCCTTGCAGCCTTTTTTTTTGTTTTTCAGCAATTCATTAGTGTGAAAATCTTTCCTTGTTTCTGTGACAAATTGAAAAATGAATGGAAATCTACTCTTTGCTGTTTTTTGATTTACAAACCTACCTTCTGGGATTTTTCATATTTCTGCAGTGAGGGTCACATAGGGCTGGAGAGGAAGGTGACTAAACTGGAGGCCATGGTGAAGATGCTCCAGGAGGACCTAAAGAAGGTGAAACAACACAAAACCATACCATACTACCGTGTTCTACTAATTTTACTTGCATTAATTGTATTCCACATTTCACTTTAAGTGCGACTTGTTTAACAGCTTACATTAATTGGATTAGGAAGCACTGCTTGGGGGACCATTTTAAGCAAAAATAAAAACCACCACAGAATCAAAATAGCTCTCCCCAGTGTAATGACATAAGTGATTCAGTGTTCAGGGATGAAGGAAACCCTGCAAGAAACTCCGTGAACTTAATTTAGTTGTGTAAAAAGGAATATTGGTAAAAATCCAGCATATTTTAACATTCATATCCTTAGCTAATTTGCTAAAGGCTCCATGTTTATGAGCCGCCGCCATCGGTGACATCTCCCAGCCATAGGTTTTGTGTGGACATTTCAAGTGAACATTTCAATAAACATTTTCTCTTTAGCAAACATGTGTGGGAATACTAGCAGGATGTGTTCCATCATCGGCTGTTCTAACAACAGCCGAAAACTCCAGATTTGGAAGAAAACGCTGTGCGAGATACTCAGGCCCTTACTTAACAAGTAATATCGTGTTGTAGACCGTATTATTTATACAGGTTTCATGGTTAACTAACTAGTTTCCATGGACCCAGGTGTTCGCCATTAGTGCATAAGGAACATAAGCAGAAAGAATTTCCTTCTAAATAAAAACAGCACAAGTATTTCGAATCATGTCCCAATAACTAGAATTCAGAACAGCAAACGGCTAACTTAAACCTAGCTATCGCTACTGGCTAATGTTAGCTATGTAATGTTTACACTGTGGAAGTCGTATCAGTTTCCAAGCCATTGTTGTCTGTTACGGTGTGAGCCACGCAACTGAGGTCGCTGAAAATAAAACAAGCTTTTTACTCAGGTACTTAGCTTAACGTTACTAAAGAGGGAGTCGGTTTTTGTTTGCCTACTCAATGAACAAATACACCAACTACTTTTTAAACACAGGTGAAAGTAAAATATTGTTACAGTACATGTCAGGGATTATCAGATTGCTAAATTCTGCACACGTAACGTATGCTATACACGCAGTGTTTAACAGAACGGTCTATTATCTCCCTATTGTTTGTTACTGTTTATTGCTCAACCAAATTATTAATTCATACATTAATATAGGTATTCATTCAATATGCCTTTATCAGTTACTGGAGGCCACTGTTTAACATCATCAAGCCAGATATTCATCATGATGTCTCTGTAGAAGGTCAGTTTACTAAGCAGCATAAATAAAGAAATATGGACAATGGCCAGCTCAGCATGATGGCGGCCTACACGAATCGCTAGCCGAAATCGTCTATACTGAAGAAAATCTTTGAGCTTTAATCGACTTTGCTGCGCTAGAAAACTGAGCCTTCTTAAACAAGTGTATGCCTGTTAAGTTGCATTTTCTAAAAGGTGTTTTTGTAATATCTTTAGGTTGCTCAAATCTGTAATAAGATTTGTAAACAATCTGGAAACGTCTGGAATTTCAGTTATTTTCTAAGCTGATAAGGATAGAAAAAAGTAAAGTATGAAAAAAAAAATGTGTTTCCAGTCTTTAACTTTCGTTAATTTTATAAATATGTGAATAAGTATTGCTTTGCCACGTCATAAGATATATTTTTGTCCAACTATTTGGTGATTTTAGGTTCTGATGTTATGAGACCCCACATCAAATCAAAATGAGGCTTTTGCATTGCTTTTTTCCCCTCTTCTCTATTACAATAGGAGTTATGATTCTAAAACAGATTCTGGTTTATATAGACCACAGAGTATTGAATCCCCCATTTGTTTATTTATAGAAATAAAAAGGTATACCACAAACTTTTAGTAAAGAATCTATATACAGTATATGATAATATAGTCCAGATTTGACAAGTATGTGTTCCATTTGTTACTAAGGCGAGCTACTTTAAAATGGGTTAGATGCTATAAGAGTTTCAAAATAGCCCTTAACCTCAGTGCTTATTTAGATGCAGTTGTTTCCTCAGAAAACTATAAAATATAACAAAAATATACAACAAAACTAAAATATAACAAAAGCAGAGTTTGACAAAGTATTAAATCTTAAAAAAAATAAATGTTTTAAATAAAAGCTATTATTAGCAATTATTCTTCATTAGTTTGTATTTAAGCAGCAAAATGCAGATTCTTACTGATTAGTTACTAAAGTAATTTTTGTAAAAGCAGCAAATGAGCAAATCAGGTGATGAGTAATACAAGCATCACAGTCTTTGTTAGCTTTTTGGCTAAGGTAAGCCTCAGTATTTGTACTTATTACTATTTAATGCACAACTAAACATGCACATTGTTTATAAATTTCAAAATATTTTTAATTAAATATTTTTAAAGCATCTTGCTCTGTTGAACATTCCAATCTGAGTATGCCACTTTAATAATAACTCCACAGTAGGGATTGGTACCGAAACCCGGTATTAAATTAGAACTGGGGCTGATTTTGACGGTCCACCCGGACTGAAGAGCTTCAGCCTGATCGTCCTCTTAACGGTAAAATTAAGGTCGTATTCATCTTTTGCGGTGATATACACACAAGCCAAACACTGTATTGGCAGCCCGCTCCCCCTTAGCAAACACACGACGCAGGAACTAAAGGTGGGAGGAGCGACTGCTGCGCAACGCTCTCACTACAAGCTTCGCTCACCAGTAGTTACATAGAGACGATGGCAGAGCAAACAAAATGATCCAAACTTTGGCTTCATTTTACAAATAAAGAAGCCGACAATGCACGCTGTCACAAATGCAATAAAAGCATTGCTTTCAAAGGCCAGAACACGAGTACTTTGACCAAACACCTTGCTAAAATACACCAAAAGAGAGTTTTTTGACCACCTGAGTGCTGCAGCTTTAGGATGCGGTTAGTGTTGTACTTGCAAAAGGTTCTGAAAGCTTCCCCATCCATTTTACAATTAAGCACGCCTTTGTGTTGCTCCAAATAAATACGCTTAAGTATGATTACAATGTGACAAAATGTAAAAGAAAATTGGAGGGGGAAAGCACTGTACATGTTGGTAAGTAAACACCCACATAGACTTCCCTTTCATTGCATTTGATCCAGTCCTTCAGCTGCTCACGATTCTCTTTGATCACTTATTTCTTCTCCGTGGAGAACTGCTATGGATTGATTTTCTGACCTTTTCTTTTTGCACAGGAGCGGGAAGAAAAATTGCGGCTTCAGTCTCAGATCAAGAGGCTCTGGGAGGACAACCAGAGACTTCAGGAGGAGTCCCAAACATCTGCTGCCAAGCTCAAGAAGTTCACAGAGTGGGTCTTCAACACTATCGACATGAACTGACCTGCTCATCTAGACCCCTGACATGCACACATTGCTCATCTGCACACACGGTATTAGTGAAGCGGCAGAACTACTAGGCCCTTTCTACAATCCTCAATTGCTTTGTAATCTCCTCAAAATCATGACTGGTTATGTTTGGAGGGTGAAAGGTGTGGAGCATTTCCTCGATTTTCATTCAGTGACCAAACAGATCTCCTCCTCATTCTGAAGATGTTTACTTTCACACTTATTCCAGTGGTCAGAATGGAGAATCCTCTCCTCCTTTTAGACCAACATTTGGCCTTTCACTCATCGATTTGTTCAGTTTCCTGCTCCCTCTTTTAAAAAGTTCCTTAGTTGCTCTGAAAAAGCAAAAATCTTTGACGCCTCTGCACAGGGTCGCTCAGACATCTTGTTATAAAAGAAGACCACTGAAATCTCACGCAAACATGTACCTAACAGATCCGCTGCTGCAGCTAACAAATACACACATAACTCTGAAGCCACAACACAGTGCAGGGAGGTTTTAAGGAGCCATCTAATATCCCTGGACATCCAGTTTCAGACATGTTTATTTTCCATTTTACTCCTCCTTTGTTAAGATCTTTTTTCTGTACACCGACACCTGGAGGAGTGTATTAAAAGCCATCGGCATGCAGTGCCATAACCCAAGAAGGATCCTGTGTTAGTTGGTCCATCTCAGTTCTACGTGTCTTAAAAGCAATAGGAAGAAGTCCGGGCTCCTGGAGTTATCGGCTTATTGGTGGGAAACAAAACGTCTTCTATGGAAAAGGTATATATCCAAGAATTCAAATCTCAGCTGCAGAATGAACCTTCATCATTTTCTTCCTGAGAAATTGGAATATAAAGACTCAAAATCACACTGCCTGAAAATAGAGCCGGATCATTATTAACAGACAATTATGGTCTTGAACGGTTGGAGTCTTTTTAATCCCAGGTTAATTTATTTCCTTGTATTATAATTCCAATAAATGAGTTGTTCTATTTGTAAAGTACAACTGACATCAGTGTTTAGTTCTTCGAGACTCATGGTCAATAGTTATCTTATTTAAATGGCTTTCTTTCCTAATTCTACCTAAAGCCTGACTATATGCTTTTTATTCTGTATTATGTTGTATTTTGTGGTGCCCAAGCCTGCTGTTGTGTTGCTTACAGTGCCCTCTAGTGGTGACAAGTGAAAAATGTCATGATTTGTAAATGTGCTCCGTATCACCTGTATTTTTTTTTTCAGTCTTATTTTCTTTCCCCAACGCTTCTTGATTTAAGGCCACAAAAACGCTTAGAACAGAAATAAAAATGAGAAGAGTAAGCAGCCAGCATTTAGAGACAATCAGGTGGATTTTTATTATAAAAAAAACAAACGCACAAAAAAAGGAGCAGACTTGGTGTGGATGTTTGTGTGCGTGGAGGCTTATTTGTGCTTTACAACTACAGTTTTCCTCAGGTTTAAGGGGACAAAATGTTGTCAGAGAGTAAAATTTGCACATATTAAAGAATATATATCTTTTAAAGGATTTGAAATGTGTTGCCATAGCGAGAATGTCCATAAGTCTACCCAGCCGTGCCTACAATACTCACTTTTTTTTGGGTCATTTATTCCCAGGCAGATCAGGGACGTGCCTTTGAAACAGCACCTGGAGAGCAGATAAAAAAGGGAAAGCCTCTTGATCTTCATCTGTATACAGTAACTCGCTTTTCTTTTTGCTACAACCACCTTCACTTATTGTAGTTGGTTGTTTTGAGGCATCAAATGCGTCTGACAAAAGGCAATCAGGCAGGTCAGTAACGCAACACCAGGAATCTTCACAGAAGTGTTTGTACATTTGTGCCTTTGGATTCTTTTTATTTATGAAAACATTTGAGCAAAAGAACCGTATTAGAAGATTCTCTTCCCAGAAAGCCATTTAATAGAGAGTGCTCAAAAGTCTCCCCACCCCTGTTAAAATATCTGATTATTGTAACATGAAATTAGAAGATGGAGATAAATAATTTCAAAATGTGTTTCTCACATATGAGTCAACTGAAAAACATACAAATCTGTAAATAAATGGATAAATAGGCTGCCATACCATGGTTGCAATAGTGAGCACACCGCATATTTTAATAAACTGTTGAAGCTGGATATCAGTATTCTGTCATTGTTAGCTGGATCCCCTACATCTTTACTTTCTACAATAAACAGAACTTCTCCATGTTTATCAGATACTGAGAACATCTCCTTTCTATGCTCTTTTAAATTGGATTCACCTGAATGTTTTGGGTCAAAACTGAGGAGCAAAGTAATCTCAGATCATGGTGCTGCCTCCAATGTGTCTCACTCTGAGTAGGATGCTCTTTTGGCTACAAGAAGTGTTGTTTTTTGCTTTTATCTTGTAGGAATGTGGCCCAAAGGTTTCAGTGTGGTTTTATCAGACCATAACACACAAGGTTTTAGGAGATTGTTGCCACTGCTGGTTGTTTCCTGTAGAAGAAAAGGCTTGTATCGTGCAATCCTGCTTTCACTTCGACATATAGGGAATAGAGCAGCTTTTTTTAGTGAGGACATGACTAGTAATTGTTGGAAATTTGCGCAGCATCTTGTATTTTTATCACTTTTTCAAATCTCAATTAGAACAGTTTGATCCTTCAAAAAATTTCAGCAAAATATTGCTTCAGGTGAAGGATGCAAATTTTTTGTTTTTTTTAATAGGTATTCCCGATTCAATGTAATTGATGTTAACTCCGTTACACTGGATGCTGAAACTGAATCTAAATAAGTTTTCATCCAAGGGTGTGCACACTTAAGAAACAAGGTATTAGGAGCTTTTTAAGGAAGTATTTTTCTCCCGTACGATTTGTATTTTTCATCTCTTCAAGTTAAAGTTGGAGTTATTAAATGCATCAGACAAAGCTGACATTTCAACAGGCGTGTGTGCACTTTAGGAGCTGCCGTTTTTCCGTCCCGGTATGTTCAGAAAATGCTTAAATGATGTTCGTTATGATCCCCTGTTCCAATAAAATGAGTGTATGGAGATGTATAATTAGTGAGGTGAGCACCCTTCAGTGTTTTCCACAAACAAACAGAAACGTGAATGTAGAGTGAATCAGACTTAAAGAATTGTGACGTTTTTATGATGACCAGTATATTTGTTCAGCTCTGTTGTTTTGCAGAGACAAACCAACAGAGAATGGAATCTCTACAAGAGGCTTGGTTCTGTTTTAAGAATCTCTTGTTCATCTTAAATGACAACAGTTGATGATTACAGTTTGATTTTAATAGTGTTGCAATGTGTGCATCTGTAGAAATCAGCCCAGGAGATGTTATTGATCCAATAAGATTTAACTTTCTGCTGAATTCAAACATGTTTAAATAACTGAAGGCACCATTAGCTTAGTTTTCTGTACGTGGGGAGAACTGTGGTTTCTGTTTTTTGCAATGAAGTATGACCCGATGTACCTTGCTAATGATGTATCCAAGACAGAAACTCATCCTACAAACCACTAAATGTTTTTTTTTTGTTTTTTTTTGTTGTAAATGTATTATTTTACAGTTTACTCATACATTTTCTTGTTGTTTTGCTTGACAGATGGTTATCGGAAATGTGAATGTAAAAAAGTTTAGAGGGTCCATTTTGTTTTGGAGATACTTTGCACAGTATTCAAAAGTTTTGGATATAATAAGGGTTCATTTACATTCCAGTGCAATATTTGTTTAAATGTTGCTGTGTGGTTCCTGTCCTGCAGAGGAAGATGCTTAATTTTATCCCCTTCATAAAACGGGAGCCCTCTACTTTTTCCCCTCATGCACCCCCATCTGGTGGGGGAAAGAAAGAACAGACGGGATGTTTCACGTTTCTTCAGGGTGCTTGTTGCAGACAGCTTGCGAGTTCAGTGACTGCAGCAGGAAGAGGAGGATGCAGAGCTCGGTGTCGTGACGCGCTCTGTTCACTCCTCTTCCATGAACAGCTATGCGCTCATCGGCTCCCGCTGGAAATAAAGCACAAAGAATTACGAGAGGACCAGAAGTTTTACAAGATTAAAATATACTGTTTACATCCCAGATTCATTGTCTTTGTACGATGTAAGAGTATGACCAAGACATTTGCAGTGACCACAGTATTAAAGTTTCTGAAATAAATGCTCTATCAGTTTGGGTGTGCTATCATTTCTGCTCATACCAAATACAGCGATAGCGGCTCACATTCACTCGGAAGAGTGAGGTGGTTGCATTTGTCTTTTCTGTCTCCTGGTCTGATTGTATCTTGCAGTGAGTAACTACAGAGTGAGGAGAGCTGAGACAAGTTGGATCTGACCTGTGGAGGCCTGGGGCTCCTACTGTTCTTCTCACAGATTCATCTGATTGGATTTTAACTATTCCCCCACAGCCAGAAACAAAATCACTCTACTTGCATTTGCTGCTTCTCAGTATGCGTTAGCCACTGCTTTAAAGGGAGGAAAGGAAACCATACGATATAGTCCAAAAATTTTAGCAGCTGGGATTATATAAATCTGTTATCCTCAGTTTTTAAAGTACTTCTAACTTTCAAACTGAAACAGAGATACAGTCCTCATTGATTGGTACCAGGAACATGTTTTAATAGCAGCACCCTCTACAATTATTGCTATGCTTCTAAATATAGCACGTTTTCAGTGGAGTAAGCAGGTCAAACATTTAAATTATACAAAATAGTTTTTACACATTCAGAAGGAAAAAAAAGGACTCTGGTATTTCAAATAGCCACTGGTGTAAAAAAACAACTATAAAACGCATGATAGTTGCAACTATTAAGGTCTGGATACGCTGGACCCATAATGGGCGGAACTCGGCACAACAGTCTGTCAGTGACTTGATATAATCTGCTGGGGTTCTCTCCTTAAGTAGGAAACTTTCTGGAAACTGGAATGTTTGTATTGAAAGGACTTACAGTATACAGTGCCTTAAAGTGACATCTGTTTTGAATCGGCGTTACATAATTAAACTGAATTAAATTGAACTCTGCATTTTGACTTGAGGGTTTCAATATGGCAGGCATGCAGAGGTCCATTTCTCTTAGCCACCCTTCAAAATAGGGAAGACCAGAGAACATGCAATGCAAATGCGTGTTTAACATAATGCATGAGTAACTAGTTGAAGTAAAGAAAACCGTGAAACATTTGTGTCCAGGACTACCCTGGAATAACTAAAAATCTATCTTCTGATCAACTAGGTTTCTTGTCTATGCGGTTAAGCATCCCTGCATTCTGTCACCACCACCTCTACACCTTTTGGGATGTAAGTGAACATTGTAGAACAAACGTTTTGGTCCCATCCAACCACTTCCTCTACCTGGCCTTTGGGAAACTGCAAACTGGACTTCTTATGGCTTTTTTTGGACAAGGATTTTCGTCTTTACCTCTACCTAAAAGACAGAATTGTGAAGAGTGCATTCCTTTCAACAGATTATCTCATCTGAACGGAGGATCTCTGCAGCTCTCCAAGAGTTACCATGTCCAGATTTCACTTCCAGTTTCTCTTTTGGACTTTTTTATCTAGGTAGGTTTCCTTTTTCTTGGGATTTATTAACCAGTGGTTCATGCTATATTCAAGTCTCAGGCGGTCGTCTTTTTATTATCCACACCTATTTCCCTGACCCATCTGCTTTGTTTTTTGATTCCTTTATGTTTGTTTATTCACTAATGTTTTTCCAAAAACCTCTGTCGTCTACAGAAGAACTGGATTTATGAGTTTATGTTTAACACGCAGTCTGTTTAATCATTACTACTTTAGATGATTGGCCACAGTTTCTTTGTGTGGGCTATCAGGATAAAGGGGGCTGAAAACAAATTCATGGCCCTCATTTCAAAGTACAAAAAAAAATCTCAAAACTTTTTTTTACACTTCACTGTTTTGTTTTGATATACCAATTAAATATCAAAGTATTTTGGTAAAATAAAAAAAGAGGTTTTCATATGTAAGTAAGATACTTTCTGACCAAGTAAAATAATTTTTTGTCATGTAATAATTTTTTTTCTAGAAATTAGATTTGTGATCCTAAATATTTAGCACATGTATAAGTATTTTAAATTTGATTTAGGTTCAGGTTAGTTTTACACCCCAACATGCACAACTGGGTGAAAAGACTTGTTTCAGAGGCATGCGATTGCACGCCTTTCTGAAGGCATATTTGATTAGATTCTTCAGCTGGGCTAGGAATAAATATACTGTTCAATCATTCTAAATTACCATGTTTTCTTCAGGGAAACAAAAACAGACATCCAGAACTGTTGTGTGTACAAAGCTTCGATTTTAAGGCTCAGCGAAAAAGCAACCCAACACAAACCCCATAATTAGGCCTGATTTCTTTTGAGCCTCCCGTGCTTCTTTTATTCTCATCATAGCAGGGATGATATAGAATTGGCCGAACACTGGCCGAACACGTTGATTGCAAATGAATTCAAAAAAAAAATTTTGCATCACCCATCCAATTCACAAACATTTTACTTTGAGTAAAAAGTTTGCAGACTGGATTTGTAGTTGAGACGGTTGAAATGCTGACGCCAACAGGTGGATGTAATACTGTCCGTCAGTCCTGTTGAGATGACAAGAGTTAGTTTTGTCTTCTGAGGTGCATGCACCCCGGGTTCGGTACTGAAGTGTATAATGAGGAGTATAATGTATAATCATCTTACAGGTGGAAAATGTGGATGCTGAATCACCTGGGCTGCCTTACAAAGTGTTTTAGGTTTAGGAGTTAAAAAAAAGGATAAAAACCAGAGAAAATCTGCATAGTTTCTGTGCCTTTAAGGGTTGATTCGCAAAGATGAATCCAGCCTGGGCTTAGCTCTTAGTTTGTGTTATTTATAAGACTGCGCATCTGTTAAACCTTAAACACATACATATGGTACATGTTGATGAAAATTGCACTACAAGATCAATGAATCAGTGTTTTCATTAGGATTACCTAAATAATCAGCCAGCTATGATTGTACTGTTACTTGTAATAATACTGAATATTATGTATATATAATATACTATATTGGATGTTATTTAATTCGATCTGAATTCAGATCTGACCATTTGAAATGAATTTGAGCTTTGCATAATCTATCATAAACTGGAATTGTTTCTGACATTTTTTTTTCTATATCATTATACTTAATTAAATAACATCCTTGTGTAAGCAGAGGAAAACATTAGATCATGCTTGCCTGGAAATGCAGAAAACAAAGTCGATCCAGAATAAACTTTGATTTAAAAAAACCCCAGCAAGGATTAAAAAAAGAGCAAACATTTTCCATAACGTCAATAGCAAATCCAACTACAAACCTTGATTCTACTAAACAGGTCTGTTTATGTCTAAGGTTGTTTGTCTAAATAAAATGATGAATCTGTTTTTTGTTCTGGTCTGCAGCTGAATGAATCAACAAATAAAATACATAATTTAAAAGATTAATGGATATCTAACCAATAAAAATAAAGCCCTTATATATAATGCTAGCCGAGTAACTCTTTAAGGTCTGAAGGAGAATTTAAAGTGTAGACTGTTCACTAAAACCCTCTCCACAGACGGTGTTTTTGTTTGCTTATTTGTCATACTGTAAAGACATTAAAATGAGATAGCATTGCATTCCTTTTTTAATTGAAATTATCTTTTATTTATTTGTCCATCAATTACAGAAATCTCAACTTAATCTTAGAAGGCAACAGCAACAACAAAGTACTCGGATTATCGTGTCTTTAAAGAATCATAGAACACCCTACTCGTAATATCTATATTTTGGTTGATATATTTAAACAGAAAGGTACACTACCAACTCCTTTATGCTGCTATCTGACTGAAAATAAGCCGTTCCTGTTTACCAGAAGAACGAGGCTCTCTCCTGACTGTTTCCTTTTTTTTTTTCCTTTCTCCTGTGTTTCGTGTGGACCCTTAGTGCTTTTATCCCACACACTCCAGCAGCCCACACAAAACGCCTTCATGTCTCTGAGCAACTCTTCGGCTCTCATCAAGCACTCAAGAGCAGAGACCAGAGGATGTTGAGGTGTTTTGTTCTCCGGTGGCAAAGCCTTGTTGTTTCAGTGTCATTTGAGACGTCCCTCTGCGGGCTTAAAGACTGCATGTCGATTTTAACACATCTCCTGTCAGTCGCCGTCTTGTCTTGGCTCACAGCAGACGCTCTCAGACGCATCTTTGATATATCAACAATTGCTTTTATGAGTCCATTTACAAACATGCCTCTATGAAACAAAAAATAAGCTATTTTAAAAGTTTTACTTTGCTTTAACATTTAAACTCAACAGGGGAAAAAAACAACCAAAGGAAGATTGTATGGCAGTAGATTTTTATATATTTCACGTTTCCTTGGAGGGGGAAACTGAAGAAAGCAGAATTTAAGGTCAAATGTTAAGCAAAGTGTTTGGTTAATATTAGAATGCTGTGATGTTGGGTAAAGGTATTGAGCACCCTCTTTCAGTTCCAGGGCTTTGTGCGTCGGGTACTAAATAGGAATCGGCTGGACAGTTTGTGTTTTTATTCCTATCTGAGGAAGTGTCTTGAAAAAGTAACCCCTTAAATTTTTTCCCAGATTTTGTCACAAAACGTTATATTTCATTGGGATTTTACACTCAAAAATGAGTATTCGGATTAACACAATTTAAATGATGGTGGTTTTTACAACCAATAAATGTATGCCGGTTCAACCAAGTTCATATGTCTTGAAAATGTAATTCAACTGAAATTGCTTGAACCGATATGTATGTTTTGCATGGAAAATAAACTATTTAAATTGTGTTAATCCAAAGATTCATTTGGTTTTTGTATTTATGTGATGGAAAAATAAACTAAATTAAAATAGGTGCTGTACATTTTCAGCCACCTTGAGTCAACAGTTTATGAAACCAGCTTTCACTTCTCTCACTGTCACTGTTCGTTTCTACCAGCTTTGCAGACTGGAATGTTTGCAAATTCTTCATTGTAAAAATGAAGAAAATGAACAGATTGTTTCCTTGAATTATTATTTTTTAATTTCTGTGTGGGATTCAAGACAAAACTTTAACAGGACCATTCTACTGCATGAGTGACATGAATGTAATTTGGTAGACCAAAATGTTTAGTTTTAGTTCGACCAGAACACCTTTTTTCAAGTTGCTGTGTCCTCTACACCGGTGGTTCCCAAACTTTCCAGCTTCTGACCCATAAAATAAAATTGGAAGAGGGCCATGACCGCGACTCTTGAGCTTGCAAGCATTTTTATAGTCAGTTAAAATGCGGTTTATTGACAACACAATCAACATCAACAGGCAATATTTTGGCAAATCATTTTCTTTAATTTATCTTTGGCAGCATTTGTACAATCTGCATGCTGTCTCATCATTATTTTTGGTATGTAAGTTTCTGAAGAAGAGTTCATGACCCCAGACTGATATGTTTGTGACCCCATGTGGGATCCTGACCCCAACTTTGGGAACTACTCCTCTACAATACTTCTGTACGCAAATTTGGCTTTAATGTTTATCTACTAACAATAGGGTTTTTTATTGTCGGTTCTTCATAAATAGTTCTTCTATAAACAGTTTCTTCCATCTGGGCTATGAATTTCTTTAGCTACTCCATAGCAACCATACTTTTGTCTGAATACAAATCCATACCAAATATTTCATTTCTTTTTCTTCTTCTTTTTTACATATCAAAAACCATGCATCACTTCCTTCCACTTCCATTATGTGGTTTGTGTGAGAAAATACAAGGAACATTCATATTAGTTTTTAGCTTTATCTTTGAACCGTAAACTTTTGTAGTTTTTCTAATGCTCACATGATGGTTTTTGCAAGATTCTTCTGGACAAAACACGCCGTTAAGCAGGTGCTGCTAGTTAGAAAAGATGAACCAATCTGGGACATCCTTCTGGCAGCTTTTTACAACCACCACCAGTTATCTCTCTCTCTCTCTCTCACACACACACCACACACACACACACACATTTATATTCTCATAAACCCAGTGGGAACTTCTCTTCCTGTTTACTGATGCTCAATAATTCAGTCCAGAGTGAACGTTATAGCTTCCATCCATGTGCAGATGTAGTGTGCGTATGCGTCTGCCTGAGCCTGAGCAGATTGGCCCATTAGTATCAATTTTGTTTTTGACGACAGTATCCTACTAAGTGCATGTTATTGATTTTTAAGCTTATTTTCTTTCACAGGCACAGACCAGATCAGCATGAACATGAGAAAGCAAAAAAAATGAAAGAGAAGTGAAGAGAAGAGTAACAGCTGGCTGTTTGAAGCTGCCTGCCACCCCACCCCTACTCACTCCCTGTCCCAGTAATGCCTTATTGAATCAGGGCACCAAATATTTTTAGTTTCCACCACCGGTCGGGAAAATAAGCTGCCTGAATCACAGTAAATGGGCTGTCTGTTGATATCCTCATTGTGGGACTGGGTTTAACACACAGTAACCCACCACCACCCTCCAACAGTATAAGCTATGTTTCTTCTCTTGGTCCATCATTGCATCAGTCGCTTTGATGTGCTTCACCACCCGGCCAAATTCCCCATCAGCTAAAGGTTCTAACTGCCGGGCAGGCAGAGCTATAAGCTTTGCACATTTTCGGGATGGGAAGATTACTCCAAACAGAGGGATAGGTTAAAAAGGGAGGGAAAAGTAGGTGAAAAAAAGTGTATGCTATAAAAATTGCTGCATTTACTAACTAAAGCTTGCAGGCTTGTACTAGGTAGGGCAACTTTATTTGTATAGCACACTTTCAACAAGGTAATTCAAGGTGCTTTTCATGATTCGGTGGTAAAGGAACAACCAACAAAAAATAAAAAAGGAATGGAAACTAAAAACAGAAATTAAAAGCATAAAAACATGAAAAGCATATAAAGGACATAAGAGAAAGTAAAAAACAGCAATAAAGAAATGTGTAGAATGCAACATTAGAGAATATGAAACAACAATCAAGCATAACACACACAAAATACTAGAACATTACTCAAAGTCAGCCATGAGGAGATGTTTTTTTCCTTCTTGATTTAATAAAGCTCAGCAGCTTTGCAGTCGTCTTGAAGTTTGAGGAGCATAGAAACTGAAGGCTGCTTCTCCACGATTGTTTCTGATTTTAGGGATGATTGGTAGGTTACGGTTAGACGACCTGAGTGGTCGAGAGGGGGTTTGTATAGTGACAACAGATCTTCAACATACGTAGGTGCTACACCATTTAGTGATTTATAAACTAGTTGGAATATTTTGAAGTCTATTCTCTGAGCTACAGGGAACCAGTGTAAGGACTTTAGAACTGGGGTGATGTGTTCTACTTTCCTGATTCTAGTGAGGACAGCATTCTGGATCAGCTGCAGCTGTCTGGTTGACTTTTTAGGTAGACCTGTGAGGACGCTGTTGCAGCAATCAATCCAACTAAATATAAATGCATGGATGAGTTTTTCATGGTTCAGTTGCGATATTGGTTCTTTAATCCTAAAAATGTTCTTCAGGTGATAGTGGGCTGACCTTGTTTTGTCTTTATGTGACCCTGGATTTTCAGGTCTGAGTCCATTATTACACCTAGATTCCGGGCCTGATCGGTGTTGTACCTGAATTATTGGAGTTAAAATAGACATCCAGCTTCAATAATAAAAAAAAAAATCTGTACCATCTGTGACCCTGACAAATCCTGCTGCTTGACAGGAAATAAATTCAGAGGCACAGAGGGAGTTTATCTCAGTGCTGCTGAATAAATCACACACCAGCATTTAAAAACAAATTACTATTGTACCTTTTGCTTGGAATAGATTGGAGCGTCGAAACAAGTAAAGGCAGTAGCTAAAACCATGATACATCAATGTGGTCGTGTTTTTTGTTTGTTAACTTATTGCCTGATAAGAAGGCAAGTTTACAACTGGAGCAATACAAACTAAATGTAGTAAGTGTTTTTTTTTTTTTTTACAGCTCAAACATTTGCAAAACTTAAATCCATTTTCACTAATAATGACACAAAACCCAGCTTTTTAACTACATCAGTTGTCATACAGTGGCTTCCTGTATGAAATTGATTTTAAAAAGCTTTTGTCTGTTTTTTGAAGCCTTGCAGGGTTTAGCTTCCAAATGTATTTCTGAACTTAAAACTAGTGAATTTTTTGGCCATATTTCCCACATTTCTTACTTTTTTTGTGATTTCTGGACTTTTTTTTAATGTTTTTATGTGTAGCTCTTTGGTAAACTCTATTGGTTTAAATGTGATTCATAAAAAAGCATGTATATCGATTTAGTTGATTCTTTTATTCAGGTTTAAATCCTGTTCTCCATGACAACATTCTGATCCTGCAATGTCACAGCTGGTCTCAATTTCACTGATTACAGCACACCTGTTGTTCATTGGCTTCCTCAGCATCTCTACGTTTCTTGTGTCCAAACTCAGCCTTCTTTCTTGTTTTTAAAAGTTTTGTTTTCTTTTATAGCAGTTTTTCTTCATTCTTACTAAAATATATCAAGTAAGTGAGCTGCTATTCATCTGCTGCCTACTCCTTGTGAGTTTTGCATTTAGCTATACAGTTCCTGTGACACAGAGCTTCTGATTTTACTAGTCACAAATGGTATTTTTGTAATATATAATGACATTTTTAATAATTTAACTTGGCAATGCCTTTTGTAAGAAGTCAAAGTATTTTTTTTTTTCCCGTCACACTTTTAAATAATGATGTCTGGTTTAAAAAAACTGTAACACTACCAACACCACCACAGGGATTAGGAGTCTTTGTGCAACTGTTCCTTTTGTTTGTTTTTTTGTTTTTTCTTGAAGCTTAGGACAGACTTCTGCCATTGAGTTAAAAAAAGGCTAACTTGTGAAAAGAAACGGGCTTATATTGTTATACTGACTAAAACTATATAACCCAATTAAACGTCAACACCTTGTCATAATTGCCTAGGATTATATATAGTTTATATAATATATATTATATATATTTTTATGTATATATATATATATATATATAATCTAAGATAAATCTGATTGGAAAAAAAATTATCTAATTTAGTTTGAAATTAAATAAATGGGTTTGTCCTGAGTGCCTTGGGATCGCATCTGTGCAGAAAATCGCAATAAAAAAATCACCGGTAATATTAGCCAGGATGCAGACGACATCAGTGTTGAGAGTCAAAGTTCAGATGTCATCTGATAATTTTATACAACAGTTCACTTCAGTGAACGCATGGCAGTGGTTCAAAAATATTTCTTCTGCAGGTCACGTCTGTCACTTTTCTCATAGATTGCTTGATTTGGAACACATTGCCAATATAATCTAATATATACTTGATTATACTCAATAAAATAAACATATTACTATTCTCTGTATGTGCCGTTGATTTGACCATATTTATGTAAACTTTAGCTCTACATTTTCCATAAATAATGACCAATTTACCCTTAGTTTTTTTTTGTTTACAAATAAGGGATAGAGAACGTGTCATCAATCCAAAGTTTATTAATTTTATAAAATATGTAAAGTGAGTAGGAAAACAAGTTTGCTTATACAGTCAGTGTCAGGTAAGTGCAGAGACTTTTCAGAAGGGCAGGTGCTCAAAGTTGGAAAAAAGTGTCACATAGAGCAATATTCCAAAACGGCTTACGACATGACTTATGGTGTATCATCCTGGATGGCAAAAATCATGAACCATCAAGAGAATATTATAATATCACAACATACTATATGAATGTCATGCAAAGCCAAAGTAGCCTGTTTTTTTTTATCTGAAGGGTTGCAATATTGCTGTTGAGACGCTGCTGCTGGGATGCGTTGATCAAAGACGACCATTAAAGACTATAGGAGAGCTGGTATCTGATTAAACAAGTTTTACAAAGTACATTATGGACAAATTAATCTTGAAAGTGACCCTCATATCTGACTGTTTAACCTCCACAGCAACCCAGGTGCAGCTTCAAAGGGTTTTTCCACCCCTGAATAAATATGTATTTTGCCATATTCCCCAGTTAGAGAAGCGATGAAAAAACATTTTTTAACCAGCCCAGTAATTCCCACGATCTAGTTTATCTAGGCGGTAGTTACAACATTAAAAACGCCATTCCAGTACTTGGTTGTTGTGCCTGGTTCGCTGACGATAAGCCCTCGTGACCAAACTGAACTGTGTCCAGTAACTGAGGAATGTATTTTAGAAGTTAAACTAAAAGCTTACCGATCCAGGATGAAAGTCGCCGTTTCTGCCTGTGTTTGATACCGTACAATTGTTTTATGTGGGTCCATCTACAGGTCCTTCTCAAAAAAAATTGCATATTGTGATAAAGTTCATTATTTTCTGTAATGTACTGATAAACATTAGACTTTCATATATTTTAGATTCATTACACACAACTGAAGTAGTTCAAGCCTTTTATTGTTTTAATATTGGTGATTTTGGCATACAGCTCATGAAAACCCAACATTCCTATCTCAAAATATAAAAGAACCTTGTTTTTAATACAAAAAAAGTCAACCTTAAAATAATTATGTTAGGTTATGCACTCAATACTTTGTCGGGAATCCTTTTGCGGAAATGACTGCTTTAATGCGGCGTGGCATGGAGGCAATCAGCCTGTGGCACTGCTAAGGTGTTATGGAGGCCCAGGATGCTTCGATAGCGGCCTTAAGCTCATCCAGAGTGTTGGGTCTTGCGTCTCTCAACTTTCTCTTCACAATATCCCACAGATTCTCTATGAGGTTCAGGTCAGGAAAGTTGGCGGGCCAATTAAATACAGTAATACCATGGTCAGTAAACCATTTAGCAGTGGTTTTGGCTCTGTGAGCAGGTGCAAGGTCGTGCTGAAAAATGAAATTTTCATCTGAATAAAGCTTTTCAGAAGATGGAAGCATGAAGTGCTCCAAAATCCCCTGATAGCTAGCTGCATTGACCCTGCCCTTGATAAAACACAGTGGACCAACACCAGCAGCTGACATGGGACCCCAGACCACCACTGACTGTTGGTACTTGACACTGGACTTCAGGCATTTTGGCATTTCCTTCTCCCCAGTCTTCCTCCAGACTCTGGCACCTTGTTTTCCGAATGACATGCAAAATTTGCTTTCGTCTGAAAAAAGTACTTTGGCCCACTGAGCAACAGTCCAGTGCTGCTTCTCTGTAGCCCAGGTCAGGCGCTTCTGCCGCTTTTTCTGGTTCAAAAGTGGCTTGACCTGGGGAATGCGGCACCTGTAGCTCATTTCCTGCACACGCTTGTGCACGGTGGCTCTGGATGTTTCTACTCCAGACTCAGTCCACTGCTTCCGCAGGTCCCCCAAGGTCTGGAATCGGTCCTTCTCCACAATCTTCCTCAGGGTCTGGTCACCTCTTCTCATTGTGCAGCGTTTTCTGCCACACTTTTCCCTTCCCACAGACTTCCCACTGAGGTGCCTTGATACAGCACTCTGGGAACAGTCTATTCGTTCAGAAATTTCTTTCTGTGTCTTACCCTCTTGCTTGAGGGTGTCGATGATGGCCTTCTGGACAGCGGTCAGGTCGGCAGTCTTACCCATGATCGCGGTTTTGAGTAATGAACCAGGCTGGGAGTTTTTAAAAGCCTCATTAATCTTTTGCAGGTGTTTAGAGTTAATTAGTTCATTCAGATGATTAGGTTAATAACTCGTTTAGGGAACCTTTTCATGATATGGTAATTTTTTGAAATAGGAATTTGGGGTTTTCATGAGCTGTATGTCAAAATCATTAATATTAAAACAATAAAAAGGCTTGAACTACTTCAGTTGTGGTTAATGAATCTAAAATATATGAAAGTCTAATGTTTATCAGTACATTACAGAAAATAATGAACTTTATCACAATATGCAAATTTTTTGAGAAGGGCCTGTAGTGTTGGCTTCACCTAAAACTACTCTAGTGTCGGTTCTTCTCAGGTCACTTCTCTCTTGAGATGGATATCAATATATCCCGGTCTCTGAAGCAGCTGCATGACTTGCTGACTCCACCATTCTTCATAGTACCCACGGCCGCTACGGGCTGATAGATGTAAACATAACGTCATTGCCGTCACAGATTTAAATGTACATTTTATATTTTTATTCATACTTTCATTCTACACCCCTCTAAAAGCACAGTGGAGGTATTTTTTTAAATGCAACTTTTTATGAAAAATTTCCGTATAGCCTACAACCTTTAAAGATCAAAACAGTTCACATGTGCTAACTAGGTTTCCATAGTAGCCTAGTGTTAGCTACTCTGAGAGACATGATTTTTTTTTTAAGTCAACAGATAAAATAAATGTATGTCTTGAGCACATATCAGTGAGGTAAAAATATTAAAACTTAAAATAGTTTAAAGAAAAAAATCATGTATATGTTTGGGTACGTTTTATTAACGTTTTCACATGAATCTGCATGTGCCTGGATAGCTAAAACAATTGTTCCTTTAAGAAAGCTATTTTAAATGCGCCACGCCATAAGGGACAGACAACTTGCTTTTAAGTTTTAGCTGGACTGGTCTCAGTTCGTTAATATTTTTAAGATAAAATGTCTAATTGTTTTTTGTTGTTTTTTTTTTTTTGCATCAAAATAGTTAATCTGTCGATTTTTAAATTAACTTTCTTAGGAAACAGGTTGTACTAAATACTGTTTTAATAAAAATCTTATGTTACTGGGTGTGTAAGGACTGTTTCTTCTCCCTCTCTCCCTCTTTTCTCTTTCTACCTCTCTCTTTCTCTACCTCACTCTTCAGGCGCTTCTTGGGTCGGTGGTGAAGGCGCGTCTAGTCTCCGGAGCTCCCAGCAAAGGATGGACATGAAGTGAGCGTTAAGAGGTAAGAAACAGGGCTGGAGTGGTTCGGAAGATGGTTGGGGAAGGACAGGAGCGAGGAAGATGTGTAAGGAAAAAAAAAAAAAACAGATGTGCCGCGATGTTGGCGTAGTGATGCGCTGAGGTGCCGGATCAGTGGGATGTTGGACAGTCTTATTAATCTCAACTGTGGTTTAATCAACTTCGGACGCTCAGTTGAGTCACAGTGGGTGTTTCTGTGCGGGGTTTGCACGGACGAGAAGAGTTTTGGTGGGCACATATGTCTGAGTGGATGAGTCAAGCTTCTGGCTGCGTGCGCCTTGAGGGAGTGGATCGTCCTGAGCGGAGATTTTTCAGCTTTCCAAATGATCCGTCGAGCAGAACCTGTCAGGATTCTGTTGTAGTCACCGACGTTCTAATGTATCTTTCTGATTTAATACGTTTCAAATTGGATAACCTGCCTATTTAGAATGTTAAGCGATTCATATTCATGGATGGGGAGGATTCACAATTGAGCGTTTTTGTCATAACACCAGTTTACCGTCAAGTTTAGCAAACAACCCAATGTGTTATTCCCGAAATCATTATTGTGTGGAGATTTTTCAAAAAACACATTTTATGAAAATATTTCCCTTTTTTCTATTGCAGTTGACACATATTTTTAGTGTCCTATTTGGTGATATGGGAAACAGCGGTTTGTCGGTGCAGTCCATCACTTTGAGTTGTTTGCGATGCTCCTCCATTCTTCAGTGTTTTCTTTGTGTAAGGCATTTTAGTCATATTTCGAGGGTAGGCTAGATGATTATCTGTCATGAGATGGGCCACTCTATTTTTCTATTACTGCATGTGTGGGTCTTCTCATCTTGTCCCTGTTCTGCTTGTTTGGCTTCTTCTGGACTTTTGTTTTGTTTTTCATTTTTGGAAGTTCTTCTTTCTGTCTGCCTGTGTTAAGAATATAGTGTTTTTATAATGATTTGATTTTTTTTTAGGTCTGATTGGTTTAATGAATTATATATAATCGTTCAGTATGCAGATTGGAAAACCTACTCTAGCTTAGTAAAATTTACATGAAACATACATAATTTCTTTTACCTCTGGATTTTAGGAATAAGCATTTTGAGGTTTGGTTTATTGCTGCAAAAGCCCTCTCCCATCCTTCTAAGTAGGCATGGACCGATCCTGATATCAGGGCTGATACCGTTCTTATGTACTGTATCGGTTAAAGTTAACTGATACCATGAACTGATACTTAAAATGTGTAAACTCTGCACTAATTTCAAAGAAAATGTTAATTTTTCACTTGAAATGTTAGTTTTGTGGTCATTTTTACTTAACTAATTCACCATCATTTGTTGTAACAAGTAGAGAAGGGAAAAAACCCCCACCTCTCTTTCAATTCATTGTATTTTTTGTGTGTGGTAGAAGTATTGGTACTCTGTATCAACAAGTATTTTAATCCAAGTGTTGGTATCCTATCGGTTTAAAAGTTTTTTATTTTTACCGTTGCATCCCTACTCCTAAACTTTTGTGTTCTCAGTCAAAATTTTCAAGGCACAGTTGAAATGTGCTTTGCCCCATAGTACTTAATCCTCCAATTGACCTGAATACTTCATGATTTTTGCCATTTTAAAAAAGTAACGGGGACTCCTTTCTTTTAACTTTGTAGTAAAATCTTATTTTTTTCATTGTCCGCTAGGAGATCTTATCATTTATTACTTAAAACTTGCAGCTTATCTTGGTAAAGTCTTTCTTGCTGATAAAACATCAGGAAGACTTAGTTGTTAAAGTTTTCCATTAACAGAAAGTAGTGACAGTTCACTTTGAGGGGTAGGACATTTGCTCGGTTGCATCAGAATTAAATGGGGAGTAGTTGCTAATGACTTATCTTTTTTTAATTATCTGTATTTTGTTAAATAAGTGTGATTAGAGAATGGGTTAACAAGTACCTGCTACATTCAACGTTGATTTCAAGTATTACAAATCCACCAGCTTTGTACATCCAGATACTGGATGTTTTTTTTGTTGTTTTTTATTCTTGGATGGATTTTGATTGGTCTTAACATTATTTTTTCAAAGTTTTTCATCATCTTAATTGGGGTTGAATCTGGACAACTCTAGGACATGTGTGGACCTGAAGTAGTTCTAACTCCATCTATATCAGTGATTATAAGAGATTCTCAACCTTTTTGAGGTCCTGGGATTCTCCCCGACCACAACCACCATTTAAATTGCATTGTGGCATTTATGCACTCTTTGAGGCAAATATGAGCTTCATTTGTAATTTCCAGAAGAAAAAACAAACAAACACAAATCAGCAGGTCATGAGTAGCTCCTTGGCATATTTAACCAATATACACAGCAGCCTCTGAACATTATGAAACAAAATGGATGCAGTAACTTTCAAATATAGTAAAAAAAACGTTTTGACTGTGTTTGTCAAAAATATGTACGTAACATTGTTACATATTTCTGAAAACTGAATATATATATATATATATATATATATATATATATATATATATATATATATATATATATAACAGATTGTAAATACAGTAGCTTTCAGAAATACATTCTGTTTATCTGAAATACTGAATTTTATGTGTCAGGTATAATTATTAAAATAAAAAGAATTAAACTTTACTAATATGTTCTGTGTAATCAATTAATCTAACATACAAGTTTCACTTTTTGAATGGAATTACTGAAATAAACTTTTTCATGATAATTTTATCAACAGCACCTGTACAATAAATTACACTTGGGAAAGACAAAAATGTCATGTTACTTTCTGTAGTTTAGGTAGATAAAGGTTTCTGTCACATTTGAGTAAATTATTAATACATGTTTAAAATATCTGATGATCTATTAAAAAAATATATCATGGACCCCTTGCAATTACACCACAGACCGCTGTGGATCTGTAGACCCCTAGTTAAGAAACACAGATCTTTATCATACATCCTATAATGTGGCAGTGGGCTTTTGCCTATTTCCAGCAATTTGGGCGAGAGCCGGGGTACACCCTGAACAGGTCGCTAGTCCGTCGCAGGGCAACACAGGGACACGCAGGACAAACAACCAGCAAGCACACACTTATACAGGCCATGTAGAAAGAATAATTGACCTAACCATAATGTGTCTGTCTATGGGAGGAAGCTGGAGTACCTGGAGGGAACCCACGTATGCATAGGGAGAACATGCAAACTCCATGCAGAAAAACCCAAGGCTGGGATTCAACCCCACTGGCCATCTGCTAGTCCTAATTTCCAATTCAGTTATTCCTAATATTTTAAGGATCTTCAATATGATCTGTGAAGACAGTAATCAACCAGCAGGATCAGGGTTGTAAAAGAAGAAAAAGAACATTTCAGGAGTAAAATGTTTAAGTATTATAAGGATGTTACTAATTACTACTAAGGAATAAAAAAAAAATAAAAAAAACAAAACTTCCTGCAATGGTTTCTGGAGCATTTTCAAGCATGCTAGCTTAGATAAAAAAAAAAAGTCTAATACTTTTTGCAGTATATGCGTGTAATTAATGGGCCTGAAAAACCTTTGAGAAACTATTGGAAACTGTTTTGCTACAAATATAGAGTTGCTGTACAGATTATGTTTCGGCTAATTTGGAAAGAATTTTATGGGACTTTCAGCAAAACTGATTTAAAAATAACTTGAGCTCTGAAAAATAATTAAACAACAACCAGGACGTCCAAATCAAGGTGCTTTGGTTTTTTCAGTGTTTTGAAATTTGATAATGAGCGCTTCTGCTTTTTGCAGTCTTCCTCTAATAGCGTTGCTACAGCTAATGATGCAAAATTATTTTGATCTTCTGTGTTAACCGAGTTGTCTGAATGTTCATTATTGTTACCCGAGTGTCGTAGGAGAAAAATATCTTCCTCTAATCAAAGATGAGGCTGCAGTCTGCTCCCACAACACGAGTCAATGACACACTACAGTGATTTGCAACTTTTTACTATTTAACTTGATGACAGTCTAGTTTGATATGCTATCCATGGTGCAACATTGGATTTTTAAAATGTATATAATGAAGACTTTAAAATGTCGGGAAGTTTGATCAAGGAGGTTAAATATTACAAAGCCGACACGTCTTGTAAAAGCCTTTGAATTCTCGCTGGTTCTTCAAACCCCCACTTTCAGGGTCTGATATCGGATCACTTGCGTGTCGTCTTACAATCTTCAGTGTTGCCATTGTTCACCAATGGGATTTTTGTTCTAAATAATAAAATGTAACTCGCTGAAAACTTCCATAACTATCGGAGTCAGGTGATAATTGCTGATGTATGACTTTCTGCAAGGGGAGTTTCACAATGGGTAGGAGGGCTTAGAGAGGCTCAGGCGAATATCAAGGTGTCAAATATGGAAGTGATAAGAAGGCAAATTTCTTTAAGGTGTAATTTTATATATACGGGATTTTAAGAATGATTTAGAGTAAAATGTTCATTTGAGTGTGCTATAGAATGGTACTGTGTGCATAATACCCCCCTTTAAAGAGTTTTATTTACTTTTAAATTTATATTTCACACATTGGATGTTCAATTGTCTTTCACCATCAATGTGCTGCTAAAATGCAAACCAAAGCTTGGGTAGAGAATGGAAATATCCTTTAATATATTTTGTTAAAACATGTTTTGGTTTTCCGTCAGTGAAGTAACTCACAGTTGCTGAAGCATCCAGAATTTTTACTCATGTAAGAGTAGTGATACTTAAAAATATTACAACTAAAGTAAAAGTAAAAAGTATGGTTTAGTAAAACTACTCGAAAAAGTACAAAACGTTCCTCAAGTGAATGTAACTAGTTACTACCCACCTCTGGTTACCGATGATTTGTTGAAGTTTTACAACTGATGTATGTTGTTTGCTGTCTTAAAAAATTAAGATGATAAAGCTTTAATTTGGCTGGTAACTGTAATCTTTTGCCGCCAATTGCGAATTGAAGATTGTCATATAACCTGCCAAGTCCACTGATTTGATTGTTTCCTTGATTCGCGTCCATCCGGTGTTACTGCCAAGCATTTAGTCTTGCCAGAGAGGTAGTGGGAAACCACCAGCTGTGACTGTGCTGCTCTGCAAAGAGTCTTGAGGGAAAATGATAAAAAAACAAAAACTTTAGAAACAGCTGGATATCTCACTGTGTTTCCTTTAGCTGTCATCACAGCATGTGTTAAGATGAAAATGGAAGGGCAAAGAAATATTCGGCTCTAAATGTGATCCGGTTCATTGGGTTAATAATTTGAGACTCTTATGATAAATTATTGTAGCTCTTTTTTTTTTTTTGTGTCTTTGATGCTACTTTGTTCCCTGGAGCAGGGAATTTGGAGCACCAGATCATATCTACGTTCACATTTTTATAGATTCACGTTTTATAGATAAATTATTTCTATTTAGTTTTACTTGTTCCTGTTTGGAACCAGTGGCTTTTACGAACAAACACTGGTCTCTAACAAACTTTGTTAGGTGGCTTCCAATAAACAAATTTGACACAAGTGTACTTAGCCTTAAAAAATAACAAGGCACCTGTATTGACAAAAATGAGTCTTTGACTTAATAAATGAATAAAAAATCTGGATTTTAGGTTTTACTGCATTTTAACGCAGTCCTAATTGGGACTAAATGTGGAGTGACATCCGATTCTTTGTTTTATGCTGTCTTGAGTTTAAGCAACTTTGAGTTAAAAGTGATGGCAGTGGGACTGTAGGAGACAGCGGAAACAAAACATGGAAAAAAGTCACATCTAGCAAATAGGTTCTTTAAATTTGATTTCAGCTTTTCCTTTTTTTTTTCTAGAAATCAATAGCACTGCAATGCACAGACAAGGAAAGATCAGTTAACGTAACAAGTTTGAAACTGATGTGCTACATGCAAAATGCCCTTAAGGTAAACGGCAAAGTTTTGCATTAAACTAATCCCCTTACTCCAAAAATGCAGTGAGGAAGGTCAGCTGCCTATAAATATCTGATTGTGGGGCAGAATTAAAGACAAAAAGCTGAAAGTGGTTTTGGCCAAAAGTCCCGACAAAGGAAACCCCTCACAGGCTCATGGAAAGGAGTATTTGAGTTAAACATCTAATACATGCAGAATGAGGAGTCTGAGCAAATCTGCCGATACTGATACCAATTTAACAAGCCAACATCTAATCCTGGGAGCAGGATGGATCAAGCAGTGTGTAAACTTGATCACAAGGAAACAATTCAGGCATTTTGTTGTCATAGTGAGGTGCAGGATTGTGGCAACGACCAAACAGATGTTATGTTTTGGAATAACGACAGCAGGTTGGAAGCCATTAATTTTGAGATGATTTCAGTCCCCCTTTAATTTGCAATTGCAAACAAACAACACATTTTCCTTTCCTCACAGGAAGCAGTCCTCTGAAGCTCTGGTGCACACACACCGTGTATTCTCTGAGAATTTCAGAGGAACAAACAGCTGGCTGAGAGTATTGATCTAAAGTGTCAGCTGAAATGTGTGTTTGAGCTCAATACAAACGCACACAGCTGGGCATCAGGCCCAAATAAAATTGGATCAGCTTGCTTGAGTTACCTGCTGCAATTTATCTAGTTAAGAACATCTAACTTACCTTTAAATTAATGCAAACCTGCTTTCCATAAGTACTTTCTCACATGCTCCATTCCCTTATAAGTCTTTGATCATCCTATGCTGGTCAAGAAGCTTGTTGGCAGCTGTTAACATGCCTTTTAAGTAGAATGTAAAAAAAAAATCATTCAGCATTCATTTAAGTATCAGAAATGTTAAGTTACAGGTACATATAGTGTACAGGTCATTGAAGGGTCACAGGCTGAAGTGGGGGTAGTCTGCACCTTTAGACTCATGAATGGGTCTATTTAATAATTTCAAGGATAAAAAGTGAGCGTTGCCCCTAGACATTTTTCCAGCTGTAGTGCGAGTCAACAGGGTGGAGATGTAAATTCAAATAAATGAAGGTACACCGATAAATATTGGTACTGCTACGGCCAATTACTTAATAGAATCATAGACATAGAAATGTGTAAATCAAAGTAATTTTTTCTTCTTGAAACTCAACACTCCGTATAAAACTTATATTTTTACAATACAATTACATTTACTTTAAATAAAGAACATAGACATTTTGTGCTGTACAATCCATCTTTAATGTTGTTTTGCCCTCCACATGGTGCTGACGGTCTGCAACACACACACACACTTCATAGTTCTTATTTTGAGTAGTTAAGTGACAGACATTTTTTAAAATGTGAACTGATTCTAAAATATCTGCACTGGACATTTGAATGTTTAATAGTAGAACTAAAAACCTACACTTGCTGTGATTATATCTGTCATTATTCAAGCTGAAAGCCACAGGTTATTTGCATTTTATATCATATTTATTTAAAATTTTCGGAAATATTTTCATGTGCATTTATTCAAATGGGTAATTTGGTTTGTATATTCCAATAGTTTTTTGTTGTTGTTGCTTGTTTTGTTTTTCAAGAATGCAATACTGTAATTACATGGGCTTACAGCTGGTGGTTGATGTCCACATCATCCAGACTGCGTGATGAGGAAGTTTAGAGGGTCAAAAGCAAGGCCACTGTTCTTAATATTTATTCAGAAACTTCTGAGATCCATGGACACTCATGTTTAGCAGGTCTGAAGATTTGCAAGGAAAAAAAAACCCTTGCAAATCTTTTTCTTTTACACTTAGACTTTGTCTCAAATGCTGCCACTGTAAAAGTAACGTAAGGCTTTACTGTTCAAATTTACTAAAAGCTGGCATGTCTGCGACACACAAATTCAGCTTACCTTTAAGTTCAGGTGCAGCGAGTGAGGAACGGAGGACAGGACTGACGCAGAGCGAGAAAGACGGCTGGAGGAGGGGAGTGCAGATGTTACGTTCGCTAGACTCGTTAATCTCCGTTTTTCTACAATTGGGGTAAAAAGTTTTGAGAATGAAACAAATATTTGTTTTCACAAAGTTTGCTGCTAAACTACTTTCAGATCTTTGCTTCAGTTGTTTCTGTGATGTACTGAGATCATTATGTCAGGCTGATTGGGTTAGAATGGCAGATTTGATATGTTAAAAGGAGGGTGTTGCTTGAATTCATTGTTCTTCATGGGATTATCATGAACTTCAAGGAAAGAGGTTCAATTCTTGTTAATAAGGGTTCAGGGCGTTCAAGAAAATCCAGCAAGCGCCAGGATCGTCTCCTAAAGAGGATTCAGCTGCAGGATCGGAGTGCTACCAGTGCAGAGCTTGCTCAGGAATGCCAGGCAGGTGTAAGCGCATCTGCATGCACAGTGAGGCGAAGACTTTTTGCAGATGGCCTGGTGTCAAGGAGGGCAGCAAAGAAGCCACTTCTCTACAAAAAAACATCAGGGACAGATTGATCTTCTACAGAAAGTATGGTGAATGGACTGCTGAGGACTGGGGCAAAGTCATATTCTCCGATGAAGCCTCTTTCTGATTGTTCGGGGCATCTGGAAAAAAGGCTTGTCAGGAGAAGAAAAGGTGAGTGCTACCATCAGTCCTGTGTCATGCCAACAGTAAAGCATCCTGAGACCATTCATGTGTGGGGCTGCTTCTCATCTAAGGGAGTGGGCTCGCTTACAAATTTACCCAAAAACACAGCCATGAATAAAGAATGGCACCAAAACACCCTCCAAAAGCAACTTTTTCGAACGATCCAACAACAGTTTGGTGAGGAAAAATGCATTTTCCAGCATGATGGAGCACCGTGCCATAAGGCAAAAGTGATAACTAAGTGGCTCGGGGACCAAAATGTTGAAATTTTCGGTCCATGGCCTGGAAACTCCCTAGATTTTAATTCTATTGAGAACTTGTGGTCAATCCTTAAGAGGCGGGTGGACAAAAAACCCAATAATTCTGACAAACTTCAAGAAGTGATTATGAAAGAATGGGTTGCTATCAGTCAGGATTTGGCCTAGAAGTTGATTGAGAGCATGCCCAGTCGAATTGCAGAGGTCCTGAAAAAGAAGGGCCAACACTGCAAATACTGACTCTTTGCATAAATGTCATGTAATTGTCGATAAAAGCCTTTGAAATGTATGAAGTGCTTGTAATTATATTTCAGTACATCACAGAAACAACTTAAACAAAGATCTAAAAGCAGTTTAGCAGCAAACTTTGTGAAAACTAATATTTTTGTCATTCTCAAAACTTTTGGCCACAGCTGTACAGTGACTGGCTGAAACTTATGGATAGAAAATATTCACAAAATATCTGTTTTTGCACAATACCAGATTTGTAACTTGTCTGCCTGTTTGTGTGTAACTTTGGGTACTTTAATGTTTAAACCTGATTAGTAAACGATAAATACTTTTGTTCGTAACCCTGGGTATTTGCAAAGTGTTGGGTAAAATGGACATACAACAATAAAGATTACGAGTAAAAAATATGAATTTAAAAGGGCTCCTACACATGCAAATCATTAAGTATGTATACACCAATCGCCTGATACACACAGACGAAACCATATTTACGCACAAATTAGAGTTACAACTGCACAGGGGGTTTTGAGACTCATGTCACGTCTGGAGATGTGTGCATACATGATGCATGTAAATGCTTGTAGACTGCTGGGTCTTCTGACTATTCTTTGCTGTCCCTCTTAACCATATGCAACTGCATTACCACGTTAAAAAATAAGCAGGGAAAAACTTGTAAGTCATTCAGATACACTCAGGACTAACCACGAACATTGAGTGCATCAAACTTCAATCTTGGTCTGTTACAAATGAGAGTATTTTCTCTCCATAGAACCATCCATTGTGTTGTCAGTGAGTACCCCACATTTAGCACAGAACTCAAACCTCTGCATTTTTTTTTTTTTTGTAGTTTAGAAGGGCGAGTTGTACCAGCGTATGTAGATGTGAAATTAAATACTTGCTATGCAAAATACATAACCTACAGTTTAGCATTTTGTAGCTGTGGAGCTGGAATTTCTGCCGTGGCGAAGTGCCACGGTACCGCCTATGTAAGGGAAACCCTGAAAGCAAGCGTTCTGGGGAAATAACATTGATCAGGTTCACATTCATTGAAGATGGCAGCTCAGTTTGATCCACTATAGCTTGATTTGGATGGTCTAATGTCTTAAATTACATGTTTGTGTATGAGAACTTTAAGGATTTAGCATAGCGGCATTTTTCTTTGTCCTAGTAGTGTTGGGATGCTTGTCATGTTTAAGATTAGTGACAGTTCATATAGCACTGATGGTGAACTTGCCATGCCTGGAATAAGGGATTTCATCTCATAAGAAGCTTGGCTTGGATTTTTATTCATCTGATTTCTTTACCGACTTTGCACCTCCAGAAAGACACAAGTTTTTCTTTTTTTTGCTTTTTATTTATTTTTTGCTAAATCCTGATTGGAGAGTTCACATATAGACATTCTGAATTATAAGACATTTTAACAGTAGTTGGGAGGATTCAAACCTTTTACAGCTCTGAATTTTGTTTTGTTTTTGATCTCACTTTCTCACATCTTTTGCAGCCTTCAAAAAGTTTTCCTCCAGTTTCTTTCCTTTATATAGCTCTACCCATCATCAACCAACTCTGAACAGCTTCTCTTTGCTTGCTGAAGGAAAAACATTCCCACAGCATGACTTTCCATGACCATGTGCAAGATGGGGTATGGTGTGTTCAGGGGGTTAGTTTTCTGCCACTTACAGTGTTTTGCTTGTTATTTTATAGTTCGGTAATCATCTACTTGGTCTTGATGATGCTGGTTGTTTACACATTTTCTCAGCATTTCATAATGAACTAATTCGATAAGAATTGGGTTTTTTTGTAGGCCTAACTTTAACCTTTAATATGGCAAATTTGCTGCACTTAAATGGATTATATCAGCCAAATATTGTCATTTTCAACAATAAAAGTCAGTAGTTAACAAAAATCATGCTGCTAACAAACAGATAAGAAACCACTGAGGCCTTTGCAGAACAATTGCATTTAAATAACGAATTGACTGCTGAAGGCAGTTTGTTGCTCACAATGTTATATTTGGTGGTAAGCGAGGTAATGGTTATCTTAAACATATTTAAATAGAAATGATAAGACATTATAGCTGTATATCTGTCACTTAATTAAAAAATATCTTTCTGTTAAACAGATTATCCTATTTGATTTTCAGATAATCTTTAGAGATAATGGTCACTGAAATTGCTCAGTATTAGTTGAAGGTTGGATGTCCTCAGGCAGATGAAAGACAGAAATGGTTCAAGTCAATGAAAGGGACAATAAACGGGAAAGGGCAAAAGGCATTAATTGCAGAATATGTACTGAAATGTTGTCAGTAGCAGAAGTACAGCCTCTGTTTCATAACTTTATTTTCTGTTCAGGCACTGGATGAGATTGAAAGTTTATTTCTGCCTTGTGTTGAATCTAATCAGAGTAAGTGCTGCTCCATTTAGACTCTTAGATTTTTAGTTATGAGTTGTGGGTTTTAGCCTTTGACCTAAACTGTCTCAGAATGAAAATCATTCAGTTAAAACCTGCAGAACTCCTCTTACTTGGATGGATTTACTGGGAAGAGACTCTGTCACTGTTAAGGATGTAATATAAAAGAACATTACTTCTGCTTGGATAGAAAAGTCATAAATATGAGTCTCGTATATGTCCTTCATTTTCATGCTTTTTTTCTTTCTGTTAAATCTCACCTAAGCTGTCTGAAGGCAGCCGTTTCTGGGTGCTACATCCTCTTGTAATAACAAACCTAAAACTTCTTTGTGACTCATAATAAACAAGAATTTGGTGTGCCAATAGTTTGTGGATATAACTGGTTCCTCACAAAATCAATTGAAACATAGACCCCAACTGAGATTTGGAAAATGCGACTTGGCAAGTAGCAGGAGAAAAATAACTATACTAATACCTTTTTTCTAATAACTTGTTATTTTTCTATTTGGGTATTTAAAAACACTTCTTGGTCTAATTGAAAGAAAGTATTTAAATTACTTGGTTTCTCAGTATAACTTTAAAGTAAGATTTTCACAATTTCCTGAAATATGACTGCCACAAGCATTTGTTAACCATGGATTTTTTTGTGTGAAAATTACTAATATTTTGCTGATATAATTCTGTTAAAGGATATTTTTTATTTTTTTTCAAGCTGGACCTTATGTTTATCATTTATGTTCATTTACTCACCCAGACAAATTCTGAGTCCTTTTGGAGAGCTTTATATCCAGTCACGATCAGCATATATCCATATAATGGGAATCAATCAAAAACTCCTTCATTTAAGCAATATATTCTTTATGAATAGTTAGTGATATTCCCCTGTGAGTTTGGAACGTCTCAGAGGTGCTAAGGTAGTATTTTCTGGGTTTTTTAAAGGATTTAAATGTAAAAGATACCAACTTACAGTAACCGCCGATTTCAATGACATCACAGCCGCCATTGCAACTGTAGTCTGCGTAGATTGCTGAAAGGGGGCCTGTGGAAGCTGAACCAATTGGTCATTCGGTTAGTGCAATTTGGAAACACGCAAAGGCGAACCATATTTGCAGTAGCAAGTTCTGTCTAGACGACCACTGTAGAGCACAGAGTGAAAGTCCTGCTCAGACTACAACTAGGATGGAACACAGCAGTGACGCCATTGTAATCATGTGATAGAGTAGTTGGATTATAGCCTCTAAATCATCCCATAACTGAACAAATAAGCAGTTCTGAGACGTGAACTCAGAGAGTGTTAATAATGAATTACTGAGAATTAATGCCATGATATGTGACTGAGAAAGGTTTAGTAGGCTAAATCTAAATTATCCCTGTAAGGTTTGAAAACAGTCCCAAAAATTATTATAATTGCATATGAGAAATAAATATTTTACCATCTTTGTGGAAAACCTCCAATTCAAAAACTTGTCAATGTTTTATGGTCCTGACGTGGCTGTATGGGAGGTGATGTGAAAATCTTATATGCTTATATGGGTTAAAAATGAATGGGCTAAGAGTTGCTTAAACACCATGCTATGTGATGAATGAACAGGAAGTTTAACTGAGAAAACGAGGAGAATTTACGATGCGCTCATCTCATCCATCCTGTTACTCTTGATAGAAACCAACAAAAAAAACTGATGGGAGATGGGAGCCCACCAGTGAGTTGTAAGGTCTAATTAATCTGTGTCTCTCCCTGCAGCACCTTCCAGACACTGAGGAAAGGGCATAAAAAGACTTAAAGAAAGAAGACTGTCGCTGATAAAGGAAGGTGATACATCATAAAGGGACGCTGTGGTGATGGCTGAAGCACCTCAGCAGGAACAGCAGCAGCAGCAGGAGGAAGAGGAGCAGCAGCTGCCAAGCTCTGTGGAGACCACTGAGCCTGATGAAAGCTTGGAGGAACCGAATGAAGTCGTCAAAAAGACTCGACCACTTCTGACCATGAGGTCCATGGGCACCATCGACCTAGATGATGACTACCCCAATATGATAGTTTACAGAAAGGTAGGCGCAAAGACAAACACTTGAAATGTGTTGGAGCTTAAATTGAGTAAAAGCTGCTTTTGGTCTCTGTGATAATTTTTATTACATTTTTATAGAGCACATTAGACATTTTAAATGTTACTTTTATCTGAACTTGTAGGAGACAGTAGGCATACATACTTCAATTTCTAAAGTGAAAAATTCTTTGAAAAACGGGTGAACAAAAGTCAAACAGAAAGCAACTAAGATTCTTGGCAAAAGATGTTCAAGAACCTCAGCGTTATGTACAGAACATTAAACTTCAGCAGCTCACATTTGTTTTGGATAGAAATTGAAATCTGCAAATGCCAAGGTCTGCAACTCCAATGTGAGTTCATAAGACAAAGGTTTACATGGAGGTTTTATCCACTGAGGGGAGGGGGAAAGTCTGAGTGGGTAAATTTACAAACTATCACCAGAGATTAAACGGCCCAAATCTGTCAAGGGCAGTCTGCTTGTTATTCTCAACAGTCACCAAAGACCAAACCTGCAATCCAGGCAAACATTTTAGCAGCATTCAGTTACCTGTCTACCTCAGTTCTTGCAAACTTTGTTACAGTGGTGGCACATTAATCAGCACTCCAATTTTTCAGTATTATCAGAAAAATAACTTGCATTATAAACATCATGGCAGTGAATGGAAGCAGCTAAATCTCTCACTTTTCTAAACCTAATCAGCCTGTTTTCGTCATGATTTACTGCTTGACATTAATGTAGCTGATGTTATTTTAAGAAAACTGTTATGACACTTTTACATTTTTGTAATAGTTTGTTACATTCTTCATGTGATGACATGTAACCATAGATATAACATGTTATTGCTACCTAAATGCTCTCTGGTCTTTAGTGAAATGCTCTCTGGTTCACTTGCATCAGACAGATTTCTTTTAAATGCTTCACACAGTGTGTGTTGGTTTTAATGTTGTCTGGCTCCAAAATAGAACATTATTTCTTGAAACATACAAGATAATTTCTATCCTATAATTCTGGTATGACGGAATATATTGAATTCTAAAACAGATATTCCAGGGCTGCTGGTGCTTCAGAGTTGAGCTTTGATTTTTTTTTTTCTTTTGTCCTGTTACCTCATTGAGAGTTCTGTAAAGTAACATTTATCTCACTGAAAGACTGATTTGCAGAGACTCCGGATGTGGATAGGAAAAATCTATTCTCACTATACACTGGGTGTACAGTTTATTTGAGCTTTGACATCATACTGCTTCATTTTTTGAATCAAAGTGCTGGAAGACTGAATTATTCTTTGTAAGAAATTTGTATATTATAAAAGGAAAAGAAACAAAAAAGCTTGACTCTTTAACACCGTATTGCTGCTCTGTAATGTATGTTTCATCAGCCTTTAGAGTCAGTATATCATCCTTTGTCTTCTTCTTTCCTAATGAGAGCAGTGCAGCGACTTTCATTGATTCCCATGTGGCCTTGAAATCAACTCAAGCTATAAAACAGTATTTGCAAATGCAGATTTATGGCTAAAATGATTAATTATCTCAAAAGAATTCAGCTCTGATGGTAAATAAAACATGAGCTGAGCCACCTCTGGTCTCGCTGGATGCAGGTCTTGCTCATTAACGTGTGGGACTGAGCAAAATCTAACTGGATGTTTGTCATTAATTACCAGATTCCTGACTTATCTCTTTACAATACAACCAATGTTGAACTTATGAAAGGATGCTGAAGGTTTTTTTGAAACCCCCACAGAGGTAGTCTATTTGTTGACCCTAACCTGTGTCCTCACTGTGAAAATGAAACTGGTGAATCCGGTACAGTTTTCCCTTCAGAAATCAGTGAAATATGTCCCATGCAATAGGTGAACAAGGGCAAGAAAGGAATATAATATTTTTAAAACATTCTACTGGATTTGAAATTAAGTTGTGCAACAAGAGGGGGTCAGATTATTCAATCATTTCCACTTGTTTTATCTTTAGGTAAGAAATATAAAAGTAGAAAATTTGTTTTCTTTTTCAGTGAGAGTTGGATCTCATCTTGACTCTAAACTTAAGCAGATAAAGCATACTGATTAAATCAGATTTATAGCTTGTTCAGCAAATCTGAGTGAATATTTTCAGCTCCCTGTTGAGAAAAGGCAGCTATGTCAGCACTGCTAGTTGACAAGATGAAGTCTCACAGATTGGAATTCTTTTTTAGGCAAAAGAAACCCCTATTTTTGAGAACGTTTATTTTTAAGCAACACTTTGTGCCTCAGTGTGAGTGTATGACAGCAGGAAACCTTACACTTTGGTAAATAAAAATGGAGAAAATTGAGCCTAAAATGTTTGTTTCTTGTTTATGATTGCAAGATGCTCTTCTGGGATTTGGGAGGAACGGAAAACTTGCATTTTCCACATAACTTCTGTAGTGAAGTTTCCTTTTTTAATAAATTGGATCTAACTGAACAACAAGTATACTTACAAGATGGCAGATTTTCTTTCCCCTCCTTATATTGTTTTGATTTTATTAATGACAGTTAAATTGTCAAATTGGTCTTTTTGACACAATTGTTCATTTTGTGGTAGCTTTTGTCTTGCATCTATGCAGTTGTATTTAATGCACATTCTTGCCATCGAAGGTAAATGGCCTGTACTTGAATACTGCTTTCTTCAGTCCAGAGGCTCTCAGTCAATTCAATTCACACACTGGTGATTGTTAGCTACATTGTAGCCACAGCTGCCATGGAGAACACTGGTGCCACTGGGCCCTCTGACCACCACCACTTTTTATTAATCCATTTATTTGTTGCTAAAGGCCACTACGCCCAAGGCAGACAGGGTGGGGATTCATCCGGCAACCCTCTGGTTACAGGGTAAGCTCCAATATCCTGGGGCAAGGTTGTCCTGTGGTTCCTTGAAAATGTATTTTTCCCCCTTTTTAACCTTATTTCGTCCCTATTGCATCCAGAAACGTTAATACATTTTATATTGAGAGATATAATAACTCAGGTTTTGTGCATAGTTTGGGTAGTGTAAGGAAATTAAATGTTTTCTTTAACAGATCATAAGTGTTTTCCACATTTTTACTCTGCTTACTTAGATGCACAATAGTACAGTATATACTGGGGACAACAATTGTTGTTCATCAGTGTCAACCTCGTGTTTTGGGGATTCTCTTCCTTCAGCAGGGTAAAGGAAGATGGTCAAGGTTGAAAGGAAGATGGAGCTAAACGCGTGACAGTTTTGAAAGAAAAGTTGTTGGAGGGGACAAATGACATGAGACTGTGGGGAAGACTCATTTTCCCAGAGCTGAATTGGAACGGTTTCTATTGTGCATGAAACTCAAGGCCTGAATGCCAAATCTGGCTCGCTAGAACTATTATTTTGGCCCGCGTTGATAGAACCTTAAAGTATTATTAAATGTTATTGAATTTTAAGAAGCACTCAAATGTAGAGAATTGTATTTATTCATACACAAATGGACTCAAAGGAATACTGCCCCACTTTTCTTCAGATTTTATTATTCTGAAAGGCATGCATCATTTTCCTTCCACTTCACAATTATTGAATACACTATGTCTGTCCCTAACAATATCAATGGAAATTAAATGTTTGTAGTCGTGACTACTTTTGCAAGGCATTGTATCTGGTGCTGCATGTGCCTAACGTGCACGCAGGGGTTCAATGTGAATCTATAACTTTTTGTATTCTGCACAAACTATCTTTTAGTAGCCTTATCTGGTTAGTTTGGATGTGTAGTTCCATCTTTGCAGTTTTGTTGCTGGACTCTAAGCAAGATGTTTATTAATCTTAAACCAATCATTTGGATATAAATGGTGGTTGAAGCCAAAGTAAATTGACCCAACGTAAAAACCACTTATGTACTGTGGTCTTGTATTAGGATTTTTCCTTTTCAGTTTCTTGCCCTGTTACTTTTGGGTCTCTTCTGGTAAAGATGTTAGAACAACCACTACTGTGGTTACAATCCACATGGTTGTGTGAGGACTGAGGAGGTACGTATGGGGCAATATTTACAAGGAAAAATTGGAGTGGATAATTACTTCACAATAAAATGATGTAGTTGGTGCTCAAGGGCAATTATCATAATTCAAGTTTTAAGGGAAATTATTGTTCATGATTAAATGGAACGCAAGAGGAAATATACAACCTGGAAGCTAACATCATGATCAACAGAAGCGAGGGGTCTCTGTTCTTTTTCATTTTTATGACCTCAAAGTATTTTTAAACTTTTGTTGTTTCATTTGGGGGGGTGAGGGGAAAAATAAATGGTACAAAACAGATTAAAGCACACCTTTCTGCATTATTTTAGTACCCAGTCTATCAGGCTTTAGAAATCTACATCAAATAAAAAGTGGAGAGGCAGACGGAATAACAAGGTACCAAAATCCACTGTCAACTTTCATGAATGAGTTCCTGGTGCAAGAGGATATAGTGATAGAAAGAGAAAATACGGATCAAGGCTCAAACGCCAAGAAATAGAGAAAACACAGATTACAAAAGTTGGTGTAATTGAGTGGAATGACAGAGAAGGTCAGACATGAAGAAGCTGTAAAAAATCAGAACACAAAGGAAATGGCTGAACTATCTGTACCTACAAAGCAATCCTATTCCCATCAGTCCCAAAGACTATCACCTGCTAAAGTAGTAAGTCTATAAATGGCTTCTTTTTACAAAAGTATTGTAAAAAAAGCATATCACAATGGGTGTTAGGTCTAAAAACCCTTTTTCTTTTGCCCAAAACGATTTCTGTTAAAAATACTGACTGCCTTTGTTACTTACAGTAGGGCAAAACGGTATTTGGCAGCCACTAGTTGTGCAAGTTGTCTCACTTAAAATTTGAAAGAAAAATAATAATCCAGGAAATTACATTGTATGATTAAATTTTTTATTTATTTGTATAATGGTGCAGAAATTAAGAATTTAGCACCTACAAACTGGCAAGAATTCTGGCCCTCACAGGACTGTTAGTACTTCTTTAAGAAGCTCTTTCATCATCCACTTGCTACCTTTAATAATGACATCTGTTTGAACTCAGTGTTTGTATGAAAGAGACCTGTCCACACTTTCCAACAGTCAGATTCCAACCTCAACCAGGGCCAAGACCAGAGAGCTCTCAAGTACACTGGGCACAAGATTGTGTAGCTGCACAAGACGAGAATGAGTCAATCTACTGTTTGAGCTTCCTGTGTCAGAATGTTGTATTTGTTGCTAATTTAACCATTACACAAGGAGTCCTTCAGTTAGATTGGAGTCCGTGAAAAGTCCATAAGTCTTCAAATTCAGTCTCTTCACTGACTCCCAAGAATTATGCTGCATTTCTCAGATGTCTTCAATAATAATTACTAATCATTAAATATAAATAATAATACTTTTCCCATAATAAGCATTTGGAAGGTCTCCCTACTTTAGCCAGCACAAGTCCGGGCCCATCTGAAGTTTACCAGAGACCATTTGGATGATCCAGATGAGGAATAGGAGAATTGAATGGGGTCAGATGAGACCAAAATAAAACTTTTTGGAATTAATGCCACGTGCAGTTTTTGGAAGGAGGAAGAATGCGGAGTTGCATCACAGAACACCATACCTACTGTGTAGCATGGGGGTGGAAACATTATGCTTTGCGGTTGCTTTTCTGTTAAGGGGACAGGACGACTGAGCCGTATTAATCGCGTCATGTATTGTGGGATTTTGAGCAAAAACCTTCGACAGTGAGAGCACCAGCTACAGTGTGCTTAAACCAGATTCAGATCTACAGAAAGTTTCACCTGTCATTGCAACCAATACAAGGTATAGATGTGGACTTTCTGTATTGACCAAACACTTATTTTATCCATCATTGTACATCATATATATTTTTTCACAGTTGACGTGAACCTACAATGAAAATTACAGACCTCCCACATTTTTTTTAAGTGGGAGGTTTGCACAATTATGGTTGCCAAATACGTTTTTGCCCCAAAGTTTGTATTTCTAAACTTCTGAATGTTCCATTGAACACAGTTAAAAACATAATCCAGAAGTGAAAGGATATTTTTATATATAAACCACAATAATAAGTCACAATAATAGTTGTCAAAGAGCCAAAAACTGCTATTGTAGAGTTTTAGAAAAATGTGGTAGTATTTGATGCAGTTTTGCTTTAAACTAAACGTTATGTACTCGGTCACAATGGCCCCAATGCCTTCCCACCAACATGAACGTCACTGTTGAAGAAAAGGAATGCTGAAGCACATTTAAAGGTTGCCACGCTACATTTGGACAAGCCGGTGAAATACTGTGAGGAAATACTTGGTCTGACATGACCAGAATTTAACTCTTACAATATCTTTGTAAGTGGAGAAATGGCTCTACACATCACCCTCAAATCACTAACAGTGAAGTTCGAAGGTGGTGTGGGGCTGTCTTTATGAACACTGTACTAGCAGGCTTCCCATAACTTGAGGAAGGATGCAAAGAGATTTATACCAGGATATTCCATGTATGAATTTCAAGACGAACACCAGGGTTGATATTTCAGTAAAACAAATATCCAAAACGGAGCCAATGAAACCCTTAGTTGGTTTATGAGAAAGGAAATGGCCCAGCAAATGAGCATAAATCAAATTCATAATTCATGGAACTGAAGATCAGGATGCACAGAAAAGGACATTTGCACATTGCTTGCATTTAATTTTTCAGATGGTCTTGAAGCTCTACCTACCAATATAAAAACTTTTTTTAATTAGCTACCTTTTTTCTTTTTTCACTAAACTTTGTTTAAAATGGTTAGTAGGCACAAGACTTCTTTTCATTCATATTTTGTTAATGCACAGCTCTATAGCTCTGTAGAACATGATTTTGCAAATATCTGCTCCATAATTAACAAAATGGATGTGCAGCAGCATTTGACATCTAATTTGAAAAAAACAAAACATGTTTGGGTCTTAGACCAAAAGGAGTTTGTGAGAACGGCATTGAGCTTAGATTCTGATTTTACATAAACATTCTGTTTCTGGTTCCATCTTGAACCGATGGGAGACAGCATGTTGGTCATTTTGGAGCTGCTTATTGTATACAGTTTTACTTTTTACAAAACTTTCTTTCCCTTGTCCTGTGGTATAATTCCCTCTTTTGATGCATGTTTGAAGGCCTTCTCTTTCAACTCAAATGTAGACATGATGCATTTAGAAGTTATTTGCGATGCTGGAAGAAAAAAAGTTTAATCTAAACTTTTAAAAATCATTTTAGTTTTGTATATGTGAGTAACTAGGCTTGTTTGTGATTGAAATGCATAGTAAAATGTTACATAAGATGAAAGCAGATGGGTTTTAATGTAAAAATTGGCACATGATAAAAATATACTGACACTTGACCGGGTTTTACACCTAGATTACCTTTTTACTTTGCCTTTCAAGAAGAAATAAAAAACTGAAATGTTGCTACTGTAAAAAAAAGATTTTATAATAGTTACGTTTTTAGAAAAATGTACTCTATCACATCAATAATTTTACAGCTCTGATCTAAAACCATGTTGATACTCAGAACATTGTGAATAAATGACCATATCATTCTCAGAAAAAAAACATCATAATGCCTAATTGGGAAGATTCCACTGGCGGCAATTTAAATCCTTTTCCAATGCATACGGTTCCCCTGTGGTAAAAGATTTGGCTGTAAGTTGACTTACAATATTTGCCATTACCCAAAGGCTGTTATGAAATATTTATATCCTCTACCACTTTCTCATTAGGATTTCTGCATGAATCCTCAAACATTGACAAAAGCAAGAGCACAACAGTGCAAAGTACAGATGGTTAACTATGTAAAACCTACTGAAAACCTCCCAGTTTTACACTCTGCCTTTTAACTGACCCAAGGTCACTTTTAAGTGGTTTAAGGGTCAAATAAAAGCAGAGGCAAGCTCATACTGGGTCAGGGCTTCAACATGAGAAGGAATGAAGCCTCTTTTGTCTACAGGGAACAATTTACAGATGATGCTAGAAAGGTGAATTATTTCATCCTTAATTTTCCTATCTTAATCAAACTGTACTTTATGCATGTCAGTTGATGCACTATGTATGCATTTTTTGTGTACAGATAGGTGAATATTGAAAGTAATTTTTCCATTCGAAAGTGAAGAATCTTTTTGTGTGTGTAAATAATTAAACTTAAAATAGTTGCTGTCTGTTTTATTGTAGCTCAGAGATTACCTCCGATGTTAAACATCTGTAGTGTATTCTATTTTTAAAACGTTTCTTTAATTCATTGAGTCAGTTTATAGTTTTGCTTTACTATATTAATTTGTATTTTTTTTTACATTTCAAGAGGCTACTTGCATAAACATGCCCTGCAGAGGATTGTAAATGAGAAGAATTTCACCTCACAAATTCACATTTTCCTTTGTCAGCATACACACTCATGAATACATGAAGAGTATATTAGGTTGAGGACAGTTGGTGGTGTTGACAAGAGCCAAGAGTGTTGACTCGCATATTTTCCTTCATGAATTCCAACCTGTCAGCCAGCTTTGCTCATAAACACCACTTGGGCCCACGTTTGTATTTGTGTGCATGTGTCATAAGAAAAGAAAATGAGATGCAGTGAATTTGTGTATGCAGCTTATTGTTAGTGTGTGTACAGGCGTGTGTGACTTCCGGCATATTGGGCCTTCATTTTTATTAGTTGTGATTTATTGTTGTTTTTTCAGCAACAATAGCTGCTATTAAACGGAGAGCCTGTTTATTTATCAGCCTGTTTGCATGCATACCCTTCCCATATTTTTCAATGGGCCACTCTGAAAGAGCTGCAGGCTTTGGTTGCTGACCTTAGCTGAAACATTCAGTTTTAATGAATTTCAAAAGATTCTGTGCATTTAAACAGCTGACTTTTTCAATTAACTTTTGATAAATAGAAAAAGGATTTAAGAAGCCTGTTTAGATAAAATTAAGTGGCTTTACACTCAAACAAGGCTTTTTGAAAAGTCAGTTAAATTCATAGAACATAAATGCAATGGTAAAAAGCATAGGGGCAACCTCTCTCCTTTTAATCCTTACAGCTGCATTGTGAACTGGTTCTAGGTGATGCAATGTTTTTTTTAAGATTGAATTGCAATCATTAAGTATAATACATTTTCTGAGACAAAAAAAAACTTTTGTCCGTAATAATTTGGTTTTATAAATTGGCAATTGAGTTGGTTTCAAATGTTTAAAGCTGTCCTTTTAATGTGTACAAATAATAAGTCAGGTTTCCAAGAAGTTGAGGGACAAGGATATTTTGGGAATAACTGACTTTTGACAAGAATTACATAATTGACGATCAAATGAAGGCATTGAATTAGCCACAAATAAAAAGGGGGCAAGAAAGCAAAAATGTGCAACTCTATTTAAAATTTACCATAAATCATTAAAGATGAAATTCAGTTTATGAATGATAAATAAGATACAAACTAATCCAGAGCTTTTTTTCAATAAAATAAGTAGGGTTGCTAACAGCTAAAAAAATATGTATAACTTTAGAGTTCAAAGTATTTTTAAATTTTGCTTTAATTGGACCCAAGGTCAGTGAGTAGTTCTTGATCAATAAAATTGATGGTTAGGTAACATGATGGCTTTATTGGCAACAATGGCTAAAGGGCTTGATTTAGGATTCATACAGTAGGATAGATGACAGCAAACAGAATGAACAGGCTCTTATGTTTTCACAGTATGACATGTCCTGCACAACTTTGGGAATAAGTCTGCTGGCTAAAATGTACATCTTTGTACACAGTTCTGCTACTGCTTTGATCTTTAGTGTAATTTATCATTTTATGAGCATTGATTGCAAATGTGATCTGTGCATGTTTAAATGGAAAAGTATCTTGAATCTTTGAAGTTATGCGTCTCTGAATTTTGTTGTTGGTTTTTATCATTCCAAATTTGCATTTCTAAGATGTGTTGCAAAAGTAGCCCTGGTTATCCGTTGCTAAATTAAATTTCTTGATTAGACCTGATGTTACTCTGAGATTAAATGCATTGATCTTCACACATACAGTACAGAGCAGATATTAGTCATATTTTCTTTCTTTTATCAACCTCCCTGATCATCTGAAATCAAAATTATAAATTCACAGCCACATTTATATTATGTAAACTTTAAAGGATGTTTTTTATGCTTTCCTTGGCAAAAAAAGATGTGCATCGTCCTTTTTAACATTTAGAAACCATTTCAGATTCAGTGCCTAAAAAGACAAACGGCTGCATTTTGGAGCAGTTTATTTATTTGTGTGTGTGTGTGTGTGTGTGTGGTGTGTGTGTGTGTATACAGGTGCTGGCCAGTAAATTAGAATATCATCAAAAAGTTGAATTATTTCAATAATTCCATTCAAAACGTGAAACTTGTACATTATATTCATGCAATGCACACAGACCAATGTATTTCCAATGTTTATTTCTTTTAATTTTGATATTTATAAGTGACAACTAATGAAAACTCCAAATTTGGTATCTCAAAAAATTAGAATATTTTAAAGGCCAATGAAAAAAATTTTTTTTTTTAAATGTTGGCCAACTGAAAAGAATGAACATGAAAAGAATGTGCATGTATAGCACTCAATACTTAGTCGGGGCTCCTTTTGCCTCCATCACTGCAGTAATGCGGCGTGGCATGGACTCGATCAGTCTGTGGCACTGCTCAGGTGTTATGAGAGCCCAGGTTGCTCTGATAGTCGTCTTCAGCTCCTCTGCATTGTTGGGTCTAGCGTATTGCATCTTCCGCTTCACAATACCCCATAGATTTTCTATGGGGTTAAGGTCAGGCGAGTTTGCTGGCCAATCAAGGACAGGGATACCATGGTCCTTGAACCAGGTACTGGTGGTTTTGGCACTGTGTGCAGGTGCCAAGTCCTGTTGAAAAGTGAAGTCTGCATCCCCATAAAGTTGGTCAGCAGCAGGAAGCATGAAGTGCTCTAAAACTTCCTGGTAGACGGCTGCATTGACCTTGGACCTCAGGAAACAGAGTGGGCCAACACCGGCAGATGACATGGCACCCCACACCATCACTGACGGTGGAAACTTTACACTGGACCTCATGCAACGTGGATTCTGTGCTTCTCCGCTCTTCCTCCAGACTCTGGGTCCTTGATTTCCAAAGGAAATGCAAAAATTGCTTTCATCAGAAAACATAACTTTGGACCACTCAGCAGCAGTCCAGTCCTTTTTGTCCTTGGCCCAGGCGAGACGCTTCTTACGCTGTTTCTTGTTCAAGAGTGGCTTGACACACGGAATGCGACAGCTGAATCCCATGTCTTTCATGAGTCTCTTCGTGGTGGTTCTTGAAGCGCTGACTCCAGCTGCAGTCCACTCTTTGTGGATCTCCCCCACATTTTTGAATGGGTTTGTCGTCACAATTCTCTGCAGGGTGCGGTTATCCCTAGAGCTTGTACACTTTTTTCTACCACATTTTTTCCGTCCCTTCGCCTGTCTGTTAATGTGCTTGGACACAGAGCTCTGCGAACAGCCAGCTTCTTTAGCAATCACCTTTTGTGTCTTGCCCTCCTTGTACAAGGTGTCAATGGTCGTCTTTTGGACAGCTGTTAAGTCAGAAGTCTTCCCCATGATTGTGGAGCCTTCAGAACAAGACTGAGGGACCTTTTAAAGGCCTTTGCAGGTGTTTTGAGTTAATCAGCTGATTAGAGTGGCACCAGGTGTCTTCTATATTGAGCCTTTTCAGAATATTCTAATTTTCTGAGATACTGAATTTGGTGTTTTCATTAGCTGTCAGTTGTAATAATAAAAATGAAAATTAATAAACACTTGAAATATATCACTATGTGTGGAAGGAAAGTATACAGTATACAAGTTTCACGTTTTGAATGGAATTACTGAAATAATTCAAGTTTTTGATGATATTCTAATTTACTGGCCAGCACCTGTATATATGTATGTGTATATATGTGTGTATATATATATATATATATATATAACAACATTTTACCATAAAACTAATTGGTGGTTCTGGGGGGGTAATCAAAATATAACATGATCAATTTGTAATCAATAGTCTATCTCAAATCTGATCAATATACTCACAACTAAACCTTTCAATCTCCAGAGAGTTGGGAGAAAGGGAATTTTAAAAAGGTCTGTTGGCAGAAAAGAATAAATTCGGCTGTCAAACACTTGGACAAAAAGTAAGTTTTATCTCCAAGATCACCTATTGCACTTTCCCCATGAGGACGGCCCTTTTTGCACATACTGATTTCTCCTTTTTTCCTGTTGTCGCTGTCCTCTTCTAGAACAGAACCAAAGGCCAGCGATTTCACTGACGTTCTCGTCGTTTTAGAAATTGTACCACCTGCCAAGTTTTTTTTTCAAGGGCCTGACACTTTGATTACCTACTCTATTTATTTTGGGGGGGGGGGGTCATCCTCTTGAATTGCACAACTTCAGCTGTTGCTCAAGTGCATTTTCCCACTGCTCTTGCAATTGAGAATATATTAACCACGTTAAATAGTAAAGATTGACATTAATTGCAATGATGGAATAAAAAATAATAATTTTCAATTTAAACTAGAAGTTTATCTTTATGAAAAAAAAGACTCGTACCTTTTTTTTTTCTCAGTGTGAAGTTAAATCAAACCACTAGTGAAACTCGGATCTGCCCACAAATTCTTCATAGGAAAGAAATGATGGCCATTCCACCAGTGTCTCCTGTAGCAAAACATTCCATTTATTTCTATAGTGCTGATTCATACATCAGATGCCATCTCAAGGCACTTTACAAAAATTGTAATCTCCGTTCAATCAGAAAAAGATTCCTATCAGTTTAAAAGTTTTCTATTTAAGGAATCCTAGCAGATTAGAGTCATTGACTTGCAGTTGTGCCCCGTTGATGAAGGCTCCAGCCACAGCAATCTCTCATACTGAGAAAGCATGTAGCAACAATGAAAAGAAAAAACATCCCTTTAACACAAGAAATCTCCAGCAGAACCTGGCTCAGGATGAGCGTCCTTCTGCCACAACCGCCTGAAAGTTTGAGAAGACAGAGTGAAGACACAGAACAAAAATAACTGATTTGTCACAATACTTTCTATTTTAAAGAAATAAATAGATTAATAACGGGACATGGAGGCTGAACACATACTTGGAGCATCATCACAGTCGACGCCCCCCTTCCTAGGGGGCGTCGATTGCAGCTAAGCAGGATACCAGACCAGGTGCAGCTTCTATGGAGAGAAAACACTGAGAAAAAATAAAGTTAACAGTTGAAATACAGCAAATAATGCAACTGGAGAGTAGTAGAAAAGTAGCAGAATGAAGAAAATGGGACAGTCCTGTCCTCCAACAGTCTAAACCTATAGCAGCATAACTACAGAGACGGCTCAGGATGACCTAAGCCACTCTAACTATAGGATTTAGTAAAAAACGAAGTTTAAGATTGATAAGTCTGATACTAAAAGATCTGTCTCCCATTTTACTTTCAGAAATCCTGGGAAAAAACAGTAAACCTGCAGTCTGAGAGTGAAATGCTCGTTTATAAACATATCAGATAACAATCAGATCTCTGATGTATGATGATTTAAGGGCTTTATACTTAAAGGGAAATTCGTTTGTTTTTTTTTCAGCCTGGAATTTTTTTTTGTAGTTATGTGTTTTCACTCACCCTGAGAAGGTTGGAGCCAGTTTGAGCCGTTCAACAGCATTTATACATCAAGTCTCCATCAGCTGTAGCCGTAGAAGGGGAGTGCTCGGAGCGGTCCAAATGCCGCTTGTAATAAGGTTTAATCTGCCCCAAATGGCGCCATTTTATCATGTTTAAATTTTCGTTAGACTTACAAATGCCTTGGAAGTACTTCTTGATTGTCATCCAGGCTGATTTGGGGGCTTAAAAATAAAACGGTAATAAAATACTGACGAATCCGCAGATGCCGCGTCAGCTTAGTCACCGATTTTATTAAAATAATGTCCAGGTTGAAAGAAAAAAAGGAATTTCTTTTTAAGGAGGAGGATCTTAAACTCTATTCTGGATTTAACAGGGAACCAATGAAGCGAAGCTAATACAGGACAAATGTATGCATTTTAATATTCATCTGATACAAAATGCTGCAGCAAGAGTTCTAATGAAGGCTTTTGAATTTTTGTGAACTTTCTGATGGTATAAGATTACAATAATCTAACCTTAAAGTAAGAAATTCCGCATCCCCACAACATCATATTGCCAACCCCGTACCGCATAATGTGGGTAGTGTTCCTAGGACTACAGACATCTACCTTTTTTCCTTCAGATGCAATGATGTCAATTGTGGCCAAATAGTTTCCCTTTAGTTTCATGAGACCGCAGGACATTCATCCAAAAGTAAATGTCTCTTTCCATCTGGGGATTTGCAAACTTCAATCAGACTTTTATGTTTTTTTTGAGAATACTAGCTTCCTCCTTGCTGAGTATTCTTTCAGCCCATGTCGACACATGAAATGCTTCGCAATGGATAATGACACTCTTTTACCAGCTTCAGCCAGTACCTTTACAAAGTATTTGGCTTTTGTTCTAGGGTTAATTTGCACATGTCTGACCAAAACATTTTGATCTCTGAGATACAGATCCCTGAGGGGTATAATGGCTGGAGATTCCCACTATCTATATACTTGTGTACAATTGTTTGAACAGCTGAATGTGGCACCTGGTAGTAAAGCAGACTTGTGCAACTCCACAGTTCTCTCCTGATGTCTTGGCTGATTTCTTTGGATTTTCCCATCTTGACAACAAGAAACCAGTGTGTTCCAGCTGTGACCTTAAAGTACCAAAGGTGTGCCTCGAAGCTACTCACGTGTGTCATTTAACTTATCAGAAGTTTACGAAGCTGTCATTCTCTGGGATTTCCCTTCATTGTTTAGAGATGCTGAACATTCTGTATATGAAATTCTGATTTTGAAAACAAAAATTAAGAAATCTCTGGCATATATATTTTTTCTCACTGTTGTGGCATTTAGAAATGAAAACCTTTGTCTGGAGGTTGATACTAATTAATTTTCTTGGTAATGCATTATTGAGCTGGTCATTTCTCTGCATGAATGACAGATGAACAGTAAAATTTACATTTTCTACAACTTAGAAAATCAATTTTCCACAAATTAGTCCAGCAAACTACCATCCTGTTGGTGATTGACACACTTTTAAACATGTCTGATGTAGATCCACTCTTAAAATTAATTGGAAAACTGTTTGTTAATGGGAAATTTGGTTCTTCCAGTCTGATTTATTTCAAGCCATTTGAGTGTTTGAGCTTCATTACTGTACCATAAATTCCAGTCATGCCTCATGCTCGCAGTCCATGACACATTTATTAGGCAGTTTCACATATCAAATATGTTGACTGGTGAACAAGGGAATGAATAATGGTTCACTGAATCTCAGCACAGCTCTGTGATCGACTTGGTGTCCAAGCAGATAATTCAGCTATAGACTATATATGTTTTTGACCACCAGAAAATGTTTGTTTATTGTAAACACTTTACAGGTTTACACAATTGTAAGAAATTTTCAGTTTTAGGAAGTCTTCCACTGCTTATGGGTCACACCGCAACAGAAATTGCTCATGTATGGCTGGTTGGAGGTCTGCATCCTCCTCGTCACTTAGTGGATGACTAAGCACATGTATTCACAGCGCAGCTGGCTGCAGATTTCTGAGAAGAGCTTTTTGCAACAGAGCAGGTAGAAAATTACAGACTAATCCAATCAAGGTGATGGGAAGAGGCTAATTGGAGGAGCTGAAATCACAAATTTCATGATGACGAAGCGATTACTCATCACTTTCGTTTTCCTTTTTTTTTTTTTTGTGGAGCTCATTTGTGCAAACTGGGCAATACATTCCTGAAATGCTAGTTGCCCTGTTTTTTTTTAAACAAGTGTGTGTGCGTGCGTGTGTGTGTGTGTGTGTGTGTGTGTTTCTTTTCTTGCAAATGACTAGTAATTACCTTTTACAAAATTGCTTTAATGAAATAAATTACTTGACTGCAGTTTTATTGGAAATGAGAAAGCTGTTTTAGAATTTAACTGAACATCATTGATATGGACGAGTCACAACTGAATGAATTACATTTTCGTTTAGTTGAACTACAAAGATGTCATTAAAAAAGCAAATGTTTTAAATTTGCCAAAAAAGGTTACAAGCCAGCATTTTTGCTTTGGTGTAGTAAGAAGCCAAATATATTACTCTTACTGATTGGGGTTGTGCTTTTTTGTTTCTTTCCTGAGCTCCTTTTAAAGAATTTACAATTTGCTTGGAAATCCGCACTATGAAGCAGTCTTTTTTTCATTTAGTGCTGTTTGTAGTGACCGAAAATATCAGAATTAAAACTTTCCCATTAAGATAAATACATCCTGGATTGTGTTGCTGGATTCATGTACACCTAATTTGCTATGATCTGTAAATCACTTCAAAATTTTTCCCTCTTTCAGTGAATTTTACTGCATCAGCACTGTCCATCAGCTCGGCTGACTATTTGTTGCAAAATCTGGTGCCAGCAATGAGTAAGTGTCAGCAGTCCTCATCTTGGAGAGAGTGCGTTCCCTGAGCCTGCAGGAATAATGACATCCTGACTCCCCACTGAGTTCCTGTTTCTATCAGGTCTAATCCAAACTAATCCTCCTCAGACTACACACCGTGCAGCAGTCCTTCAGTTTTCAGGTTCACTCAGTTCTGACATAAGTGAACAATTTCATTCTTAGCATTTTCTTTCTTTCATCAAGAAATGAACATTTTTTAAGTACAGATTAAAATGGAATCAGTTAATTCTTCTGTCATTGATTAATGATGCAATGTAGTTTACTTTTTTTTTTTTTTAATTAATTGGTTATTTCCAGGGATATAGACATGCTGCTGATGGTGACTGTTTATGTTGTGCGTGAAGGCGTCAGAGCTGGCAAAGAGAAACGGACAACTTTACAACTTGATACACTTGAATGGATTTTATCCGAAATGCTCTCCAAATCCCTTGTAAAATCATTCTCTTGTTTACTCCAAAGTGAGGGGAGATCGAGTTGGTTTTGAGGCAATCTATTGAGGCATCAATGTGTTTGTCATGCTCTGGTTGTGTCGGACAGCAGGTGTCTGAGGAAACCAACCTGGCCATGCTTCTGTCTCTGCTGGCTTGAGATTGTAACCAGGCTGTAGACATGTCCTTGTGTGTGTGGTGAGTTTGTCAGTAAATCTGCGAATCCTTCTGGTTGTTTCTAGAATGACATATGGTAAAAGCATTTAAAGCAGGTGTTTAAAAAATCAAGACTGGACACTTGTCATACTTCAGCAGAATAAACAGGGTGTGAAAAAAAAATACAGATTTAAATTCCAAAGTTTCACATAATGATAAATGGAAAGAAAATGTGTATTAATAATACAATGTCTGACAAACATTAAACAGTATATCACACTGATAACATCCAAGAAGTTGAAGTCCATCCTGATGGCTTCAATAAGAATTAAATTTTGCCAGGAAAAGTGTAACTGAAATTGACTACTAGTTTTGTTTTGAATCCTCAAAACTTTTAATTTAGAAAAAATATACCTTTCACACAGATTTTTATTTTATCTGCTCCAAATTAGTGAAGAGCTTGTTATTATCCATCACTCTGACCAGTGATGGGTAATGATGCATTAGATGTAACGCATTACTGTAATCCTATTACTATCAAGTAATGAGTGAAGTAAGATTAAAATACCAAAAACAGTCATTAGATTACTATTACTACCCCAGAGCTGGATTGCATTACTTAACTGTGAATTTGTATCTGAATGTATCATGACAATCAGATATGAGTGTGTGCTGTCATTAGCAACAGATGTGTGCGTAGATCACGGGTGTCAAAATAATATCCATTTTGTGCCACATCAAGCTCATGATTATCTTTAAAGGGCTGGTTTAGGCAGAAATTAATGATAAAACTATCTTTAACAAACCGTTAAAATATGAATAAATATGCCTCTGCATTCAACAAGTACTTTTTAAAATAACACTCACAGTGATGTAATTTAGGAACATTCAAATAAACACTACTTTGATTTGACTGATGAAATAATATTGAGGTGCACATAAATGGAACAAAAATTGTCATTTATATGGTTTTCTACAGTTTAGAGGGCAAAACAAATGGCAATGGCTGGCCGGATTTTGCTCGCAGACCTCGAGTTTGACACATGTGAACTAAAGGTAACTTGGACAGTAGGAGAGAGCAGAACTATGCAGTGTTGGGTCACAGACAGCCATCAGGTGGCGCTTCTCTGCTATAGCCCCACAGGAAGGGGGGGGGGGAAGTCTGTAAATACAGCCTGCTTCCACCAGCTCGTTCTTCTGAATGCTGCCGCTGGCCTGAGGAGCAACAGAACAAAATCATCTGGAGAAACTTGCTTCAAGGAACCCAAAGACAGCTGACACCAGGTGATTCCTAAACATTGATAAACACCTCTCGAGCTCCATCAGGTTGGATGGAAAGCATCTGTGCAGAGCCATTTTCAGATCTCTGCAGATATGTTCAATTGGGTTTAGGTCTGGGCTCTGGCTGGGGCCACTCAAGGACATTCACGGAGTTGTTCTGTAGCCACTCCTTCGATATTTTGCCTGTGTGCTTAGGATCATTGTCCTGCTGATAGGTGAACCGTAGCCCCAGTCTGAGGTCAAAAGCGCTTTGGAGCAGGTTTTCATCCAGGATGTCTCTGTACCTTACTGCATTCATCTTTCCCTCTATCCTGACTAGTTCCTCCATGATACTGCCACCACCGTGCTTCACTGTAGTGAAAGTATTATGGTGATGGTGATGAGCGGTGCCTGATTTTCTCCAAACATAACGCCTGGCATTTACTCCAAAGAGTACAATTTTTGTCTCATCAGACCAGAGGATTTCGTTTCTCATGGTCTGAGAGTCCTTAACATGACTTTTAGGAAACTCCAGACGGGCTGCCATGTGCCTTTTACTAAGGAGTGGCTTCCGTCTGGCCACTCTACCATACAGGCCTGATTGGTGAATTGCTGCAGAGGTGGTTGTCCTTCTGGAAGGTTCTCCTCTCTCCACAGAGGAATACTGGTGCTCTGACAAAGTGACCATTGGGTTATTGGTCACCTCCCTGACCAAGGTCCTTCTCCCCCATTTACTCAGCTTTGAAGACCGGCCAGCTCTAGGAAGAGTCTTGGTGGTTCCAAACGTCTTTCACTTATGGATGATGAAGGCCACTGTGCTCATTGGAACCTTCAAAGCAGCACAAATTTTTCTGTAACCTTCCCCAGCCTTGTGCCTCAAGACAATCCTGTCTTAGAGGTCTACACTCAATTCCTTTGTCTTCATGCTTGGTTTGTGATTTTACAGGCATGGTCAACCCAGGGGCCTTATATAGACAGGTGTGTGCGTTTCCAAATCATGTCCAATCAAGTTAATTTACCACAGGTGGACTGTAATTAATCTGCTGAAACACCTCAAGGATGATCAGTCGAAACAGAATGCATCCCCGGCTCTATTCTGAGCTTCACGTCAAAGGCTGTGAATACTTATGTACACGTGATTTCTCAAGTTTTTTATTTGTAATAAATTTGCAACAATTTCAAAGGCACTTTTTTCGCATTATCAATATGGGGTGTTTTTTTTAGAATTTTATGGGAAAAATAAATGTAATCAATTTTGGAATGAGGCTGTAACATAAAAAAAGGTGGAAAAAGTGAAGTGAATACTTTCCAGATGCATTATACGCCTGTATCCCTTCGGGCCAGTAGCCGCATCAAGCCGCCGACACATAACTGATAAGAGTGGCCAAGTCGGAAAATCCAGAGGTAGTGTTTGTGAGTGTCGGGGCCATTTGTCACACAGCTGAACCCAGAAAGGAGGGAAACGACGTCCCGATCGGAAGCTCCAGGAGCTTCTAGCCTGCTAACTAGCTTAGCAACCCTTTGTTAGCCTGCTGGGCTAACGTCGTCTGACCCCCCTCACCTATCCACAAAGGAGAACGCCTGGAGAGCTTTAAACATTCATAAGGTCTGTTTGGGCAGAGGTAAATTAGTTAGGATAACTAATTTTAAAGGTGTTTCCTTTTTTATTAACTTTTTAAGTTTCATGTGCTATCTTTGGTAAACGAGGCCTCGGCCTGAAGTTTTAATCAGTGTTTTCAAAAGACTTTTCCCGACAAAGAGACGTTTAAATCCTTTAATTTGAGTTACTCAATCAGGTAGGAGTTTTTTTGTCTGTTTAATAAATGCCCCGCGTGCGTCGCAGACTGCTAAAGCTAACCAGGCCCACGTGTTTGTTAGGCCGGGGTTTCATAAACAAATATCCCTTTTAACAGTTCTAACAGAACTTGATTTAAAATATTGTTTAAGAACATAACTTGTCTTAATCCAAATAATGTTTTGTTTTCTTACATTGCTTATTGGTTTAGAGTTAAACCACTGCTGCTAAATTAGTTAAACTAATTACAATTAATGAAACTAATTCAGTTTTATTCCAGCATCTGCAGATCAAGCCTTGGTTCCTAAGAGACCCAGATTCCTCCAGAATCATATCAGAAATTAATGGTTTCTCATCTTATTACATGTTCATCTTTTTGTGTTCTTTAATTTAACTATTCATTTATTTTAATCAGTAATGTGTTCATTTTTTCTAGCTTGGTGATCAAAATGTTTTTCTTGTTATTCTTTTAAAAAAAACTTGTATCTTTGGAAAATAACTGTCACTCTTGATTCAGCACACACATATTGCAAAGTTTATGGTCAATAGACGGTAAAGAATTAATTTCTTCAGATTATGAGACAGACATAGACATTTGGCTATTAAAATGGTTCCTGATGAAGGTGGTGCCCCGAACAATAATAATTTTCCATAAATTATTAATCTTAGTGACTGCCATAAGCAGTTCTTTGACTGATGAATAGCCAAATGACTACATTCTTGCTAGTTTCCACAACAGCAGCTTATTATCTTTTGGAAGTAACATTGCGTACATTTGACTTGGTAAGAAGAAATAAAAACATTAGTGTCCTCTGTACACTCTGTGTGGGAAGAAAAGTTTTATAAAGGCTACTGTGGAAAATTCCACCTCAAATCTGATCAAGCATTGAGCAACTAATTGAGAAACCATGAGTCCCCTTACTGACATGACCTCTGTAGCTACCTTATCTAATTCCACCTGGCAAACCTCAGACGGTCCCTCTCCTGCTAAACAGGTAAAAAATATTTTTCTAAACTGATTGTTACTAATCTCTGCCCTTTATCAACAGTTGAGAGATACATTACCGTTTAAAAGTTTGGGGTCACCCAAACAATTTTGTGTTTTCCATGAAAAGTCACACTTATTCACCACCATACGTTGTGAAATTGCACCCCACGCTTCTAGAAGCAGCTCCCACAATTTGGATTGGTTGGATGGGCACTTCTTGCGTACCATATGGTCAAGCTGCTCCAACAACAGCTCAACGGGGTTCAAATCTGGTGACTGCGCTGGCCACTCCATTACCGATAGAATACCAGCTGCCTGCTTCTTCTCTAAATAGTTCTTGCACAATTTCGAGGTGTGTTTTGGGTCATTGTCCTGTTGTAGGATGAAATTGGCTCCAATCAAGCGCTGTCCACTGGGTATGGCATGGCGTTGCAAAATGGAGTGATAGCCTTCCTTATTCAGAATCCCTTTTACCCTGTACAAATCTCCCACCTTACCAGCACCAAAGCAACCCCAGACCATCACATTACCTCCACCATGCTTAACAGATGGCGTCAGGCATTCTTCCAGCATCTTTTCAGTTGTTCTGCGTCTCACAAACGTTCTTCTTTCTTGGGATCCAAACACCTCAAACTTGGATTCATCCGTCCACAGCACTTTTTTCCAGTCTTCCTCTGTCCAATGTCTGTGTTCTTTTGCCCATCTTAATCTTTTTCTTTTATTGGCCAGTCTCAGATATGGCTTTTTCTTTGCCACTCTGCCCTGAAGCCCAGAATCCCGCAGCCGCCTCTTCACTGTAGATGTTGACACTGGTGTTTTGCGGGTACTATTTAATGAAGATGCCAGTTGGGGACCTGTGAGGCGTCTGCTTCTCAAACTAGAGACTCTAATGTACTTATCTTCTTGCTCAGTTGTGCAACGCGGCCTCCCACTTCTTTTTCTACTCTGGTTAGAGCCTGTTTGTGCTGTCCTCTGAAGGGAGTAGTACACACCGTTGTAGGAAATCTTCAATTTCTTAGCAATTTCTCGCATGGAATAGCCTTCATTTCTAAGAACAAGAATAGACTGTCGAGTTTCAGATGAAAGTTCTCTTTTTCTGGCCATTTTGAGCGTTTAATTGACCCCACAAATGTGATGCTCCAGAAACTCAATCTGCTCAAAGGAAGGTCAGTTTTGTAGCTTCTGTACCGAGCTAAACTGTTTTCAGATGTGTGAACATGATTGCACAAGGGTTTTCTAATCATCAATTAGCCTTCTGAGCCAATGAGCAAACACATTGTACCATTAGAACACTGGAGTGATAGTTGCTGGAAATGGGCCTCTATACACCTATGTAGATATTGCACCAAAAACCAGACATTTGCAGCTAGAATAGTCATTTACCACATTAGCAATGTATAGCGTGTGTTTCTTTAAAGTTAAGACTAGTTTAAAGTTATCTTCATTGAAAAGTACAGTGCTTTTCCTTCAAAAATAAGGACATTTCAATGTGACCCCAAACTTTTGAACGGTAGTGTATAAATGGTACAATTTTGGATTTTTAATATTTTTTTGGCCCTTAAACCTATTTGAATAGAGTGAAAATAGAAAATACTTTTTAGGCGCTGGAATATGCAGAAATATGGTTATATGTCCATATGTTGAGTTTAAATGCTAAACAGAACTCTTCAAATCAGAGGCTGTTGCATCCAATTAAATGTATTACTTGGTGCAATGTGCATAAAGTTAAAACTGTGAAACTTTTGTTTAAACTTACTAAAAAGACTGTTTTACTTGATTAAATTTCATCTGAAAATCTGGGCGCTGCACCCCCCCCCCCCCCCGTTCACATCAGATACGCATTTAAAACGCTCACCAGAATCATTTTAAATGCGTATCACTCGCCAAAGCATTCCTCCTAGTTGGTCACAGGAGATCACGAAGTCACATGAGAATTGCAATTGCATAACTTTTAAGGGTAGGGAAAAAATGTAATTCTATGTTCATGTCTGGTCCCAACTAAACTGCAGCGAAGTGCGTAAAAAAGTAAAACTGCCACTTAAATTTATCAGAGGGCCGTGACACGTGTGATTTGTGCCCGGTGGAGACGGTCCCGTCTAACGACTAATGGGGGCTATCGGCCACGTAATACGCTTCACTGAAATTACGTCCCACTTACGTGTCAGGAAAGGACGGGTAACTCTGACAGCTACATTAAATGAAAGACGGTCTTAATCTCAAGATAAAATTTTAGCATAGATCTCTAGACCAGATAAAATTCTGAGCAGGGATAAATATTTGATTTGTGTAATGTAACATTATGGAAGGAGGGAAGGATGTACTGTCATTTTTGTAATATTGGCCGCTACATTTTTCACACATTCTGAATCCTGCATCCTATGCGATGTGGCTAATTTATAGCTTTTTTTATTTTTTTGTACAGGCTAAAAGCCTCCAGATTAGGGCTGGGAACTTTGGCTGTTCAGTCGACTAATTGGTCCATGCCGTCGAGGTCGACCAAGATTTTCATTGGTCGACTAGACTTTACTATGCAGATGCTTTCAATTTTAGCATTAAAAGTTAATTAATTGAAAAACATTAAAATTATTGTGCGATTTAAATATTGTAGCGTACTGATTTAGTAAGTAAGTAAACAGACTTTTTTTCCTGTTAAGTTTTGCTGCTGTCAATTAAGTGTGTAATTCAATTCAAATTCAAAAATACTTTATTGATCCCAGAGGGAAATTAATTAATTAATAACGCAACACTGAATGTGCTCAGTACACGTGCTTGGCAGACAGCACGGCACTGCAGCATCAATCTGACTCTCATCCGCATCAGTAGGCTATTGGCGAAAGTTATTTTGATTAAAAATGTCTAGAAAGTCCAAGTCTTACGTTTGGCAACATTATGTTAAAACAGACGACAAAACGGTCGAATGTAATTTATGTTAGCAAAAGTTCGCTTACCACAGCTCGACGACAAACATGGCCTACCATTTGAGACAGGTATGCTAGATTTATTAAAGCTTGTTAAAGGAATCTGTTAGTTTTACTACAGATTTGTGGTCATCTCTGCAGATGGAAGCATACATAATGGTGACCACTCATTACATAAATGCAGATTGGAAGATGCAAAGTATTGTGCTTCAAACAATGCAAATTGAAGAGGCACATACGGGGGCGAATATCGCGGCACGACTGACTGAAGTTGCAGACGCGTTTCGCATCCCTGAAGAAATGAGAGTTGCAGTTGTCACTGATAATTCTGCAAATATGGTCCTGTCTGTGGATTATTTAAAGCAATCGGGTCAGTGGCCTGAAGTGCAGCTGGTTCGGTGCGCAGGGCACACATTGCAACTATGCGTAAACAGCGCACTACAGCAAAACCCCGTGTCTCGCATGGTGGGCGCTGCACGTCGCCTTGCTGGACATTTAAAAAGGGGAGCAAAGCAAAAACGGGGCTAAAAGAAAAACAGGAGCAGCAAAGAGTCCCACAGCATCCGGTAGTTTTCATGCACACACATTCATCATGGAAAACCACAGAATATTTTAGATGGACTGAGCCTCTGTGTGGTCATCCAATAGAGTGCACATCTTAAAACCAAATAAAATGTGGCATGCACCATCTTTCTGTGTAAATATCTCACACCACAACATAAAAACATATTGCATTCACATGTAAAACATTTATTTTCTTTTAAAATTTTGTTTGTGCGTCTCATATTCAGGTGAGCTCAATAGTGCAAAAATTACGGTATATGTTCTTATGGGTAGTGCCGGCCTCATGGTGGATGGATGGACTAGTGGCTTGATGAGATCATCTGATCTGGGTAGCTTTCCTGATCAGCTAAATGGTGGATGTCATTTTTAGGTGGTGGAGGGGCCTTAGTAGTTATTATTTTTCAAAAGTAAATATTAAATTAGATATTTGATGTTTAAATTTTAATAGTCTTCAGTACATATTTGACATTGTATTTACTTTACAAAATAAACTGCTTGATGAAATACATGATAGAAATCAATTAGTGGCAGTTTTATTTACCCATGACCAAGGAAGTGACAAAAATAAAGTGAGCACTAGATTCATTACATTATGTTTTTATTTCTGCCAACTTTTAAATATAGTATGCTTTCAAAACTACTCGAAATGTCTTATTTATTAGGCTCTGGAACAATGTTTTTTTATATCAAATAATAGAAGGCCTCTTTTGAAGCAATATCAAAGAACACAGTTTCCTGTCTCACAGAAAAATGTCATGCTGTTTTAAAACAAAAACCCTTCTATATTTAGTTTAATTTTATTCGAGTTGCTAGATGATCTTTTATTTGCTGCCAGGGATTAGGAAGGCAACTAACACAAAGGTATTGCTGATAACAACACACAGATCTGTTGCCAGAATCCCAGCAACACAACATTTTAATTAGAAGCTATAAAAAGGAAAACGCACAAAAGAAAATGTTTTTGAACCTTTTTATTGTGTGCTGGATTAGAGCCTCTTCTGTGTAGGTGTTGCAGAGTTTGCTTTTGTATGACTGTGTGCCGCATGTGAAATGTATTTATGCAGATGGTGACTAACCGCAAATAATGAACGTCTCAACAGCACGGGATAAGTGAGCATTTTGTTTATCTGGGGGTCTGTGGCACTATACAGTTCTTTGTTGTTTACAGAGTAGTCTTTTTCCTCCGAGGAAATCGTTTTATCCCTAATTAATCTCCCAGATATTCACGCCTTAACCGGATTAACATATTGTTTTGTTGGCGGAACAATGACGCAGCCGTTTTCTGGGCTGTAATGAGACTTAGTACAACCTCCTTACTCGCTTGTCAAATTTGGCAGAAATTACAAAGGACGGCACATCAAAGGACCCCAAATGCACAATGACCATGCACATATATGTCCTCCCCACATTCAAAATAAATTAAGGGGAAAACGGACATTAGAAAGGGAGATGGCAGAGAGTTCTGCAGAGTTAAATTGAATACATTCAGGAAGGTGTTAATATTTTGATTGCCGGTTGAGCTGAGTTGTGAATAAGTACACCTGCAGCCATTATTGTGCTAATGCTACACATAGCTGCTTCACCCTGATCTGATCACACCTGTTTGCTGAATTGTATTAATTATTTTATTACTTGTTGTTCTGCTAACAAATGTGAGGCTCCTCTTTATGTTCAACGCTGCAGAGTTAATCTATCAAATTATGAACAATTATAAACTAAGACTAAACTTTCATAATGTCATGTCAGAACATTTTTTAAGTAGACCCCATTAAGAATGCCCAAACCCCAAGGTCCTATATGTGAGTGTCATGGGAATATTGAGTTTCTTTAAACTGTACAATGAAATTGGCTGCCATGGGATGGCAGAGTTGCGGTATCCTCCCCACACCCCCAATGAAACACGTGCATGTGTGGTGGTTTGATAGAGCAGGAAGAGGGAGATATCTAGGGATGGGGAGGGAAGGACTGGGAATGGTAAAAGGCCCTCCCAGGGGGCCCGCTCCTCCACTGACCCCGATAGCCATCCATGCTTGCCTTAAATCCACCAAGGGATTGTGGCCCCAAGGTCTATGCTGGTAGCACCACTGGGTTGAAGCCGTCCTCCCAAACCGACTCCAGAAGAAAGCCTTTCACACAACGATGTGCCCATGGGCAAGGCACTTAACCCCAAGTTGCTTACCGATCTGTTTATTGGAGTATGAATGTATGCAGGTTTCTGAGTGTGATAGGGTGAATGTGAGTCCAGTGTAAAGCACTTTAAGCAGTCAGCATGACTAGAAAAGGGCTATGGGGAGCCTAAGTCTCCTTCCTTTCTGGTCGACCCATGGGTTCCTTGGCCAAAAGACATGAATGCAAGACAATGTAGTGATAAGTTACTTTCAAAACCTAAAGTAACATGCTGCAGGTAGAAATTAAGTGTGTTCTCTGCATGTAAATGGGTCTTCAAAATGATGGACATCATATGTTCAACTGATGGTCCAGTTCCAATCGGATCAGAAAAAACTTAGTACTCGAATGACTCATTCTTTTTTTTTTCTTTTTTTTTTTTTTCTTTACAGTAGGGGAGCCATGGACTGGATATAGAAGGGCGAGACTTAGGCTCCCCATATACAGTAAGTTCAGCCCATTTGCCCTTTGAGTGTTTATGCACAGGGTAGGAATGTTGTACTCATTAACTCAGATTTTACACCAAATTGACCCTTTCTCATTTCCCTTTAGATGACACTCAGAGCAGTAGAAATTAGCAAGAATTCCTTACTGAGATGATTTCCGGAAATGAATGAAAGCAGCATTCATGGGTGTTTCTCTTCCCTGAAATAGAATTATACAGTATGCAAGATGCCATTGAGTCTTTTGTTTGATATTGATTTTATTAATCTTCGGCCAGCTAATCTTTGTGCAGGATTTCTAAACTTCTAACCCATAGTTATGTCCTTAATAAATGCTATCATTAGGTAGAATAATACATATGCATTCTACTGTATGCCTGCACAGATGAACAGAAATGCTGTAAAAAGGAGTTGGCTGAGAAATTAATGGGATTTTCAGTCTGAGAGAGTTAGATGTGGCGATATGAACTGAGGTGGTAGAGGTTGCAGCACCCAGTGGCAGGTAATGATTAATGAATGTGAACTTTTGTCAAGCATGCTTTTCATGGAGCCTACAGTCCATTAGAGAACTCGGATGGACTCGCAAAAAACACACACAGATGAAAAAGACAGTCCACATTTATCTGATGGATGACCCAGAAGTAAGACTACACATTGTTTTTACATTAGTGTCTCCTCTCAGTATGCTGTCTCTCATTCTGTCTGCACTAAATCAATCAGTGGTTGTATGCCTTTTGTCTCTGTACTTATAACCCTTAGGAGTCCATTGACTGTTCTTCCTTTCACTGCCTCTTAACAACAGATTATTTTGCTTTGCATCTCACTTGGTTCCTCTTTCTGTCATAAAATCGGGAAATGTCAAATAGCTGTCGAAGCTAAACATGCCACCAATAATAATGATAAACCACCCTCAAGACATGTTAATCTAGTAAGAACACTTTGAATACATGCAGCCTTCATCTCCACTCATGTTTTTTTTTTCCTGTTTGCAAAGCAAGAACATGTGAACATTTCATTATCCTTAAGTTTCTACCGGTTGACAGATTTTTTTTATGGAGTTTATACAGAAAACACTATCTACATGTACAGGGACTTAAATGTTCATACCTGTCAACTTTTTAAAATTTTGTTGCATTGATCTACATCACTGTATTTTATTGGCAATTAATCTAAAAGACAAAAACAAAGTACTTGCAAAGTGAGAGGAATAACATTGTTTTAGAGTATTCTGTAACAAAGCACAGAATTACTGGATCAATTTTTATTCAATCCCCTTAAGTAAATACTTTGTAGAGACCCTTTAGGTGCAGTTGCAGCTGCAAGTCCGTTAGAGTAGAACACATGTAGAATGTTTATGTATGGAACAAAATGGACAATACTGTCGTGCAACTTTTGAAAAATGACACCAAAACAAGCAATCCCAGATATCATGGAATTCTTCTGTTTAGGAACATTGTTTCATGTGAAAAAAGGGGGCTTAACCAAACTTTAGGTCAGCATATAGGCATTTCTCAACAGCTGTATGTAGTTCACTCAGTACTTGACTAAATTACTCACCTGAAATGGTATCAAGCTGATACAAATGCAAATTTTGGTGGTTGCGTAGTATATTTATTGGCTCTGAACTAGTCCATTTGCAAACTTTAGTGCAGTTTCATGTACTAATCCTTCAATAACAAGTATCTGTTTTGACTTGCATGTTTTAGAAAATGTGTATTTCTTCAAACACTAAATGCCGAATGAAATATTTGACTCTCCTTTCTTGGCCAATAATAGCATATTGTGACAAAGACAAATCTTTACATTCTTTCACAATCTGCTCTGAGCTCCCTGAACAGAATTGGAGCAGGCTGCATTTATTTGGCAATTATGTGATTCATTATTTAGGTCTCTTGGTATTACAAAGTCTCTTTGCTATTTTTATTCTTCAATAAGGTTAATTGTTTTTTTCGGTTGTTTATTCACTGTGTAAGATTTGATGTCTTCATTTTGGATTCCAGCCCATCCCCTTTTATTTTCTTGCATTGCTCTTTCTCTTCTCCATCAGTGCTCTCAATAAATTGCAAATGGTATAGTGTGGATTCAGTGACGGATGTAATACTTTAGCAAAGAAAGAAGTAGGCCATCTTATGACTGAGCTCCAGCAAGGGAAGCTCAGAAGTGCGTGATGAGCTATTGAGGTTAAAGCTTGACCAGTTTAGCAGGGAGACTGCTCATTGCAAAAAGATGAATAATGCATAATCTGTGATATTTTTTAATTTTTATTTTGTTTTATTTTTTTCAAAAGGAAAGTGAACTTTAGTTGAGGACTGCCAATAACAGATTAACAGCATTATAGATGCCCCATGCTCCAGCATAATTGGACACCTTGTATTAATGTGGTGGCCGGTGTTCATAACTTTGAGAGCAAAGTATTTGGCTATAAAAGACCCTCTCAGTGTATGCAAAACAAAAGGCAATGAAAGCAGGACAAGGTGGATAAAATTTTCTGCAGAAGAAGTTTTTCAACCTAGAGCTTCAATTTGAGTAAGAAATCCTGTAACGAGGCAGAAATGTAGCAGTGAGATGAGATGGATGTGACTCTGCATCTTGAAATTGAAGGAATAGGCGACTTTAATATTGCAGTCAGTTCTTTCAAAACGCATGGGGAATATGTGGAAAGACCATATTGGTCTTTATTCGTATTCTAAACTAAATGTTTCATTTTGAACTAAAGTCTCACAATAAATTGCATGTGTTTAATTATTTATATTTGGTGTGTGTGACAGCTAAAAGTAGCAGCAGAAAAAATATTAATTTTTGTTTTTATACAAGATTTTTAGCAGATTTTAGTTGGCTTATTAGTGAAAGCTCAGCGTATTTTCCCCCTTGAATGTTTTGTGAGCTCACCCCCAATTTTCAAACGACTGGCACCATCACTATTTCAGTCTGTTACAGACTCTGTACCTGTCGCTCTTTCTCTCCCTCAAACTCTGTGGGCAGATAAACTCTGGCAGAGAATAGGACCGGCCTTCTCTAACTCTGCAGTAGAAGGTCATATATTTAATGGTTTCATTTTACTGCTCCCTTGCTACTTCATGCAGAATTGGTATGCTGAACTTCAGAGCTTTTTTTTAGGCTTATAAAAATGCATGAGAATGGGGAAAAATGTCCATTTACAATAGTTAATAGGAGTTTCAATTGTGCATGGATCTTGAGATTCTTAATCTAGCTGTAGTTTTTTTATATACATAAATGCACTGACGACACAGCATGTTTTGTTTCACAGACCCACATGAGTAGACTATGTGAACTGGGCTGTAAAGAATTGGGGACTAACCGAACGCAACAAATCAGACCAAAAAGCGCCACACGCCCCTAGCGGGTACTTGACTTCACACCGTGAAGCGTGTCCAAACCGAACTGGTTGCACTTCAAAATATGCCATTTTCATGCGCGTGAAGTAAAAATACGTAACTAGTGGGAGGACCCTGACCGACACTGCTGTAGCAGTCCAATGGCCGCCTACTTCTCACGACCCTCCGGGAGCTCCCAGTTGACTCTGGTCCCTGAGCTGACTGCGTTAAATGCTTGGCCTTGCCTCGGTGAAGCTGGGGCCGCTCCTGCGGGGTAAGACCCAGTCGAGCAGTGGCGGAAGGATCCAGAACCTGGGAGCAGAGCACCATCTCCATCAAGCCAAATTGTGCTGCGAATGTCCAAGCTTTCCCTGCCGAAAAACCAAATACTAAGCTGAGCAACTGTCCATCTGTCTGCCACGGTGTTTATCAGTATTTCTTCCATGTCTTGCTAATGCTGTGACTCCATTCACTCAGTCACAGCATCACTGACACCCCATCACCCGATTGGTTGACGCGGCACGACTTGAAGCCAAAGTTCAGATTTTTCTAAATTGAACAGCAAAATGCACCCCATAAAATGCGGCGCATATTTAAGTTTGCGCTTCAACTGCATCAGTTGTGCTAATTGATCATGCAACTCAAACAGAAAAGTGTTTTTCCGACACAGATCTGCTTCTGATGTGTTGCGGGACCCCCAGTCGCGTTTCATTGCGCTCCTCCATTGACTTTACATGTAAACCTGAGTCTCTGGTGGCGTTGGTGGCGTTCGGTGTGTATGCACTGTAATGCCCCTTTGCACTAGGGTCGCTTTAGACCCAAACAGGTCGGGCCAGTATGGCCTAGAAAAGGGTGGTTAGGTTTCCATGACCATCTCAGAAGAACAGTAGTGGGTGAGGACATGGTTGGGCTTACCTTAACAAAATCTGTAATGAAGTTATCATGAAGACACTGATCCTATTAAAAGTTAAGACTTTTGACTCTCCTCACATCTCTGACATCCATCCGTTCATGACTTGGTCTCCTGCTCTGTGTTCCTCAAGCCAGTACATATCCAAATAGCGATCATCCATTGTGTAGAGACTCTAATCTGCAGCCTTCCAGCCCGGTCTAGCCGACTCTAGCTCTCTGATCACCGCAGAGACCTCCTGCTTCCTCTGATGTCCCAAATGGAGAAGCTGCAGCCAGCATCTTGTCAGATTCTTCAGCATTGCAACCCGAAATGAACAACTCTTGCTCCAGCTCTCCGAGCACTGCAGAGACCTCCTGCTTCTCTGCTGCTATACTGGCTCCGGCTTGCTGCCCAATACTGCAGGCTCGCCATGGCTTCTCTGTTCTGTCACACGCCGACTTCACTGCTCCAACCCACGTGTGGGAGGAGATAACAGCCCCGATCGCAGCGCCATTCTTCTTGGCAATCTGACCATCTGCCATCACTCAGTTTTCTGATTTCCTAAATGCTAAAGCTGCAGACGGTAGATTCTCCGCGTCACCGTTCGGCTTCAGCTTTGATCAATAATCACAACCCTCTTTATAAAGCACTCCATTTTATAAATATGACAATACTTAAAGCAAAGAAAATAAAACCTTCTCTTAGACTTTGAAGAGTTTCAGTTTTATGGAGAAAATTTCTGATCTTGGTGCAGTGTTACACTGATGTCTCAGAGTGTTACACTCTGAGACATCACTTCAAACAAACAAATCCAGGCCAATCAGTGGTTACCACTGCCAGGTAGGAGTGAAAGTGGTATCATATTACCGGAACAATCAGTCAATAGGTTTGCGTGTTGGGTCGCTTTAGCACTCTTCAGACCGAGGCAGAGGTAGTCCAAATAAAGGGGATGGCTCAGACCGGACACAGGTAATGGAAACACGGCAGAACTGTTCTAACGCTACACTTTCTAGACCTTACTGGCCCCAGTGGAAAAGGGACATAAGACATTTAATGTATAGACGAAAATATGTTTGAAGATTTACTTCCCATTGAACCACTGAATTAATTATATAGTTTTATAATTTTCCATCCATCTTCTTCCGCTTATCTGGGGTCGGATCGCGGGGGCAGTAGCTTAAGCAGATAGACCCAGGCTTCCCTCTCTCCAGCCACTTGGGCCAGCTCCTCGGGAGGAATCCCGAGGCATTCCTAGGCAAGCCGGAAGACATTGTCCCTCCAGAGAGTCCTGGGTCTATAGTTTTATAACTATGCTGTTGTAATTGGAAATGGGTATTGATGATTGAACTATATTCCACAATACCTTTTAAATTCCTTTGTTTCGACTTAGGAACCGTGTGTTAGATGTCAGCCCAAAAATATTATGTCTATTTGTAATCTGACTATTGCAATGCTCACTCCATAATGTTTATCATGTTGGTCTAGGACCAAGATCTTGCAAATTTACTGCTGAAACTGCCATTTAAAAGGCATTTCATCTGCGGCCAAACATAAAATGGTACTTCTTTAGCTATTTTAATTTATTCAGACTGAATTGCTCTTCCTGGCAGTAGAGAAATAGGTCTGACGCATAGTATGGGATCCATTCTGCATAGCATGCACAAGATTAATATTGCATTATCAGTCCATAAAACATATTTCTCTTTATGCCTCTCTGCATGTTGTTTGGCAAATTGTGACCACTTCAGCACATCGTTTTAGCAACAATAGGGCTGTTTGCAAATAGCTTGGCTTCTAGTAGGGCTCTTTTGCTGCAGCACTTACAGATAACTGTGGACCATCTTTGATCAACATGGTGCTGATCATTTGTTGAATCTTGCTTAAGTCAAGTTTGATAACATGACCATTAAAACTAAAAATAATCTTTACAAGTTTGTTTAGCTTTCTGCTATCCATTTACCCAACCGTTCTTTATAAAAAAAATATTGTTCCAGATTGAGTTCTAAAATAGGATTTAGGGAGAAAAAAAAAACTTTAATAGCTTGAAATACTGGTGCTAATCAGAAATTATACAATACAAGTAAGGACATACTGATGCTGTCTGTAATTATGATGACAGTGAGATTATCCAACACAATTTAAGTGTTTTCTTTTTAAATAAAATTGACATAAAGGAAATGATCTGACAGTTGAATCATAGACAAAAAGAAATTTCTTTGTAGTGGCTCTTTACAGAAAATACATTTTATGTTTACTGAATCTCAGCAGTTGTTTAAAAACTGTATTAAAGTGTTGTTTTTACAACAGACCTTCCGAAGAAGGGTGTATTTGTGCAAAAAAAAAATCATCCTGAATTTTTTTTGCCAAAACTAGATATGCTTCTGTAATGACTTGCTTGGCAAAGAGAAAAAGCTATTACAGAGTTGTGTTTGTGTTGATTGGGAGAGATGACTGTAATGTGCATCCAGAGCTAAGGTAATATGATCAGCAGAGTGACTGTGTGATTAGTGAGTCAGCCAATATGTGCCATCAGCTGCTGGCAATCACAAGTTCAAGCATCTGCTTGACATTCTGAGTGGGCACTAGGAAATGGGTGACTTTTATTACTTTAGAAATATATTGCAAAATAATGTAACCTGACCACTTTAAGTGTTCCCTACTTAATTTCTAACCATTTTGTCTGCATTAAAATAGAACTGCAACCCTACAACTTGATGTCATAGTACAAGGTAAATATAGATTTTTGTTTTTATTTAGCTGTTGTATATAGTTGGCTAACTTGGATGATATTCCCTGAATTATTTTTCAATTTTTCCATGCCCAAGCCACAAAAAAAAGCATTTCATGTTAATCTTCATTTTTTTTTCTATCTGAAAAGTGTGGCGTTATTATTTAGGAAGCCCTCCCAGTCTACCCCTTTTTGATGGAACTACAGTTTTTTGAGGGGAGATGTCTTTACCAGCTTTGCACATCTCTAATCATTATTCTTTGCAATAAATCTTAGGATTAGTCGTATAGGAAAGGAAATGGCTGTGAACATTATTTTTTAAATTCCACAGATTGACACCCTACTTTAGATTTGCATTTTGACTGTGCTGTGTTCAAGCAAAATATGCTTTGAATCAATATATTCCATCGAAACTATGGCTCGTTAGGTAATCCTATGCAGCATACAGGTGAACCAGGTTTACTTTTAGTATTGGTCTACAAATTGCTCCCCCATTCTATCACTGGGAAGCTTTGTAGTTGATCTTATCCTCTTCCATTTTCAGATTGAAGATTGAAAAGTTCTGTGAAATGTTTCAACCTTGGGATATTGGGGATTTGAAGTATTTCCTGGTAATTGTTTTATTGTGATACATTATAAATTTTGTTTTGTTTTTTTTGTCTGACAGCTTAAAAACATTAATTCATAGAAAATAATTTTTATAAGTTTTGTTTTCGCATTAATATAGTCTCTCATGAACATGTTTGTAGTCACCCAATTTTTTTGTGCCTCTTAAAAAGTTTGTTTTGCTACTGTTCCAAATTTTGAATTTTACTGTGATCGTTTTTCTTTGGGGTTTTGTAAAATGCTGCTTTACTAGATTATTTTCTGCTCTCTTTAGTTATTTTCTGTCCTAATTGGTTTTTTAAAGTTATATTTATTAAATAATACTTTTTGTGAAATGTAGCTCTGCTGACCTTTTTTGGCTTCTGCCATAAGTTGTGTTTTGGACCAAAGAGAAGTACTGTAAAACACAAACAGCCCTAAATAATAGACTAGAAAAAGGTATTTGATGGCATCCCAGACCAAAAAAGAAAAAAACCTGACAAGTGTAAAAAAATAAGGCTGTGATTCAGATCAATCTGTCTGGATAATGGGCACCTGGGGCCATTTCTTTGCATGGCATACCCATACTTTCTGAGAAGTGATGATGGAGAAGCTGTTAACATATTTGAGATAAGTATGGATTCCTCTATCAATAGAGCCTATTAGGTTGCTGACAGTAAGACATTCATCAAAGTTTTCTGGCTTATCAGTCTGATGTATTACAGTAACGCATCATACCTTTTCAGGTCTATGAACCTCAAATATATTTAAAAAGATTGCCCTCCTGATTTGGTCTTCAAGCTTGCTTAATGTTGCTCCTCCACAAATAAACACAGCAAGGAATCTAAATGTCTTTAGCTCCTGTCCAATCCATGTTTAAGCTATTTATAGGACGCACTGTTGAACTAAATGCAGACCTTTTTGTAGGTACGTACCTAGGGTGTCTGAGATTTCTTTTAATATTAATTTAGTCTTCTCTGTTGAGTTAAATATTTTTTTTCCTTTGTGATAAATACTTTGACTTTCATTTAATCAGATGAGATGAGGCTTTGAACAGAAACAATCCACTGAAAGACTTATAATGAAAAGGTTAATTGAAGAGAAAAGGCTATCTCAATATCCAAGTCCTCTGTTTTCAAAGTTTTCAGCATTACTTTTACGGAGAGGAATTATCAGATGGTTTTAGGCTTGCTGCTGTTAATGTTAAATAGGGTTGAAGCTATGCTGGGATTCAAATGGTGAGACTAAGACAAAAAGCCCTGAAAGCCAGTAATCAATATCCATCAGCTGGTGAAGGGCTGGGAATAAAGGAGAGTGCTAATAGACCTGTGCTGATCAAAACAAGACATATAATAGGTGATGTTTAAGGTTAAATCAATAATTATTTTAGTGTTATGGGTGATCAAAGAACGAGAAATATTACATTAAAGAAAAAACAACTTTTGAACACAGTTCAGAGTGAGACCTATGGCTTGTTTGGGGTTCGTGAAATTATTATCATTTAATTTGAGAACATACTTGAAACTTTCTATACACCATTTTTTTTGTAGCAAACAAGACCCCTTTTACAATGGGAAAACATTGTGGAAAATGCAAGGTATAAATCTTTGTTTCAGGTTTTTTGATGGTATTGTATTTAAATTTGTTATCCATTAGGAGAAGATACGGCTGGGTGATATATGACCCAAAATCAATATCGCAACCAATACAGGGACTAACAACCAATACAGGGACCTACAAGCCCGTATCAAGGAGCCCGGCGCCCCATACTCAGAGTACCCCCCACAGGTATCCCCAAAGAACAAAGTTGAACATCTCCGCCAAGTCCACAAGACCATTTGGATGACTCTCACACACCCTCCAGGACCATGCTTAGGGTGCAGAGCTGGTGCACTTTTCCACAGCCAGGACAAAAACCCATTGTTCCTTCTGGATCAGAGGTTCGACTATCCGTCTGACCCTCCTCCCCAGAATGCCCAATTAGACATTACCAGGGGAGGCTCAGAAGTGTGCTTCTCCCTGTTGTTGGAACACACTCTGTGGTCCTTCTTAAGTGGGGGGACCACCACCCTTGTTTGCACATCCAAGGGAACCACCCCCGATGTCCATGTAGAGCCAGGTTAACCAACACAGTCCAACAACATCCAGAGCCTAAAAGAACTTGTGCGAATCTCATCCACCTCTGGTGCCCTTCCACCAAGGAGCTTTTTAACCACCTTGGCAACCTCAGCACCAGAGATGGAAGACCCAATCGAAAGTTCCCAAACTTTTCTTCCAGATTTGAAGGGTTGCTTGTATAATTAAGGTCTTTGAAGTATTCCATCCACCAGCGCAGGACGTCACGAGCTGACGTCAGCAGCACACCATTATCGCTGTTAACGGTGTTGGTGATTTACTGCTTCCGCCTGCTGAAACACCAGATAGTGGACCAGAATTATAGATTTCTTAAATGGAACAATCAATCTACTTTAAGCTGATGAGAAAGGCCTACTGTTTATTGTTGGTATTTTTAGCACCCGGCTTTCCAGCTTTGTGGAAATATATTAGAAAATGGAATTTCCTGTTATTCCACAACACCTACTTTAAATGCCTCCTGCAAGCAAAGACTAAGCTGCAACCTTTGGACACTCAAAATTTCTCTGCTACTGAGGAGATTGCCAAGATTAATATTAAGATATCTTGTTCTCAAAGGTAATAGAGGAGACTTGATGGATTTTTATTTTTTCAGCTACGTGTAGCTTTTTATTTTCCTATTAGTAAATTAGTTTCCCACCTGGAGACATCTGGTACAGGTTTTTTTTAAACAGTTAAGGGTGCACCCACTGAGCATCCATGTGCTGGCATGTGGTCAATTTGTCAGCTTTTTCCTTTTCTTTCAACCTAAGTTCTTTAAACTGAATTAAATATCTAGAAGTAGCTCAACAGGACCATTACAGAGTGCTGTTTAAAAAAAAAAAAAAAAAGGGTGCTTGATATGATCTACAGGGTGTGACGCATACAGTAGGGCAACAAATATTTGGCAGCCATTGATTGTTCAAATTATCTCACTTAAAATACAATTGCAGAAGTCTGTAATTTTAATTTTAGGTATACTTCAACCGTGAAAAACAGAATGTAAAAAATAAATAAATCCAGGAAATTAAATTTTGACTTTTAGAGAATTACTTTGTATAATGATGGCAAAAATAAGTATTTGGTCAATAACATAAGCTTTCCTCAACACTTTGACCTCTTGCATTGCCAACCAAGGTTACTGTACAAACGTTTCCTCTAGGTCTTCCTCGGGTTTGCACAAACTGTAGCTGTTATTTTGGCCCATTCTTTCCTGAAGATTTTCTCTAAGGCTGTGTTGTTTTTGGGGTTGTTGATGGGCAATACAGACTTTCAACCTCCTCCACAGATTATCTATGTGATTGAAGTCTGTAGACCGGCTTGGCCATTTCAAACCCTTGAAAAAAGTCCTATTTTGGTTTCATCTGAGCACATGACATACTCTCATTCCTCCTTTGGATTATCCAGATGGTCTCTGGCAAACCAGACAGGCTTGGACATGTGCTGGTTTAGGCAAAGGTGCTGCATTATAATCCATTATGACAGTGTGTTACCAGAGGTGGCACCAAGTCATTGCTTTGCAAGTCTGAAGTAAGTCTCAAGTCATTACCCTCAGGCCTTTTGTCAAGTCTCAAATATATACAGACAAGTCCTGCTCAAGTCTCAAGTCAATTCAAGCAAGTTTCAAGTCAAGTTCCAAGTCTTAAGGCACATTCACACCAGTCAGCGCGTCCAGGCAGCAAAACGTTTAAATGGATGAACATTAATGCTTTAAGTTAAAACCCAGCTACTTGCACACTTTGTAGTCCACTTCAGCACATCACATCAGTTTGTCATGGGGTGAGCGGGTGTTTATTTCTGCAACTTCCCTCCCTCTGCTCCACTCTTCCTAGTGATGTGTATTTAATACCGTAGTTGCCCGAACCAGGCTTTGCTAGCAATAACTAACATAACAAGAAAGTTAAAAGAAAATATTTAACCGCTTACCTTAAACTCAAACATAACATCTGGTCGCTACGTTATCACCTCCTGTTCTTTCTCTCCCACCCTACAGCTACTGCCGCCTGGGATCTTGCCCTCAGTCTCCCCCTTATTGAGTAGCTCCAGCCGGAATCTCATCGCTGATTGGTTGCTGCCCAAAAGTTACATTTTTTCAAACTTAATGCAGTAGCTGCATGGACACCTTGAGGGAATGTCCAAGCATCAGCTGCGTGGACGCGCTGATGCCCGCTCCCCCGACATGTGTGACTTGCTGCCTGCCAGCTTGCCACAGCTTTACAGCCACATGTTGCATAGGTACCATTGCCTTTTTTTAATGTAATCTAGCTGCCCTGCTACATGGACGTGCAGGCCAGTGTGAACATGCCTTTAAAGGTTGAATTTCAAGTCATTTTGCGTCATTTTTTTAAAACGTTGCAGTTACATATTTCAATGTAAATCATAAACCATGTGTTCCTTTTTAAAATCTTTATTTATTGGAATATCCGATGAAACAAGTGCAACTGAACTTAGAAAGTTTAGAAAAAGTTTTTTACTGAACTCTAACCTCAATGATGTACAGTTTAATCTAATTTAGTTAATAAAAATATTATTCCTTTGAACTATAATTTCAAAGATTCACTGCTAAAGATTAGAGATTTTACCATAGTGTGAGTGATGTAATTTTCAAGATATATTTTTAAGAGTCAAAGGTATTGACTTAACATTTATTTATTTTATTTTTATTTTTATTTATTGGGAGGATTAACCCCTTGAGATGAGACATCTCGTTTTCGAGGGGGTCCTCCAGTACATCAAAGAAAAGGAATCAAATCAGCAGAGCAAAAATCACAATCAAAGACAGCATACCAACACACACAATACAACACACACACACCAGCTCATAATGCTCAACCCCACCCAACACGAACCCCACAAATGACATGACAAGACAAAAACAAAAAAGCCACATGTCTAGAAACGAGAACAGTGATGATAAAAATGTTAATAGTGAGAGAAAAAAACAAAAAAAAAACAATAAATGGATAAAATGAATAAAGATAAGGACAGAAGAATGAAGAATAATAAATACATGACCAATGGAATCCAAGGTCAAGCAATACAAAACTAAAAGCAAAGACAAATGTTCCTAAGATGCTCCACATCCATACTGGCAGAAAAGTATGGAATCACCAGTCTTCGAGAATGCTCATTCACTTTTTTGTGGTACAGTTGTATACTATGATGTATGGGTGGTACTCCACAACATTTATTATTCTTTCTAATATACCATTTGTACTGGCTGCCAAATTTTAGCAAGCTGTGATGGAGAAGTCAGATCAAACTTCTGCTAAAGAGTTACCAATTCCCCAGCTACCTAGGGCAACATCTACTTAAAAAAGAACATCATTTGCAACATTTCTTGAGGATTTACCTTCTTCCAGAAGTTGGATAATTCTCTCCTTTGTTTCAATTGACAGCTCTGGTCTTGGAGCCGTGATTCCTGTCCATTACTTTGCTGCAACAACTCTTCAAGTTGTGAGCACTCCCTTTTTAAATGTAGACCAATCCACACACATAACGAGTTGCGGGTGATGGTGTAGAAAATGGGAAATAATTGGGTGATTCTAATGGGTGATTCCAAACTTTTTTCCTCTAGAATGAGTGATTCCATATTCGTTTCCAGCCCCTTATTCCAAAGAAACACTTGCAATTTATTCCCACTTGAGTTTCTGTTCATTTCTTGTACTGTTTCTAAAACCCAGGAAGATGCCCTTTTGAGAAATCTGAGTTTTGTGGCATGTTTGTGTTTTGCCTTTTCTCTATTGCATTAAAAAAGTGAATGAGCATTCTCGAAGACTGGTAATTCCATACTTTTTGCCAGGGGTTGTAGAACTGGATTATCATTTAAAAGATCCATGAGATACTCATCTGACAGAGCATGAATGTGGTGTATTTTGGTTTGGTTGAGCGTTATTTTTTTTGTCCTCCTTAGACTCTTGTTTGTACATTTGGGTCGTGCAGCTGAGACTGTAAACTGAGTGTCCAGGTTCACAGGGAGTATTAAACCATTCCCTCAACCGTATCCTCACTCGTTAGTGTTTAGGCTTATACCACAAGTTTCCTTGCTCCAAAGCACAAAAACAAATCTTTAAAATTAATTATTTATGGATTGTTGGTCCTCAGAGGTGATGTTTCTCACTGAAATACTGGGTTGATTACTTGTTGAGCTGTTAGTCGGTTAAAAAGGGTTTGTCACTTTATAAAGTCTTGTTGTGGGACATTGGGTTTTCAGTGAGCAAGGGCATGTTTGGCTTAAAATAATTGTTAGGGGATTACTCGTTGACTCTCATTGCAGAATGGTCAGCTTCAATTTATTTTTTGAAGTCAACCCAAAGTTGGTTTTATTCATAAAAAGACCTGCATGCATCAGTCTTTTCAGAAATGCAATAACCGACTTGTATTGTGTCGATTTGGTAAGATGGGAGGCAAACGCAATGAAAAATCCTATTTTATACAAGACTTAGGATCTTAAAATATTATTGATGTTTCAGAGTGATTAACTGTAAGAAATACAAACTTCTCTCTGTCTGTAAAAATGGCACAGATACATTGTCCACCTGCCAATTGGGCAAGAAAGGTAAACATTGTGTCATTCCCTTCACATAGAAAACTGTGAAAAATACGGCTCCATGATGTGTTCATCAGATCAGTGTGAATGTATTCACAATAATATTTGACAAGTAGAAAGCAGAGAAGGTTCTGTAAATAAAGCCAAACAGCAGTTCTCAGCATGCACAATCCTTTGTTAGTTTTAATCCCTTTAAAACTTTTTATTTCCTGCTGCTATAAGCACTATTTTGGGTGGTAAACATGTTAGCTGGTTAGGTTCTACTGTTCTCTGATTAGTTGCTGGGTTATACAAGCTACCATCTGTTATTTTGATTAAATGTTCAGTTTAAGATGAATGTGGATGATAAATCCTCATGTCCCTGTGGTCTTAAATGAATACAAAAGATTAATCGCTACTTAATATTGTCCATCTGGTAAAAAGAAGCGGTTTAAAAAAACAAAAAAGAAATTTTTGATGGTAACTTATTCTGATGTAAATCTGTCTGTCAAAATGATGAACAGGTTCATGGGCTCGCAGTTTGTTATTCATAATGGTGTGAAATGAAGGGGAGGGGGTGCAGGTCTGAGTGCATCTTTTAGCAGAAGATGTTTTGCTATGTAGTGTACGTGAGAAAAACTGGAGGGGGAAAGTTGTCTGTCTGCCGAACAAGTCTTGTGTTATTGAGCTGCAAACTGATCTTAGATGAGAATAATTTGTTTCATAGCCAACATTTTTACCTTCACAGTTAAATAAATAATACAAAAGTTAATAAAGCAGCAAATAAAATACATTCACAGGTTGAATGACTTCTCAAATTTTTGAACTTGTACCTTTGCACTTCTAACATTTGCTCAGGGGAGCTAAAAAATGTGAGTCAGGGTTACGCAGCCTCCAAACTCCCCAGACTCTTGTCAAAGTTGTCAGTGAACGGATGACCGAAACAACGTTAGACGAATGCTTATAATGGTATGGTTGAGTGGTGCATTGTTAGACCTTCCATTTCTAGTATTTCGATGCTGTTTAGCCGGCTATATTATAACAGGGCTTTGGGCTGAATTTGATCCCCAATAGCATCTTTCCAAGAACATGAGAATCCTTAACCCCTAGCATATTTCTTTGGTCCCTCCCTTATTATATCTCTGTTGAAGTGGCAAATCACTGGTGCAAAGTGTTCCAAAGTGTTCATGAACCTTTGCACATTGAATCATGTTACAGCCACAAATTTCAGTCTCTTTTAATAGACCAGCAGAAAGCAATCCGGAATTGTGATATGGAGTGATTTTTAATTTTTTTTAAATTTCTGTTTATAAAAAAAAAACTGGACAGTGTGGGATACATGTTTTAGCTCCATTTACCTGTATACCCCAAATCATAATCTAGCGCAACCATCTGACTTTACTAGTCACCTAATTAGCAAAAATGATAACTGTGAATAACTTGCTCAGGATTGATGGAGCTGACTTGTGGAGTGCTCAGGGGTTTGTTGGGAAAACCTTTAGGACAAACTGGCAGTGTGGTTGTCAAGTCACTGTTTCTCAAATCCAAGTCACTCTCAATTCCTTAGCATTTGAGTCAAAGTCGTATAGGATTGGTCCAAGTCAAGTCACTAGGTCACAAAAAGAATCTTCCGGTCTAAGTCTAGTCATAATCACCTTAGAGCTTGTCAAAAATAAGACAGCAGGGTTTAGATGTTAAGATTAGAATAATGGTAGCCACACATAGTTTGCTTTATTTAAAAATAAACTGTCATCAATGTTCCCTCTATCACCACGTTAACACTGTAGCCTGTGCAAAATATTAAAACATCCTTTAAATAAATTTGAAAACAATAATTATGTGACAAGCACACCTACAATGGTTTTGGGAATTTCTCAAATTTGTCCAGTAATCTGATGTGAAACAGCATCATGAAGACCAAGTGACAAAGCACACCGTCCAGGGATGAAGCTGTGGAGCAGTTTATCATATTTGGGTTTGGTAGAACATTTCATAAAGTGCTGTTTAGTACTGTGCAATTGCAAACTTGCAGAAGCATTAGAGATGCAGCCAAGATGGTAACTCAGGAGGAGCAGCATATATCCACATCTTGGGAGAATCTTTGGACAGGAAAACTGCAACAGAAAGGATGGCCAGAAAAAAAAAAATGTTCTTACCACAACCCATGTAGGCATCAAAGTAAATATGTCTTAGAAAATGTATGTGTCAGATGTGACAAATGTAACCTTTTGGCTTAAAGGGAAAGTTTTTTTTTTCAATCTAGACCTTATTTTTAGTAAATATTAGGATCATTTACTCTCCCAGACCAGGGTTATAATAGTTTAACATTTTTTATTAGTTTGTTTTTATTTAATTTTGACTTAAGATTTCAAATTCTATTTAGTTTTAGTTAGTTTTTACCATTTGTTAGGTAGTTTTGTTTTAGATTTAAAAAAATGCTGAGTTTCAGTTTAGTTTTTATTAGTCTGTTTTACTTTTAGTCTTTTCATTACAAGTTGTTTACTAGGCCAAGACACATTTTTTTATAACAAAATCTCATAAAATGATTATGCTTTTTAAAAAAAAATGTATTAACATGGGCCAGATTAACAGCCATACAAATCAAGCAAGTATAAAAGATGAATGGTATAGTAACGTTCAAAGTTCTTTAAACACAATAACAGCACATATGCCTTAAAAAGCCTATTGATTAATGCAGGTGCTACACTTCGATAAAAACACTGAGTTGTGACACAACAAAACAAAAGCCAAGCCATCTTAAGTATTATGATCCTGTTTATAATTTTACACATTTGCGCTGTCTCTCAACCTTTTCTGACATGAGGCTAGGTGGAACACAGCAACATGGACGACTTGACTGACATGTTGGGATAATGCAGTACAGCCAGTAAAAACAACCCACAACCAGAAACTAGAGAGGGATTTGTCTATCAACCCAACGGATACACGCACAGCCTACACTAGCTACACAGCTGTGGTGTATCACCGGCGGCTCCTATTGCTATTGCTTGCAGTCGCAGTTTTAGCTTGCTGGTTAGTCACCTTAGCTCACCTGTTATGAAGTTTTTGCTGCAGACTGTTTAATCATCGTTTCAATCGCTTCTTCTGATAGCTTGTGATCCAAAGACGTATTTTATTTCCTTGAAAGGGAGCGAGTCGATGGCATTTATCCAACTTTCCCATTCTCTTGCTTTTATCAAGGCAAATTGTGCAACTAAAAAGGCACAACACAGTAATCACATTTGTTTCTGGTGTAAGAGGGGCAGAAGGCAGGGAGCGACATAGAAATATTTCTTCTAGATATTATGAGACAAATTATGAAACAAAAACTAAGCACATTTTATCAATATATTCCATTCGTTTTAGTTAGTTTTGTGAAGTCATTACAGTTTCAGTTCGTTTTGTTTCAAATTCTCGTTTTTATTTTTAACAAATGTTAAAAAATGTTTTTTACTTCTAGTTTTTATTTTGTTCGTTTTCATTAACGATAATAACACTGACCTAGACAAGTTTAAAGGTTCTTGGAGCCATTTAGGAGGACTTGATATAGAGTCCCATTTACTGGGAGTCATTGGGGGCAGGAGTTCGCCGCCTGTAATAAGGCATTATCTGCACCAAAACTCCTTCATTTAACTATGTTTTTTAATCAAACATTAGCAGGACTCCCCTTGGAGAGTAGAACGTTTCAGAACTATTTATTTGATCTGTTCCGGGGTGATTTAGAGGCAAAATACAACTACACTATCACACAATTACAATTATGTCACTGTTGTGACATAATTGCTCATAATTGCTCAGCTGAAGTCTGAGCAGGACTTTCACTCTGTGCTCCACAGCGGTTGGTTAGACGGAGCTTGCTACGGCAGACACCAGCATGGTTCATGTTTGTGTGTTTCGGAATTGCGCTAACCGAAAAACCAATTGGACTAAGTTCAGCTTCCACAGGCTCCCTTCCTGCAAACTGACAGGGGAATGTCGCTAATTATTCATAAAAAAAGATGGCTAAATGAAGGCATTTTGGGGCAGATAATGCCTTATTAAGGTGGTGAACTCCTGCCCTGATTGACTCCCATTATATGGATATACTCTGATCGCAACTCAATATAAACTCCTCCTAATCGACTCGAAGTAGCTCCAAACTTATCTGGGCGAGTAAATGAATGTAATATTTGATAAAGATAACATCCAGTGTGGAAAAAGACTAACTTTCCAGTTAAATTTAACGTTGTACAGTATATCTTCCTTACCACATTCCCCAATGTCAAACGTGGTGATGGCAGCATCATGCTGTGAGGGTTTTTCTGTAACAGCAACAGGGAAGCTGGATAGAGAAGAGATGGTTGAATCTAGGAAAATAGAAACTTTAACTATGAAAGTTTCATTTAACTTTTTCCTTGTCTGAAAAAATCAAATTAAATACATAAATGTTCGTAGAGGTATGAATGCTTTTGCAATTCGAAGGAGAAAGGCATGCCTATGTTCTTATCATTAAGAATGTGAGGCCTAATACTTTTTCTAGATGGACAGACTGATCTACCCATCATTGTTGTCCTCTGGGGGAAATTCTTCTTCACATACATTGTCAGGACATATAAATACAAACAATACTGACAAATACACACAGGACAAGACATGTGCAAATGTTGAGGAGCAGGATTAGTGTTTTGAGCCGTTTAAAGCAGCAACAGCAGAAGGGACAAAGTTTTTACTGAAGTGTGTCCACTTCCACCTCAGAGCTCTGTACCTGTGGCCTGAGGGCAGCATGCAGAAGTAGCTATGGGAGGGGTGGTCTGGGTCTCCGCTGACGGACCGGCCTTGTGATGACTTTTTTATTTAGGTGGAAGAGGTCTGTGATGGGCAGGCTGATTCTGGTGACCTTGGTGAGTGTATTTGTATTGGTGATGGACAGCATGTTGAAGTTACAGGGGGAGCAGTAGGGAAGGATGGATTAAATATTGCTGGTGTATAACAGTAAGAGTTAGTAAGTTTTTTGGAGGATAGAAGAATTTCTGCTGAAAATGTTTATGAATGTTAAACAAACGTATTATAAATTAATGACATTTGTTTCAGAATTTGGCAAATTTGGCTTTTAATGACTGTGTTAAATTAACTCATGACAAATGAAATAATCAAAATGTACTTTTAGACTACACAACATCTTCACAAAAGAAAACCCATGCTTATTGGAGTCCAAAAGTGTGTGTGTGTGTGCATGTGAAAAGCTTTTTTTCCCCCCCCCGTGGCATTGGTGGTTAATAGAGCTGTCATTTCCTCTCTGGACGAGCTTGAGTATTTTCCTGTAATGAGGCTGTCAATTTCCCTCTTGCCGACCAGGACGTTGCCCTCCCATCCGGCTCCGAGCTTCATGGGTCACTGCTACAGCAATGTTGCGTAGATTTCTAATGAGAAGGTCAGAGTCATTGCTCTGATGCCATTTGGGAACCATAAGACTGTTTCTAAAGTCGAGTTCATATTAAAGCTTTGCTTCACAGCTGTTGTCACAGTCAAATTCAACCTTCAACCTCAGTAAAGTAGTTCTAATTTTTAGAAGAAAGGCTAGTTAGAGTAGCAGGAAGAAAAACCATTGGAAATGAATGGTTGGGTTAATTAACTGAAAAGCACAAGTGAGGCTTATCACAGAGAGGTAGATTTTGTTCAATAAATGACCAAGGCATAAAAAATGAGTAATCTTTGTAGACATAACTTAGAGAGGAACTTTGATTCTCATGTATGGTATAAATCATATTAATGGTGTGTTTACACATTTAGACAGGGAAACTTTAGCAAGTTTCGTCACATTAGATGGAGAATCCCTACAGATATCTTAAAATCTAGCCCCTGAATCTTAATTTGAGTATGAATACGGTTCGCATGTGTTTTAGGGTGTATTCAGACCTGCACTGTTTAGTCCACTTTAAACGGACCAGCGTTCGTTTGGAACGCTGGTCCGGACCTTTTATGCAGGTGTGAATACACAGAAACGAATCCTGCTGCGGATCAGAGAACCAAACGGACAGAGGTTCCATTCGCTTTAGGGCTGAATACAAACTAGTCTCAATCCAAACTAACTCCACAATACATGTGCCTTTTTGTCAGATTATTCATATTATTTAACCCAGGCGTTTGACTTGCGCTGCCAAAAATCACTATCCCGTATGCTGTAGTGAATGTTTAATTCCTGATCTTGCGTCTTCTGTTTAATCATGCTGCCAGCATTTCGGGGGTCAGGGCACTCAGAGCAATTCTCCTAGGTTACTCCAAATTTTCAAACTGAGCATTGCGAAACTTTCATTGAATTAACTGCTTAGACACGCAATTGTCGGGAGATCATGACACGGACAGGATCGTTTTCTAAGAACAAACAGCTGAGCAGTAGGTATACAGGAAAGAACATTAGCTTCAGTGTGAAGACTCCTGGATTTACCACTCTTCGCTCAGTCACTGTCCCAACCTTGCTTCTGATCGTATCAACGCATCAGTTCAAAATACCACGTCACCACACATCTCGAAAATTCCGATCCTCCGACTATATTCTACTGCAGCTCTCACCTGGCTCAGGCTGTTAGCAACGGGGTTAACTCCTCCAGCAGCTCTGCTCCACTTCCTCTCGGGTCTCATCCGCATTCAGCCCCATAGGTCGGCCCGGTGCTTGCTCACCTCCCAGCCTTGTCAACACCTTATCATCTTGCGCCGGCTCTCCTCCACGTGTCTTTGCCATTGCATCCATCGCTGCAGTTCTGATATCCATATGATTTTGCTGCTGTTTACATCTATGGCCAACAGTTTTGAGAATTACATAAATATTGGAAATTGGAAAAGTGACTACATAAGTTTTCATTATAGCAATTTGCACATACTCCAGAATGTTATGAACACTGATCAGATGAATTGCATAGTACTTCTTTGCCATGACAATTCTACTGCATTTCATTACTGTCATTAAAGGACCTGTTGAGTTCAGTAATCTTCTTGTTAACTCAGGTGAGAATGTTGACAAGCACAAGGCTGGAGATCATTATGTCAGGCTGATTGGGTTAGAATGGCAGACTTGACATTTTAGAAGGAGGGTGATGCTTGAAATCATTGTTATTCCATTGTTAACCATGGTGACCTGCAAAGAAACGCGGGCAGCCATCATTGCGTTGCATAAAAATGGCTTCACAGGCAAGTATATTGTGGCTACTAAGATCGCACCTAAATCAACAATTTATAAGATTATCAAGAACTTCAAGGAAAAAGGTTCAATTCTTGTTAAGAAGGCTTGAGGGCGTCCAAGAAATCTTCTGCAGAAAGTATGGTGAATGGACTGTTGAGGACTGGGGCAAAGTCATATTCTACGAAGAAGCCTCTTTCCGATTTTTTGGGGCATCTGGAAAAAGGCTTGTCCGGAGAGCGCTATCATCAGTCCTGTGTCATGCCAACAGTAAAGCATCCTGAGACCATTCGTGTGGGGTTGCTTCTCATCCAAGGGAGTGGGCTCACTTACAATTTAGCCCAAAAACACAGCCATGAATAAAGAATGGTACCAAAACACCGTCCAACAGCAAATTCAAACAACAGTTTGGTGAAGAACAATGCATTTTCTAGCATGATGGGGCACCGTGCCATAAGGCAAAAGTGATAACTAAGAGGCGGGTGGACAAAAACAAAAACCCACTAATTCTGACAAACTCCAAGAAGTGATCATGAAAGAATGGGTTGTTATCAGTCAGGATTTGGCCAATAAGTTGATTGAGAGCATGCCCAGTCGAACTGCAGAGGTCCTGAAAACGAAGGGCCAACACTGCAAATACTCCATAAATGTCATGTAATTGTCGATAAAAGCCTTTGAAACATTAGAAGTGCTTGTAATTATATTTCAGTACATCAAAGAAACAACTGAAACAAAGATCTAAAAGCAGTTTAGCAGCAAACTTTGTGAAAACTAATATTTGTGTCATTCTCAAAACTTTTGGCCACAACTGTACTTTTATTTTTACTTTTATTTCAGGCTAAGATGATGATGGAAATCTGCAGCTAGAACTATTTATAATCTTTGCCAAAATCCAATAACTTTTTGGTTCTGAAAAGAGCCTAAAGCTGGTTAAATAACTGAAAGAAATGAGAGGACGTAGTATAACTATACAGGAATTATCTAAAAAGTAAAAAAAAGTAAATTAACCGACACTTGCTTGAGATTCAATGTTCTTAAAACCTCTTTAACACAAGCTTTAAGGAGAAAACATGACTTCTTCCCTTTTCAGTTTAAATGTGAAGAGGGCAATTTTTAATAAGCATGGTGATTATGCTTCTATGTTTGCCTTGCTGCAGGACATAGGAACTTTTCTGCCTCTTTACATTACTAAACAGCAATTGATCTGAAGTACTTGACCTCAATTCACTGAAGGCAGCCTTGCCCTTTGGGCAATTTCAAATAAATTTTGTTTGTGCTTGAAATAGTATACAACAAATCAGATCTTATACAACAAAACCTAATTGTTTTCATTCCATGTTTTGAAATGAAAGATTTTTTGTTGCTTGACTAGCATAATAGACTTACACACTACTTCAAAGGATGCATTTGCAAGTTAACAAAAATGCCGCTAATGAAGCAGGAACTGCAACTTCTAACTTACTATTCATAATTTTTACCATATCAAAGGTGCTTTTTCAAGTTTTGACGATATTGGAACTCAAACATTGGTACAGACGATTCAAAGTATCCCTCACAGACATGTTCAAGCTGTACAACTATACTTATAGCACAGTGTAACCAAACATTTTTCTTTTAGGATCAGCTGCCACACAGGAGGTAAACAAATTTGTCTTTATTAAGTAAGGGTTCCTGCAGCTTCAAGTACAACAAAGTTCCCCTATTAATAGGTGAAAGAAGCAACTTAATCTTTTGGTTCACCCTGGAAAATAGATTATATTAGTTTGGGACCTTTTACTGTTTCATTTCTTCTGTAGGCGACCAGTACTGCAACATGAAAGTCAATTTATGATTTTTTTTTTCTTCAAAATAGTAACTCCAAAATTGGGTTTAAACTATATTTTTATTTTCAAACACATGGCCCAAATTATAGACTTTACAAAAAATTCACTGTAAATGCTTGATTTGTTATCTTATCCGAAACTGCATTTCTTTTTAAAATGGCTTTCTGTTGAAGTTGAAAAAACCCCAAAAACGGGTAGTTCCAATCCTTGATTATTCAATTTATTTTGAGCAATGCATCAGTGGGAAGGAAAAAAAATTCTCACTATGATGCTTCCTCCACCACGGCTGAATATTAACAATCGTCTTGGGTTTAAAGCCCTAAATTTGATTGTACTTCTTGTCATTGTGGCCAAATAGCTCAGGATTTCTCATCTTACAATAACATTTTTCTCCAAAAGGTTTATGGCTCGTCATGGGGCATCTTAAAATTTCAGACGAGCTTGAAAGATGTTTGTTGGGCCAGGACCTCTTTCTTGGCTGGTACCCTCTTACCCCATATCTATTTTGGACAAAGCTTAAAAGTTGATCTGTATGATCAACTAATTTAAATTACCTGTTTCCAACCTGTTTCTGTACTTATTCCTGTGAAAAGAAAATAATATTCAAAATGTAGGTATGCAGATTGAGATGGTGCTTTAAGTAAAGATTTCAAATTTTGTCTTTGTTGGATTCTGTCTATTCAAATTGATTAATTAGCTATGCTCCAACCAAAGCATGTCAACCAATAATTAGTATTTTAGGAGCGCAAATAATTTTACCAGCAGCAAGGAGCCACAGGGATGCTTCAGAGCACCTTCACACTTATGCTGAAAACACCAACAGACCATTTGCCCTGAACAGAAATGTAATTTTGGAAACTGACATTATACCAAGCCAAAAAAAGACTTCATGTTTGTTGATATTTATAACCTTCACTCTAAAACCAGCAATGTAGCATTTCATTACCCCTGTTTTGAACCAAGCCGCTTCAACAGATTTTGCCATGTTTATGTTGTGCAAGTTTTTTTTTAGAAGAAATTAATTGCAGATATTTTATTACTGTTAAACAAATTGAGCTCTGTTTATATTAAGATAATGTTAGGGCTGTAATCTTCCTTAATATATGCATTCTTCTTTAAAAAACAGGAAGGATACTTTTACTGGTGTGCTAAGAGGTAAACTCACCAAGAAGACACGTTATAACCCCCATAAATAAGTCTAACATGGAGTAATTTAAAACTGTTATTAATATAAAATGGTATAAAGACAATGTTTTAGAAATGTAAGGCTGTTTTTGATGTTTCACATTCCATACGTAAAATTCACATGTCTGAAAATGAGTAGGATAAAGTATCTTATTGAATATTCCATATCTCAGCACAACGTCATACACAAGTGTAATCACATGTGCCCATTTGCATGCATACTCTTACCAATGCATACATAAGTACTATGTGTTAAGCCCATTCACTAAATCCATTGCAGATATAACCTAACTAGTTAGCAACTCAATAATGTAAAATGGAGCCAGATTGTGAACAGCTTAGTAAACAACTAAATTAAGAAGGAAGGAAATTATGGTTTAGGACAAAAATTATACATGGTATTTAACTGAAGGTTAAAATATAATTGAGGTTATTTTTTCTTCGAATTAGGATGATTAAAACACTAGGCAATATCAAAATCTGTTTGACTTTTGAAGGTCTAATTTTAGATTTTATTAAATTATAGACGTTTTGAAGGTGATTTGGGAACAGGAGAAAATACATTTAATTTGTAAATCTTGAGAGAATCTGTTGTTCAATTTAGTATCCCCTCAGGAAATTTAAAGAAAGTGGTAGCTGGATCCAGCACATGCTGCAGCGATCAGTTCATAAGACGAATTACATTTCTCCATAATGTTTCCTTCATTTCAGCAGTTTCTGATGGATTAAACACACTCCTGGAATAAGTCACAAATAGACATTGGGTTTCATACAGTTAAAAAAATATAATAAACATGGTATGTTGTATAATGATAAACAAATGTCACTACCATAATCCTCAGGGTGATGAGTCAAAGCTGAATATGTTGGATCCAGGTAATTGTTTTTGTTATTTTTACCAAAATGTCCTCTGTGGAACTCCTTTTCAGCTCTAGAGTTTCATGCCTCAAAGCGGCCCACTTCATAAAAACACTTATTATTATCAAGGTCATGTAATTGTATCCATGATAAAGCTACAACAGCACACTGTTCAGTAAAGGGTTTCAAATAAGAAAATTTAGTTCAGTGCAAATAAGGGGTTAGTTGCCACTGTAATGCCACCTCTGTGCAAAGGTTGAGATCTATGCCACTGAGAGTGAATTTACTGTTCCAGAGAACAGAATAAATATTACATGAATAGGGTTTGAAACGATTACACAAGTACTACACAAGTCCTCCTGATTCTGTGACCATGATTGCCAAAAGAAATGCAAATTTCTGAATTATTATAATTTAATATATAATATAATATAATATAATATAATATAATATTATATATAATATTATATTTTAATATTAGCAGATTTTTGGTGTATTTGTAGTTTAAAGCTTGGTCTATTAGATTGTCAAAAACTGATTAATAAGATTTTTGTTTTTGAATCTTAGAAAACCTTTTTAGTAATCCCTTTGTCCTGCTCAAAACCCGAGAATGATTATCCAGTGTTACCTGATGTTTTGAGAATTGATTTTTTCTTTTCTTTAAAGAAGAACAAACGTGGAGTTTTGGCAAGCAGATAATTTTATTTTTGCAATGCAATAAAATATGCATGCCCGGTGGAATTGTGTGCATAAGAACATGAATAACTTTGGAGGTGATTAGTGAAATTACATAATTCTATGAGCTGAACTGTTTCAATATTTTATTTTATTTTCTAATTTTGGGAACATTTGGCTTCCTTGTTGATTTTGGGTAAGATTATTTGTTGCTTTAATTACCTACTCCAGTCAAAGCCTAAACACATTTCCATTTCCTCTTTTGTTTTCTTTGACACTGTTGACAGGAAGCACTTGACACTGCAACAAACGGACAATGTGTGTGCATGTGTCAGAATCGCTGAAAGTATGTGTGTTATCTCCCCATGACTTCCCAGAGGAATTACTGTCCAGAACATTCCCTGTGCCTGGTAATGGCATGCTGCTATCGGTCTCTACACTACGCTAAAAAGAAATGACTTTCCAACATTCTGGCTTTCCTTGACTGCTCAAGCCTGATTCAGCAACAATGAATTATGCCACAGCTACGAAGCTCACCCTTCTTGTCAATCTCTTCTTTTATTAAACGTTACTTTTATGGTGTTTTTGCTTTATTTGACTTTATGCAGAAAAACGTGCAAACAATAGTGAGAGCAACACAGAAGGGTGAAAGGTGTTTGTGTGTGTTCAAACTCAGTGTTTTCACATAACGTTTAGTCTGTATGCCCCTCATCCATTTTTAATTGAAAATCTTTTGCCATATCTTCTCTAAATTTTCTGTCTCTTTTGTAATGACTGTTGGTAATTCATTAGTGGGCTCCAAACTGCTTTTTAGTATGAAACATGGCAACGACTGAACATTAGTGCTTCATCCTGGGTAATTGCTGTGTGACTAGAGTGGAAGTGGTTTTCCTGGTCCTCAGATGAAGTTTTACTGCAATCTGTTGTACATAAAGTTTTCCTATTTAGGGCTTTTAAAGTAAGTAGGAACCTTTTTGATGAAGTCAATGTGCACTTCCTGTCTACAAATATCCCAGTCATACTTACTTGCTCATTTGCAAAGTGCTTTCTAAGGTATGTCTTGTTAAAACTGCATGTTAAAATCTGATCTCCCACTGCAGGAGAATACATACATGAATCTTTTGCACCTGATGGCAACTCAAAATGCTTTATCTTAAGTGAAAGACGCATCAGAAGATTAATAAGTCTACTGAGTAATAGAAGGGAGCACAGAAGGCTGGAAGAGCTATGTCTGTTTTGCTATCACACACCCAGCACTGAGGTGGCCTGTCAAAGTACAGTAGTAGCAGTTTAAAAGTTCTCATTCAGAGTAAACGCCGGACGAATGGCGTGCCCTTTCCAGCCCATTAACAGCAGAGTTCCCTCCAAATCCCAGTGGCCGGAGTGGCCTCCCTCTTTCTCGTGGGAGTGTCAAAGTTTTACTGCAACTCCACCCATTAATTGAAATACAGAGTATGACCAGGAGATGGCGCTTCTCTCACAGAATTCTCATCGACATGATGTTATTATCAGTATGCACGTCCACTGCAGAAAAAGCCGAGCTGGTTGCGCAAACCATTTTGGATGTAACAACACAAACTGCTTACTTTTTTGTAATTAACCTGCTTCTTCTATTGTCAAAGTTTATCATAGGCTCCATAAACTTAAGTTCTCCTAACACAGGCCAAACTTCACCATATGAGTTCTGTAAAATATTATAACAAGTAGCCTTAAACGTTATATTTGTAAACAATTTGATTTATTTCTATGAACCTAAAGTATATCTTTTTTTTAAACCTAATGTACTTTCCTTTAATTTTGTGATAAACTCGTGGTTTTTTATGTTATTGTTGTTGGATGAAAATGACAGAGTTCCACAACGCAAAACAACGTAATAGCCTATTTATAATATTTATGCAATCACATGACTATTCGGCTCACCGCGGAATGTTTGCAACACCAGAATAGACATGGTTACATACTGCAGCGATAGGGAGCAAAGCTTGGTGGGGGGATGCTTGAAGATGGTAATGAGATACACAACGCAAAAACAACGTAATAGCGTATTTATCATATTTATCAATTTATATATTTTATAATAAATTCTTAATTACGTTGTTGTGTATATTATATATTAATATAATCATATAACAACTCACAATAACAATAGAATAGACATGGTTACATGCTGTAGGGATGGTCACGAAAGCTTGGTGGGGGGATGCTTGGAGATGGTAATGTTCTTTTGGAGGTGTGAATGATCTGGAGTCTATGGTGTGTTGTTAAGTTGGGGGATGCATTCAGGATGATCATCAGCGAGTACAATAGGTTACCCAGACAGTGTTGTGTGACTATTATATGTGTGAATGTGTAAGCCCTGTTCAGAAAATTTCTGCGTTTTAGGCCCAACATTACATTACAAGTTCCTAAAATCTTACAAAAGTATATATATATATATATATATATATATATATAGAGCCAAAATTATTTTTAGACTTTGATATATCCTTTCAATCCTATGACCAGTCAACGTTTCATCTAGTCAGAAAGCAGAGGCTGTGTCCGAATCCAGCGGCTGGATCCTTCGAAGGACCCGGTCTACTCGGTCTACATGGGCTGGGTCCTTCGTGGACACGGTAGACCGGATGTTAACGGCTGTGAATTTGGACGGTCTAGCCTTCAGTTGAATTCCCGCCCCCACTTTGCCGAACGTCCTGTCGCCTAGCAACCGCGATCACGCTAAACCAGCTGGTAAAGCAAGAAATATTTCCCAGTATTTTACTCACCTTTTTTACTCTAGAGGAACAACAAGTTTTACTGTCTGCGCAAATGTTTTATATCTCTGGCTGAGAGGTGATCATATCAAGATAATTTTATTTAATCCAGGTTAACACTTAAGACATTTACTCTTATGATAATTTCTGTAATTGAATGACTAGTGATCAAATGTACAAATTTGTAATATTACATTTTTTATATTCATTTTATCTGTAAAAAATCTTTGTGAGCTTAAAATTATATATGCCTTTTAGATCAAAACAGCATTTTCTAATTTGATTTTATATATCTATGATTTTTTTTTACCAAGCATATTCCAAATTGGCTCTTCCTAAATAAACTGAATTGTTTTTTGTAAACAACCACTGCAACAACAACTAACATTGTGTTTTAACAAAACTGCAGGTCATAACACTTTTCTCCACAGCTGCCTCTTGGGATGTGCTTCAAGATGAAGCTGCTGGAGGTCTGTGGGGCTCTCTGGCTGGAAAAACTTGTCTTTTGTGCACGTCGACTTAAGCAGACTGTAAACCCTGATGATGGATGCAGTGGACAGCATGACGAAGCAGCCCTAAACTCTCTCTGCAGACCAACCTGTATGATGTTCCCCTCGTCAACCAGAAAATATGAAATTAATCTGTATTCAACTGAACCAGCAACACTGCCCGTTTGTTCTAATTAAGCTTAAATAGGTCATTTATATAGATATAAATAACTGCAAAAAAACTTATCCTAATGCCAATATGTTGTTATTTTAAACTGTTCAACGTAAGCTTCTTTAAAAACACTAATACAACTTTTAATGAAATGACTTCATGATATTTAACATTTTTAGAAATTCATTTATTCACAACCATCGAACACCTAAATAAAAAATGTGACAAAAACATGAATGAAAAAAAAAATAGTCCATCCATTCGGTCCCTGCTCTCCTCTCCAGTCTCCCTTTGCTGCTTCTTATCCTAAACAAGAAGACAATAAACACAGTTTACAAAAAGAGCAACACAACAACATTTATGAAATCTATATTTGTTAAAGTGATCAGTCATAAATAATGTTATTTGCGCTGTTGCAAATATACATACAGTAGGTTTATTTTTTTCTCTCAATTTTTTTTTCCGGCAAGGGATTAATTTCTCCTGCAGATACAACTCCTCCTGAATTTTCCTCATTAGATAGAAAATAAATACCAGAGGAACGTGACAACTGTATTGATTTAAGAATGCAGAACTATAGTTTTCACAGCAGATCACAGGTTCTGTGTTGTATGAGGCTCAATAAGAGTCCTCTAGCATAAGCTGTGTAACTGTATTTAATCTTCAACCTCCAAGCCACCGTGCCCCGATTTTCACTCGGTAAAGAGGTAATAATTTCTCCTAAGAGGAGTTGACTTTTTACTTAATTTACCAAAGCAGAAAGTGGCTGCGTAAAGATGAAGAAACTTTTACACTACCATACAAGCTCGTTTACGAGCGATGCTTTACAAAAAAATATTAAAATACATGTCTAAGCCAAGATTAAAAGGCAAACAACACAACCGCTATAAGATTTTCATTTTTGAACCGCCAGATTTTAATATACTTACATCTAAAACTGTGCTCCTCTCTCGCTTCGCCTGCCGCTTCGTCCGCCATGTTACTGGAAGTAAATTCTCCCGTTCAGCCCGCAATGAATCTTGGGATATGTGGACCAGCGAAGGATACTTATAGTTTACTCCATTTAATATGTACAAGAGCTGGGGAAAGATGACAAACTGGAGCGGCTCAAACGGAAAAAGTCCACTGCCTCAAATTATAAAGGAGCGGGTCCACCAACAGGTTTTAAAGCGCTTCCCTAACCTGTCTGGGGACCATTGGCAAAGAGTCAGAAACAAAATAAATGAGAGACTGAGAAGTCCCCGCAAGACTGACCCTGAGGCACAGTGCCTTGGCTATTGCCGTTAAAAAAAAACGTTCAAAATGTGATTTTTTTTTTTTTGGTTTGCTGTGTTGTGTGAAATATGCTAGTTTAAATAAAAATGGAAGAAAAAAAAGTTATAGCTTCACAGTTTCATTTATTATTAATGGTAGATGACCATTATTAGTCACAGGTAAATCACATCTGTGAATCACACGTTGATTCAGAGTAGAGCTGTAATCTGGCCTTAAAAGTTGGAGACTGACTGGATGAAAATTGCGCTAGTGGACAAACTGTTTAAAAAACAAACAAAAAACTATCAGGTTTTTAAGTGGTTGGGAAAAAAACTGTAATTTATAAATATTACCCCGGCTACAAAGACTCATATGTCTATATAGTACTTTCCTGCAGGACTACGAATCCATGCGTTAGAAAAACTCGCATCTGTTTTCAATTTACTGGACAAATGTTTGAAACTCCGGTCAAAAGGATCTGTTACCTGAAACTTAAAATTATAAATGAATAAGAATAATTTCAAGGCATGTTGATTTATAACCTTTTTTTTTTGTCTGCAGCTATATGAAGCTTTAACCACTTGATTCTGTTGCGTAAAAGTCTGTCTCGCCTGTGTGAGTCTCTGTGTGCGCTCTCACCGCTTGCTCTAGATTTCAGGAGATTTTGTCTGACTTGTGGCCATCAGGGAGCTGCTATATAAATGCAGGAGACTTCTGCAACTTGAAACTTGGGATAATAGTGCATTTACACTTCAGTATTTTCTGTGAGAGTGCAACGCAGCAGTCGAAGCATGTTTTCTGTTTTGATCTGAGAGGAGTGGGTCTTCCACATCGTGACACATGCAGTGTGCCTGCAACATCTTGACAGGTATTGTCGGAATAATGTTAGTGGCCCACTGCAGCACTTTATTACAGTATAAATGATCGCGCTGAGATGATCAGCTGACCACTAAAGCCCGTCCTGAGACCATGGACAATGATAGAAATTAAGCCCGAACCTGGCCAGGTTCCCTAACCCTATGAAACCCAAAAAGTAGGCTAATTGCCTACAGTACTGTCATACGTTTCACATTACAGAGCACTCTTATGCTATAAAACTACTGTATCTGGGTATAAGACTACAGTGGTAGGCTATTTGAACCCTGAGTTTCTGAGTTACATTCCAACTTAGGCTACATACAAACCAGCAAACCATTGAGTAACAGATAGGGGAAAATTTTTTAATGACATTTATATAGGCTACCCTGAGTCTGATACATCAATAAATCATTAACATTAAAATCACTGCTCCTCCCCGTGGACAAAAGAGGCATTGCAGCTGGTTTTCACTCAGGCTCCTTGGGGGCGAGGCCTCACTGAAGACGTCATAGCGGGGGATTACATTACCACCACGGACCTGTCAGGGACCTTTGACGGATCAGGCACGTACCAGTCAAGGGCCAGTCAAGGACCAATCATGGAAACATTAGAACTTTTAAACTGCTACTACTGTAATCAATGGCAGCCTTTAGTGGAAGCTTGAAAAAGGATGCTCTTTAAATAATAGCAGAAGAATCCTGTTGTACCACCTTGAATATGAACATTGACAGCTTGCTTTCTTTTTTCCCTGTTTTTACCCATGTAATCAATAGTAGATGAAATGGACCTGTCAGTTTAGGCTAAAGGCCATGGGTAACTATAAGGTATTGACCTGTTTTATGTATCTCAGGTAGATTATGCGCAAGTTCTTTATCAACTCTAATTGGACCTCTGAGATATTTTGTAGACATGTTTTCTTGTTTGTGTTGCAGGCATCTTTTTTGTTTTGTTTATTGGGCTCTTGATTCTTATCTTGTCTGGCTGGATGTTCCACAGAAAATGAGTAAGATGTTGATTCATTTATACCAACTGATGTTAAACATACACTGCAGCATTTATAATAAAGAAATATCTTTTCAATTTGAACTGCATTGAAATATATCAAGCAATTACACTGTTAAACCAGTCTGTAATAAAGTGGGAACAAATGTTTCCAAAACTCAGCTTGAATAATTGTGTACAACCTTAAATACCCAAATGCTCAAAGTATTTATAAATCTGTGTTAACGTTAACGCAGACATCTGAGGATTGACCAGTATTTTTAAACTCTTCACAATTTTATCAAGACTGATTGACAAACCCACTTTTACAGTTTATAAAGAAAAATATGTGGTGCTTATACCCAAACTAATCTGGTATTTCTGGCCAGACCTAGCTCAACTGACCAAAACACAAGATTCCCGTTATCATCCCAATAGAGTTTAGAAAACCTATTATGTTGGATTTGTTCTGTATTCATTGCCATTTAAAGAAATAAATGAAACACCAATGTATGGATGCTTTTTTTTCGATCTCTTATCTTTTTCCAAACCTACTTGGAGAATGAATGGATTTCAGAGACCAGCTGCAGAATCTTTTCCCATAATCTTTTATTCTCCTGTGTGTTTGGTACAGGTCCTCTTTTTAACTCCAATAATGCAGAGAAACATAACATGTTTTATTTAGTATTTGATCTTTCTCTTGTAAGCATCTTTTCCATTTTTGGCAGATGTTTCAAAATGAGAGAGAACAAAGGAACAAACATGAGTAAAGTAAAGAAATACTGAGTGGAAGGAAATGCCAGGAAGAGCAAGGGAGATGATCTCTCATTGAAATTTCAGCTTTTAATCCCACAGAGAGCTGGCCCTTTTGACAGTTTCTCAGATCTTAGTTTTCTCTGTTGAATGTAGAAACATTTACTCTGCTTCCCAATGTCAGGGTTACACGACCTCCAGTCACGTCCGTCAATGTTGGTGTAATTCTTTAGTGATGCCAGTGGGCTTTGATCAGGCCCAGGCTGCATCACATCTAACAGAAGCCAGATGGCTGTCCTTGACTTCTTTGCCCTCCTCTAGGTAGGAATTTGAAATGATCAAGAGATGAGTGAAAGACTAAACAACAGAATGTGTGTAATATTTCTGGTTGATTTAAAACGTTTTACTGAGATGTTGTATTTCAGCTAGTCAAGATATGATAAAACATTATTTATACTTGCCTCAAGGCATTACATAACTTTTTTTAGACCTATTTTGTTTATAGAAAACACCCCCCCTCCCAGTTTTTAGGAACTTCAACGACTCTCTGCTTCATCTCCAGAAATAATGAGTCCCATTTCCAACACCCACACATCTCCTTCGCTTTCATACAGCCCAAGTTCTTAAATAAATCTGACAACTTATCAAGTTGAAGTATTTTTTTATAGCCGTGTTTTCAGTGCAGTAATACTAAACTGGGCACAGTCTGCGATTCATGACACATGGAGAACATGAAGTTTCAAACTACTAATTTAGGAAAATTGTGTTTGTATTTGGAGAAAAGACGGAGTATAAACCGAAATATGTTGGAACCATTTGTTTTAGGTTGCATTGATTTATCCGTTTAGGGTTGAAATATTTAAAGTTTTAAAAAAGAAAGAAAAAGTTTGGATGAGGTTTCAAGGTTGACTTTCGCAGCTTCTTTGTAATAAACTACAAATGCTTTTGTGTGTTTCTATCTTTGGTTTTGAGAGAGATGAAAATGATATTTTTAAAATGGAGATCTCAACAAGCTTCAGAAAGAGTCCTAACAAGGCCAAAACTACTCGGGCTATAATTTTCTTCTGTGGTGTCTCTGGAATCCTTTAGGTTTTTGCTAAGATAAAAAGGTTTTTATGAGTGCTCTGTGCCTATTCACTGTTTGTGCAGCAGGAGAGCAGGAGTTCTAAACTAATGAATTTTGTTCAAATGGAAGGGGAAAATTCTTCCTCTAGAAGAAAAGTCCTCAGGGATTATCTCAATATTGTTTTTTGTTTATTTTATAATGCTTTTTCTATGAAATCCCTTTAGCAAATTGTAATGCTATTATTTTTAGATTATTAAAAATAGATAAATGTGTAATTGTCTACACAGCCGGTCAACAATTTCTGCAGACACCTTTTGATGATCGTTCATTTCGATCAGATGTGATAAGGGGTTACATCCAAAATTTCCAGAATATTGGTACCTGTGGACTATGCCAGTTTTTCATTTTTTTTTTTTATTGGCCACGGTGCAGATTTGCCAGAAATGAAAGGATTTTTTTTCACCATAAACATAATTCCAACTGTCTAATTTGAAGACTTTATGCAAAAAACCTGTTCTTATATGCTGTCTTTACCAAATTTAGGCTTTTAAAATTCTTTCATACACATGTGAATACTAAAGGGTACATTACTACTAATAACTACAATGTAAACCCCAATAAGTTCACAGAACTCTAAATTTATGAGGAAACCGATTACATAATAATTTTTACGTAAACTTACTTAAAAACTATAAGTTGCCCATAAGTTAAAAAATTTGGCCTGAATACAATCAAAGCATTTAACTATGCCAACTTATAACTTATTACTTAAGTAACTTACATACATTACTTCACCAACTCGAATAATATAAGTTGTGTAAACTCTGAATTGATCTATTGAACACTAAAATCTATGGCCCGCATTTGCATAGCACATTTCCTGTCAGAAGAAAATTAAGGGTTTTATACCATATTCAGTAATAAACTCACTGATGCTGAAAGGGAGCTTCGTAGCCACAGCTACCATTGGTCAGAGGGACAAAAGTGAAGGTGCCATTCTGTCTGCACTGCCAAGCATCACAGCAGATTTAGCAGAAGAAGTGCCTTGCCAAAGGGCACAGTAACCAACACAATAATAGTGGGGACTGGCAACCCACTGGTAATCGGACAAGCTCCTACCACCTTAGTCATGGTTGCCAACAACCCTTATCAGTTAGTGGCTCCTCGTCCTCCTGCAATGAACACAGTCAATTGGCTTGACATTTTTATGTTATCATGTCTCTTTACTCAAAACTTTTGATACGAAGATTTCACTTACTCAAAATGTTTAATTTGATTAAACCTATAACTACAGTGAAAGTTGAATCTGGTTATAAATTTTAAGCTGGCTTGACTTTGTTGCTACTTTTGATTTCAATGATTATAAAACTTTTGACCTCATTGTACTTTTGGGTTTACAGTGTAGTTCATAATACATTTAGTTAAATCTTCAAAGTAGGAAATCTTTGTCAAAGGCAGAACATTTTATGACTTAAATGTTTATTACATCGTTGTAGAGTGTCACCTCATAACATTTAAGGAGTAATTTCCTTTTCTCAACATGGACATATAAAATACTTTTTATGGAAGAAGGAAGTAGTTCATTCTTACCTAGGATAAAGGCTTTGTGTTACAGATTAGAATAACTGACCTAAAAAAAAAAGTATCCAGTCATAGCACTTTAAATGGTTTCCAATTAATGAGACTTATCATTTCTATTAAGTGAGCACAGTTTCATGCAACATGCATATAATCAAATCCTCGGAAGCAGTAAAGGTATATTAATTACAAACTTGACCCTAATTTGGTAATGGTGTCATAGGTTTAAAAGTAATCAAAATAAGTCAATAAAGCTACAAGCAGTCACTGAAACCAATTAAAAAGAGGACCAAGCTGAGTTATGAGGCTGAACAGTCACCACATAACACCACGCATTACACTCTGGTTTGTGATTGTCCTTCAAGGGCAAGTGCTATCAACAGACCATTAAAAGTGTCACAGTCTTGGAGCAGGCCTTTTAGGCAGCTCCTATCAGCTGATGATAATGAGGGGAATTGTTTTCTTGAAGACACAAAGGACTTTAGATCCCCTTGGGGATTTGCTAAAAATACAGTTTGACACTTAAACTACAACCAGTTGCTCTCTTAGGATTTAACATGGACAGATTTCCAGCTTTCTTCCCAGTGGCAGTCAGTGCCCTTTCTCTACTTATATAGAGTAGAGAATATTAAAACTCGTATCTGTTATTTGAGACAGTATATTAAGTCTCTGAAATGGGCATTATTTATTAGTATGTAATTATGGTGAAGTGTTGTTGTATTTGAGGTCACCATCCATTGACATGACCGTTTGCATCATTGACTCACCCATTCATATATTTTTTTGTGTGTGGAACATGGCTCTAAATTTTATGCAAAAAATGGGTCTATCTGTGGAAGATGAACTACCTAGGCACAGTGCTACTAGATATGTCCTTGACTGGCTTTGGCAAAGTCGCTAATCTACAGGTGGAAATTGATTTTTAAAAAATATATATAAGTTGATTTATTTCAGCAATCCTTCCTAAAAGCTGAAACTAATGTGACAGACTCTTTACATGCAAAGCAAAATATTTTAAACCTTTAGTTGTTATAATTTTGGTAAGTTTGGCTTACAGCTTATGAAAACCAATTTTCTGATGATAAATAGCCTGTGCTTGGTACTGTAAATGGCCTGTACTTGTATAGCATTTTATTTAAAGCACACACTACATTCAGTCACTTACCCATTCACACACACATTCATACACTGGTGATGGCAAGCTTTGTTGTAGCCAGACCTGCCTTGGGGCACACTGACAGAGGTGTGGCTGCCAAACACTGGTGCCACCAGTATGCAACGGGTGAAGCGACTTGCCCAAGGTAACAATGACAGATAGCTGGGCTCAAACCAGCAACCCTCCGATAACCAGACAAACTCTTAACTCCTGAGCCACAGAAAGATTAGAGACATGAGCCTGAACAAAGCAGAAGAGATGAAGACCGCTATTGAAGCATCCTGGTTTTCCATAACACATCAGCAGTGCCACAGGCTGATGGCATCCATGCCACGCCGCATTAAGGTAGTAATTGATGCAAAAGGGGCCCAAACTAAATACTGAGTACTGGGCATGATTATATTTTTCAGAGTTCCAACATTTCTCTATTTAAAATCATTTTTATTGATTTCATTTGAATTCAAATTTTCTGAGATTTTGGATTTGGGGTTTTCATAAGCTTTAAGCCATTATCATCAAAATGATAACAAACAAATATTGAAATATATTGACTTGCATGTAATAATTCTATATCATATATACATTTAATCTTTTAGGCTGAATTACTTAAAGTACCTTTTGCACAGTATTCTAATTTTTCAAATGTCACTTGACGGAGTAGCATTACCTTGCTGCTGACTGGCTGTACCCCCAATAGAGGAAATAAGAGACTGTAGACTGAAGTTTCTGCTGTATTACCAAGATGGTTTCAACTTTGTGATTATGCATAGTTGAGTGAATGTTGGCATGTGCTGTCCACATGGAAGACCACAGCTTTAATCAACAATGAGCTAGCCTTTTAGCTAACAGACCAGCTAACACAGACTGGGTCGACCTCAGAGAGAGAGAGGGGAAGAAAATATGAATGAATGCGCTTAGGATAAAATAAAAAAATAGCATCAACACAGCAATTAAGAAAACAGTTGACACCTCATACATTCGGTGATGCACTAAGCAAAGTTACAGTGCTTTGAAAAGACACTTTAACACTTAATGAATGGATTGCCATGCTTTCCAACCATCCCGATTTTCCCAGGACCGTTCCGAATTTTGGTGTCCCTCCATAAATTTCTCCCGATATGTGATGGCTTTGTATATCATGTTCACTCCCCGTTTATGTGACAGGGATTCAGAATAAAACATGCTTCATATGCATTTGGCCAATGAATATGTTATGGGGCACAGTTTCCTCATTCCGGCCTTAAAAAATTCTTCACCTGTTGGCAAAATATGCCATTCTGAATCTAAAATAGGTCACCTATATGTCTGACGAGGAAAACATCAGCTGTAATTGGTGACGCATGTGGGAATACCCAGCCACATGTTTTCAGATGAGTCTTTATGTGATGGACAGAAGCTGTATTTTCAATTACTTTTTAAATCCTCCAAAATATTGGATTAAAAAAATGTTACAACCTACCTGAAGTCTATTTTCCTTTTATTTCGGCTGCGCGATGGTAACTTTGGCAGCAGATCAATGCTTTTTGGTTCAGTTTTTTGAGCCCGAGAGCGCAGTTGGTCATGCTCTTGGTCTGGCAGAAAACAAAGTTACAGCAAAAAATTCAACAGACTTAATGCTGTGCTGCGACCAAAGTAAGCAAAAATACTTTCTAACTCTCTCCTGACAGAGTTTTTACAGAGATTAATAAGCGACTATTCCTAAACGTTCAGTGCTGCAGAGCAGGGGCGTATCCACGAGGATAATAAAGAGGGGCTAAAAGGGTCCAGGGTGGGTCTGGGATTGTAGCACCAAAATAAAAGCAAAAATGTTCTTTTAGTTCTCATCTGTCAAAATTACATTTAAAAGTAATTTTATTTAGCTAAGGTATATGTGCCAAAGTAGCATCTAACTCTGCTTGCTTTTCAAACAATTTAAGCGATTGGCGAAAAATGAAAGAAAATCACAAATAAAAACATTGAAACTTTTTACATAAGTTTTTTTTTTAAAGTGGAGGAACTGTTTAATTTGTCATGTTATTGCTGTGGACAATTTTTTTTTTGTATAGACATCTCTTGATTCAGGAAAGCTGAGCACAAATTCACGCCACACTTCTTAGATTTTTATTTGTACATACATATATAACTCCCCTCATTTATAGTAGCAAACTACCCCAGAAAGAAAGATAAAAATAATTATAATTTGTAGTTCAAAAAATTAGTTTTGAAGTATCAGTAGTTTTGCAACAAACGTAAATGTAAATCTGGACTAGTACCTTTTATAATTTTTGCATGCATTTATGGCTGCATTTGTATTCAGAGAAGATAACACCTTAGTTTCAAGGATGTTAGGGTCGTACTCACCAATATGAAGATTTAGGATATTGCCATTTTTCCCACAGGCCAGTTTAGATGTACTGCATGGCATTCATTGTGATAAATTGTCACATTTTTCTCTGTATCCTAATTTGCTGCACACCCTTGCTCAAAGTACTGCCTTTTTATCAATTGGTCAAAGCAAACAAGTAAAAGATAGAAAATTTTACTCCATGCTCAAATCAGTTTGACGATCAAATTGCTTGCAGCTGTATTTTTGTAGAGACGAATTTTAACTTTCACTTGCAAAGCCTGAAAAATTACTTTTGGGTGGGATCAGCTGTCAGATGGCAAAGCACTGGCAGTCAGCTGTGGTAAAGCCATCCTGTTGTCATTATACCTCTATTAAGAGCCGCGTCCCCCTACTGCCGGATTCAACGACCTGAAACGAGTAGGACTCATCATCACTGTCACATAGCCTCCGCAACTGACCTTCAGACGTGAACCTGCTCTCTCCTCGGGCGATCGTTTTACCACCTCAGTGATGAGTCATTACACCCACACTCTGAAAATCTAGACTCATTTTTTTGCGTGATGGTGTGTGCTAATATGACACACACATCATTTTTTGATGGAAGCCACCACATTTAATTTATTTGATTCAACTAATTTTACCTTTGCCAGGTTGGTATGGTGATTCTTGTCTCAAGAGAGGAAAGATACCTACTTGCATGAAATGTGAGACTGTGGGCTCATCAAAGTACTTCTATCCCAATATTCTCATGGAAGGACATAATCACAAGGTGTGCATGCTCAGGCTTAATTTGACTGTTTAAATTAGGGAAAAAAACGTAATAATCTGCACCCTACTATTCTTTATAAATTTTTCAATTGTTTATTTTTATAGCGCCAATTCACAACGGATGTCATCTCAAGGCACTTGAGATGACATCGGATTACACAGGATAACCTAAGCCATACAAACTATGAACTTAATCAAAAAGGAAAGTCTTAAAGGGGTGGTATTATGCTTCTTCCAGGCACCATTCTATAGCACACTCAAATGAAAATTCCACCCCAAATCATCCTTAAAATCCCGTATATATAAAAAAAATCACCTTAAATAAATTTGCCTCATCATCACTTCCGTATTTGACACCTTGATATTTGCATGAGCCTCTCTAAGCCCTCCTTCCCTTTATGAAACTCCTCCTGCAGAACGTCATACACCAGCTGTTATCACAGCCTGCGTATGGAGTCGGACTCGGATAGTTTACAGAAGTTTTCAGTGTGTTGCATTTTAGTATTTAGGGGAAAAAAAATCACATTTGTGAAATATGTCAACACTGGAGATTGTAAGACGACACGCAAATAATCCGATATCCGACCCTGAAAGTGGGGTTTTTGAAGAACCTGAGAAAATTCTGAGGCTTTTACAAGACGTGTCTGCTTTGTAATATTTAATCTCCTTGGCACCCTTTTATAAATATTAATAAAATCACTATGAAGCTTTGTTTTGCATTGAACTCATAAAAACAAAGAAATATGAAGCTATGTCTTGCATTGAAATCACAAATGTAGAGATAAATGAAGCTTCATTTTACATTGTAACCATAAAAACACAGAAACATACATTTTGAAGTCTTAATTAATAATGCTAGGCCACAGTTCTGAACTGTACAGTTTCTGATGGGATAGCCTTGCCTTTTAGGGCCCATCTGCTTATCCACTATTAAAAATGCTTTTGTTGAAAAGATAACAGATCTTTTTCGGTCTAGGATTGTTTCCAAAGATGAAGTCCAAACTCTTAGCCTTACAATTAGCCTATGCTAAATATAGCAGCTGCTACTCTACCAGACTGAGTGGAGGGGGGGATGCAGGTGCAGCGGCTTGGCTGCTGAGAAAGCCACGTCAGATAGGGGAATACCTGTAAACCTGCAGTTTGGGAGTGAAGTGCTCTGTTAGGAACATATGAAACAATCAGGTCTCTAATGGATGATGGAGCTGATCCAAGAATTGAGAACAAGGGCCTGGTCAACGATACAAAACCAAAACAAAACGCTGTTTTAATGTTTTGCAACTTGGATGAGAAAAACAAAGGATTAGATGTTCAAAAGAGCTGTAGTTATTAATTGGTCTACGGTGAATTTGTAAATCTGAGCGAAAGATGGTTGCAATTCCTCCTCCTCGCCCAGTACTTCTACGAATCTGAAAACGTAAATAACTGGAAGAAGTTGTCTCATTTATAATTACAAAATCCTCCTGCTGCAGCCAGGTTTCTGATGGGGCAGAATAGATCAATTTTATTATCACATATCAAGTCATTTACTTATAAAGTATTTGAGGAGAGGGATCTTATGTTTAGTAAACCACATCTAATGTCACTGTTTGCTTGTTTAGTCAAAGTTTTACATATTTTAATGAGATTTTCATAATTAGTTTTTGTTAGGTTAACTTCTAATCTATTTGATTTTGGCTGTGGGCAAGACACTCTCAATGGGGTATTGAGTGAAACTGCAGAGATGTCCACGTTGTTTGCTGGACAACCATGGATGGAATTCGGCCAAACATGTGGTCGCTGGTCCAATTGGGCAGTGGACCAGAAAAGATTGGAGTCCGACATCTTTTTAGCACACTTAGAATTACTAAATGAAAATATGCTTTTCTCTTCCTGCTCCTAATATATTTAGCAAATGTAACACATTTTTAGGGAATACATTTTACTGATGATATTGTAAGGAGTCTGGAGTGTTTTTCTGTCTTTTGGTTTTTGTTTGACTCCCTGTGTTTTCACCACCATTCTGGAGCTTTACAGAAGCTTCTCAAATCTGATTGACGTGAGAGGGAAAAAGGACCCTATCCCGCAGGCAGCGGGACTCAAACCAGTCAGAAGCTGCATTCACTCACTTCCACAGTGCCGATATGAGGTGAATGCTTTGCTGGAAAACTCCAAAGGATACAGATTTATGGAAAGTTGGAGTTGATTGTTGTTTTAGCAATGCCAGAGGACAAGGCCGACGTCCCAGCTGAAGTACTACCTGCGTTACCAGCTACTGTACGGCCGGTAGTAGTTGCTAAACCATAGCAGCTTATTCTATCTGCCGGTTAACATTGTTGAGCTTCCCCCACCATCATCAGCAGAGAAAACCTGAAGAACTTTAGCTGTTCAATAAGGTTGTCAGGGCAGAATCAAGATTATTTTAGGATAAGTAAGATTTAAGGGCTGCTTTTCACTGTGATTTGTTACCTTGTCTAAGATTTCAGTTGCTATTGTTTGGGTACAAACAGGCCGTTTAGCCATTAGGTTTAACCACTGTTTTCACATGTTTTTCGACTAAGTTGTTTTAAATCCTTTGGTCAGTTACTCAATCTGACAGGAGTTGTTTTCTTTAACATTTGATAAATGAATCAGAGTGGCTTTAAGCAACACCACGTGGGTTACCTGTAGGCTGTAAGCTTAGTGAGCCCACCTGTCTTGCTTTCAGATCCGCATTTCATTAACAACAAAGATTGCTATTGAAGGTATTCAAAATAGAGATCAGTCTTAAAATAGTGTTTAAACACAGAAAACTCATCTTATAAGCTTATGTTTAAAACCACCTTAATGCATCAAAATACTGAAATTACATCGATTACTGCCGTGATCAATGCATAAATAGAATCAATTTTCAAAAGTTTATCGATTCCTAACCAAGCAAGTTTTTTTTTGAACAAAACATTACTTAAGCAAAATAATGTTTTATTTTTCCTTGCATTATTTATTTGTTTAGACATAAATTAATGAAATTAATTTGTTTAAACTAATCACAATTACTAAACTATTTTAGCTTTACTTCCAGTACTGCAGTATAAGCCTCAGTCTTTCAGCATCCAGATTCCTACAGAACTGTGATATCAGGATTTATGGCTTTTATTTCTTTGCATATTTATCCATTCATTGTGTTCAATTTTGGTAGTTAGTTTATTCTTTGCTTTTCATTAGTAGTGTGGGTTACTAGCTTTGTGGATTTAAATGTTTGACCTTTTAATTTTTTTTCTTTAGAAAAATATATACCTGTATTTTAGAAAGTCCTTGGTCCATTATTCCACACACATATGTAGTAATTTGCTCATCAATGAATGTCTAGAACTCACTCCCTCACCTTTTAATTACCTCAGCCTTAATTAGCCAGGTAAACATTAACTCAGACTGAACTATTTGGCTATTAATATAGTTAAAGAATATCAGGTGATGTTGTGTATATAATTGTGTATATTTTATATTCAAGTATTAATCTTATTTATTGCCATAAGAAATCTTTCATAATTCACAGCCAAATTATAGCATCCTTCTGTAACCCCAATGCAGAACTAAAGACTACAGATGCATTTCTCTGCAGGACTGAGTTAGAAAAGCACAAAAATAGTGAATCTTATTTCATAAAAAACAACTTGTTTCTGATTTTCCATTAGTACCATTATCGGCACAAGGTGAAGACCTTTTTTTTTTGCTGTTGTTAATGGATGAGGCGCAGTAAATCATATTCTAGGATCCATAATAAGGTCAATATTAATTAAGAGTACAAAATCATATGGCACCATATTTGTTTACTTTATCGCATAGTTGTGCATGTTTATTAAATATAAGGACAGGACAGTGACATCATCCACTCAGGCAAAATACAAGAGTGCTCATAAACAGAGACAACTGAGCCAGCAATTTGGGATTTTTCCACTTTGGGATTCAAACATGATTGTTTAGCGTTTCCTGAAACAATGAGGTCTTCTTGTGGATGAAACCCCTATTCCATTAAATATCTTTACACTGAGATTAAACCAGGAGTAGCAGCAAACATTTTTGCTCTTTTCTGGAGGTTTGTTCCAGATAATAGAACTATAATAACTGAATGCTACTTCTTTGTGTTTGTTTCTGATTCTGGGAATGTAGAGCTACAGGGAGCCATTTTAAGGACTGTACTGGGGATGATCCTTAGCTTTAGTGAAGATGTGACCAACAGGATTCTGGATCAGCAGCAGCTGTCTGACTTTTTAGGAAGACCTGTGATCGATTCAAATAAAGATAATAGATTGTGTTTGGACATTAGTCCTTTAATTCTGGAAATGTTTTTCAGGTGAAGGACGAATGCCTTTGTAATTGTCTTCATGTGTCTCTGAATGTTTAGGTATGAGTCCAACACTACAACCAGGTTTGGGACCTGATTGGTATTTTCTTACTGTATGTTGTGGATTTGATCTAAAAATGCAGCTATTGTGCTATTAACAGTCAAAGGAATTCTTATGGCAGTTAATAAGATAAATAATTTATGAAAAAAATATTTTCGGGGAACCACCTGGGTTCCCAGGAACTATTTTAATAGCTAAATATCTATACCAGTCTCATAATCTGAAGGAATTAATTTACCATGTATTGATCATAAAACCTTGCCATATGTGTGTTGAATAAGAATGACAATATTTACTTTCCAAAATACAAGGTTTATTTACAGAAGAAGAAAAATAAACATTTAATCACTCAAAACTAAGAACCAACACTACTGATCAATCTAAATGAATAACAAAAATAAAAGAAACAAATGGATAAAAATGCAATAAAGATAGCAAACATAATTTCCGATTTATGCTTGGAGGAATCTGGATGCTTTAAGAATGAAAGCTAAATTAGTTTACCAATTGTAATTAGTTTAATTAATTTAGCACCATTGATTTATGCGTAAATCAATAAAATGGAAAATTAACATTATTTGGATCAAGAAATGTCTGTTTAAAAATTATCTGGATAAGAAGTCATTTATCAATGAGAACTTACTTCTATTCATGGATTGGTCACCAAATTAAACAAACTAATTCCAGTATTTTGATACAAAAGGGGACTCAAACATGGCTAATGGGATTAGTTTCTGTTCTTAATCTTCTCTGAACCAATCTTTAATTGAAGACCTCTGATTGCCTATTCATTGAGTGCTGGCCTTGGCCAACGCGTTGCTGATCTTAGCTTAGCTCCCTGGAGCTGCTCAAAATACATTTATTAAACATTTAACAAAAAGGGGAAAACTCCTGTCTGATTGAGTAGCTCAAATTACAGGATTTAAAATGACTATTTGTCGGGAAAAGTTAACAGTTAATAACATACCTTTTAAAATTAGTAATCCTAAACTAATTTGCCCCTGCCCAAACAGACTTTATAGAATGATTTGTTTTCCAGTTTTCTCCGTGGTTGAGGGGGAAGTTCAACGGGTGTTAGCCAGCAGGCTAACAAAGGGGTTGCCAAGCAAAGTAGCAGGCTGGTAGCACCGGGAATGTCTGGCCTCGGCGTAGTTTCCCTGCTCTCTGAGCTCAGCTACGTGGGGGCTGGCCGATGGAGATGCTGGTGGCCCTACTTCTGACTTGACTAGGCGGCAATCAGCTCCAACTTCTTTCACTCAAAACAGTTACCTTTGGTAGCTTTCCAGCACAGCAATTCTTATCAGCTCTGGCACGAAGCGATGCGGCCTCCAGCTGGTTCAGGCATGCAGTTCAGGCTCCCGCTTCTCTCATGGCCACAGGCAGATACAGGAACGGTCTGCAGAGTTCAGGCAGAACAACGGGGTTTGTTTATCAATGTTTTTCAGTCACTTTATCGGTCGTCTGTCCGTAGTACCTGCCCAGGTGAGGCTGAGGTGAATAAACAAAATGAAGGAAAGAATTCTAGACATCTGAACATGCACCTTGCCTATGTATGTAGAATAAATTGACAGTGCCTTTCCAAGATAAAAAGTTTATTTAGAAAAGAAAAAAATAAGACATTTATTCACCCAAGCTAGACACAGACACACTACTGATTATGGTAAATGAATAACCAACATAAAAGAACAATGAATGGATAAAAATTATCTCTCTCTCTCTCTCTCTCTCTATATATATATATATATATATATATATATATATATATATATATATATATATATATTTCATAAAGTGTTTTTCATCCTTGCTTCTAAAGGGGTAATTCTGAAGAAAAACCCCTAAACCTTATCCTTAGAGAATTTTCACCAGGATCATGAAATGTATAAATGAACGATGTAACAAAGACTTTTCAGATTAATACAGCACTGTACGGTGCAAAACAAATATATAAAACATGGAATGAGTTTTGGGAGTCCTAGTCTTAAAATTCAGGAATTTAGTGCAATTGTAATGAGGTTTATAGTGAGGAAAGTTATCTGTGGCTATGTAGAGATCTTTAGGGTCTAACTGCAGGAAGCTGCAGATTCACTCTTGCTTCTTGCGTTGTTCTAAAAAATTGTGATGTCAGAAATGAGCTCTTAACCCCGATTTAAACTGATTTTTTTTTTTTTTTGCTTTACCCAAAGAGCTGAAATGTAAATTATGCCCCAGATGAGGCATTCAACAACTACAATTCCTGCAATATGAATTCAAATAAATGTTTATTATTTAACAGGAATTAACTGAGAAATCTAATGCAACTGTAATTGCAGCTATAAAACCCTCCATCTTTTTCGTTTGCCTTTAATAATTCCCTTCATGCACTCTCCCGTTTCTTATTCCTTTTGTTGGCACTTGACCTTTTATGAGTGTTCTGTGTAAGTGCCACTGAAAGCACTGGGAGACATGTTGCAATCAGTTGATTGTGCAGGGACTTGTGAAAGTAATTTGCAGATGTACTAATGTAGTTGGGAGGAAATTAAATAAGCCTCAACTACAACTAGTTTATTTTACATGTGAATATTTTTTTTTCTTCAAAGTTTAAAGTTACTTAATCTTGCCACAATGTTTGCTAAATTATAAATCTGGGTAATATCCTGTCTAGAAAGAGGATAGATCTAATGAAATTCCTCCTGCTAATACTCATCTTTTAAGTTTCTTCAGATTATAAAATAGTGCCCTCAGTGTCCTGTGCTGGCAGTTTAAAGTAGGTTTTAAGTTTGGCTGCAGTTGTGATTTCACTGCTTGGACCTGCCTGTAGCATTTCTTTGAGAACCTCTTTTAAGATGTTGTGTAACCAAGCATTTGGTGAGTCAGCCTTTTATTTATACTGAAATTAGAAGAAAAGCATGGCTTACATTTGACCAGTGAATCATACAAATTTATTGGTTTAAAAAAACTCAGTAAGAGTCAGACTATGTAAACAGTGGTTCAAAATGCTGCCGATTTGATTGCTAGTTATGTCTGCTTGTTTTCAGCCAGCCATCAGACATTGATCTGTCAGCATATAGACCTTCAAGGCTCAGAGGAGCTAATTTTCTTTTTTCCACTAAAATGCAGTGCCTAGGTAGCATGGCTTAGAAATTACTAGCCCTTGTGGCCATGGCTGACATTTTCTCTCTCAGTAGGGTGTATACCTGCTTCATTATGAAGACAGTCTGTCTTCTCTTCCACAATTTTTTCTTTGTGCCCAGAAAGGCTAATTGCAGCTGTTCAGGGTTAGGGTTTCAGAGGGGTGCTGTTTCACAGTAACATTTAGTTTTGTTCACCTGCACTGCACGATTCTGAGAAGGACATGCAAGGTTTCAGACTCAGCTGCGGGTTGTTATGGCATCTTGGCATGGGCTTATACGACCAGCTGAGGAGGCAGTTACCTTTTGAAACATCCCTATTGGGTAAATGAGTCAGTATTGAATGTTGAAGTCCGAGAGAATTGTAGAGCAGCTCAAATGTGATCAAAGAAAACGTCTTTGTCAGTTGAAAAAAATGGTAAACATATTTTAACTAGCTGCTAAATAACTCTGAAACCACCCCAAGTATGTTGCCTTTCAAAAATATTCACGCCCATAAACGTTTGTTCCATTTTGACCATTTATATTCCCAAACTTCTGTGCGTTTCGGGGAGTATTAAACAGGCTTGATTGTATTCCTCTTCTGTTGCATAAATACTAAGCCTAATTAATAGTTGTGCTTTAGACAAATTCTCTCAATTGAACTAGACTGAAATAGACTGAGATTAAAATACTCAAAGGCGCATAATGTTTAACAGTTTTAGTAACTTTAAAAAATATATTATTGTGTGAGATTTTATTAGGGGTTTAAGAGAAAAGGGGATTGAACATATCGAGACTATTTTTCATATTTTGATTTTGAGTAAGTGGTTTAAATCTATGCATCCTTTTGCTTACACTTCACAATTGTGACAAGCTATCATGAATGCACTTTTAATTTTTTGATAATATGAATATTTTCTAATATAGATTGAAATTACTCTTCTGGCGTTCCCGTTGTTTACCCACTGTAACATGTTGGCTTTAATGCATTTCTATAACTAATCATGATTAACATCATTCCTGCCAACCCTAAATCTGAATTGTATTGATTACATACAATTGTTACATTTTGCTGAATACAAATATGTAAAACAAATTGTAGAATGAGATTGCAATACAGAGGAAGAATTCTGAAGAAGTATCTGTTAAAGGAGGTTGGGAAGTTTTTGATTAAATGTGCAAATTCTGTATGAACAAATAAGCAATGTACAAATTTAAGTAACACTGATATGCAGTTCACTCAGGCGTGCTATATCTCTGCAGATCATATCTTTATGAATATTTATGAGGATTTGCTGAGCTCTTCACTTAGTGGTAGACTTCTCCTAAAGTGGCTGTCATTTTTCACATAGGATTTTTTTCTGTTCTTTATAGTGGCATTCAGTTATCTTTTTTGTTGTAATTTGCGGAAAACTGTGTGCATAGTTGTTTTCAGTGGAGAAGAACTAGATTGGTCATGACAGCAGAAGCCATTAACATCATTTGAGCATTTCTGTCCACACCATCAAGGTCTGTGGAATCATATAATCACACTGATTGTGAAGCAGTGCTCCTGGCAGCCTGTGCCTCTGCCTCTGTTTGTGGCGTTCAGCATCTTTTTTTGGACAACAATAGAAGAGTGTGAGTGCAGTCTGATTGAGAGAGGTAAAATTGGAATGCCCATCTTTTAAATCTCACCCCTGGTTGGAAGTATCCGAGCTGAAAAGTGAACAAAATGTGCTTTTCTTTCATAAATGACCTCTTTCATTTTACCTGGAAAATGAATTGTTCAGGCTAAGGCATCTTGAAGTATAGTTCTCACCAAGAGCAATTTTAATCATAGTTTTTGCAATTACCAAAACTTTGTTCTACTCCTGTCAGGACACGTCAACTAAATGTTGGACAAAAACATCAAATATATCTGAAATTGCTGCTCTGTAGCGATTGAAAGTGAAAGTAGGTATAAAAACAGGTTTTAAGCAGTTGTCCATTTCATGAAAAAAACAGCCTCTACTTCTTTTTTCTCTGAAATATTTTTTTGAAGATCTGTTGTAGATTCAAGTGGTTCTTAAGTCCTATCTGACCATTTGGTGAATATCTTCAGTTTTTAACTCCAACAATTTAATTACAGTGTGAAGGAAAAACATGTTTTTAAACATTCAAGAAAAAAAACAAAGTAAGTCAAGAAATCATTGGTAATTGTGAGTAAAAATGGATAACAATCTGCAATAACTTTGTGTTGGTATGAAGGCACAAATCTCCAGATAACTTTAGAAACTTCTATATTCAAAATTATGGAATCGGGTTTTTAAATGACTAGTAGTGCCATTAAAAATTGTGTCATCTATAAAGTTTGAAAAATATTCCTCGACCGGTACCAGTATCTTGAGTACTCAATTCAACTTGTGACAAAATGCTCTATCTTTTGCTTCTAAACATGTTAATATTTATTTCTCATTGAATTCACAAAATGTTAGTGATCCCTAAAGATTTTCATTCAAACATTTCTCACCAGATGATTCTGCTGTGTACCAATATTTTGAAGTTTTAATCAAATTCTAGATAAATATCAAATATTTACATCTCCAAAATTCTGTGATCTCAGCAGCTAACTTGCAGGTCATCTGATCTTAATGTTTTTGACCACTGGCCATGTCAGTGTTTTTATGAGCTGACATCCCAAAGTTAGTAATCAAAGTGAAGAAGGCTTTAATGACTTGGCCCAGATTGATAACTTTATTGCTTATTGCATGTTCAGAGAATTTGATTAAAATATTTCTAATTGCTTCATTTAAATACTTTTCTAAATAGGTTTAGTTACAACTTTTTACATTTATTTTTTGTATTTCCTTTCCTATTGCTGATTCAAATCCAGGAAGCAATTATTGTTTCATCAAAATAAAGAGTCCATGAACAGTTACTCTCTAGTTTGATCTGTATACTAATTAAATTAAGAAAACCTTGGTTTTGAAACAAATTTGGATGAGGCAAAATGAGATGAAAAGTCTCACTAAGCATCGGGTTGTCTTTATATCCCTTATAGAACTGACAGCCCCAGGACCCAAACTTGGGTGGATTGCAAGCTTAAAAAATCTCAGAAAATTCTACTTTTGTTTCAAGAACGGTAGAAAATATTTTAACAACTTCTGACATGGTTACGAAAGTAAGACAACTCCCTCAACAAGTTGCAGCTAATAAGATAATGAAACCATTTAAACACTACTGGAACTTAAGTTTAAATACTCATGGTTTTCATGGCTAGACAGTGTACCTTTAAGGAAATAATATGAGATATATGTGATAAATTATTTTTTTTGGGGGGGTCAGTTTAATACATTGTACGATAACTGTCTGAAGGAGCATTTTCCGAAAGTTATGTCAGCTTCAACCCACTGTGGGTGCCAGCCAGAACTAACCTCTTCTAATATTTGGCTTTTACATTGTAAAAGGTGAATCTGAATGTGTTCTCATTAAGAGTTGGGTGTATACATGTCTGAGTGCGCACATGTTTTTGTTCCAGTGACATTTACTTTGATCAACTGCACTTGAGAGAAGAAAAAAAAAACTGATCCTTTTCTCATCCTCAGAGGTCAGCATTTGATTCAGGGTTTAAATATAGCTGCTGAGTTGTGTGTTAGTTTGAGATAGCTGTCTCCAAAGCGACCATCTTCTCACTTCCCACTCTCTGACGCAGACAAAAAGCATCTGTGCAGAGAGGCGGTGTCAACCTTGCAATCAAAACCAAAGTACATCAAAGTATCATCTCATTACTTCACTGCAAAGTGGGGGAACAAAAGTACTGCATCAGTGTGCTCATTAAAAGACCAGAAGCATGAGTTGTTAATCTAAAACCCATTTATATGAGAATGTATCTGAGCGGAAAATCACATTTTATGAGATAGTTCTGTTTGCTTATCGCTATGAAATGCTAGTACTATGTAATCAAATAGAAAGGTCCAATTTAATTAGCAGTGTGTTGTATTTCATAGCAAAGGTGATTGAGTTATAGATTCTTCTGTTTATGAAAACTCAAATGCTGGGATATGATTTTGATATGAGAAGTTAATCACGTTGAAAGATTAAAATAGGGTATTATTTGTACTGTGTAGAGCAAAATGAGCCCATAACAAAAAAAGGGGGATGGGGGGATTGATATTTACATTAATAAAATCTAATATACAAGAGGAGACCCAATTCGCTTAGATGTAAAGAAAGATGTTGGAGCCTCCACCACCCCGCCTGTCGCCAATGAAGTGATTCTTTGTAATTGAAAATTTTATGGTTGTCTGTGACTCAATAGGTTGTTCTTAAAAATACAAAGGAAGCTACATTAAGACTTGATGCATGCAGATCTGTGATGAAAAATGGTCACGTGTTGAATATACTGTAATTTTTTGTTTTTTTCTTTTACTATAGAGTTGGTGAGTTCAACAGTATTTCTAAAATCTTTATTTTAGGCTTTGTATAAGCTACATGCACTGCCATATACAATGTCTAAGGCTGCACAACCCAGGTAGTTTGTATTTCCAGGAGACAGTATAATAAAAAAACAATCAATTTTGCTATGGTTTCTAATGAGAATAAAGTCCTGATATTTTTAAATTGGGGTGACCTATCCAGGTTTTATACCCTGACATTCATTTAAATTAGGATCTTTGATCAAATTTTTCATCACAGAAGAAAATCTCTACTTGTGAGCTCATAACAGTGTTCTGTGGTCATTCAGTGGGACAGACGGACCGACTGTTGATTTAGCAGTTCCCACAAACAAAGACGACCTACGAAGAAAATCGTGCAGCGTGACACCTTCCACAGCTGCCTTTCTCCTTATCCTCCTCTCCCTCCTTATAGCATCAGGCTCTTGCAAGAAGTGTGTTGAAACCAGTTTGATTTTTATCAGCTTTTTCATTTCCTCAAAGTATGATATTACAACTGGTTCCTATTTATTGTGGTTCTTACCCCTATATGGAGCAGTTGACTCCTGTGAAACATGATAGATTTTATGACCTCTAATAAAAAACAAAAGAATTGAGACCTTACACTGAGAGATATTTACTGGAGTAAAATGATCACAAAGAGTCAACAGAAACTTCGACCATTCTGCTGGTCCAGTAATCATGAACCTGTACACTAAATTAAAAACGTAAAACCACACACCTCACATACAGTGGGGAACTTTGTTAGACCCCTCACGGATTTTGTAAGTTTGTCCAGTGTCAAAAAAATTAATAGTCTCAGAACAGTATCATTTTAATGGTAGCTTTATTTGAAGGGCTGACCATCTGTTTGTGTATTGGGCCACGACCCATAGAGGCAAACCTGTCTCCCGCAAAAGGTTAGCGTACTTGATTGTGGAGGCCATCACTCCTGCATATAAGCGTGAGGGCCCATTCTAACAGGAGCATGGCCACCTCCTGGGCTTTGTTCCGAGGGGTGTCAGTTCAGGACATCTGTGCGGCAGCCAGCTGGGTGACTCGACACACATTTGTAAGGTTTTACAGGCTGGATGTGGCCCGTTCATCACTTGCACACACAGTGCTTAAAACGGGGACGTCAGGGTTCACCTGGGGTCCACTTTAGGTTGGCTACATATATGGCTTTTGGGCCAACATGCGATTCAGGAATGGGCCATATCTCCCATAGTGAAACACCGAGCGAAGTTAAAAAAAGAACGTGGGGTAACTTAATGTTATCCCTGGTTCTTTGATAACAGGGTGAGGTGTTTCACCAACACATCCCAACATGCATAGGCATGGTAAGAAACCTGCCTTGAACGAGTCGGGATGGGTAGGTTGGCCGTGAGATAGGATGGTGGGTGGAGCCACGGACTTGGCTCAACCTGCCTGTCTCAGACAGACGTGATGTCATTGGCTTCCATAGTAGGTCACACCGAGGAGATTCCCATAGTGTGTTGGGATTCATTTTACATAATTCACAGCTGTCTCCAGCATCCTTTCACATGCCCTAAACTCATCCTCATTGGTCTGTGACCAGTGACAACAACAGAGCTCACACTGCCCTCAGAGTATTCTCATTGGTCTTTGGCCAGTAATCACAGGCAGAGCTCTTAAAAGGACTGTGCTCAAAGAAGCTATGGTCTTTCCATGCCTATTGGGCGATGGGGACACGTAAATCTTTGCTAGCAAAATCTACCCTTTGGTTCCAACCTGCAGGCCAGGACAGGACCACTTCCCTAAACCTCCGGTGCATTATTTTGCAAAGTTACCCGACCTCCCGTTTCTGCAGCCAGGGTTCTGCCTGGTCACCTGAGCTGTACGAAGATAGCTCTCTAAAGACAGGATCGACTGAAGTCACCTCGTGCATCTGAACGCGTTGTTTTAAAATCAGCTTTGTGCTGCTTTTCCTGAATGGACTTTGCCCCGTTTGGATTGTTCCTCCTTCTCCCTTCATCGTTCGCTTTGGACTGGCAGCGTGGACGAAGTCATCACCAGTAGGATAAGTTTAGTTTTCCTGGGTAGGGTGTAGGCTTCTGTAGGAGGTTTTAAAATGCAAGTTTATACTTGTTTGAAATGGTTTAATGGATTCTTCTGTACTTGTTAAACCCCCACTTGCTCATTGTCTGTAGCATCGCCGCATGCTGGCTTTTGCTGTTGTATGCTTGTTTTTCTGTTCATTGGTTCTTGCTAAAGCATTATTAAATCTCCTATCTTTTGATATCCTTTCATTTTGTTGGTATGGTGTGGTTGCATGTCTTGATAGGGGTGAATACTATTCATTCTGTGTCCTGACTCCAGGTCAGTCTGCAAAAAGACTGAATTTGTCTGGCTTATGTTAACGTTATCTGGGATTTATAGGAGTGGTGTCCCTGTAGGTTTGATTTAACTAATTGAATTTCATTGATAGTCATATTAAATTATTATTCACGACTACTGCTGTTGTCAGCCAGACAAATTGCAGGAAGAAAAATGCTGCCTGTGATCCCCAAAACACTTTCCCCACTGTCAAGCATGGAGGTGGAAACGTTTTGCTTTGGGGGTGTTTTTCTGCTAAGGGCACAGGACAACTTCACCTCATCAACAGGAAAATGGACTGAGCCATGTTTCGTAAAATTGTGAGTGACAACCTCCTTCCTTCTGCCAGGAAACTGAAAATGGGTCGTGGATGGGTGTTCCAGCAGGATAATGACCCAAAACATACAGCAAAGGCAACAAAGAAGTGGCTCAAGAAGCACATTAAAGTCATGGAGTGGCCTAGTCCAGTCTCCGTACCTTAGTCCAATAGAAAACCATTAGAGGGAGCTGAAGCTCAAAGTTGCACAGAAAGCCTTGAAACTTTAGTGATTTAGAGATGATCTGCAAAGAGGAGTGGACCAAAATTCCTCCTAAAATGTGTGCAAACTTGGTCATCAATTACAAGAAACGTTTGACCTCTGTGCTTGCAAACAAGGTTTTTGCCACTAACTTCACTAACTTAAACAAAACAGTTCAATTTATTCTTGAGTGTAAGAAGAAAGAAAAGAGTAGTACCTCACGTCAAAAACAGCCCTACATTATACAAAATCAAGTCACACCCCACATTACATAATAGATTCCATAATTTTCCTCTAACCCTCAGTGTAGTGTAGGAAAACCAGTCAAAAAGCGATTTATTACCCCTGCACTCAAGCTGAGGAATTTATTATCCCTCCTGAAGTAAAAAGCAACCACAAAAAATATTAGTGGTTTAAGCAAACTTGCAGTGACGTTTTATTGATATTAAAATGCAAAATGTTGCACAATTAACAGGTCCCATATTTAGAATTAGGCTCATTCATGTTGAGCTTTTTCCTCTCTGTGTTTCTCTTTTAGATTGAAGACATCGTCACTCGCATACAGGACGAGACGGAAGGCGTGCCCATCAGAACCGTCAAAAGTTTCATGACCAAGATCCCCAGTGTTGTTACAGGTAAGAAATTGAGTGAAGACAGTATTTGGCAGCAAAGTGGCAAAAAATGTCAGAGTTGGAGTGATGGGCATTGTGTGGTATAAACATTACCTGCAGCTGTACATTACTGAATGACAGTGTCTGGTGAGCAGAGGAGTGAAAGACAAAAAGACATCCCAGGGAATTGCTCAGCTCTTCAGCATTTCACTGGTAGCTTAAAAAGATGACAATTTTTTAAATTTTTCCCTAGTGTAACTTGTCTGATAGAATATGTATCAAGATTTCTGTGTCCCCCTCAGTGTTACTTTTAGTTTTAAAACATTTCTATTTTAAATATAGCTTTTTTTGAAGAACAATACTGACAAGTGAGCTGTAAATATTACAACTAATTTCCTTACTTTAAAGTTGCCGGTAGGTTTACCCATCAATCTTTAGGCCAAGGATGTCTTTATGCTAAATTATTGTAAAAAGACTTTTAGAAGGTATCCTTGGAATTTCTGTGAACTCAAACATTAAGAAAATAATTAAGAAATATTCTGTAAATGAAAAACAAAATGCTCAAATAATTAATATTGAAGACTTTTTTACATTTTTATTTCTTTGACATCTTTCATTGGTTAAAGCTTCATAACCAAACCATTGGACATTATTCAGACTTCACACTACTTCATAAAATAAATATCAACTGACTTTTATTCCACGAGGAGAAAATAATTCTTTGAAAGAACTGCAACAGGGACTGAACTCACAGAATGTGAGAAGAAACATTTTTCCATGAAAATTATACTTTTCACAATGACTATTCTCACTTTTATGGAGAAAAAAAAATCTGTATGAAATTATGACAATTAGTGGTTCAATCTGTACATCAGCACCAAACCCATTATCAATGTCATCACCCTTCAGCACCAATTCAGAGAATTCCAAAAACTAAACCAAAAAAAAAACCTTGTAGAAATTCTTACCTCTTAATCGTGTTGTCTCAATAACGTTTCCACAGTTTTTCTCAAAGTTTTTTCTGTCATTGGGCATGATCTGATTCAAATAATTAACTCATCCCTCCTGTCAGGCGTCTTCCCCCAGGCTTTTAAAAAAAGCTGTCATTTATCCACTACTAAAGAACAACCAGGAGAACATGCTAATGCAGAACTACAGGCCATTTCTAACCTCTCATTATTCAACAAGATTATTGAAAAAGCTGTTTCTCAACAGTTAAATATCTTCCGAATAATGACCAACTGTTTTAATTTTTTTTGTCCAGTTTCCGTGCTCACAACAGCCCTGATACTGCCCTTGTCAATGAGATTAATTACACTTTCATAAATACAGACTATGCAAGAACCACAGTGCCGGTTCTGTTGGACCTCAGTGCAGCATTTGACGCTGTTGACAGTTATGTGTCATTAAAATGACTGGAGAGCTGGGTCAACTCTCTGGTATAGTACTTGGCTGGTTTGAGTCTGACCAAAAGCACAGGAACTTTTTTGAGCAAGTCTTCCTCTGAAAAGACATAAATAAAGTGGCGTTCCCTTACGGCTCCATCCTGATGCCCCTCCTATTTCATATCTACATACTCTCTCTAACCCAGATTATAACGATCAATAAAATTAGTTACCAGAAGTATGCAGAGGATATTCATCTTTAGATTATGATGTCACAAGGTGACTATTAACTAATCCAAACCCTAAGTGAATGCAGTGAATGAAGAGGAACAAAACACAATGTTGCAACAGGACTTCAAAAACTCACCCATGCGTTTATTTTTAGTCTGACTGATTACTGCAATAGTATCCTCACAGCTCTGCCTAAAAAGTTATTCAGACAACTGCAGCTCATCCAAAATGCTACTGCTCACGTTCTTACTAGAACCAGGAAGGTACAGCACATAACCACAGTTCTAAAGTCCTTACACTGGCTACCTGTAGCTCAGAGAATTGAGTTCAAAAGTTTCCTATTTTATAAATCATTAATGGAGATATGGAGAATTAGCTTTCAGTTTAGATCTCCCTTTATCTGGAAAAAAAAGTGAAAACCTCTGCAAAGGTCCTGAACCACCGAGACTCTGTCTACACGTAGCCAGGTATCTCACAAAACGGAGATATTTTTCTATAGTTTGGCCTGTCATCCACATGTAACCGGAGATTTTCTGCACCAAAAAAAATTTTTTTTAAAAACTCCGGCCAAAGTGGATATTTGCGTTTTCTCCGTTTTCAGTATCTGCGTGTGGGCGGTTGAAAACGGTGTTTTAAGAGCCGTAACATCACTATCCACGACAACAAATTGTGAGACCTGTGTTTAATCTCAAAAACAGCATTTATTCCCTGAGAGCTGTGTTGGCCTCATCCACTGTTTTGTGTTTTGCTTTTACAAGCTGTATAACTGCTGCGTACTTAAGTTAAAGGATAGAAACCTACTCCGAGCGGATAGGATTTGGGAGAACTTTTTTTTTTTTTTTTTTTTTTTTTTTATTTCGCCGGCAAGATGGCGGACTGAGCACATGTCACTTCAATAACGCTGCTAATGTTTCCTCTAGTTTGCTTTTTGTACGAGCTTTTACCCATGAACAGTTCATTTCTGGTTGAACCAGTCATGAGCAAAGGACAGAGAAAGCCAGAGAAGACTCAACTCTCCAAAGAAGCTACAGTTATCGGAAAAAACACCGCCTCGAGGGATCACGACTACACCTCGGATATGGAAACCGACAGAAGCGGAGGAGCAAAGCGCTCTCTTGAAGGAACGGGCTCCCCTCAAACTCCTTCCAAAGGAGCTCATGTCCGCAAATTAACCAAGCCAAATGCAACAACAGAAGATGTACTTGAAGCTATTCAAGCTTTGCATGAGCGATTCGACTCCCAAGATGAAAAGATGGAGGACATAAACACAAAACTAACGCAGAACACTGTAATGATTAGCAGTCTTGCTAAAGCGTTGGAGTTCAACGCAGCCGAAATTAAAGAATGTAAGGAGAAGATTGCCGTCATGGATACAGAGATAACTATTCTTAAAAAAGAAGTATCCAAATTGGAAATGGAGGTGAGGGAATCGGATCGTTATAAACGCAGATGGAACCTAAGGATTAAAGGGTTGAAAGAAACGATGGGAGAAAATATACGGCAAGACGTGGTGTCAATCCTTGGGAAGATCGCTCCAGAATGGGCCGAGAGGATGGATGACTATGTGGACATCGTACATCGAATAGGCAAGAAAGAAGAAAATCGCACTCGACAAGTCATCGTACAGTTTTCCAGACGTCACCACAGAGATGGCATCTGGAAACTGACCAAGACGTCCGAAGTCTGTAAATCTACCGGCATTCGCTTCATGGAGGACATGTCAAAGGAGGATCGTCTGGCGAGAGAGAAACTGTGGCCTCTGATACTTCAAGCAAGGAAGGCGGGTGATCGGGCTTATTACAGAGGTCCCTTCGGGTTCATAAACGGCCGACGCATCTTGGACAACGCTTAAAGGTTGTTTATTATTTCTCGAATTCAATATATGGGTTTTTGGATTTTATTTTTGTTCTAGCAAACTGGAGGATACATGTTTAGCTTTACTAATTCTACTTCTGAGGGACGTTAAATATTTTACAAGCTTCGGTTTTCTTTAAAACCCCTTGTTATCCGGTTGGATACATACAGTTTCACTGTTAAAGTTTTATTTTGTTTCATTTTATGCTTAAAACACCTCTTTCTTTTATTTCTTTGAACACAAGAGGACTAAGGGACAGCATAAAAAGAAAAGCGCTTTTTTTTATTTTGCAAAGGGCAATCGGCACAATGCATTTTTTTGCAGGAGACTCACTCGAATGTCGCGGACGCCACCTACTGGTCCAATCAGTGGGGAGAAAAGATTTGGTTCAGTCATGGCTCAACCCGCTCAGGAGGTGTAGCCATTGCTTTTAATAGATGTCTTGGAAAGGTTGTTGACTCCAAGTTTGATGATTACGGTCATTGGATCACAATTCTGTTAAATGTTGACGGTTTATTTGTCATATTGTGTAATGTTTATGGATATGCTAACAACACGGAAAACAAAGCTTTGCTGTTTAAAGTAGCTGAAGTTATCTCTGAATATAAAGACACTTTCAATACAAATTTCATAATAGTAGGTGGAGACTTCAATTTAGCACCAGATGATCAGCTTGACAGAATTTTCCAATGAAAATTTAAATCCTACTTTGGCTGAATTTATTAATACAAATAATTTCATAGATATATGGAGAAATAGAAATCCTAATATTCGCCAGTTTACTTGGATCAAACCAAATGGTAGTATAAAATCTAGAATTGATTTATGGTTAATAACCCCGGATGTAGCTAGACACACCACACAAACGTCTGTCTCCTCTGCTCCACTAACAGACCATTGCATAATCTCTCTTAAAACAGCGCCTACTAATGCATTTAAATTTAAAAAAGATTATTGGAAATTTAATGAGGATTTACTAAACAATCAGGAATATGTCAGGCTAATAAAAGATTTGATAAAGAAAATTAAAAATGATAACTCCATTGGGTGTACTAGTAAAAGATGGGAATTTTTTAAATTCAAGGCTAGAGAGCTCTCCATTACAATTAGCAAACAGGAAAGTAAACTACAAAGAGAATACGAGACTCACTTGATGCAAAAAATAAACAATTTATGTATGAAATCTAAGATGTCCGAAGCAGATAGGGGGGAACTTATAACACTCCAAAATCATTTAGATAGATTTTACCGCAAGAGAGCACAAGGAGCATATATTAGATCCAGAGCTAAATGGATAGAACATGGAGAAAAAAACACGGCTTACTTTGCTAATTTAGAAAAGAGAAGGCAGGAAAATAAGAGTATTAATTCGATATTTATTGATGATGTGGAATTTAGTGATCACAAAATTATCTCTGAAGAAATTTATAAATTTTATTCCAATTTGTACTTATCTGCATATGACCCTATCAAAGCCAACTCTTTCATAGAAATAATCCAACAATTTATTCCAAAACTAGATTTAAGGTTTAAGGAGGACTGTGAGGCTGACATTAGACTGGAGGAATTAGATATGGCAATAAAAAAAATAGCAACCGGTAAAGCACCAGGTCAAGATGGGTTAACAATCTCATTTTATAAATTCTTTTGGGAAGATTTAAAACCTTTCTTTCTGGAAACTATCAAAAATATTATTTCAATTAATTCTCTAACTTCTACAATGAAACAAGGTCTTATTATCTTAATCCCAAAACCTGCAAAAGATAAGAGATTTCTTGAAAACCTTCGTCCAATTACATTACTTAATACAGATTATAAGATTTTCACACATGTGATAGCACACAGACTGAAAAATGACATATCCCAAATTATTAGTGATACTCAATCAGGCTTTTTAAGAGATAGATCCATTCATAATAATATAAGACTAATCTTAGATTTATTGGACTACGAACATCTGGTAGAGGATAATGGAATTATTTTGTTCTTAGACTTTTATAAAGCATTTGACACGGTTGAACACTCTTTTATTTTAAAAGCCTTAAAATGTTTCGGTTTCGGAGAAAAGTTTGTGAAAATCATTCAGATGATTTATACAGACATCAATAGTTCAGTTTCCTTGCCTGCAGGAACAACAAAACGTTTTAAAATTGAAAGAGGTATTCGTCAAGGATGTCCTGTTTCACCTCTGTTATTTATCATGGTAGCAGAATTATTAGCAATTTTTATAAAAAATAACAAAAAAATTCAACCTTTAAACGTATCGGGGAATTTGTTAGTAATTACTCAATTAGCAGATGATACGGCTTTGTTTTTAAAGAACAAATATCAGGTTACTGGTGCTCTACAGGAGCTAAAAAGATTCTCTGTTGCATCTGGACTACATTTGAACATGAAAAAATGCGAAATTTTATCTATCCTTGACCATCCTCCTGATACTGTTTGCGGTATTCCAATCAAATCAGAAGTAAAATATTTAGGAATTAATATCTCAAAAAATAAAGAAATAAGGGAGTCATCTAATTTTGAAAATAAAATTAAGAAGAATAAGGTAATTTTGAATAGTTGGCTTCAAAGAGATATTTCGATCTTCGGACGTATTCTACTTACAAAAATGGAAAGCTTATCCCGTGTAATCTACCCTACCTTTTCATTGTACATTTCAGACAAAGCAATCAAGAAATTGAATCAAGACAATTTTAACTTTGTTTGGAAAAATAGGTATCATTATATTAGAAGAGTGGATATAGTCAAATCTTTAGAAGAAGGAGGCTTAAATATGATTGATTTTGACGCCATGAATGGTTGTATAAAACTTAGATGGCTACAGAAGTTCATAAAAAGCTATGAAAGTTTTTGGTTTAATATCCCATTTAAGATATTCAATGACTTTGGTGGAATCTCATTTTTATTGAGATGTGATTTTGAAATTGGTAAACTTCCAACAAAACTTTCAGATTTTCACAGACAAGTATTACATTATTGGAAACTTATTTTTAAGCATAATTTTTCTCCTCACTCTGTTCCTATTTGGAACAACAGATGCATTCTACTCAACAAGAAATCATTTTTCTTCAGAGATTGGTATGAAACAGGTATTTGGTCTATTTTACACCTGATGGAAAATGATGGAAATTTCTTAACATATAACTTGTTTATTGAAAAATACTCTTTAAATTGTACTAAAGCAAAATTTATCAGAGTGTTAAAAGCAATCCCTGATGGTATGATATCAATAATTAAAGGCATGTTAACATATCAACAAACTATTCCAGCTGAACCTGGTTTAATTATTAATGGATGTAATTTTAATGATAAAAAATGCAATAACAAATTCATAAGAAGTACTATGACCCTAATTCTTTTTCCATCAACTCTAAAAAGAAAATATTTATTTTGTAATTACGATAATACTAGGTTAATGAAAATTAGAACTCATTATCTTAGTTTTCCAATTCCACAAAAGGTTAAAGAAATCCATTTTAAAATAATGTATAACATTTATCCATGTAACGAGTTTTTGCATAAGAAATTTAACATGGACAACAACTCATGTTCATTTTGTAACTCGGAAATTGAAACACTAGAACACCTTTTCTTTTTGTGTATTAAGACAAATATTTTTTGGAAAGACTTTCAGAATTGGATCCGGAAAAAAAACATCCTACCTTTAAGCTTTGAAACAATTAAAGTTGGTGTAATTCAGGAAGATCAATTTAGTTTTGGTATAAATAACTTAATTCTATTAGCTAAATTCTTTATTCATAAATCCCGCTTCCAAAAAATTATTCCCACCATAAAAATTTTTATTAACGAAATAAATATATTAAAGGATGCATTAAAGTTATGTAACAACAAAAAAGCCCAGCAATTGTTTATGTATTTAGATAATATTTAAAAGTACTTCTGTCACATACAAAAAAAAAAAAAAAAAACTAAAAGGTATATTATACTTAATTCTCCCCTTTATTATACTTTTTTTTAAAATGTTTTTTTTATTTTCTGTTCTAACCTTTGTGCTCAGATTCTATAATGTTTCTACTGTATTAGTGTACTATTTTTGCCTTGTACACACACCCCCCCCCCCCCCCCCCCCCCCCCCCCCCCCCCCCCTAATACTGTAAATATAAATAAAGTTCTTTAAAAATTTAAAAAAAAAAAAAAAAAAAAAAGAAAAAAAAAAAAAAAGGATTTGGGAGAACTACTGCCCCCTACTGGTTTGCCACGTCTATGAATGTGCTGATAAAAACAATTTATCCGGTTACGTATGGATGGAGATTTTTTTTTTCAAGGGCAGAGGAAAATATTCTTTATTTTTTTTTTTTTTTAACGGCTACGTGGGGACATGGCCTGAGTTCGTTTAAATCCAAACTAAAAACTAATTTGTTTAGAGATGATTTTGGCTAGTCTTGCATTGACATTAAGATGCACAGCTGTTTAATCTGAAATGTTGAGAAGTAAGGTTGGACCTTAATAATCTTTAGAACCTAATCTAAAGAAATTCTTGTTTCATTAAAGTGGCACTTTTAAACTGTTTGTATATGCAAGAAATTCAGAGAGGTAACGATGGCTCAAAGTTGAAGTTTAGGGCTCAATTGAAACCAACTACGGTCAAACTTCATGTTTTCCTGTTTGTAAATACTTCTTGAATTTTTTCACTCTTCTAAGCGGCTGTCAGCATTTTGTACAGTATGTTTAACCGAAGATGTTGAAAGCAAAAAAACTATTATTTTAATCCATCCATGCTGTTGTAAACACAAGCAAAATAGTCTCATTGCATGGATTTTCCTCCTCAGTTATTTTACTATAACAATCCAACAGGACTTGGAGTCCTCCAAAGTTTTGCAAAAAACACAAACCAAAGAGCTCCCTCTCAACACTGAATTAACTTCAAAGACATTAATTGTGAGGAAGCGGTCAGCTCGCTCTGCACTAAACTGTCTACTAAATGGGTTCAGTAAAGGAGTCTGTTAGAACACCTCATAAAAGTATAATTTAATAGACGTTTTGCCTTTTATGTGTGCCAAAACATTTCAGGTGCTACATAAACTCCCAGGAAAAATCTGTCAAAATATGACCTGCTGCAACACAGTCTTTTACAAGGCATCATCCAGTGGCAAATGTGGCAATTTAAGTGCAGATTTAAATATAAGGACTCACGTCTGACGAACAAAATGAAAACCTTTATATTTGAGAGTTTCATATGAAAAACACAGGACTGAGACTTGAGGTTTTGGACCGGAGTCTCTTGTAAAATGTCTTTGTTAGAGCTGAAGGTCAGCCTGCATGTGAGGTACAGACCACTGAGAAGGATTTATTTATTTAATTATTCATTTATTGCCAGCAATCTTTATTTATAAATATTATTTATTACTTTAAAAAGTTCAATTTGAAGTTAACTACAAAGAAATATACATTTTAACTGGCACGACAAATCCCTTACGGGGGCAATTGCATGTTGCCAAATACGGTCTCTGTGATCCAACCACAGCGGCTGGAGTCCACAAGTCCACCAGCTGCTTCAGAGCCCCAGAGATATAGTTATTCGTCTCAGGAGAGGATTTAGTGAAAAATTTAGATTAAATTGGTGAAGCCTACACTAGATAGACCCACATAAAAAAAAAATTCCACTGCATCAAAACACACATGGAGAAGGCTACTTTTCTCTGTAAGCTTTTATTAATGCATACTTTTTTTTTTTACCGTTAAAACTGCAGTTTTTCACAAAAAACTGCTGAGTGGACTATTTGGCATCTCTTGTTGTGATACATTCCCAAGGCAACCGGCTCAGCTGGGGGAGGAAAGTGATATGACAGTGTTCCTTTCCGGTTCTTTTTCTTAACTGTGGTTGGGAGACTGTGAGATCGGTCTTCTCTGGGGCTGAAGTATCTTTCCCTTCGAGGATAATTCCTCTGAATTGGATTTGCAGTCGCTGAGGTGGTGCCACACAGAATGAGTCATCATACTGAAGAGTAGCAGCTTTATTGTGATGTACAGTTCTAGTACACGCTACTGCTCCCTACCTCGTACAGGCTGGTCACTTGACGTAGAGTCGTTGAACCTGGCAACGCTTTGTTTTTCTCTCATTGCAACTACAACTTAGACACAAGACATGTCGCTATTGTGTTCGTACGCCATATACAACTTTTAATCATAAATGTAAGTTTTGCTTCAGAGTAATGACCACGTGATTGTCTCCTAAACTGAACTGATTTTTTTTTTTTTAATAAATCTTGCCCTCAGTAAGTATTTTTATTACTACTAAACTTTTAAACAAAATTTGTTAAAACAAAGGTACTTTTCAAATTAAAAGCTGGAATTGTTTTTATAATAAACTTTGGAACGTGTTTCAGATTGGACAACTAAAGCTTTGATATGTATTATTTTTGTTTGTATTGTCCTGGCTGCTTAGTTAAACAGCATAGTGGGTTTGGATACCTTATAGTGTCAGTAAGAGGGCGTCAAAATGAACAGGCCATGACAATTATAAAGGGACAAACTGCGTAAACACAGGAATGAAAGAGTGGGTTTAGCCAAGTAAGCCAAAAACAGCAATCTTACAAACAATAAAAATTGTGACAAATTAATAACAGCAGATATGTTCAGATGAGTCACACCCTTGCCCTTTGGTTGTATTTCATTCTGGTTCTGTGAACACTCTGCACCTACTTCACAGTGAAATATATGCATAGCTGAAGAGGAGGTGGGAGGATAACATGTAATTAAGTGTTTGGGAAAGAAACTGTAAGAACAGGAATGGAATGAGTAATGTCCTCCTACTATCAAAGGACCCTTAAGCAAAGCAATCAACTTTCATCCGCTTCTGTGTTGTCAGAGTGTTGCTGTTGAAAAATTTTAACTATAGTAAAGTTAAAATCAGCCTTGAAAAACACTGCAAACTAGTTAAAGGAGCATGGGGCAGGATTTCTTTAAAAAAATAATAATCTTGTTTTCAGATGTATTGCAGAACATTCCATGAGCAGAGTGTATCAATAAAAAAAAATTACCACAGCAGTGGATGAATGTGCGTGCCTGAGCCTGGGAAACTAATGAATGACTGGGAATTAATCAGCATCTCATTCAGGAGAACAGCGGGGAAGCATAAATGAGATGACTCTCCAGGAGAAACAAATGGGCTTTTTAGGCTTCAGGTTTGTGTAGGTGAAGTCTCCACATCACAACATATTGATCTGTTGTGCTTTTGGTCTTATTTAGTAAAAAATAAATCTTACAGTGCAAGCTCCACAGACTCACTTTCATCTTTTATTGATTTTTTGCTCCCTTTTTTTCTTTTTACGAAATATTTTTTGGGAGATTAAAAAAAACGTTATTTTATTTCTACAGATTTAACAGCCTTAACAAGAAACCATTTTGTTTCTCATGTATTTTTAACTGTGAAAATTACATAGCTTAATTTTTTATGCAGGTGCAGATATTGTCCAATGGTTGATGAAGAATTTGTCTATAGAGGATCCAGGTATGTTTAAAGAAGAGGTTGGTATTAAGATGTCATGTAACAAACCAGATGGGATCTTTTTTTGTATATACTGCAAAGTTTACATTTCTAAATTACAACTCCAAGGCTGTCATTTATCAACCGTACTTATAAACAGATCTGTGTGTATTTTGAACATTGGACCAATTTTATGCAAAGTGTGATATTTTTTGCGAGCATGGCAGATTGGTTGGGATGGGATTTGGGGGGAGGGTCGGGTGGGGGTGGGGTAGGTGTGTTATAGTTGTGGTGATGTTTTTATTTTCGGTTGGGTATAGTGGGGTTTGTGGGGTCATTTTAATCTGTAAAGCACTTTGAGAAGCCATGTAGTTTGAAAAGCGCTTTATAAATAAATTTGATTAGATTTGTACTTTTACGTAGAAAGTTTCCTAAATATGAGAACAGTTCTGACCATGAGTTTGCACAGAATCAAGTGTTAGAACAGGGGAACTTCATGATGAAACCATTTTACTTTAACGATCTGGAGACGTTCCACATGCAAACCGCAGCTGGTGTGATTGCGGTCCATGTGGCAGCCGTGCAGACACCGAGCCACATCCATTTTGCACTCACTATGAATCAGGGGTAACTTTGTATTCACTAATGATCAACACCTGTATAGATTATGGTTCAGATATCTCATGTATGATCCAAAAGAAATGTATTTGATTTTTACCCGCTTCTTTTTACAGCTGAGGCCATGCACATCGGGAGTCTGATTGCAGCTCAGGGTTACTTTTTTCCCATCTCTGATCACATTCTTTGCCTCAAAGACGATGGCACTTTATACCGCTTCCAGGTGAGAAGGAAGATCAATTTAAAACACAAAGGGTGTGAGCACAAAGGAAATGTGTCAAATCTTAACAATAACTTCATGTTTAGAGAAAAAGTAGCAATATAAAGTAGTGTTGAAAAACAATTTGCCCCCTTCCTGATTTCTTATTCTTTTGCATGTTTGTCACACAAAATGTTTCTGATCATCAAACACATTTAACCATTAGTCAAAGATGATGCAAGTAAACACAAAATGCAGTTTTTAAATGATGGCCTTTTTCATTATTTAGGGAGAAAAAGAATTCAAACCCACATGGCCATGTATGAAAAAGGACTTGCCACCCTTGTTAAAAAATAACCTAATTGTCGTGTATCACACCTGAGTTCAATTTCTGTAGCCACCCCCAGGCCTGATTACTGCCACACCTGTTTCAGTCAGAAATCACTTAATAGGAGCTGTCTGAAAGAGAAATAGACCAAAAGTACCTAAAAAGCTAAACAATCAACCAAGATCCGAAGAAATACATGAACAAATGAGAACAAAAGTAACTGAGATCTATCAGTCTGGTAAAGGTTATAAAGCCATTTCTAAAGCTTTGGGACTCCAGCAAGCCACAGTGATAGCCATTATCCACAAATGGCAAAAACATAGAACAGTGGTGAACCTTCCCAAGAGTGGCTGGCTGACCAAAATTACCCAAAGAGCACAGAGACAACTCATCCGAGAGGTCACAAAATACTCCAGGACAACATCTAAAAAACTGCAGGTGTCCCTTGCCTCAATTAAGGTCAGTGTTCACGACTCCACCATAAGAAAGAGACTGGGCAAAAACAGCCAGCAGATTTACAAGACGCAAACCACTGTTGAGCAAAAAGAACATTAGGGCTTGTCTCAATTTTGCTAAGAAACATCTCAATGATTGAAAGACTTTTAGGAAAATACCTTGTGGACTGATGAGACAAAAGTTGAACTGTTTGGAAGGGAAATGTCTCGTTACATCTGGCATAAAAGTAACAGCATTTTATAAAGAGAATATCATACCAACAGTAAAATATTGTGGTGTTAGTGTGATGGTCTGGGGTTGTTTTGCTGCTTCAGGACCTGGAGGGCTTGCTGTGATAGATGGAACCATGAATTCTATGGTCTACCAAAATATCCTGAAGGAGAATATCCAGCCATCTGTTAGTCAACTCAAGCTGAAGGGATCTTAAATGACAGGAAAATGACTCAAAATACACCAGCAAATCCACCTCTAAATGGCTGGAAAAAAAAAAGACTTTGGAGTGGCCTAGTCAAAGTCCTGACATGGCATGACCTTAAAAAGGCGGTTCATACTACAAAAACCCTCAAATAAAAATGAATTACAACAATTATGCAAAGATGAGTGGGCCAAAATTCCTCCAGAGCGCTGTAAAAGACTCGTTGCAAGTTTTTGCAAACGCTTGATTGCAGTTATTGCTGCTAAGGTTGGCCCAACCACTTATTAGGTCCAGGGGGAAATTCCTTTTCCACACAGGGCCATGTAGGTTTGGATTTTTTTTCTCCCTAAATAATGAAAGCCATCATTTAAAAACTGCATTTTGTGTTAACTTTTTTTATCTTTGACTAATGGTTAAATGTTTTTGATGATCAGAAACATTTTGAGTGACAAACTTGAAAAAGAATAAGAAATCAGGAAGGGGTAAATATTTTTTTTACACCACTGTACCTGAATTGAAAATGCAGAAAATGAAGTCAAAGAACAAAGTCACAACAAAGGGGGGTAGAACAAAATATTTTACATATTATGTTGTCTTGATGTTCCTGCTAATAAGTTGACATTTTTGAATATTAAATGAAAAGTTTAGTTAAAAGATTCCTTACTGCAAATAAGTTTAGACACTTGAAAAATGCACAATAAGGTGCTTAGAGAAACCAATACATTAACATTAATCAGGAAAAAAAGATAGAGGAAAATGTATATAGGTCCACTATATCCGTAGTCTAAAATCCTAATGTTTACTTTCAAATTTATTTTGAATACTTGTAGCCTAAATGTCAACCCTTACAAATGCCTTAAAATCATGCAGAATTTAAATTCACCCGTCTCAGTCTTAGCAATTATTTTTTTCATTTTCTGCATAACCTTCATACCATTTTGGAATCTCATGACTTTAAGAAAATGTGTTCCAATATTAATGGAGAAAAGCGGATGGTGCTCTGGATTTGAACTGGGCGAGCAGTTCCAAACACCCTGACGGGAACATAATTATAGAATGAAATGAAACAATTAGTTATATTAAATCACAAGAATTGAAGAAAGTGGATTTTATTCATCAATCACAGATTAGACAGTGGCATTACAATCATAATCCCTCCTTTCTTTCCCCCCCCTCAATTTTCTGGTTTAAAAATAGGAAATGTGTGTGTCCTCAGTTGACAATTATAAACCTGCAGGAGGTAAGAATCAGAGTTATCTCTGTTTAACATGGTCTTTGTTCCTTGTAGGAGGGTAGAAGCTAAAACAGAACAAGAGCGGCAGTTTAATTAAAGCAGGCAGCAGTGCACTGCAGTGTCTTGACCTTCATTCTTGTCTTTCAAAGTAAAGTGGAGAAGCAGCCAGTGTTTGAGGAGGCCAAAAAGATCAAAAAAATCAATGACAATGCTGATTCAAGTGACTCAAACAAGCTCAAAGACAAGGAAATAGATAATAAAGAGACTCATTGCACCTTGCAAAGATATTCACAATCCTTAAACCTTTAACACGACATACTTCAATGTTTTTATCAATTTTTTTTTTAAGAGCAACACAAAGTAGTGTATAGTGAAGTGGCTAGATGTATGACTTTTGAATGTATTTACAAATATCTAAAAACTGTGCTATGCATATGTATTCAGACCCATTTACTCCATGAATAAAATCTGGTGCAATTATCTTTAAAAAAATGCTCAATGTCCCTATAAAAATACATTTTCAAGGACTGTTAAGTAATTTATTATGTTCACTCATTACAAATTGTCATTCAACTTTACAGAACATACATAGTCTTAAAATAGTCTATTGTGACTTGTACAGTTTTTTGTTTTTGTTTTAGGCACCATATTTCTGGCCATCCAACTGCTGGGAGCCTGAGAACACAGATTATGGTAGGAAATGATTGACATTTCATTGGATTTAAATGTCTTTGAAGATGCATTTTTTGCAAACTTGTGATGTTGTTTTTAGCCTAACATTTTCATGGGAAGAGCAAAGCTGCTATACTGCTGAGGGAGAACTTATTGTTACGCTTACCAGTTACACGAAAATAATAATTATAATAACGAAGTAATAGAGGTTCTTCAAATATGTTTGGATTTATTTCTTCAATTGGACGTTTAAATACTTCAGAAGGTCACCAGTTTGAATAAAATGAGATTATCTAATTTATTAACACTACCTAAGAAACTTATCATAACCCAATTTCCATAATATTAGTAATGGATTTTTACCTGATATGATGTGCATCCTCTGATATTTAAAACCCAGGTATTTTAACATTCCAAGGTTATGATGCCTTGCTTATCCTAACCCTGAAAGAATGGAGCAGAGAATGCAACCCCAAGATTAGATCCCAAATGCTATACAACTAAATGTTGTTGCATCAGTTTGGGTGTAAAGTTACTCCTGAACATTTTCAAATAATGAAAAGAAACGCTGGCGACAGAAAAAAAAGATCAGTTAGTGGTAATGTTAATTAAGTACTGCTTAAAATATGCCATTTTACCTGCTAAGATTCTGCTGATACAGAGGATATCCTGTTTAGTATGCAAACACTTCATGCGGCTTTAAGCTGGAGAAGGAATGAGTTTAAATCTCCAAGGAAACCATAATTTCTTGCTGATCAGCAGTTAGAACCTAACTAGCGCTGCTTTCGAAACATTCCTTTCTTCCACACTGTCCTCTATAGGCTGTCCAGAAATGATGCTGGCTCTACACAGTTGCACAGTGCCAAAACAAAGTATTCATAGCACTGGAATTTTTAATTTTGACACTTTATAACCATAACTTTAATTGGATTTTTGTTGGATTTTATGTGATATACAAGTACAGCCTAGCACATGCATGTGAAGTGGAAGCAAAAGAATGGATGACTTTCTAAACTTTTCATGTAACTGTGTGCAGTATGTCTTTGTAAACTCTAGTTTAACAACATATGTTATCTTAGTGTATTTTTTGGAATGTCATATTTCAGTTTAATAAGAATGTCTCATTTGACCTGTCAGGAGATTTTTTTTGTTATGTACTACCTGATCCGTTGGCTACGTCTTCAGATGCTTCATGATCCCAGTAAGCTGAAATGACATAACTTTTTAAAAACTGACTGTTTTCTTAAAGCTGGCTAAGACTTATCAAATTAGAAATAATAATGCATACTAGGTAATCACATCTGGAAACTGCTAAATAAAGGTGCAACCCAACTCAAGATGTATTAAGGTTGCAGTAAAGCATCGAGTCCCCATTTACAAGTAGTCCAAAATGTGTTTATCCAGGTTGATTTATTTAAGTCTGATTTCAAATGTTTCTCAGGTATGTTTTGTTTATTTCTGTTGGAGCTTTGTCAAAATTACATTGCATTCACTTTGATCAATATTTTTAAAATGGCTTTAATAAGTTTGTTGTAAAGTAACATTGTAAAGTTATACTGAAAATAGCTGAAAATTGTACACAAAGCAATGTGTACTGAAAAACAGAGACTAGTCTAGCACGTCCCTGCTGTTGGTAGAGAAACAACTTTCGGAGTTGATCAATCTCTGTTCCACCTTCTGCATCACATCATATCACATGGCTCATAGCTTTGGGTGAGGGTTTAAGGGTTTAGATTATCTTCACATCCTAATAATCTTAAAAATTGTCAAACACCTTCACACTGATAATTCTCTGCACATGTACTTGTGAGAAAGGCCCTTGAGCCCCAAGTCTGCACTGATGGTGGGACGCATGAGCTGAAGGATTATAAGGATGTTTTTACAGATAAATTCCTTTCTTTGATCCCTTTTCTCAGCTATCTACCTGTGCAAGCGGACCATGCAGAATAAGACGAGGCTGGAGCTGGCAGATTATGAAGCAGTTAGTGCGGAAATGTTTCTTTAACTTATATATTTGTTTGTTTTGAGTAACCTTTGATATTTTCTATTATAATTGTTTTTATAGCATGTGCCCTAATCATAGATTTACATTGAAAATCTATGATTTAAAGTTTTTGCTTTGCTCCCAACAGGAGAACTTGGCAAGACTACAGAGGGCCTTTGCAAGAAAGTGGGAATTTATTTACATGCAGGCTGAGGCTCAGGTCAAGTAAGTGTTTTGTTATCATGGAGCACATGAACTCTAGCTTGCATCAACTCAAATAATTTACAACGAAGGTAGAAGAAAAATTCAATAAAATGTGAAATATGTGGGTTTCTGTGAAAAGATCAGCAGGAAGTGTATACACAAACAGGTTTCTGAGCAAACTAAATTATAAAGTTTTTTCAATTTGACTTTTATTTACAGTGGACCTTTAAGCATAGTTGGGGGGGGAAATGAAGAACACAATAAAAAATTCTATTTTTTTTAAACTGTTTTTCCAATGTTGCTTTTCTAATTTTATTTTATTTGAAGGTAAATATTATAAATATATTTTCACAATAAAAAGCTAAATAAATGTCTTTTAGTGTTTGAAATATATCTGAAAATGTGTATATATATTTTTGGTTACGTGCTGATAATTAACTTGTTTTCACAACTTTTATCAGATCACTTTGAGCTGTATATTTGTCAAAAGTAGCCATGAGAAGGTATTTTTTCTGCAAAAACAAGAGTTTCCCACTGAAATGCTGTTAGCTTGACATCAGAATGCACATCTTCTAAGGTTGTACTTTCTGTAGAACGTACAATATTTGAACAAAAAGCTTGATGCTTTAATTAAATATTGGACAGAATTTTTGTTTTTTCTGTGTATGTGTTTTGCAGTCTGTTTTGCATTGAAACCCTCCCACAGATAGCATTTTTCCAAGTCTGTTGAATCATGAGCAATAACTTTAATTGAGGCATGTTTTAGGTGTTGCTCTGGGTTCTTTCATGATCTTCTCAATGAGTTGTGGATATGGAAATTTACAAGATGTTGTGCAGGCTTAGTGAAAAGGATCCATGTGGATTTAAAGATAAAACCTAAATCATCACACTTTTTAGTTATTCAATTTATATTTGCCTCTACCTTACAGGCAAAAGGAGGACAGATGCTTAGATTTATGCACACAGCAATCCTCCATAACTAAATGTGTAGAAGGGAGTTACCTAAATCTATATTTAGTATTCCAGTACATGATCAGTGCAATAAAAATATTTTTCAGACAATATATATACTATTCGTAAAAAAAAAAAAAAAATCTCTTTCTTGTCGTTCAGTCCTAACTTGACTCTATCGTGCAAAAAAACAGCAACGTGGAAGTTTTGTATCTTCCCTTGCCTGATCTCATTTGCAGGATCGACAGAAAAAAGGATAAAACTGAGAGGAAAATCCTTGACAGCCAGGAGAGAGCCTTCTGGGATGTTCACAGACCAGTGGTAAATTACTTTGTGTGGCTGGCCAACTTATCTACTATCTGCAGACCCTATTTGTAAAAGTTTCACTGCATCATTGTAAAATCTTCTCAGCTGCTGCATATATTTATATATTTACAGTATGTACAAAAAAACAATTTCTGTTCCTTTTCCTTCAGCCTGGATGTGTTAACACCACAGAGATGGACATAAGGAAATGCAGACGCATGAAGAATCCTCATCGAGTGAAGAAGGTACGAAGGAACTAACTCTTGTAAAATCCAACTTATATTAGGGTGTCAAATTCTCCAGTTGGTTACGATTCATTCATGATTTACAGCTATAATTAGTGGGCTATGTTTTTTTTAAATCGCAATAACATTTTTAATTTTACATTTCACTGTTTCTGCAAGACAGTTGGGCATTTGTTTCAAGATCATCATAACCTGATAGGCTTCCGTTGTAGTGGGTAGGGCAAAGTGAGTAGGAGTGGACAATGTTGCCAACTAAGCAACTTTACGCATTTCTCCGCTAGTACCTTTTGCCAAGCCGTACTGTACTGGTACTGTCGGTAACGCGACTCGACACGGCCCAACTCGTCAATTGTTGCTTCACAGTTGTAAAAAAACCACAGTTTCTGAAGTGAGCGGGTCCGTCATGTGGTGGGCAACCCCAGAGTACGTAGTGGGAAGGAAACAAAGGCTCAGAGAAAAAGAACAATGGCGACCTCACTAGCGATCCTGAGCTTTTTGCTCAGTTTGTGGATTTCTGTTGTTCCACGTCGAAGAGAAAGCCTCTCTCATCGAAGAATAAAGACTCCGGAAAAGCTGCACACTGCAAGGAAAAACACGGTGGAGTAGTACAAACAAGTGTGAGAAGCTCTGCAGGAGAAAGACTCTATAGACAGCCAGGACCCCGGCAGCTTGTGTGGGTAAGCCGATGCTAATACTACCCCGGTGTGGTGGGCTATAAATACGCGCTTGGTATTTATTTATTCACTAAAGCACAGCGTAAAAACCTATGTTAACAAGTTGGCTTTATTAATAAGTATTCTGTGTGCGTGTTTCAGATGACTGCTCTGTAAAGTTGTGGCAGCTGACTGGTTGTTTAACTGGGCCTTGCAGTGATGAGACGTTCTTCTTTCACCGAAGCTCAGTAGGTCCAGAACTTCAGAATGTCGGAACAAATTCATCTACATGTGAAGCAAACTATGTCCAGCGCTGGAGCGACGCAGCTTTTCGCCTCTGTGTCCCCTTAAAGAAAGGAGTTGCCATATACATGCTACGAATTCTATGAATTACAAACCAAAACTTTATGTTTTGTAATAAAGCTGTGTGCTTTGAAAATGTTTTCAGTTTTTTTAAATCATCACCACTACACTGCTTTTTACAAATATCCCATCTTTGAGTAGGCTTTTCATTAGCTTCCAAATGTATGCAGTTTACTTATTTGGCAACGCAAGATCTTTTTACTTTTAACAGCCCGAGCAAATGTTATCAGATTTTTAAAATGTTGTGAACCCTAATGCCAGATATAATATTGTAAAACTGATTCCACCAACCAGCGTGTAATGAAACTGCAAATGATAATACAAGTGTATAGCTTGGACATTTTTATTGGACCGGTATAGAAAAAGTTCAGAAACAAGTCCAGCTGCATATGTCTGTGGGTCATGGTTTAGTCTGCAGCATCCTCCGTTCTCCGTTTCTCTGCGTCGGCCTACAGGTGAGAATGGGCTATGAGCCACAATCAGCTCCTCCTTGATAATCCTCTCACAGCGAGCAGCTCCATCCAGCTCACACTGAATCTTCTCTTTAGCCAACAAGCTCAGAAATGCTGAAACTCCGTTTGGATCACAGCACTGGTTTTTAACGTTGTCATTGTTCTTCAGCAAACACTAAACACATCCATTTGCTGTAGCGAGGTTTCAAAATGGCAGTCGGGTTGTTGTTAAAAGACGCTGTCAAGTTACTCTCCAGTGACTCTGCCCTCCAGCCAATCAGTGACCGACAGCCCTCTGACGTCGCTTTTCAGTACCAGTTCCGCACGGATCGAACCACAGCTGAGGTGGTACAAAAAATAGTATCGGATCGGAGCGGCACAGCCAAACTTCTGCTGGTGGAGAGTAAACAGTACTGTGGCCAAGTCGATCCGAGCTGAGTCGAATTGTACCGGTGGAGAGATGCCTTTTGTTGCTATATTTAATGAGTTTTAAGACCCCTCTAGCAATTAGTTTTTCTAAAGCCAATAGTGACAAATCTAACAATTGTTTTGACATTATCGGAAACTTTTGGATAAAGAATGCATCCTTGTTACTCCCGCCTAGCAGCGGGAATCCTCTCCTGTCAGAGAACGTTCACAGCAGGTAGCCAATCTGCGCACTGCAGCTCCGCTCTCCCAACCAGGTCTAGCTGTAAGGCAAGCCAAAGGTATAAAAAACTAACGTGTATATTACGTGTTGTTTTAAACCGTAATATAGCTGGACTTAGAACAGATATTTACCTCACTGAGTCCAGTAGCACTTGCAATAAATTAGTTTATCAGAGATCAGGCTACACATTTTTGTCCAATGTGGTCAAACAAATCTAGTCATCTGTCTTTTAACAGCAAGTTTTTAAAATTCCATTCAATAGTATATATTTTTTTAATTATTCATTCTAACTAATATTCAATCCGAACAAGCTGAAAACAGAAATACAAATATAAAAAGAAATTGAACAATTGCTCTTTAAATACAAACAGTTCATCTGCTGTATCCTGAAGACCAAGTCCCACAATTTCTTTCTGCTCTGCATAGAACTGAAATTCGCACCCATTTGTGAATAATCAAATAGCCGTGCATATGTTATGAGGTTGTAGAATTTGTTCACAAGCAGATGACTTCTCATGGGGGTTTTGGTGTCACTCTGGAGGCAGAATCTGCGCTCTGCTGCCACACTGGAGACTTGACTAAACACCTGTTCTAAAGTTTTGAAAGAGTGAAAACATTTTTACAACTACAGTGATCAGTGGTCAGAAAGACTTTCTAAACAAGCCATTTCCTGACCCACAAGCTATTACTCCAGCGGTAGGAAATTTCATAGCATTTGCCAGTGGTTGACATGACAACCTCTTAGTCAAGGGCTTCAGTTTGTTTTTAACGTAATCATTAACTTGATTGCGGTTTGGGGATTGGTGGGGACACTTACTAAATATTTATATATCCTCTAAGTATTCGTCCATTTCATGTCTCATTACAATATGCACTGCAGAGTAGGCTATAAACGTGGTGAAAATCGCATCTTTAGTAAATCGATACAAGTTAAAAGCCATAGGTTTAACGGTTTTCCTTTTTAAACATCACCAACATTATGCTGTTGGTTGGGAAGAATTATTAAAATGCACACCGTAGCACAATGAACAATGTTGAATATTATATACTCGCACCAGAAGAATTTGCAACAATAAAACGCGCTCCTTTTGCAACCCCAACACTGTTCTATGTGGATAAACTTCAAATGAACTTACAGCTGACAGTCCTGCAATAGGGCAGCTATCTGTGAGTGATCCGCATAAAGTTGTTTCAGGTGGAAAAAAATTAAATTGAATTTCACGGCTCCCGGACGAAGTTTACTTAATGTGAGCGGACATAACTGATGTTTTGTTTAAGAGTCCCAAAGAGGAAAATGTTCATATGTTGTTTTGGTGTTGGGAGCAGGAGGGAATTTTTCACGCTGATGATGCAATGCCGTTGCTATCCATGGAGCGCTTCCAGAGATTCAGGAACGAAAAATCTAGGTAAAGCCAGACTGGACACAGTGTTTTGTTTCTGCAAAGTGATTTCTGAATATACATTTCAGCTGCAGTAGCGAGAATCTTTTGCCTTCAGGGCAAAGTAGGCTAGTATTCTGGCATGCTCTCTACACAAATCCAGTATGTCAACATATATCATTTTTGGGAGTCTTAAACAAGCAAAAATATTTCATGAATATTTTGTTCCTTGCTACCCACCGGTAGAAAATAAACCAGATCCATTAAATTTCATTTACAATGATCCCTCATTTATTGTGGGGGTTCTAAAAATAACCCACAAATCTGTAAAGTAATCACCTTTTTTTTTTATAACAATTATTATGTTTTAAGACCGTAAAATCCCTCGCCACACACCTTTTTAAACTTTTCTCAGACATGCATCAACATTTAATCACATTTCTCGCTAGTTTTAACACTCAAATCTTTGTAGAATTATAACATAAAAGTATTACGCAGTACGGTCTCTCTGCTGTTGCGCCGCTCGGTACGTCTTTCTCCACTGAAAGTTTCTGAGCAGCCAGGTGTCATTTCAGAGTGTAGAACATAATAATAGGCAGTTTTTTGAGCGTCTTTTTTTTACTTCTGGAGAAAATTATTAAAGAGAAAAGAGAAAATTATTAAAACTAGACATGATAAATTTGGTAAGCACGGGAGACATAACAGCAGGAGATTAATGGTTGCCTCCAATCATTTAGGACACAGAACACAATACGTGTTAGTATGCTGTAAAGAAAGCATTTAAATTGTGCTATTAAAAAAATCCACCAAACAGCAAAACAGCAAAGGATAGATCTGTTTTATCAGCAAAGGAACTATAACTGTAGTTGTTCCATCTAGAAACAGGTACCAGTGACATTGCAGGACTCCACCCTGTAGCTGACTACCAGTCTTTTAAAACATGACATATCATAAATAGGCCACTTATCTGAAGCTTAAAATGATAAATGAATAAGAATAATTGCAAGGCATGTAGAATTATAATAATAATTAAAGTCTGCAGCTGTATGAGGCTTTAACCACTTCTGTTGCGTAAAAGTCTGTCGCCTGCGTGCATTTCTGTGTGCGCTCCTGACCGCTTGCTCTAGATTTCAGGAGATTTTACCTGACTTGTGACCATCAGTGAGCTGCTATATAAATGCAGGAGATTTCTGCAATTTGAGACTTGGGATAATAGTGCATTTATACTTCACCATTTTCTGTGAGAGCGCACGAGGCAGTCAGAGAATGTTTTCATCTGAGAGGACTGGGTCTTTCACATCATGACGCATGCTGTGTGCCGGTAACATCTTGACATGTAAATTCGGAATAATGTTAGTGGCCCACTGCAGCACTTTATTATAAATTATTGAGCTCATGAGATGATCAGGTGACCGTTAAAGCCCGAGCTCGATCCGAGACTGTAGACAATGATAGAAATTAAGCCCGGTCGGGTTCGGGCAAATATTTTCAGCTCTACTGTATATGAGCAGAAAGGAACATTACTGCAAAAAAACTGGAATTGAGTGAATTAAATAATATTCTGTTTAGATACTGATGCAGAAACGTTGCTGGGAGCAGAAGTGGCTGTTAGGGCAGTAAAAAATTCCACATCAAGTTTGGTGGGGACAAACCTGTCAATCATAAATATTGCTGGGGACATGTCCCCGGCATCCCCGGTTAAAATGACGCCTATGCTCTTAGTAGCGGCTGAGTTTTGCATTTCTTTTTTGGGGAGGGGGGGGGGGGGGTCATGTAAGGCGAGGAGTCTGTCCCTCTGTGCTGAGTAGGTGTGTCCTGTTTTTTTTTTTTAGAAGTCAAAGCAGATGTAAGTGGCCTGTACTTGTATAGCGCTTTATCTAGTCCTGCGGACCCCAATGTGTTTTACACTACATTCAGTCATTCACCCATTCATGCAGACCTTCACACATTTTGTAAATCAAACTGAATCCATATGAGGTGGTGTACAGGTAGACCTTTAATGGCTTTAGCAAAAGTGCTTCACTCTTAAATTTCTTGAGGAATGGGGCACACCAGAGGTGGTGCTAACCCAATATGGCATCCATGTAAAAAACAAAATAAAACACCAGCATCTAGAGAACACTCAAGTGCACTTTTAACATACTTATATACCCTCTGTTTTTTTGTGTTTTTTTTATTTTTATCATCCAGTCAGTGTATGGAGTGGTGGAGGAGGGAACACAGTCGCAAAGTCCCATACACACTTCATTCCACCACTGCCGAAAAGGGACGAAAGAGGATGTAGAAAAAGAGGTGAGAATTTCTGCAAAGCAAGTTGATGACTTATGGATATCTAATATCCAGATCAAAGTGGATTAACTTATTAAAGGGTTTGTGGCCATAGTAGCCTTTACTTGAAAACGAATAGTGCAGAACCTGGAGGAAAGTGGAGGATGACACGCAGAAAAGGTCTGCTAGAATGGGACTCAAACTCAGGATACCAACCATGTCGAGGCCTGAGGCCTATTCACATGGGGTGCCCACACTTCACGACACACTTTGCATTATTTTTATACAGAAGATTAGTTACATAAAAAAATATAACAGGCAATGTACCCTACCAACCAAATCAAACATTTACCATAGTAAACACTGTTTGCCACAAAGAGAACTTACGTTGAATGTTTTTTCTCTTGCAGAAAAATACCCATGTCAGTTCTCATTCTGCCTTTTTGCTGTTACAAATAACTGAAATTTTTCTTTACAGATCAAGTTTCTGAACACCCAACTAGATCGTCACTGTTTGAAAATGTCCAAAGTTGCTGAAAGGTAAAAATTACAAAAACAAACAAAACTAAAAAACAGTACACCTCACAGAAATAATCAAATAACACATGAAAAGGATATCCAGGCTGTTATAGGCTGCACAGTTTCAAGGCAACCTGGTTTTAACTCAATGAGGACCCGGTTTTTATATTTACCTGAATATTTATTTTCATTGAACATATGCTCTACTGGATAACCTTTTCTTCTTTCAAAGCAGGGATATAGGTCATTTAAAATTTTGATGCTATATCTCAGTTTGGTGACTGCCCGTATTGCAGAGTTTGCAATAAAAACGGGGAGGAAAATAAATCTTTGCTTATAGCACTTGTGGGATAAATTGTCAGAAGTTAAAGGCTGCTGCTAAAACACTAATAGTGCTACTCCTGCTTCTATTCTACATTGGCTAATCCAGAATATAGCTTTGAAAATGAAACACTTTTTAAATTGTCTGGTTTGGTTTGAAAGGAAATGGTTTAAGTCTCCAGAAATTAATGGTTACAATTACATAAGATGCACAACTGCGTTACTTACGTAGCTGTAGCTCATTACCAGCATCCATAAAAGTTTGTGCATACGTGCCCCTTTTGCATATGGGCTTTATGCTAAGATAAAAGCAGTTAAATAAGAGGTCAACTAAAGTATGTGACTTTTTTAGTCATAACTATCAAAGTGCTTTCAAGCTATAAATCACACTCAGCCATTAGTCCTCACAAATGTTTACACATCTAATTACCAATATTAAGATCTGTCGGAAACATGGGAGTTCAGTATTTTTGCACAAGTACACTTACATGTCAGTAGGAAGGGAAGCATCAAGCCCATTATGTTCTGATTTCTAAAAGACCGTTGTTCCTGCAGAAGCTTGACTTGTGGCTCAGCTTGAGAAATGTATTTTTTTATGTATAGCAGTGGTTTTTTATCTCACCCTTTTCTGTTTGCTTGTTTTTTTTATATATATACACCAGTTTGATAGTCTACACTGAGCAGTTTGTGGAATATGACCCATGTTTGACCACACCAGAACCATCCAATCCGTGGACCACTGATGACCCCACCCTCTGGGATCTGGAGATGAGGTAAATCAGCAGAAAAAATAGCAGTTTATGCCTCAAATACAAATGGCTACACTTTGGGGTTTAAAAAAATAAATAAAACTAAATGATAGTAGAGACTAAATTTAAAACTTTTTTGTTTTTAATTCATAAATCTCAGGTAGACCTTCTGTACTTGCTGGCCAAAAACCAATTACACATGGAGCTCTTAAAAAAAAAAAAAAAAAAAAAATCCTCTGTAACCTTTTAACCTTTTTAATTAATTTCAACATTTAATGCCCAACCAGTTGGAAAACATGCACATAACCCGTAATTTGCTGATTTCATAGTTTGAAAGGAGTACACAACAAATAATAAGCAATTGGATAGAACAGTTTGTTCTACATAAAAATGCAATATTTGCAATCATGATTAGCACAATACCTCTTTTACCAAGAAAAGTAGAGCATAGACTAAGGAATCCCAAACTCTAAATAAAATAAACTCAATAGTTTCTATGTATCTTTTTTGTCTCCAAAGACATTAAAGAAAACTGACTTTGGCAGAAAGTGCCCAGTTACAATACTGAAATTTGGCCATTCCAATGACAGCTGCAACAGGAAATCGGTTAACATCCTGGTTTAAATCCAGATTCTTGTTTAAATAGCTTCATTTTTCTTTGTCATATTACGATCTGATTTATCAGAGGGTTTTTTTCTGTTCCAGATGTTACTGATTGCTTGATAAATTATTAATGAATGATGCAGGAAATGTATAGGGTAACAGTATGCTCAACAACTTAAACTGTGCTCTGAACTGCTGGCCTCATTGAATAATGAAGGGATTAATTAGAGCAGAGACGTAATCATGGAGCCTAATGCATCTGAATAATTAATCTGAATCGATTAAAACTTGGCGCAGAAGAATATATTCCTTGTAGAACTCTAAGCCAGTTGTTCCCAACCTTTTTTCCTTAAGGACCCCTTGGATGTGTCCAAGACAAGCTGGTACCCCAACAAGCCCAACACCTTCTCAAATTCATGCTACAAAAGTGATTGATAACTTTCCTATGCAAAAATAAACAATAATTGTAGGTTTTTGTTCTTATTTGTCTAGTTTTACACTGTAGGCTCTATAATTTTTTTGACATTTGGATTACATAAATCTCATGTTAACAAATCTAATTTTGGTAACCTTGGCACAGAAAAAATTGTGCAGACCCCCTGTGATCTCTAGGGACACAAAGTTGGGACCTACTGCTCAAAGCAATGTGTTTTCAGATTGTTATCTTCATGTGGCCCTTTGCAGTCACTAATATTTAATTAGCAATATCCCTTTACAATGCCAAAAACAAACATTTTCTTGTTCTTTTTGTGTATATCAGAACACACAACACTTATTCTGATATATTTTTCATCTGTATGCACTTTATTATATTCTGGTTTTTTAATGGTCTAAGTTTTAACCTGCTTTTCATTTTCCCTTCACCCTCTCTCATCTCTCCCAGTAAAGAACCCAGTCAGCAAAGGGTTAAGAAGTGGGGTTTCTCACTGGAGGAGGCCCTGAAGGACCCAGCAGGACAGGACCTGTTTCTGAAGTTTTTAGAGTCTGAGTTTAGCTCAGAAAACTTGAGGTGAGCCAAAATATAAGTTTTGGTGTTTTCCTAAGCCATAGATTGAATAGAAATGGCATACCAAGTGTTACAGTCTTTCAGAAAGTTGCCAAACTTTTCTAAAATTTATCTGAGTATTGTGAAACACCAATAAACATAAAAGGTTATTGATAAAGATAAACCTAATTGTGCAAGAGAAACATATCACAGTTCAAATTGATATCCATCAAATAAATATTTCCATTCAATAATAATAATAATGCTTAAACATATATAGCACATTTTTGGACACTCAAAGAACAGCAACCCTCCTTTCGCAAGCGCCACAGTCACCCTGTTTATAACAAAATAATATTTACTACAATTTTTTTTCCCCATAGATGTTTATCCTTTCTGGTTGCCCTTCACAGTCTTTCATGTTGTTGGTAAGAAACGTTCTTTATAAACTTTATTCAGTTCCGAGGTTTATTATGACCCATTAATTATATATTGCACATCAAGGTTCTGCCTCAGCATTTTACCTAAATTCATGTCTTTGACGGGTTGTTAATGCACAATGCTGTCTCTCAGACACCATGTTGATATTCCCCTTTGACTGGGATGATTGTCTTGAAGGACAGATTTAGTCAGGCTTCAGATACGAAAGATGCAGTCTCAGATTTGATTACATTTTGGGATGTAAAGTTATCAATGATGAATGTATTGCTGCAAGATGACCAGATAAAGTGGATATATATGAAGCCGAAATTGTTACCTCTTTCTCTCCTTTCTTTACAGTAAGGTCCCTTTTCCACTAGGGTAAGCTCAGCCCCCATTTAGCACATTTCCACTGGTTTTTGTCTGGGTCAAGCCAACTCCATTTTCAGTCTACCACGTAACCTACTGAAGCAACCCTACACACCTAACTGATTGGTCCAGTAAAGTGATGTCACATAATAGTGCCTGAGAGATGCCTTCTCGCATGTTGTGCACGTTTATTGAAATGAGCCACAATCTTAGTACCAAGTATAAAAGTACCTCAATGTCCTCCGTTATTTTCTGTCTTATCCCGCTTACCATGCGCACGCCCAATTTTGTTCACTGGGCCTGTGGCACTTACAAATGTTATCTCGCATTTTTTTGCCTCTTTACTACGCTGTGCCTGCCCAAGTCCTCATCCACTTTGCCATTCCTGAGAAGAAATTGGAAACACAACCTAATTATGCTCGGGCAGCTGAGCAAACCCTAGAGGAAAAGGGACGTATCTGGTGCTTGTACTGATATGTTGTCTGGTGTACTTGCCCAATAGTTGTGTGAAGTTTTGAATAAAATGTCCCCTTTGTGACATTGCACTGTATAATGCGCCTTCTTGCAGAACAATGAATTTCAGAACTTATTTGGCGGAGACCTTTCTCTCTAATAATATAATGTGATATAGTATCAACACACATCGAAACTGTTCTTTAAAGGTTTTGCTTTTAAAGAGCAGCTCAACCTTCATGGTGATTACCTAACCACCAGAAGAGCAAATCCTTGCTGCTTCCCTGTTGAAGTACAGTGGAAGCGTTGTGAATAACTGTGAATCTTTTCATACTGCTTTTGCATATTGGCATTGTATCGTTAAAATTGTCTCGTTGTCTAAGGTTAACCATCAGAGTTGTTTTAAATTTGCTCTAACAAAATCTTACAACTGACTCACTTTTTTATCATGTTTTTGTATCATTTTTTTACTTCAGTTAATGCCCTATTTATTTACAATGCTCATTTTGCTTTCTTCATTGCTTTAGAATCAGGTTGCCACTCAGACACAGTATTACTGACAGACAAGTGTGTTTTTTTATAATGTTTTCACCTCCAAGTTAATGAATGTCTTAATTTCGGTGTAGCTGTTTAACTATTTGCTGAGAAAATATTAAATTCATCCGTCATTTAGACATAAAGTTTTACACACAACATAATGTTTCGCCTTTCATGCTCAAAGCGGCAATAAATGCTTGTGTTTTTGTACTGTCAGAGTTAGAGGGAAGGAGTTTCAGCATAAAGATGAACTACTCCAGTTGAGGATGTTGATGCCTCTGAGCCTGATAAAACACAGAAATGCACACACAGCAAGATGGAGAGGAAAGATATATAACTGTTCAACCATCAGCTGTCCCACAAGAGTTCTGACTCCAGTCTCTAAACCCTTAATTGTGTTTGGTTTTATGAGGGAGCTTTTGGAACATTTCTAGAGAAACTGTGAGTAGACCCCATAGTTGTTTTCCCTCTATATTGCTAAGCCAGTGAACAGATCAATAGAGAGAGAAACTGATATTAGAAGTAGTCATCCTGTGGTCATGTTCTATCTCTGTTGGATAACATTGTTAATCACTAGAAAGTTTGTGGGATTGTTCTGAAAATGTGTTCAAAACGCATTATTTATCTGTGACAACGAAAATATATTTTAAATATATTTGAATCACTGAATATTTAAACTAATCAGTCAAAATTAGTTTACTTCCCTTTTGTTTGAAAAAAAACAACAAAGAATAATAAAATATACAATTTAATTATCTGTGATGTATTAATTGGGTACTGTTGTACAACTGCTTTTAGCTTGAGGTAAGTAAAATTTGCAAAAAAAAGTATTTTAATTAAATATATTTTGAAAGGTTATAATAAAAGATTTGGCAGTCATACTCTCGAGCTACTGTAACTTCTGTTGAGGTCTTAAACTTCTAATATATAGAAGTGGATTTAAATAAATGTATTTTCAATTTTTGTCTTTTCCCTTTTTTTCACCTGAAAAACCAATAATGTGTCTGGTAGCTGCAGCTTTAAAGCCTAAAACACACAATGAACCGCATTCTTCTGAATGAAGGCAATGTGGACCTGACTCGGTTTCAAGATTTAATGTAAGAGTGTTCCCGAGAGAACTCACAAGGCACATACAAGTACAATCAGACCCCGACAGGAGTTTAAATTGACTTTTTGAGTTTAGCTGTAGAGAAAGACATTAAATGAGAAGGGTACAACACAACTACAAGGTGAAAAACTAAATGTTAACAATCAAGTAAATGCAGAGCAAGACTGTTGAACACCCTTAAGATGCACAATTTTCTAATGGGAGAATACAAAGGAAACAAGTACACACTACTAAATCACCTAATAAATTTGATGTTCCTGTTTAGATTGGGATGTGGGATTTTTTTTTTCATTTGTTCAGATATGATGTATGATGCTTTTATTGAACTAAGCAGCCAGTCACTTCAGGAACAAATACAGATCTGTAGACTAATTGAAGAACAAAATGCCATGTTTGACAGTTCAAGCAGTCTCCTATTCACCTTGGTCTTGATTTTGGATTTTGTGACAAAACAGACCTTTTTTTAACATGAATCAAAAGCTTTAAGATAAAAAAAAATAAACTTGGCCAAACTATCAACTTTGTTTTTTGTGATTTGCATTGCAGATTCTGGCTAGCAGTACAAGGTCTGAAGAGGGTTCCCCAGCAGGATGTAGCACAGAGGGTGCAAGACATTTGGGCAGAGTTTCTGGCAGAGGGAGCACCAAGTTCAATCAACCTGGACTCACATAGCTATGAAATCACCAGCCAGAACCTGAAAGATCCCGGACGATATAGTTATGAGGATGCCCAGGTAGGAAAAAAAAAAACGTAAAAAAATAATATCTTCGTTTTTTTTCCCATATGTTAGATTTGGAAACTATTTTAACTATATCATCATACAATCCTTTATGTAGTGAATTAGCAGAAAATGTTTGCCATTATATAGTTTGTTATAAGACAACAGTAACTTAAAACAAAAGGTTCTTTTGTTTTTGCTTATTTTAACGCAGTGAATGAAGTTAAGCACCAAACATTTCGTCACCAATTGTCTGCTGATACACCAGAATGTTGGGCGATAAGCTTGTAGGAGCTTAGAGTAGAGTTGCTGCTCCTCCAAATCAAGAGGATCTATTTGGATTGGCTCAGGCATCGGGTTAGGATGCTCAAACAAACAATGAGGGTCTATGTTTTTCAGTTGATCTGGGAAAGGCTTGGGATTCCCCCAGAAAGCCAGTGGCTGGGAAGAAGGAAGTCTCTGCCTCTCTGCTTAGGTTGCTTCCACTGCAACCTGATCCTGGATTAAGAGGACAATAACGGACTGATCTGAACCTTTTCTTGATTCCTGAAGCCAAGGATGGTTGTTTGGAAGTTTCACAGTAACCAGATAAAACAAATCATATCATGTAAACCAGCATCTTTACTCCTTGAGAACTTCTTAAAAAAGCAACACTTTGCACAGGAAAGAAAAACACATGGATTAGATCAATTGGCAACAGACCAATATTTGAAATGGAGTTCTTTGAAAAATTGGTATTCAGTCCTTTTAAGGCCTTGTTAACACAGAGAAAAAAACAGCTATAGTTTTAGAAATGGAGTCAAAAGACATTCGGTCCACATAGCTGCTGAAGCTTCTGTAGTGCCTATGCAGGGGCCATTGGTGGTGCAGTGACACTGCCAGGAAAACACCGAATTGAACACTGAGCATGCAAGGTCAACCCAGTGGCAAAAACGACAAATCCAGCTTCAAATTAGAGCTTTATTAAAAACATATGGTGTCTGTGGTTCTCTGGGTCATTTTTTTTCTCTGGTGATAGATGAACTGTAAATAATATTCTAGGATCCATGATAAAGTCAGCATGTCTTTATCAAGACCACAACACTGTTCTGCGCCATGTTGCTTTACTTTATCACAGAGATGTGTATGCACATTAAATATAGGAATGGGGCGACAACGTCGTCCACTCAGACAAAAAAAAAGTGACGGGATGCTCGGAAACACGGAGACAAATAAGCTGCTATTTTGAAATATCTCTACTTTGCTATCCGGCTTCAAAAATGATTATGGTTTGCTGAAATGCTTGCTCCTTGTGGTTGAGACACCTATTGGATGAAATATCTTTGCTGCTACACCTGGTTTCATCTTTGTGTAAAGAGGGCCTTAAATCAAAGAAGGAAAATGTCAACATGAGTGTCTGCAGGGCTCGGCTTCAAGTAAAGCTAAAAGCAACAGACATTCTTTACATTTAACAATGCTGAGCAGTCCCAGAGTATTAGTGCGACTCTGGATTCATTTATCAAAAATATTTCAGGTCAAAGGTAGTGCTGAAAGGTCCAATCCTCTAAAAGATTTCTGGAGACTGTAATTTCTGTTGAAATGTATCTGTTCAACTGATTCATGTCAGATATCCTTCTTCAAAGGCTATGTGCTACACCATTGTCTGCCTGATTTGTCTTTCTTACATGCTTCACTAGAGTTAATTAATTTGAATTTGTATCGTGGGCTAATTTATGGAGAATATGTGATTCTGAGAGACGGGTGAACCAGTGAGTGTGGGGAAAGCTGTTTTAGGCTGTGTCGATCAAATTTCCTCCTCTGCTACAGACTTATAAAGAGACTTTGATACAGAAAAGGACCGCCTTACTTGGTTGCTTGGCCTGTGCAATACAAGCTTCTTCATCTTGCAGAAATCCTGTTCGAATTTCTCTTCCTACTTGACCCATTTTGTGTCTTTGCTATTTGCTTAAAGCCATACAGAGGTTTATTACCCACACAATAATTTGTGGTAAGGATATTTCCTTTTTTTCCCCTTTTCTTTGTTTCCTGTTCATTTAGGACCACATTTACAAACTGATGAAAAGTGACAGCTACCCACGCTTCTTACGCTCCAATGTGTACCAGGATCTTCTAATGGCAAGGAAGAAAGTGAGTGTTTATGATCATTGTATTGGTCATTTATTTATTTTACAATGCATTGCAAACATTTCACACCACGTCATTTTCCTTAGCCACCAATACTCCGATGCCACAAATAAAATTCAGAGCAGTTGATTACCGTCAGACACCATCTAATTGGTAATGATTTATTCTCAGTGTAAATATTCTCAGTTCTATGAAAGCCTTAGAAGCTTGTTAGAGAACATTATTAAACAAACAGCATCATGAAGACCCAGGCCACACCAGATAAGCTGGGATATAGTTGTGGAGAATTTTAAAACGAAGTTGAATTATGAAATGATATTTCAAACAGGTAAATAGAGCTTTTATCAGAGAAGCAGCCAAAAGGCCCTTGTTGATTTTGGTAGAGCTGCAAAGATCCACAGTTAAGTTGGAGAATCAGTTGACAAACATTGCAAGTAGCAATTGTTGAGAGAAATCCTTTAGAAGCCCTACATTAAAAAAGCTGTGAATGGAAGAAAATCATACTGCATATAACCCTAAATACATTATCCCCAATGTATGAAAAAAATGGTGGTAGCAACATCATGCTGTAGGGATATTTTTCTTCAGCAAGTACATGGAAGCTGCTAGAACTTGATATAGCATGTAGCAAAATTTTCAGCTTCTAGATCAGGGTTCGATTTAAGTTCATATTTAATGTCTATAACTTTTTTTTTTAAACAGTGACGAAAAATCTTAAAGCCATCTCTCATTTTCACAAATTGAAATTCACAAGCATGACCATTTGATGTACAGACATTTTCAACTTTCCGCATACAGGTAGCTAAGTTGATCAAAACAAAGATTTCGACAAGAGCATCTGAGCATCATCTGAGACCTGGACACTTTACTAAATGAATCTCGCTATTCAATTCAATTAAATAATCTTCTTTGATCTGGGAGCTTATAGCATGTTGAAATGTTCCTTGATTTCAAAACGTTGGCTGATTTACATGTAAAGTCAATGGAAGAGCGCGATTAAGCACGACTTGGGATCCTGTGACACGTCAGAAGCAGATTTGTGTCACGAAAAAGCTTTTCTGCCGACCAAGTAGTGTGGATGATGCGTTTCAGGCGCGACCCAAAATACGCACTGCATTTTATGTCTGCCGCGGAAATCGGAGAAATCTCAACCACAGCTTCAAGTTGCGCCATAACAACCAGTCAGCTGAGGGGTGTCAGTGATGCTGTGACTCTATTCAGTCAGTCAGCAGGACATGTAAACGGATAAACACTGTGGCTAATCACCCGAAACTACATGATACCAGCTGTTTTCTATACAGAGACGGGAATAAAAGAAGAAACATTATAAAGAGGTTAAACTATTAAGACAGGTATCCTCTTAAGAGTTTTGTGGCCACAACGGCTCTTAAAATGGCTTCCTCACCCGGACACCCAGACCTGGTAATGTCTCCTCCAAAGCACATCTTGTGCCACTCACATAGAAACTTTTACTAACAGCAGACAGATGGACAGCCACTCAGCTTGGTATGTGGTGTGTTGAAGCTTGGACCTTGGTGGCACAAACTGGACGAGGAGCCAGGGTTTTTGTTGATCCCTCTGCCGCTGATAGACTGGGTCTACCCCCGCAGCAGCGGTCCCAACATTTAGCGTGGTCAGCTCATAGACCAGAGTCCAGTGGGAGCTCCTGGAGGGTCGGGGGAAGGAAGGAGGGAGGGTGGAGGAAGAGGGCAGCTGAGCGGTCCCGGTCAGGATCTTTCCACATTTCTGGTTCACGTGCATGAAAATTGCATATTTTAAAGCGTGGCCAGTTCGCTTTGGACACGCTTCAAGGTGCGAATGTTATGGTGACCAGCTAGGGGCATGTCGCGCTTCTTGGTCACGTCTATCTCGTTCGGTGTGTAAGCACTATCAGGACAAGAGCTTCAGTGTTGGCCAGCTAGTTTTTTTTTGGTTGTGATTATAATAATTTTGAAGATTGATGGGTATTAATGGGTTGACAGGATTTTTTTTTTTTTAACTCTCTGTCAAAATGACAATGAAAAAGCCCCTGCTTTTGAATAATTAGTATTGCAGAAGTAGTAAACTGTAGCTATTCCTTCAGTGAAAAATGGTTCTGCAATAGATATTATATATATATATATATATATATATATATATAGTATATATAGTATGTATATATATATACTATATTTTTGGTAAAAATAAATAAAACAAATGAAAATCATGAATAACTTTCTTTCTATTACACAGTTATACAAACATAAATGTTTGTTTCTTAGCTTTGATAAATATAAAGAGTAAACCTTCACTGCCTGTTTCTTTTCCTACTTTCTATGGCCTTGTAGCCTGAGACAGAGCAGGGACGACGCACCTCCCTGGAGAAGTTCACTCGCAGTGTGGTAAGTCTTATTGCCTCTCCTGAAACTTAATTAAAAACAAGCCAATGAGTTGTTCTAAATGCTGTTGCTGTAACTTCCTGTAAGAAGTAGATAATGTGTTTACGTGAAGGCAATAATGGAGGAGGGTTGGCTATTATGATGATCTATAATAAAACATTAAGCCAATGAATGTATTTATCATATTTGCACAGTTTTGTAACATGAGGCCACAAGGAATTTTTACCTGAAGAACTTTTGATTTAGTAACAGACTATTTAGTATTAATATTAGTTGATTTAGTTCCTGATAACTAAATGCATTTTGGCTCCTTCCCTGAGTGGACTCCATCTTTTTACTATGGTTTCATTCAAAAGATTTCAGATTAGTTGACTTGTCTATGGCACTAATTAGTTTGTCCAAACGTATCACTGTGAGAGAAGAATTGGTATTAAGAATGCTTAAAGGATATTAGGAATAAATTAATGAAAAACGTTTTGGAGCATGACAATTATATTCCTGCTTTGGAGTTCTTGTTTGGCTCTACAAAGGGATTGTTTCTTTCACCTTAAAACATAACCTCTGATTTTGTGCATGTCTGATATATAACAACTATAAAACAAACGATAGGAATCTTTAAGTGGCAAATAGTTTCATTAGGTACTGTATATCTTTCCTCTCCACCTACACCCAGGGCAAATCGCTGACAGGAAAACGACTCACAGGCCTCATGCAGTCATCCTGACATGGTCTGGATTCAGAGATGGAGGAATCATACTCCAAGCAGATACTTACAAATGAGGATCTTTAGGAAAAGGACACTTGTGTGGGTGAGCATTAGGAGCCTGACTAATTTGCCAAACAAGCTCAGACTGCTGAAATGGATACCCAACATATATGGATCGCACCTCAGATAAAGAGAAGAGGACCAACAGCATGCAATAAGCTACCAGATCTGGCACACGTCGGGTGCTGTTGTGGTATAGACTATTTACAGCGACTCTGCTTTGTAGGTTTCTAATCAGAGGCCTGTATTCAACTAGACTGAACAATTTCTCCCCCCCTAACTACACTAATTTCATTATGGTAGCTGAAGAGGTTAATGCTTTAATTTCAGTGATATTTACATGGAATGCTTGAATGCCTTGACTAATGTCAAAATGAGACTTCGATTTTTGCCGTAGCTTTGTGTTTTAGCTCACTTCACTAGGATGTAAAAAGGGAAGAGGAATGACTGGTTTAAAGCATCAATGTTTTAGTAAATGTCAAACTTTTGTAATTGTTTCCTTGAGTATGGGACAAAACGTAGAAATTTGAAATGTGCTGCTCAGATTTTAAGGAAAGGGCATGCAATATTGGTTACCAATATTTTAACTGGTTTAATAATCACAGTTATCTCCATGTTATAGAAAAAATCATAGACAAGACTTTAGTGCCATGTTCTCACTGCACAAATTGCATAAGTCAAAAAAGACTCAAAGTGACTAGTTTGAAACCTAAAAATGTTTAAGGCTGAAGCTTGCAAAGCCCGCCACTTGCTGAGCAAAAAAAGTGCGCGTGGGTGGGGCTTCCTCTGTGGCTGGATGTTGTAAACAATGGCCGATCATATCGAGAGAGTGGCTTTGCTTTATTTGCTAAATCAAGCTAGATCAGAATCAGAATCAGCTTTAATGGCCAAGTATGACACATACAAGTATGTATGAAGTAGACATTGGGCATAGTGACATCACTACAGTGAGACGTTCTGATTGGTGGATGCTCAGGGGATGGCCCCATATATAAGCTATCTCAACTTCTGTGTTGCTGGCTTTTGAAGCTTGGAAAGCAGCAAAAGTTCCAAAAATTACCGCGGCCAAAGCACACAAATGCACTGCAGAGACTCTGACGGCCTCAACCATAGACTTAACACATGATCTTGCCACTATGGCCGTTGTTTTGGGCAGTGTGAACGGGTCATTAGGCTATATGAAAATACATTTTGTAATAATCATTTTTAGTAATTTTAAGAAGCATCTGTACATTTCATTTTCCGGCAATTACCACCTAGATAAAATGGTATTTTTACTTGAGATCTCAATCCCTTCTATACACTGTCTGTTGCAGCAACATATACATTGTTGACTATAAAGCGGGACCAGATTATGTTCAGAAATATATATCCACATAAAGTCCTAGTCAGAAGTTTAAATCTTCTCATCATTGGTGATACAATTTAGCTTTTTTTAGTTTTTTTTTATGATTCCCTTCAACTATTTGTCTTTCTCTGGTGGACTGGTAATATATTCTGTACGTTTACAGGCAGCAAGAGAAAGTCAAATTATTGCCTTCGTCAGACTGAAATCAGACTTTTAAAACGCATGTATACTTAGCCTGGCTGGACTTCTCTGCCACCAGCACTACCCCCCCAACCCCGCCCGCACTTGCGCACCCCCTCAGAAAGTTAGCAGAGCCGGAAATGCAACACAGCAATAACTATCATCGGGGAGTTGAATGTACTTCCTTTAATAATTCGAGTTTCTGACTGACATGTTAAACTGGGACTCTGCTCTCTACAGGGAGCAGGCCCTTGGTCCGATTACTCCAAAAAGCTAGATTTAGATGTGTATGTAAATGTAGTGACGGTGGCATCTCTGGCATCATAAGCTAGGTGGGCAACTAATTTTTCTGTGATGCATACAGTCAGCATAAAGCCCCACCAGCTCCAAATGCAGAGACCCCACAGGTAATACAACATTTAACAGCAACTGCATAAAGAAACAAGACACTTTGGATTTTTCCTTTTCAACACAGTAGCAAAGATATACATACACTCCCACCCATATTTGGTTATATGTCCTATAGTCGGTTTGTCCCAGTCAACCCAGTCTGGATATTTGACCACTCTTCCTGTTATAATTCATTTGAATTTGTCGGATTCAATGTACAGACTTAGCTTTTAAGTAACGTTTAATCTACAAATTTTACCGATTATCTCAAAAGGCGCATGAAACCTGATTTTGTAAGGCAAAGGGACTTTATTTGTATACCACATTTCAATAAGAGTATAAAAAAGGGTCAAAAACAACAATGAAAGCATAAAACAAAACATTAGAGACACAAAACACGTCAAATTAAGACATTAGTCATGGGGGGTTGTAGAGCGACAAACAAATCTTTGTGCGAAGGTATTGAATGATTTATAGACTAACTAGCTGTTTGACTTTTTAGGTAGACCTGATAACACTGTTGCAGTAATCTGACTAAAGATAAACGCATAGATTAGTTTTTCAAGAAATGTTCTTCAGGTGACAGGAGGCTGACCTTGTTATTACCAATATGTGACCCTGGAAGTTCAGTTCTGAGTGCATTATTACACCTAGATTTCGGGCATGATCAGTGGTTTCTAGCTGTGCTGACTCTTGATCGTTCTTGTTTAGGAAGTTATGTAATCTTTCAAAGCTGGAAACATAAAAGGTCAAACTGATAAGTAAAAAATGACTGACATTTAACCTTGTGGCGTGAATTTAAACCTCTTACTTGAACTATATACACTTATATAATTGCTGGTGGGTAAAATTAGAAAAAAGGTCGCTTAATTTAACTTTCCTCCATTGCTTTTTTTTTTTTAAACCTTTAAGATACTCGAAGAAACTTTTCTTCTTCCTCTTATTTCTAAGAGTAAAATGTTCCCCATGGCATTGTCTGTTACACAAAATCCAAACAGCACAGCAAGTTTTTGGTTTGAAATTGGACATACGACGTGCATAAAACTCTTAGAATTTTGTTAGTTAAGTAGTAAAAAAAGAAGATATTTCAATCTTTATTCAAACACACAGAGTACACAAAAGAACACTTTCTCGGGAAATTCTCTGAAGCCTTTGTGAAAGTTGAGAAAGATGAAACCATTTACCTAAACCTACAAAAGTTAAATTCCTCTCCTTATTAAACAGAACTTTACAAACTTAATATAAATGCGTAGTATGAACCAAGTACTGAAGCTAGATATTTACTCATTCACAGGTGCATCAGTGCTTACTTGACAATTTAAAAGCATTCCAGAAACTCAAACAGCTGTTACTGTAAACCAATTCTGTGGATAGATTGTATTCTTTGTCTTCTAAACATTCCACTTTAAGCAGCTGCTGCAAACATTTGTGAGCTGACGTCGTCATCTTTTCACCCTCTGTAAAAGAGGACCATGATAATAAACAGGAATGCACAATGATGAATTTTGAACCCTTATTTAATTCTTGCAATACACTGGATTATCCACAAAAAAGAACGGTAAGTGATTCGTTTTGGACTTTAATGGCACTTTCATGTAATGGGCGCTTTGCTGTTTCAGATGGTACATACTGTCCTCTAGTGGATTTGATTTGCAAGTACAGGCACAGATCAACCTTTTTAGTTACTAGGATAACAAATGTAAAAGAAGAGGCTTATTCAATGTTGTGCAAGACTTAGGAACATTAACAATAGAATGCTCAAACAGTCTTGATCATATCTGTTCCTGTATCATTACATGCACTGTCAATAGGTGTTTAGTAAACTATTTTACATCAACACAAAGACTGTCATTTAAAGTGTGACAGTAATTTATTTCTTTAAATCGATGCATTTGCTTTGTCTTCTTCAGGTAGCAAGATTCATATTCTGCTCGAGCCTATAATTGGTGAAAGTTTGTACAAAAGCTAGACAAAGAATGTGGAAATTCCACATGGACTACAGGTGAGGTTTGGTGATACTTGACACTGCGGACCTAAACATTAGGCAGCCCATTTCAGACTCTAAGCCTACATCTATATAGAAGTGTCTTGTAAAAGAGCTCACACCTCTTGAGATTTTTCACATCTTATAAAGTTACAGCTACAAATATTGTTGTTTTGATGGTATTTTATTTGATAGCCCTAGAAAAGGAATCCATAATTGTGAATTGAAAAAAAGTGCAAAGTATTCAGCAATAAATCAGCAAAGTGCATTTGTTTTTTTTTAGCCCCTACAATTCAAAGCTTTGTATAAACCCTTTTTTTATGCAGCATCAGCTGTAGGTCTTTGGGGTACACCTGTTTTTTTTTCAAATCTCAAGTCAATCATCCAGGAACTGCAGTTTCAAAACCTTGCCACTCATTTTTTAATTAATTTAGGTCTCAATATAGCATAAGTGGTTCTAAAAAAAAATTGAGGTAAATTTTTGCTCTGGTTGCATGCTTAGCGTTATCCTGCTAAACGTAGAATCTTCCCTCCAGTCAAGTTTTTTGCAACCTCCCATGGGATTTATTCTACAGTTGCACTACACATTAGTTTAAGCCATCTTTAACAATTTTAAATACCTTTTCAACACGGCATTCTGCTGCCACCTCCATGTGTTTCAGAAAGTTAATTTTTTTTTCTCTCTCATCCAACTAGAACACCTTTTTCATGTTTACTGTGTCCAAGCTATTGCTTCTTCTTTTCTGTAAAAGTCTATATTGTGGAGAACTCAACAAATGTGTCAGTAGATTCTACCATGTATGCTGTGAATCTCTTCACCACTGGGTAAAGCTACCATCGGTTCCTCTGATTGACATTATAGCCCATATTGTCAACTTAGGTGCTTCCATGTCTCCCTAGGCTTGCAGTTGAAATGAACAGCTTTTTTTCCACTGAGCAGTAGTTTTTGCTCCAGTGTATTCTGGAGAGCGTTTGGACTCTCACTGAGCAGACGGCGATAAACCCAACCAGCTACCACACTAGGATGTCTTGTGCTTTTTTTTTTTTTGCAAACAGTGATGTTTTTTTGTCCTCCCATCAATGGACTGTGTTGTGATGGGCCCAGAAATGGTGGCCAGCTATATGGGCCATTTTTAAAATGGAAAAAGACAAACCAGTGTGTTGAACTGCACTGACCCATGGCATATTATTCAGTGGAATAGGGGTAAAACTTTCCATTTTGCTGACTGCTTTAATTTATGATCAAACCCTGCATTATACTTAACATTTGTTGCAACTTGCTGGCTGTGTTCCTTGGTCATCAAGGTGTAAGAGTAAGGTGAGTTATGTAGGAAGGCAGTTATATGCCCTTTATATTGTTTAACGGTATCAGTAAGTGTTAGAATACAAATGGACACCATATGTTTCAGATTTTATTGTTAAAACACTTTTAAAGCCATGCACCATTTTTCTTCCACTTCGCAACAATGTCCATCTTAGAGTTGGTTTATCACATAAGTACATGTGTGAAAAAACAAACATTTTATATTGGGGAAATCCATATTCAATCTCATGATGATTGTCTAAGTTTGCTCACCCACAAAAACAAAAGAACACTTTGAATTTTAAACCTCAATGCAGAGACGGACACCTTCAAAATAAGATTTACAACTTTGTGGAGAAATGTTTAATGTTGTGCACACCGATAGATTTTCTGTAATTGGTTACTTAAAGTCTCTTCACACCCTATATCTTTTTGTTGGATTGAATCCAGATGCTGACAGCCCAACTGATTGTCTTAGCAGTCTATTTTGAGTTTTGTTAATGATGAAAGACTCATCCATGACCAATCTTTGGTATTCTGATTCTAAAATACACAGTAAATGACCACATTCCTTGTTTGCCTTTTCACCTACTTGAATGACAGTTGAGATGGAGTTCTTCAGGGCACATTTAGAAGTTTCCTGGAAAACTTAGGGGAATTTACATCAATCAATAACAGCATAGTCTTTTTTTTTTCTTCCTGACTATGGTTCTCACTAGCCTCAGATCATTAATGAGCTACTTCTGAGTAGCTGTGGCATAATCTCTCATTTTCTCATCATTGGTTCACTTAATATTTCCTAATAATCACCCCATCAGCATTCTCACAAATGTTCTTGGATCCCATTCCACTCTTGGGCATATCCACTAATTTTCTTTGGTCAGCTCATGGTGGTGGAAAGTTTGGAATGGGATTCTTTTACCTACATCATTTAGGGTCAGGACTTTTTATACATTCTCTTGTATGCAACATCAGGACAATAACTGATGGTAGTCGGAAGTTTTGTTATGTGGTGTCGAAGAAAAAATGTCAAGTTCTGTATGCAGTAACACCAATAAACTTCAGGGGTTTTTGATTTTGTTTGGAAATGAGCAAATATAGAAAGTCATCAGGGGATTGAATGCTCATTTATCCTGCTGTAAAATAAACATTACTTTGTAAGCATTGCAGAATTATTAATTGGAGTCTCTGATAAAGTGAAGGTTTTGCTGTCAAAAATTCGAAGCTTTTTATCATTGCATATTTCAAATATACTAACTGTAAAACAGGCCCGATGTTTCTGTAACTTTGTTTCTGCCCTAGAGTCTGAACAAATTAAGGTTATGGAACCTACGGGAATGTTAGGACATGTCTACTGAAGAAAGGAAGATATTAACTCTGCAATAAGATATCTGTTGAAAGTTTTACTGCTATTGTTATTTTAAACCAGCTGCAATGATGAAAGAAAAATGGGGTCTGAACAATTCAGCTTCAAAGCAGATCTCTCCTAAATGTAGTAAACTAAGCTTTATAGGATTAGGGTGGCTCTTCTGAATGGCATTATTGAAAGAAGATTGTAGTGTTAGGAAGTTTCAGCAGGACAGGAGAGAGGCTGGACTCCTTTAATCTCCAGGGCCTTGTTGAACTGCACATCCATAGTCTTAGAGGCCTTTGTGATCTTCAGGTTCCTCATACAACCTCTGAAGAATGAGCTGGTAGAAAGAGCTGCCTGGCGAACTCCAGCTGAGAAAAACGTGTTCACAGGTAAGTTATGCAAGTAGCACACATTAGGAATGTTTGATACATTACTGGTACATTGTTTTTTTACTAAAACGTTTTAAGAAGCATACCAGGATATCCTCCCACATAGATTGGATCGTTGGTATCACAGGTGTTGGAGCGAGCATTAGGAGACTGTGCTTGGCTCTTTTTCCCATCGACCACCAGCTCCAGCCTGTGGCGAAGCTTGTTTGCAGTGACGCTGTGCCACTGGCCATCACAGAAACTCTTGCCTTCAGGCACGTGCTCTGTGGTGATTCGTCCAGCTCCGTTGTCAACATGGAAAAGCAGCTAAATGAAAAAACGACATTGGGGAGTTGTAGCAAGTTTAATATTTATTTTTCAGATGAGACACGGAAATCCTGAGTTCTGTTTTTTTTTTTTTTATTAAGTTAGGGGCCATACTTCCCTTTCCTGCAGTTCACATATTTAATTTGTAGGGATACACGCATACCGATACTGGGTACCGGCCTCGATACAATCTAATGTACTTGTATCTATATCATTTGAAGTTAACCAATACCATGAACCGATACTTAAAATGTGGAAAATCTGCAGTAATTTCACAGAACGTTAAAAGTTTCGTTTTGTGGTAGTTTTTATTCTTTTTTTTTCTAATTCACCATTTGTTGTAACAAGCAGAGAAGTAAATAAAACCTGTCCTTCAATTCATTACACTTTTGTGTGATCCTAGCATCTGTTTGAAAAAAGTGGTATCGTTGTATACCTAGTAATTTCATAGCAAGTTTGTCAAATCTTTTGTGGTTGAAAACTGACCACTACTTAGATGAATAATATTTTTTACCTGATCTTGGATAGGCCATAACATATTCTTGTTACTATGTAAAAAACTAAGTGAGCAAAGACTGTTGGCTCCATCAATTTCCCAACGATAACTGAATAAGGACTGAAAATTTAAAACTCCCTTCATAGTGGGACTTTGACTAGACCTATTGGTCTAGGTTGATGCAACTAACCGAAAAGCTCAGAATAGAGAAAAGCAGCAAAGTGTTTGGTGTAGTTTTACAACACAATGGGCAAATTTAAGCCTCCTTTATTGAGCTAACTCTTGCAACAACTTGGGCCAGTTGTGTCCATGTTTTAGATGTCACCATGGGTCAGTACTCCTGAAACAGATGATTGGTTCATTCCCAGGCCTCTGAACAGCTTCAAAACATGTTTAGGTAATTTATGCAGTTAAAGCAGCTGTTGCAACAAGGACATATCTAAAACCTGCAGGACACTAGCCATTAAGGGCTGGAATTGAACATCCCTGACTTGGGTAAAAATTAAAACGCTACAGTAGTTTTCACTGCTAAAACACCCCCCAATTTCAATTATTCGGAAGTAAACAGTGCTTTGCTACACTTGACAAAAGTACCGTAGTGTTTCAGGAAGTTCAAATAGGTTGTTTTAAGTTTGGCATGGGATTTCAATACTTTTACATATTGGGTTACCTGGCTGGAAAACCCAATTCAACCCTAATTTCTTTTGAGAAATCGGCTACTTGTTGATACCGTTTTGATTTTAATTATCAAAACATCCAATCAATCTGATACTGACCCAAATCAATTCTTTTACATGTTTCAAACAACTGGACTAATTTAGGATTAAAGCTCTCAAATAACATTTTTAAAAAGTTTACACAATGCTTTAAATCGAGATGTGCACCACAAAATTTCTTACCAAATTACTGAAAGGCTGTTTTTGGTTGAGCTCCATAATACAGGTCAAAGACATTAATTACCTTGCCCTCCACGATCTCCAAACCCAGTCCATCATTGGCTTGGTTGCTGACTGCCAAAAGGACTCCGCTGGTTTTGCTGGTTCGAAACTCTAAAGCAATTGACACATCCAGACCCACCCTATAGGAGGAAACTAAATGCAGAAAAACAGATATGAGTTAGGTTGCATTTTTCCTTTTATAAGCTGCATATAAATGGTTTCAACCATGCAGCTTAGTGGCTTTTGTGGAATTGACCTGAGTAAACTCACCAGCTTTCAGATACCCTGTGCCCTCAAAGTAAGTTCCTGTTTCAGTAGCAACAAAACACTTTCCAACCATATAACTGGAGGTGGGTGCTGCCATGTCCAGTTTAAAGTTTTCACTAGCTACTTCAGTGCGACCTTGGAAAGGAGGAGGAAGTTAAAAACATGTTTCATACAGCTGTGTTTTTCAGAAATTCAAAGACAAAAGTGTATTAAGTAAAATACACATGAGCCCTTACCTCTTGCCGCTGGCTTTGTGCTCACAGGGCTTCCAGTCATCTTCAAGTTACGGATACACCCATCGATACTGTAGAGAATCTGCAGGCAAAAGAGTCAGATGAAAACATTCTTTCTTGTAATTATCCCTGAGTTTATAGCTGATTGTTTTAGATTGTAATCATCCTTACTGGTCCTATTCTCTTGGTGGTGTAGTTTTGTGGTAATCCACCTACATAGACCACTCCAACCACATCTAAAAGGTCCGCCTGATGAAAAGGTAAACGGATGTATTAGTGCACAAACCAAAACATGGCTTCATTTCATGCAGCAACTTGTATCTACCTAGATATCAAAGGTTTCTAATGAGTTTGTGCTTACCGTCTTTGGACTGATCATCTGTTTTGTGTATCGACCATCAACAGAAAGCACAGCTCTCTGCTTATTACGTTGCACATTGATCTAACCAAACAAACACAGGCAGATGTGTACAAATTTATATGTCGATCAGGTGTTTTATGTAGTTTCTAAATTTAAATTTAGAACAAGTCAGGTACAATCTTTTAAAAAGTTAAAGGTGGAATGAAACCAAATGACTAATTGTAAATTTTTTTAACATACTAGAGTAAATTTTATCCAAAAATAAACGGAATGTTTGTTAATAACATTTATGTATTTATAATTATTCAAACACGCATATATAAAGCATCAGTGAGTCTTACCTTGTGCCAGTTACCATCATTAATGGAGAAAGGAACACAACTGGAGATGTTTCCATGACCAAGATCATAACCAAGGCAAGCCTGGCCCTCCTTGATCTATAAGCATAGATTTATAATGAAGTCGGCAGACATGAGAAATGTATTAAATGGACTAGCCCATGTTTTTCTTTCTGCACCGTAACGTTGAAAGGGTCACAAGTTTTCGATGCAATTAGAACAGTGGTAATCAATGAGGAATCAAATGCTGAAAATAAAATGAGCAGCAAAGCACAATTTGCATCTATGTGAGAACAAAACCCTACCTGGATAGAAACAAAGTCTGCATGGTTTATTCTTGCCATGTAGAGCACAAGACCAGAAAGCTCCTTTGTCCTCAGCTCAAACTCCAAAAACAACCTGAGAGAAACATGAATGTAACCTTTTTTAAAACATTATACTCAGTCACATTAAAATGTTTATGCTTTTTGTGTATTGGGATTACTGTGTCTCAATGTAAAGATGTCATTTTCACACTTTGATACAAAATGAAAACATATTGAAATTACAAAGTAGGAGTGGGTGGTAGAATCACACCAGATTATTTAGGATTAGAATATGTTAATCCAGCCGATCATCAAGATGGTGGCTGTCTAATGCTGCTTTATTGTCCTGCTCACAATTTTTATTCCTTTAGTTTAATCTACATTTAGGCAATAAGCATGAAACGGTTACTGGTTTTAAATCTTACCATACTAAATATAACCAGCAAGTGGTACAGTTTTAAAATTAAATCAGCAGTAAACTTGTTTTCAGTCATTGCAACATGATAAAGTAAAACATTTCATTCCCCAGATGGGGGCTAAATGTTTTTTATTTTATTTACACACAGATTGTAATAACTAGAGTAGTTCTCTAACAATAGCAGCTAACACTAAGGTAAAGTCTTAGTTAACTGTATGCTGTGTTCTAAATTAATTCCTCTTATACGTCTGGAGAATTACAAGCTTTGGCAACATCTATTAAAGTTAAGGGTCTTCCTATAATTGTAATGACTTTACACTTAATGATTATATGAATCTTTTTGTAGGAAGAGTACACTTTACCTGATTGGTGTTATTGCTCACCTTTCAAATTTAAGTCAAAACTGGTTCAATTCTATTTTTACAGGAAATAAATGCAAAATGTTCTCGTCTAAATTCTGTATTTCTTTTTTTGTTTTTGTAACAGCTATGTTTATAAATGGGAAATTATGACATGTGAAACAATATTTGATCCATCACAAATGTGAACATTTTTATAATTTTAAACACTGATCATGGTTTGGGCATAGCATTGCAGGACAAGGAGAAAAAAAAGTAAAGTTTTATATAAATCTGGAATGCAATGTCTATTGCTAAAGATTTGCTAGAGCAACTTTTTGAACTTTTAATTTTACAAATGCAAATTCAATGTATTTTACATTACAGACTAACAGAGGATTAGAGCTATAAAGTGAAAGGAAAAAAATAAACTGGCATGTATGAACGGGAAGCTGCTCAGCTGATGAGGAAAATGGGGGAAATGTTAAACATACAGCCCAAGATAAGATGGAATTTCTTAGATCAGCATTTTTCAAATTTTGTCCTCACGAGCTTTTATCCTGCATGATCTACAGGTGCTGGCCAGTAAATTAGAATATCATCGAAAAGTTGAATTATTTCAGTAATTCCATTCAAAACGTGAAACTTGTACATTATATTCATGCAATGCACACAGACCAATGTATTTCCAATGTTTATTTCTTTTAATTTTGATATTTATAAGTGACAACTAATGAAAACTCCAAATTTGGTATCTCAAAAAATTTGAATATTTTAAAGGCAAATGAAAAAATATGTTTTTTTTTTAAATGTTGGCCAACTGAAAAGAATGAACATGAAAAGAATGTGCATGTATAGCACTCAATACTTAGTCGGGGCTCCTTTTGCCTCCATCACTGCAGTAATGCGGCGTGGCATGGACTCGATCAGTCTGTGGCACTGCTCAGGTGTTATGAGAGCCCAGGTTGCTCTGATAGTCGTCTTCAGCTCCTCTGCATTGTTGGGTCTAGCGTATTGCATCTTCCGCTTCACAATACCCCATAGATTTTCTATGGGGTTAAGGTCAGGCGAGTTTGCTGGCCAATCAAGGACAGGGATACCATGGTCCTTGAACCAGGTACTGGTGGTTTTGGCACTGTGTGCAGGTGCCAAGTCCTGTTGAAAAGTGAAGTCTGCATCCCCATAAAGTTGGTCAGCAGCAGGAAGCATGAAGTGCTCTAAAACTTCCTGGTAGACGGCTGCATTGACCTTGGACCTCAGGAAACAGAGTGGGCCAACACCGGCAGATGACATGGCACCCCACACCATCACTGACGGTGGAAACTTTACACTGGACCTCATGCAACGTGGATTCTGTGCTTCTCCGCTCTTCCTCCAGACTCTGGGTCCTTGATTTCCAAAGGAAATGCAAAAATTGCTTTCATCAGAAAACATAACTTTGGAACACTCAGCAGCAGTCCAGTCCTTTTTGTCCTTGGCCCAGGCGAGACGCTTCTTACGCTGTTTCTTGTTCAAGAGTGGCTTGACACACGGAATGCGACAGCTGAATCCCATGTCTTTCATGAGTCTCTTCGTGGTGGTTCTTGAATCGCTGACTCCAGCTGCAGTCCACTCTTTGTGGATCTCCCCCACATTTTGTAATGGGTTTGTCGTCACAATTCTCTGCAGGGTGCGGTTATCCCTAGAGCTTGTACACTTTTTTCTACCACATTTTTTCCGTCCCTTCGCCTGTCTGTTAATGTGCTTGGACACAGAGCTCTGCGAACAGCCAGCTTCTTTAGCAATCACCTTTTGTGTCTTGCCCTCCTTGTACAAGGTGTCAATGGTCGTCTTTTGGACAGCTGTTAAGTCAGAAGTCTTCCCCATGATTGTGGAGCCTTCAGAACAAGACTGAGGGACCTTTTAAAGGCCTTTGCAGGTGTTTTGAGTTAATCAGCTGATTAGAGTGGCACCAGGTGTCTTCTATATTGAGCCTTTTCAGAATATTCTAATTTTCTGAGATACTGAATTTGGTGTTTTCATTAGCTGTCAGTTGTAAAAATAAAAATGAAAATTAATAAACACTTGAAATATATCACTATGTGTGGAAGGAATGTATACAGTATACAAGTTTCACGTTTTGAATGGCATTACTGAAATAATTCAACTTTTTGATGATATTCTAATTTACTGGCCAGCACCTGTACACCTTTCCCTGTTTCACCACACCTGCATATAATTTTTGGTATAATATTAGAAGGCCTTTCCTTACTTTGGTCGTACTCTGAGGACAATATTCAGCTGTGTAGAATTTATATTCTATAATGTATGAGTCTTACTCTAAATGAATTGCTCTTTGAAACAGAGGTTTCTGAATCATAATCTGTGATGAAGCAGAGAAACATCTAAAATATGCGGCTTAGAAGTTCTGAGGACATTGTTAAAACATTTATGTTAGATTGGTCTGACAATCAAATATGTAATTATTTTGACTTTTTTCTGCCGAACACATTCTGCTGATAATGTATTAGGTTATCGTATAAATAATTTGAATATGTTAAATATGGCAGCCACTAACATAAAACCTAAATATTACTGCAATTATTAGAAATAAAATATTCTATATGTGCACTTTTTGGCAACGTTTGCTTATCGAACATGGGGATAGGTGTTTTTCAACCCTGCCCCTCAAGGCACACTGCCCTGTATGTTTCAGACATTCACCAGCTTTAGCACATCTGATTTCAATTGATGTCTTTCAAGCAAGCTTTTGCTGAACTTCAATTATCTGAACCAGGTGTGCTGAGGACCAGTCTTAGAGGTCATACACATTCAAATATATAAGCAGAAGACAGTATTCTGTTTTCCTATAATTTTGCACCCAGATTGGTGTTCATAACCTATATTTATAAGCTTTTATATGTTCTAGAATTGCACCACTCTGGGTGGCTGCAGGCTCAGATCAGGAAAAAAAATGAGTATCCTCTTCTATCCCCATCCAGGTAAATAGACATCCCACTCTACTCTGAGCAACAGCTGCTTTCCTGTCACGCCCTGAATGTTTTATCTCCCAACTCAGTCATGGACTCTTCTGCTTCCACAAGTTTGTCTTCATTCAAGTCAGGAGAGGCTTTTGCCCTCTTTGCTTCCCCCTCCCACTTTTCTGTCTCTAGAAGTCGCGTGAAGAGGCAGCTGGAGAGACTGAACCAGAACAAGGCTGCAGGTCTAGATAGTGTCAGACCCGGAGTCCTGAAGGCCTTTGTAGGGCAGCTCATTGAGATTCTGCATCACCTCTTCCACCTTAGCCTGACCCAGGAGAAAGTTCTGGGGTAATTAGACATCCTGCCTTATTTCAGTTTCAAAGAAAACTCACCCATCCGTTATCAATAATTATAGACCTGTTCCGCTGACGTCCCACATCATAAAGGTCCTGGAGAGACTCCTGTTGGCCCAACTTAGTTAGTAAACTACAACATATCAGAATACCCTGCAGTTTGCTTATGACCGCGGGGCTGGACACTGTCATCCTCCTGCTACAACCAACCTACTGTCATCTGGACAAAGCAGGTAGCACTATGAGGATCATGTTTTTTTATTTATCCAGTGAATTTAACAATTCATCCTAATTTGCTTTATCAGAAACTCCTGAAGACACAGGTGGATGCCTCAAAGATCATCTGTATTAATGAAAACCTGACAAACAGACCAAATTTTCTGAGCCTGTGTCAAACCAGATGTTGAACAGCACCATACTGATTGTATTAAATTTAAATATTTTTGTATTTTTGGTAGGTACTGTATGACACTACTGACTATTTTATCTTCAACAATTTCCTCTATTGAAACTATGAATTTCTGAGATGAATTATTCTTATATTTTCATTTGTAAAATTCTATATTTTACAAATATGGCATTTTAGATACATTTAAAACCTATTTACTTTTTTCTTTTCACTTTTCTATGGGTCTATCAGATACAGTGAAGTCAAATGAAGTTTGTAGTAGTAATTCGACAATAAAAAGTTCAAAATCTATGAATACTTTTAGACAGCACTGTAAAGCTAAACACTTAAACAGGCTGCCTAATACCAGGAGTTTCCTGTTTGAAAAAAAAAAAAAAATTGTAACAAGTATGACACAAAAAAAAAATCAATTAATCCTTTCCTTGTTTCAGATAAATAGACTTTAGTTTTATCTCTACATAGTGGGATATACTTTCCAGGAGTGTGGTAATGTATGGATCAGTCAACCTGTGCACTTCTTTAACAAGATTTGAAACTGGTGACCATTTATGTGTTTGTAAGAATCTTATTCTGTCAAAACTGTCACTCATTCACTGGGTTTGTCATGTTGAACATTAAACATTTGACCAGTAGATTTCTGCAGGTGCTGTGGGGAAATATAAATAGTACACTGAGTGCTGTATGAGTTACCACCTACATAACGAGCCACATCGTTTCCTGTCAAGTTAGTGGTAGAAGGCTGTTAACAGGAAATTAAATATATATATATAAAAAACAACACTCTAAAAGTATAATTTACTACAGACTTACTTTTCTCTGACTTTGGTGTCATCAAAGGCGAATCTCATGTGACTGTTTCTGGTCAGTCCAAACTGATATGCCTTTTCGAGCGACGCCGGGGCCACAGCTGATGCACACGAGTCCTGGAGATTGGACATATCATGTCAGCTCCACTGACAGGGTCTCACAACACTGCTCCCATTTCCTCCTGTCAACAGCAACCTTAAACAACCAGGTTCAACACTTGCCAATCACTCTAATTGGGCCCCTGTTTCTGATATGGCAGTAAATGAGGCATTGGTAGGTCACTATAGGTTATAAAACAGCTCTCTATACAACTGAAAATATTTGTATTTATTTTTAGCTCATATTGTAAATTTATGATAGCTAATTACGGGAACACATAAAAATTGTAAGTTCATATTGTGCTTTATATTTTACAATTAGCATCCTAAATTGTAATGGTAATTTTTAGGAACTTGGTATTTCATGAGCTGGTAAATTAATCTTTTGTTTCATTTATTTTCTGGTCATAATCACTTCCATTTCTAAACTGATTCCATTTTCAAATGGTATCCTTTCAGCAGTTTGAGGTTTTATGCTCTTCTTATCCCAGATTGTAATTCAGCTCTTAACCACAAGGTGCCATTGTTGTAATTTTCTAGTGAATTCTTTGCTTCCCCTTATTCTTCTCTTGAGCAAAATTTAACTTGTTAATTTTTCTTTGTATTTTTAAAGTTTGTGCTTTTTTAAACACTATTACCATATTGGGTCTTTTGTTTAATGCCAAAGTTTATTCCCTCTTTTAAATATATTTATTAACCATCTAATTTATAGTACAACTTTCGCTGTCTTTTTTTCATGTTTTACCTTTCGTTTTCACTTTGAACGGTGCTACTCTCCTGAGTGTCTTTGTCTAAAAGGAGACAATGTTTACACTATAGTGAGCCAAGTAAACTGAACTAAATACACCCACACTGCACATTGTTGTTTTTTTTCAGGTGCATTATGAATAAAATGTAACAAAGTTAAGAACAAGATGAACCAGAGTTGTGGACTCAAGTCACAAATATTATTACTTTAGACTTGACTTCAAAATATGTTCAAAGACTTTGACTGTCCTTTTTCACCAATTACTTGGGACTTGACTTAGAATTGAACCTGTTTACTTGAAAAGTCTTGATATTCAACCCGACATCTAAAGTCTGAAACATCCATTTTCTCAAAATCGTCCCATCTTAAAAAACACAGACTGTGTACCCATGTTTGCAAGAGCTACAGGACAGCCAATAAAATTAACCAGATTTTTCTATACAGAGCTGAAGCCAAAAAGAATTATGTTCCTAAGATAAAAATGTTTTTGAGAACATTAACTATGAAGAAGTTGACAAAAAACTTAATGCAATATATAAAACCTGCAAGAAAGAACGGTAGGTTTTACATTTTTGTATGATACATTAGCTGCCTTTGGCTAATTTGTTCCATGAGCAAATGTTCCCTAGCCTTTATTGATGATACTGTTTAGTGTTTTTAAATCGTTTTTTTTTAGTGCAAACCTCACCAAACCTGCTTTGAAACAAACTTAATTCCAAGCCAAAGAGTAGAAAATATGATGAAGAGTGAATCATAATATGCAAAAAATGACAGAAAGCCTTCAGATTTTCCGTCACGATTTTGGAAAAACCTAAAATATGGAAAATAGTTGGCTAATTCTATTAGAACATTTACGACATCTGCCTCAACATGTATGGATCTGTACAAAAAGCAGAAATCTTGTGCTTCTCCCCCCATATGCATGGTCTAAACAGCTGATTCCAGAGCAAATAATGTAACTTAATGGTCGATATTTTTGGCACAGTCAACTGCTTTAAAACACCACCCATCAAATTATTTTTATGGTAATGCGCGAAGAAATGGGCTCCAATGAGAAAGCTGTTCTGTGTCGCAGCAAGTCCTGCTAGCTGTTACGTGGGAAGGTGCCATCAAGGGTCTTATGAACTGCAAAATTATATTCATATCTTTTGAATGAAGAGGGCAGAAATCTTGCATTCAATTTCTATTGTAACAAGCTTTTTATAAAACTTCCATACAGTGATTGAGTTTTTTCTAAAACCATTGACATCTTTAATGCAGGGGACAAACATCTCCACTTGTCAGATAAAGTGACATCCAGTGTTGCCACAGTTACTTTGAAATAGTAATCTGATTACTTACTACTGATTACTCCTTTCAAAGTACCTTACTTTACTGATTATTTAAAAAGTAACTAAATTAGATTACAAGTTACTTCAGAAGCTGCCAATAGCCCTCCCCACTGCCTCAACATAAAAATAATACTTGCTTTTGCAAATACTCACTTTATTTGAAATGCATTTCAACCTCATGTTGACACCAGCAACAAGCTGTGTCTTGGCACGTACTTGCTTGCGCACTGCACATACTACTGGAGAGTTCCACTAGGGGGCAGAGTACAGAACTCAGAGTCAGGCTGGACTTGTAGGGTAGAAATAAAACAAAAAAAGGAAACTGTAGAGGAGATAATCGGCTGTTTAATTTTCAGATTATGACAGGAGGAGGCAGCAGTGTCGTTGAAGCTATGCAAGACTATATTTAGCGCTATTGTTTGTTTTTTCTACAAGACAGGCTTACGTTCGGAACGGGATTTGGAGAAATGCAATTCAGAATATTCCTGGAAGATATTCTCTGTCTATATCTCAACTTTATTGGCAAGATTCATTGTTGTGCATGTACATTTCTTCAAAAAAGTGAAGGCCGTTCTTTCCTGAAATTCAGGAAAATCCTCCACTATACCCTCAAGTAAATACCTGCAACATGAAAATGAATTTATCGAATTTAAATAATCCATTCTCTTTTGTAAAATCTCTTTAATCCCTAACTGTGAATCTATTTAATTACAGTTCAAAGAAAACTATTCATATTAGCAAAGTTTGAACGGTACATCATAGAAGTGATAAGTTCAGAAATACTTTTAAAATTCAGTTGCCCTTGTTTCATCAGGTTTTGAAATAGACGATTTTAAAAAGAACATAGGGTTAGACTGAACATATTGTTTCAGTGTCAGATTTGGGACTTGACTAGAAACGTTGCTGTATTTACTTGAGATTTGACTCGGTACTTGAGGAAAACGACTTGAATCTGACTTCAGACTTGCAAAACAATGACTTAGTCCCACCTCTGACATGTATTACCCGTTACTTGATAAGGTTACTTTATTTCCTTTGCGAGAATGAGAAGTTATAAAGAAAAGGAATCTGTGACAGTATTTTTCTGTATGTCTCAATCACCACCCCTCTTGTTCTCTTTCAAGTGAAGACATTTCCAGTTTATGACCTTGCTTTGTTACAGCTGACACTCTCCTCTTATCTCATTCTGTCCTCATATCCACTATTTCGCCTCCTCAACCTCCCTCTCCTTTTCCTTTCTTATGCTTCCCCTATCTAACAAAAAGAGAGACATCACATTTGCAGAAGCCTGTTCCTTCAATTCTTTGGGCTCTTCGCCGTCTTTCCATTAAGCCAACAAAAGACAAGCAGTGTTCTTTTCAGAAAGACTCCCCCTTTTTTATCCCTTCCTCCAAGGCTTTACCTTTTTCTGTCTACCCCGTCTTCTGCTTTATATGCCCTCTTTCATCTTTCCTTCTGCGTCTTTCCATTAGGCTAACAATAGGAAGGCATTTTTTCCATTCAGGTCTCTCGTCGAAGGTCGTCCCAACAGAAACAGAAAGTATTTAGCCAGAACTTTGTGTATGCACATGACCGTGTAAAAGATTTTCCACCACTCAAGTGTCTACAGAGGTTTTAAATTGAACAAAGTATTTTCACTTATTTTTAAGGTATTTCAAAAGATTACCTGTATCTATCACATCTATAATTTTTACAATCTAACATAAATACATTTCTATGTTACAGACTTATCTTAAAAAAGGCAAAGAAGGGTAATTTGTTTTAAAACTCAAAGTGCAGTAAGGCCCTCACAACTTGCAACATTTACAGACTTGTTAAACATGCTAATTTTCCAAAAAATATATAATAATTACAACCATTTTTCATTTTTTGATCAACCAAGAGCCCCTAGATGGCCTCGTAGTTACCATTGTTACTGTCGATTTCCACATTACATAGAGGTGTGTTTATATTAATAGGTTTATACATCTGTATGACTGGGGGCCTGTTCAGGGTGTACCCTTCCCATTGAGCACCGCAGATGGGAATAAGTTTACCACAAGTTTTTGGACCACAAAAAGCTGTCAAAAATATTGACTGGGTTGACTCCTCTGCAATTAGTAGCTATTGTCTTTATGCACCTCTCCATGTCTTTAAGACTTATCTAGAATCCATTCATGCATTTTCTTTACCTGCTTAATCCTTTCAGGGTTGTAGGAGGTTTGGCGCGTGCATCCAGTAGTCAATGGGCAAGAGGCAGGGTGCATCCTTAATACATTCCTAGTCCATCAAAGGGCAGCACACACAGATTGGACAACCATTCATGCAGTTTAGTGTGCCTAAGTAACCTAATGCTTTGCATGGTGCAGAAAGCAAATGCACAAGGTGTACCGTCCTGGCCGGGATTTAAACTGTGGTCGTTCTGTGAGGTAATAGTGCCTCATTTACAACCTTTGAAAATGATTCATACCTCTAGGAGACTTGGATCTAAAATAATTTCCATTTAACCATGAGTATGTTTCAATGAAAGACAGACATTTGCCCAAATACAATGTAACAACATAGGAGTATATATTTTTTAAGATAAAAAAAAGGCACATCCAATTTTCTTATGCACTTGTTAAGAATCAGTGTAAACATTTTTTTGCATTACAGCAATCAGACCCTTCTTATGATAGTTAACCAGCTTTCAGCATGTTTCCACTGGTATTTTGACATGTAATCTTTAGTGTTGAGCTCCAAGTTTTTTTTTTAAGCTGTAAGGCCCTTTAGCTGTGACCGTAAACCCCAATTTACACCGGATGCATCAGTGGTGCGTTAGGGCATTGGCGCCGTTTCCGCAGCATACAGAAACCATTATAGACTAAGGTTTGGTTTACACAGAATGTGCACCGTTTTAGGTGTGTCCCAGACGTGTCTTGCTGCGCCGCACCGGTAAAAATACGATAGATTCCATTTTGACATGACATTCTTCCAAAACATGTCAAGTGCCAACAGTTAACATGGGGCTAAACAGGAAAGCACCTATGGTATCAGTGTATCATTGGGATATTTCAAAATAAAAGACACGTGCAACGTTGTAATAGCTCAACTACGTAACATTAATTAATTGCCAGTGAACAAAGGTTTTGTTTGCTCCTTACATCTTTTGAGGACATCGTCTGACATTGTTTTTTTCAGCATTGACAGCTTTGTTTAAAGTTTAATGAAATTACACATGGACTAATAACAAATTTATATTTGCTTATAGAAATACCTGTTTGAAGATCTGCATCAGATATTTAAACAATGTTGTCAATGATGTGGATAAATGTTATTTTATTTTGTTTTCTGTAGTGATTTCCCATATCACAGTAGAAGATTTTTATAGTTATTTGTAAAACTAATGCAGAAATCATATATTTAAAGGGGATAGTTGTAACAAGAAGCTGTGATTCTCATAATTCAGAGGTATAACTGTCATTTTCAAATATATTGACTTTGGACAGCAGGTTAACTTTTAGCTGCTGATTCACTGCCAGACCAGTTGTACTGAAGTATAACAGATCACTTCGTGGCTTTAGCCTTTAAAGCAAAGGTTTTGAGGAGAAATTGTGAAATGTCTGGGCAACTTAAAAGAAGCATATATGCTGGAAACCATCAAGATAAGAACCCTTATATGGCTTGAATTACTTTTTTATTTATTATCAAAATCTCCTGACATTTAACAGAAGAAAGGCTGGAGACATCTTTGAAATCGATAGTTTAGTAGTTCAAACATGTTTTCATAAAAAATTATTACTTAAGGGAAGTATGAAGCAGTCTGTGAGTGAGTGTATACCAGGTTCATACTGGGATCCAGTGTAGCAGTGGGTGGTGCTACAGCAGCAGGCGAGGAGGGTGTGGCAGGAGCTGGGGCAGGGTGTGTGGCCTCCTGCAGGTCAGCAGTGTAAGAGCAGGAAGGAAGAGTTTAATGACAGCCACAGATATTAAGCAGGAAAACACAAAAAGCAACATGCAGGCAGGGAACCGAAAAGGAAAGGCCATAAAGCTCATCGAAGCTTCAGTGATGAGCTACAAAAGGTTTCCCTTTGTCACTGTAACAATGACTTTATTAACATGCAAGAAGATGAAACATATTTCTGCTAAAATAACTGAAAATGTAATGTCTGCGGCCAACTAGAAATACATGTCATATTTCATAAAGGATGAAATTTAGAGAAACTGAGAGCTACTTGTATAGAAGGCTGACTGGAGGTAACTAACATTCTCTGTAATTTCAGGAAATGTTATCAGAATTTCAAATCCCACAATGCTCCTTTCATTTTAGCTAATGTTGTTTAAAGAATAAAACAAGACATTTATTACAAAGAGTTTGAGGTAAAGAACCTTCCAAAATATGTTTTCCTGTCAACAATGACTGAGGTTATAGCTATGTATAATTTGTTAAACCATCCTGTGATCTGTAAGATACAGATCACATTTCCAGTTATGTTTAAACAATCTAGTTGTTGCTCTGACTATAGATATTGGAAGATTTAAGTGAGCAGCTGTTTTTTAAAAGTATTTCTTAATTAATGAGGAATGTCTCATTGGAATAGGAGATTTTGGGATGTGGCTATGAGATATGAACCTCTGCTACATATCTATACAAGAAGTAAAACAGAAAGTCATGCTCTACTAATTAAAGGTTGTAGAAACACTAATGACACATAGTATAAATGGAAAAAAGTTATATCAATTACATTTATTTATAGCACATTTTAGGGTTGACTATAGCAGATGTAAACATGACCTACCCCTGACTGAATAAATAATAATACCAAAAGTACCAAATCAAAGATTGAATCTTTCACTTTTTCACATTTTTCACATTTCACATTTAATATTTCTGTTTTTTGCATTTTTACTAGGTATCAATAATTGTGGAATACACTATATTAAAAATGACAAGTCCAGAAGAAGCTATTTATATTCCCAAAACTAAACAAAAAAAATTCTAATTCAATCAAAGCCTGATTAAATATTGGTAAATATCCCTGTATTTAATCATGCTGGATATTTGCAAAACATGTTTTCTGATATACAGGTGCTGGTCATAAAATTAGAATATCATTAAGCTGATTTTTTTCAGTAATTCCATTCAAAAAGTGAAATATATCAACTGCATTCATTACACACTGACTGATATATTTCAATGTATTATTTGCCTTAAATTTTGATAATTATCACTGACAACTAATGAAAGTCCCATATTCAGTATATCAGAAAGTTAGAATATTGTGAAAATATTGAAAACCCCTGGTGCCACACTCTAATGAGCTCAAACCGCTGCAAAAGCTGCAAATGGTCTCAGTCTAGTTTTGTAGGCTACATAATCATGCGGAAGACTGTTGACTTGACAACCATTGACACCTTGAACAAGGAGGGTAAGACACAAAAGGTCATTTCTAAAGGTGCTGTACGCAGAGCTCTGTGTCCAAGCACATTAATACAGAGGAGAAAGGGAGGGCAAGATTTGGTAGAAAAAAATCGTTTTGCGCATCCAATTCTGATGTTTGATGATCATTGCGAGTTGGATTTTAGCAACTAAGCAGGTATTTCATGTTTTGAAATAGTTCAACATGAACAGAATGCATGAACTCTGCCTTGATCTACATCTGTTGAATATTACCTAAAAATAAAACTAATTAATCATGGCTTTATATAATTCATAAGATGATACTGCGGGCAACAGTAAGAAGAGTAGTTGTAAAGCAATCAAAACATTTAGCGGTAGACTCCAGCATCTCCTCCCAAACTTCAATGACGTGCTTCAAGGGCAGGAATTTGACCTCAAGTTTAATACTTATCTGCATAAATGTAATTGCAAATGGGTGAATGTAGCTTTAGTGTAAAACCTTTAAAGGGGAAATATCCTGCAGATTCCACCTGGTAGCTCTTAAATGCATTAAATCTCTATAAATTAAAAAACAAACTAATCTGTTAATACTAGATATTTTTTGATACCATTTTGGCAATATTTTTTAATCTGTTCAATTCTTTCTGTTGCATTTTTTTAACTATTAGGTCACAGTAATTGCACTGAAACTGCTAAACAAGATCATGGAACTTGGAGTTAATCCACCATCCACCGCTTTTCTCGCTGTGATATTGTAGTGCAATTTCAAAAATGTGGAGGTACCGGTGGAACATTCAAAATGTTGAGCTGTTGGATGTATTAACCCACACAGTTCTTTACACTGCTCCCCCAGCATCAGAAGTGCCTGATCAAGTTTTATTTTTCGTGGTAATGTACCTGAATCTGTTGGAGAAAGTACTTTTTGTACGCGGAAGCACTTCAATATGAAGGCTTCTGCAACCTCCACAGGTATCAAAAAAGATTTGCTGAAAGACTCGATCTTATTGAGGGGGTCTGCTGTTCCTGACTATGGAAATAATGGAAAAACCAATCTTTAAGAGTCAAATAATGGTCAAACAATGGCACATTTTATTTTAGACTTTCATTTGTCTCTTTACCATTGTATTTTCTCTCTGTTTTTTTGTCTTGGAGAACACATGATCCTAACACATTCAATTAAGTTATCTTGAAGCTAGCAGTAGCCCAATTGGTAAAAGATTAGGGTATTATTTCCACGTGTTCCTCTCATTATTATGGTGGTGATTATATAATTACGCGGTATCTGACAAGCAGCTTGTGTTAAAGTGTTGTTAGTAATATTAAAACTTCAGCACATATTACTGCAAAATTGCTAACGTTTTCCTCGTTATTTTGTAGGGGTGCAACGATACCACTTTTTTCAAACTAATACGATACAGATACTTGGATACTTGCCGATACCGAGTACCAATGTTGATACGTCAACAACACACAAAAATTTTATTTGGACAGGGTTTATTTTCTTTTCTGCTTGTTACAATAAACAATGGTGAGTAATATTATCGGGGGCCTAAGTCTTTTCCCCTTCCGGTCGGCCCATGAGGCCCCTGGCAGAAAAAAATTATGAATGGAAGTCAATCGAGCGATCAAAGTTATTTTCTGGTCCTCTTTTTCTTAAGTCCTGAATCCCTCATATGTTGTACTTCGGTTTAAATGATAACTAATGATGTACATTTAGACTGTGTTTGTCAAGTGATTTGGGATTTATTGGATTGTAAAATTCACAATTAAAATGCCTACAAATCAGAAGTCACATATATGACGTCACGCAGCTAACGTGTGCTAGCACTAGCTTTAGGACGAAAAACACTCACTCCTCCATGCTGGCTCTCACTCCACCGACTCCTTTACCCCCGACATAGCTGCTACTTTCCACATGGTCAGATTTATAGAGGTTTTCTCCGTGTTTAATGCTCCTTTCTTTGTCCTGAAGGCTACGACCCTCTCTCTCCTTTTTCTTTTGCAGTTTTAGTCTGTTAAATGTTTTTACACAAAACCTAAAGTAACTCTTGCTGCCGGTCAAAAATCAGCATTTTCTCTGCAGTAAAATTGGTCTTTAAAATGTATAGACATCATATGTTCGATCCATGGTGCATTCCAAACAGGATCAGAAAATAACTTATCGCTCCGTTGACACTCAATTTTTTTGGGGCAGTAGGGGACCCATGGACCGGAAGGAGAAGGCGTGACTTAGGCTCACCATACCCGAAACCAGTATCATTATCGGTGTAGTATTTTTTATCTGGTTTACTTGATTAAAACACAATTATCATTATTTTGGGAAATGTTTTTCTTTATACTGTAAGAAAACCTTTTTGTAAAGCTTTGAAGTTAACACACAGTATTGTTGTGTTAATGATGGTGTTTCAGATGCATTGCTAAACATAGCACATTATATATTTTCAGAATATTTTTATCGTGAGGTTTTAGGCCATTAACCAGTCGTCTGATATATAGTTAGTGAGCATTTTATAAAAAAATAAAATAAAGTATGACTGGATGGTCAACTCTTCTCATTTCTGATTTGCATTTATAGAGACCAAAATGAATGATTTAGATGTCAAAAGGAAGAATTTATTCGTAAAGCATGTCCACTTTAAATGATTGGTATGACTAGTGCTATATATATTTAGCCAATTTACATCAGAGACTAAGTTTATAGTTCATTTGCGTAAGCTACTTATATTTTATCTGGTAGACCTATGCCTTGCCTTATCCCATTCTGCAGTCTATATCATAAAAGTAACTTGAAGCCCATAAAGCAACAAACCAAAGAGATATATCTGGGGTGGCACAGTTTTTTGACTCTTTGCTTCATGATCGATGTCCTTTAATAGGTGTAGTTTAGCATCTAAGTGGGCAACAGATAACCTATAGCTCTCATCTGTCCCAATGCTAAGAGTATGTATTTAATAGCTCACTGGCTGCCAGTTTCTTTGCATAGTGTCTAAACGTTAGTGCAGAATGTTTGGCTCCTGTGCACTCATAAAACTTAAATGACATGCACAGTTAGCCTAGTGTAAGAGTATGGCTCTGCACCGCCCGACAAGCTGGCAAAGGTGGAGTTTAGTGACTCAAGGCTAAAGTGACTATAAAGAAGAGTTAATGGGCTGTACAAGTGCTGTGTGATAAATCTCCAAGGTAGCACAGTAGGCCATGGCTGTGTTTCATCAGAAAGAAATATGAGCACAGTTGTGTTTGAGTTATACCTCCAACAGTCGAAACTACTGTACATAGTGGAGCACAACATCTGCTTACTACTTTAAATATGCGTGAATCTTTATTTTTTTTACAACTACGAGTTAACATACCCATTATGTGGTTGTCATAAAATTACAGATACTTTAGAATGAAATTAATACCTGTATTTCTTCAATTTATTTAATGCCATCTGCATGTATTATCAAATTTATGTCAGACTTCTAGCCAAATATTGTGAGCGTTACCACTTACATCTGGGTGATCAGTAGGTGGTGTGCCAGTAGCTGGGGTGGGTGGTTGTGGGTCTTCCTTCTTTTTCTCAGTCTCCTCCTCTTCTGGTAGGGGAGCGGGAGGCGGTGGTGGAGCAAGGTTTGGGCACTGGCCAATTTCGGCATTTTCAAAAGAAACAGGCTGGGAGAAATCTGACAGACTGAAAGATACGCAGGGAATTAAAATGATGGCAACATGGTATGGTGATGTTGAGAAGCAACAGAAAAAGCTGAGATAAAATTCCAATTTTTATATAACAATCTTTGTCAAATAATCTAACAACTTACAAAGTATTATTTCTTATTTTAATCAGGCCACAAAAGTTTTATTCCCACAAACACATCTAAAAAGTAGTCATTTCTTTTTAACTGCACCTGTGAGAGTAAAATATACATATTTGTTCATTTTTTGTTGCATATAAAAAAATAATCAATCAACTTTCACAGCAACAAAATAAAACTATTTTTGAAAATGGTCTGAGGTAGTCCAGTAGTAAATAAGAGTTCTGTACATTAAAAAAAAAATCTATAACTAATAAATGTATGAAAGTCACATCTCTCTACTACTCATTCATCACGACTAAGTGGTCAAAGTTGCAAAAACACCACGTAAAGATTTCAGATTGATATTTTGGCATCCTTTAAGAAACTGCTTGAAATCCTCTTTTGCTAGCTGGTAGGGTTGCAGCATGTAAAGGTTCAATTTAAAGTTCTTTCTAAGCCAAGTTATCTTCATTATATAAAACAACAGCAGTTTGTCCCCTGAGTCAAGTACTGCTTTAAAACTGGAATGTGAATTAAAGTAGTTTAACCCACTTTTACAATGAACATCATCACACCAAAGCACATTTCCCAGAAGATAGACTTTCTTTCCAGGGTCTCGCAAAAGTAATTTGAGGTGCATCAAAAACTGCAGGTCACTCCACATTATGTGTGATTGAGCATAGGAGTTTAAAGCATGTAAAAAAATCTTTTTTTAAACTTTGATGGTTCATTAATCAGAGACAGAACATTTGGAGTTCTGGATGAGGCTGTTACATCAGAGCCATCAGTGAATTTAAAGCCAAACCCACACGTACATATTCTTAGACTCCAACATCATGGCTCCAACACCAGGATGGCACCACATTAAGTAATTACGCTGTTTATATTGCATCCCTGAACTTGTAGTGACCAAATACATCCATCTCCCTGACCAATCAAAACTAAAAATGCATGTCCTCCACACTAGTAAATACAGTACCATTGTAAGGACCCTTGTGCACACAATTACATCCAAAATTATTCTGGTAGAAAATATTTTCTCTCAACTGAAAATTATATTTTTTATTTGGAATGAGATGCCAATCTTTTTTTTTTTTAAGTAAAAGTTTATTTACATATTAGTAATTATATCCTCAATCAATCTATTGAATTTTAATTGGAAATACAACAGTTTAACTATTTATAGATTTACTGACCAGTGTTTACAATGTCTCCCATGGTATTTTGACAATTTTTTGGTGATGAGCTCCAAATCTTTCATGTATAAAGACCTTGTATCCAGTCAAACTCAGGAACCTGAATGGGTCACTTCAAATCCAATCACAAGCAACGTGTGCTTTAGTAAAATTTAAAGATCAAACCAAAATCTATTAAGGATCTGAATGAACAGCGAAGATCAGTACAAACTGAAATCCCTGCTAAATATGGTTCCTATTTGTCAGGGAAATACCCGTTCTCACTTTCAGATTTGGCACGTGGACATATTTAGTGCTGAGGAGAGAGTAGCAAATGGACAAAGTGCTAATTGCAATTCATAGCATTTGCAATTATACAGTGGTTGTAGGATAAAATTTCAAATCAAAATTTCAGGCCTCCAAATTTTAGTTTGATAAGCTTACAGTGATGAGTTTTATACTTGCAGGATTGTGACTGCACTATAAGAGATATGCGCACAGAGGCTTGCACAGATTCAATTTATTATGTGTGCTCAGTACCTTGAAGAGACACTCCATTTCCCTGGATCCACACAAGCTTTTGATAAATAGCTAGAATTCACAATGGTGTTTCCTTCCCAACATTCAAATGACTGCTTGAGTAGATTAAGAAAACAGCCTAGCGCAGAGTTGATACTTGTGGTGGTAAAACATTGTGGTATGTCTTGTGAGAAAAAAGGTTAGAACTTATGCTGCATTCCATTTGTCTCGGACACTCTGGCATCAGAGTTGCTGTACATGAGAACGTGACGTAATTCCCCACTTGAAGCGTTCCAGTTTGACTCACTACACTCAGAGTTGGAAAGAACATGGATGATTTGAGGGCAGCAGGTCTCGATGGACAGGCTAATCATTGTTACTGTTGTTAGCGACATGGTATCTTCAGCAGACCAGCATGAAAATCAAAGCTGTACATTGCACAACACATACAGCAAGGCTGTGCAACAACAAGCAGGAAAAAGACTACAACATGGCTCCAAAAGGTCTGTGTTTTATGTTCTGTCCGTTGTACATTCGGCAATAAGTTTATGTTATGTCAGGGAATATACAAAATCCCTCGAAGTGCAAAATAATATTAGTGGCGATCCGAGGTAGTGTGGACTCTCCTGTGACCTACTGACTTCTCACAGGGTAGTAAAGTAAAGCTACCGGAAAGAAGCATCTTTGTTTTATTTTGAAAGTTTCCGGATGCCGAGCCGTCTGATTTCCTGTCTTCCCCTATCCAAAATGTCAAATTTACATGTTTCACAGGCGTAGCGCATAGAAAATAGGACTGCAGCGTATATTTAGAAAAGTGCTGCAACATGACATTCCTGTGACGGGGCAAACTTGTGCTGCTTTCGCCTCCGGTGGAAAGGATTATATCGATTACAGCGGTGGCTAACAGCAGCGTATGAAGTGCTGCTGCTGTAACATGCTGCTGACGCGTCTGGTGGAAAGGAGGGGTAAGGGTTCCACTTGAGTGCTGAGTCTCAGTTTACATTTCACTAAGAAAATTAAATTATTGAATGAGGTACATTTGCCTCTTCAATGACAGGTGGCTTAACGCGTTACAGATAAATGTGATTTGCAATCGCATTATCTGGCGATTGATCAAACTCCAGTTCGGCTTAAGTCAGACTAAGGTGCATAAATACATTTTAAAAGTCTGATTTGAGTCAGGACTAAAGACAATAATTTGATTTTCTCTTGCTGCATCTATATACACTGATTAAAAACTGTAGGGAATATAATCAAACAGTATATGATGCAGCCACGCCTAAAATTATTCATACCCTTTACTGATTTACCAATTTGACATTTTTAAAAACATGATTTGTCTGACTAAAGTTCATTAATCAAAATCATTAAAGGGACACAATCTGAGGAAGGAACTAAAGATGATATGAGTAAGAAGGGTAATTTAAGTTTACCATTTCTAATAAAAAATGTAAATAAGGTATTTCCAAAATTGACATTTCTATTATTTATGGTTTTCTTTTTTTTGAGATACCCTTCTAATTTTCTATAAATGACAAGATCTTGGTTAAGTGAAAAGAATGTTGGGCTTAAGTGGACATACTCTACAAACATCATGTGGAGTGTTTAAAGGGGAAACCACAAAAAATAACCAAAATAAATCAGTAAAGACAGACTAGCTTTTTCTTTGTATGCATAGCTATATTAATATAATCTTGCTTAAATTTATACATATGTTTTCTAAAATAATTGTGTGTGTTTATACATAATTTACACACATACACATAAAATCTAAAATCATTTAAACATATTTAATTCTAAAATGTGGTCATTTCATGCAGTGGGTGTGTGGGTCAAGAAGTAGGTCTTCATATATGACAGAAACCAGGAGTACAACATGGATGAGGATAAGCTCGTTCTGTTAGTGGAGATATCTTGAGACAGAATAATAACAAAGAGAAGTAGATCAAGCTGTTTTCTGTAAGTCTTCCACATATGAATCATTTTGGTCTGACTTCTATATTTCCGTCATTCACACGCATGCTTCTTTGAGCACCTCTGGGCTCCGGAGCGCGGAGGTGGAGCGCAATTCATAGCGCGGAGGTGGAGCTCAAGCAGTGTAAATTAAGGACGGCAGCAAATGGCTGCGGAGTGCGTGGTGGGGGCGAGCACATGTACTGGACATAAGGAGTAAGGATTTTTGACTACCATAAAAAAAAAAAAAAAACATACACTGAATTGATCATAAGGTTCCATATGCATCCCTGGAATGGGATGTTGACTCTGTTGGAAGACCGTTCCAGTTCTGCTGGAATACCACCAAGGAATATGCGCTGCAGCCTTATTGGCTGGTCATTTGGGAGTGGCGCTTCCCTCTTGGGTTCCTCATCCACCTGGACTGCAAAGGACCTGGTAAAGAGCGAACAAGCTCGTAAACATCAATATGATTAAGCATTAATTAAATCTGTAATGCTGTATTCAGACCGCAGGCTTTGTCAGCGTCAGCAACGTCAAGATTACATGTTAAGTCTATGGTGGAGGCCGTTGGAGGAGAGTCATGGTCTTTGCGGCGCTTTGTGAGCTTTGGCTCCGTCAACTTTTCAAGCTTTTCCTGCGTTTCAAGCTTCAAAGCTCATAACGCTAGCAACGCAGAAGTTTAGCTAGTTGAACTTTTGACGGTCCTAAAGCTGTTGACGCAGCAACCAATCAGAGCGACTCACTGTAGTGACGTTACCCGACGTCGATGCTGCCTAGCCAACCACGATCCGCAAGTGTTTAAAACATCCAGCAGAGAAAGGCCCGCTCAAGAGCTTTGCAAGCTTCAGCTTAAAAATGTATCTTCTGTGTATATGCATCAAACTAGTCGCTTTATGAACGTTGCTTGACGCTGACAAAGCCTGCGGTCTGAACACAGCATAAGTGTGAATTCAACAGGAAGTGATACCGGAAAAATGTCCCCATCATGTAATTCACATACCTCCCAGCCAGCCTCTCTATGCGCAACGAATGCTCTCTGCCATCATTCAGGTTTCCTTGATCAGGTCGTTTGACAATGCGACGCTGACTATGACTGCCAGTATTTATTATGACCTCAAGAGAGCCTTTGTTCACCATGACCGAAAGGTAGGGCTGTAGGAGTTGCAGATAAAAAAAAATGAAGTGAGGAACATGCAGACAACTCTTAGAGGACTCATTCAGGGATTAAAAGAAAATTTAACAAGAAAATAATTAGATTTTTCACTATACAAGAGATTAAATCATATTTTAGTGAATTTAATAAAAGGTATACTAAACATAGTCTTGCTTAAATGTCAATAACACTGCATTTTGATAGAGCAAAGAAATCTTCAAGGAATACTTCTGATTGGTTGCAGAGACAAAGGATCCAAGTCAGACGTGTTTACATTTCCTAAAAATGCAAACTGATCAGACTTTTTGATTTAAGTAACCTCGTTTTAAGCTCTTAAACACTGAGCACAAATGGAAAGAGAAGATTCCCTGCAGGCAGGAACAAATAAGTCCTAAGGTTTGTGGAAAAACTAGTCTGTCAGTAAATTACCATATTATTCTAAAACCTTAAAGCACAACACAAAACAAATTCAAATTGTTAATAACTTTTCAAATCTTGGTTAAAAGTCACAGGCAGCTGCCATCAGGATTATTCTTTGAATAAAGATCAACACAAACAATCTTGTCTTACTTCACAAGAATTCCCAAAGCTTTTTCAAATATAAACCAATCAAAATTTCCATCATAACTCTGCCCCACACTTCTATCATAAAGATAATAGAGAAAGGAAAAAAGGTTCAAAAATTTATTTGAAAAGAAAACTGATTATAAGCAGATGATGAAAAAAGGGCAAATTGGATTTATAAAGAAAACATAAAACTAGAGATTAGTAGAGGCAGATATGGGTGTAAAAAGGAGAAAAAGAAAGCAAGAGAGGAAGAAGAGGAGTGGAAAGCAAGGAAAAAAAGAATGAGAAGAGATGAGAGGAGCAAGGAAAATGAGAATGGGGGGGGGGGGGGTGCAGATGTGAGGGCAGAGAGCAAACCAGCAAACTAGATAGAGTTTGGGTGGGAAAGGAGGAGTGAGACAGCCACAGAGGTGCTAGAGAGCAGCAGTGTAGGGTCAGGCTAATTTGAATTTTAATTCACTGTGTGCCAGAGGGCGAAGTGGGAGACAATTTACCACCTGAAAATGGAATTTCAATTTGAGGTCGGGGACAATTTGAACTGAGATGTAGCTACATCATGGCTCTTGCTGCGCCATCCAACACTCATACATGGATACAATGGGATGAGCGAGGACACACGGACACTGACATGAACAGACATGTCAAACATGTCGGACAACGACAGACTCTCATAGAAATGCCTAGGTGTGGATGAAATACATGAAAATATACAGCAAGTTAAAGCATAAGATGTCTGTTCAAAAACTAATGAAAGCAGAAATGGGAACAAAGTACACTTCTACATTTCAAATTGAAAAATGCCAGTTTCAGGAGTTTTTACATTGCCATATAGAGATTTTCACATCCCTTGAATTTCTTTACCCTTGGTCCTCTTGTAATAATAAATTCCAATATATTTTATTGGGATATTATGTGAGCTAAGAAAAAATAGCTTATGTTGGCGAAGTGGAGGATAAATGATACATGATCTTTTTTTTCAAAACAGTTTTCCTTAAAAAATAGGTAAATGAATATATATAGAGGACGTCTATTTGTCACCCTTTACTCTGGTATCCTGAAATAAAGCCCAGAGCAACAAACTGCCTTCAAAAGCCACACAATTATTAAAGTTCATCTGTGTTTAATCCAGTTTCATCATAAATCCGACCTGTTTGAGAAATTCTCAGGTTTGAGGGGAAAATGGTGTCATGGAGACAATACCCACAGCAGATTGTTCGGTGAGAAAGTTATGTAAACAGAAAATGCAGGGCTTGGATATAATAAATCCCAGGTTTTGAACATCTCACAGAGTACTTTTCAACATATTATCTGATAAAAGATTCTATGTAGGAGTACCAGAGTAAAGGGGACTAAAATATATAAACTACAGATTTTTGTAGACAAAAATGTTTAAAAAAGATTATGTACCAAATTATTTTATATCTGTTACACAAATCTACCACTCCCTACCAGGTCAATAGATGTGAAACTTTAAGGGGTATGAACAGCTTTTCAGGGTATTAGATCAACAGGAGCACCATTTTAATTGATCAAAAAGCCAATGGAAAAAGCCAACATAATACAACAGCCCTTCCGGGCCTGTCTACATGCTACAGTATTTACAGATTTGATGTGTTATTTACAGGCTCATTAAAATAATGTTTCACCTTAAAAATTTTATAGACATTACTACATTTTTACTGCATATTTTGAAGTCTGATATTTTTTACCGATTTAAGTTAAAGGAAAACTGCACGAAGAAAAGCGTTTTTTACATTTCTATAAAAAATAAAAATAAAATAAAAACATTAATCAGATTATTTAAGCAAATTAATTCTCACTTGCGTAATAGAAAATATTAGAAACACAAAAGCATATTTAAAACACTTTAGCATTATCAATATTGCAGTAGTTGTGATTCTTGGAATTCTAGTACAGAAAGAAAGTATTAGGCTCTTATTTAGTCTTATTTCTCAGCCATTCTTTTATCATTCATGCAAAAAAGTTTAGTGTCTTTTCAAACGTCTCTAATCTTTCCACTTCTGTTTTTAGCTTCAGTTATATTTTCTCTACATCCCCCCGTCTCCCTCCTACATTTGTCCTTTCTCCCTGTCCTCTGTCCCTCTCTAAACCGGCCATTAGTCAAGGCCAAGTTGAGTTGATGGTGTTGTGACCTCATTTAACCTTTCTGCACACATGCCTGCGCACATGCATCGTACCTGCCAGCATAGTTTGTAAAAATAGATTAATGTGCCCAATAACCATTAATGACGGATAAGCTGTAGGTAACCGTCTGTCCTCCCTTCTCTCATACACAGACACTTTCTCGTTTGCATCTGTTTGCATTTGTGTTTACGGACAGGTGGAAATGTGCACGTTTGAGGTTTTTTCCTTCATCTGGAGAATAACCTCTGAAGCCTAGCAACAAAAAGGGTAAAAACTAATTAACATGAACACATTGATACTTAATTTGGTTAGTAAAAAGGTGCATGTGAGTTGCTTTTGTCAGCTAAAGTCTGAGTTTACAGTTAAACACAGCTTCTGCAGAGCTTAAAGTTTAAGTGTCTTTCTGCATTAGGTATCAAAGTTTTTTGTGCATAAAGCTAAATAAAATTAGCAGAGCTGCCAACAAATGCAAATCTTATTAATAAGCACTCATGTAATCATCATTCTCTTAGGAAACATAGAGAATGAACTCACCTCTCCTGACTGTCTTCGTCTTCTTTTGGAGCTTAAATTTGACCTGCGAAGTGTACGAACCTTTAGACGGAAAAAAGGCAACAAAACAAAAACTGTTAGGAAAATCGTAAAATGCTTTGAGGTTCTTTTTTTGCCACTGCAAAACTCATCTATGCATGTATTGCTTCTGTCTGAAATTCCTATAGACTAACATTTTTAACAAATCTTTTTCAGGTCTTTGTTTTTAATCAACAACTCAAATGCATACGTAAACTCCTTGATAGAATAGATTACATAGATTAGAATAGATAAATTAGACAGAATAATTTTCAACTTATGATATGAATTTCAAAGAGTCGTCAGGGTTAAGATTAGGGCTATGTAAAGGCCATTCCAGAAGCTAAATGAAAAAATTGGTTGACATTATCAAGTACAAACCAGGAACCACCGAGGTTCCAGAGAAACTGAAATATGCTGAAGCATGGCAACAGTGAAGTGTGCTAAATTGTGAACGAATTGAATTCATGCAGTGCCATATCTCAAACTGTATGTGAAAAAGCAAAGACAGTCTAAAAAAATATATCATTACACAAATACTTTAAAGCGTGTAAATTAAGTGTTGGACTTTATATGTTCAAGACTTATCTGGTACATTATGAGTCAAAAGGGAATACCATCAGAAGCTAGAAAAACCAACATGACAAAATCTGCACTAAAAATGAATTATAATAGTATTTTAGAAACTGATTAAAGATAAAGTTTTTCTTTCATTATTGTGCAGTAGATCCCCAGTCTCTACCATCCTTTGGTGTACATGCAAGACAACAAACCTTCCACTGCTCACTGTTATCTTTAAAAAGCACAATATAACTGTGGAGTATTTATAATTCAATGTGCAATAGTCAAGTTACATCATATATTTTCTCCATTATAAGCAATACCAAAATCCTAAAATGCCTTAAAATTATTTTCCTGCAGCATAAATGAAAAACTCACTCCTTTTCTAGGATTTTTTTTCTGCATGTACTGCTGAAGTGACACAAACAAAAAGGATTTAAAAAAAGAGATAACCTCTGATGGGCTAATGGATGAAGGCCCTCCTACTGCCAGCAGTATAATCCCAGTGTCCGACAGAGTGCTGAAGGACAAACTTATCTCCGTGCCGACTTCGAGAGACAGGCCGTCCAGCTCTATGTGCCCCGGCTTACTGAAACTCACTGTGTGCAGGTTCTGTGAGATATAAATAAGTGATGTATTAGTCAATAATCCACAAGCAAAAGTATCAAAAAGTCAACACATAGTTTTAGAAATAAATTACATACTGTATCTTTTACAATTTATCATTTAAAAATGTGAATAAATTACTGTAAAAACAGCTTTATGTCCACAAAATAATACATGTGGAAAGATTCAAATTCACATGAACATAAAGAACTGACTTAGACTCAACTCAGAACCTTTCAAATCCTTTATATCTTAAAAAGATAAGCAATGCTTGGTTTTTATTTACATGAATAGGCTGGAGCTTCATTCAAATCATTGTGAAGGCTGTTTCTTCCTTTGAAACCTTCAAAACAGGTTCAGTGTGAGTTCTGTATGCAAATAATAGGGCTGTACTAAAGGTTACATTTGTGGGTGAAGGAATAAATAAGTTAGAGCTAGCTTGAACTGGCTTTTGCTTTCATGTCCTTCCTGTCTGTGCTTTATTCTTTCAATTAATAGAGTGAAGTCAAAAGGTGCATGACAGAATCAATGATGCTCTAAAGTGAAACCAGCAGAACAGAGGGTCAAGAAGAAAAAAAAATGAAGGTAGACACATTAAACATCAAGGCCTTTTCAAACCTAATTTCGTCTGTTATTTTTATATACAATATTTGTATAAGCACAGAAATAAATACCTGTTGACTTAAATTACATTTCAAAGACTTCAGAAAGACACCAACTGATCTCTGTAAACACATATAAAAAAAGTTCCAAATGAAAAACCTGGTGATCCGCCTTACCTCAACATTACAGCCTTTAGTGACCCCTGTATAATCAGTGCTGCTTAGAAGATTATACGGAGTTCTGGAGACTTCCATGTCTCTAAGACAACCTGCATACCTCTTCAGAATCACCTCTGACCTAAAAGATAATAGTCACATTACTAAATAAAACCGTTAGAATTCAAAATTACAAACTCATTGGACATTGTCTGTATGCAGTGAAGCTGAATTACTGCAGCCAAGAAATGATTGCATAATGATCTGAAAACTAAGTTAAGTCTGGAAAATCGAATTTTTTTTTTTGAATACCATGATGTCGTTTGTCCCTATCAATTAAGTTATCAAGGATTTGGGAGATATTGACTTTAGGTATCAAATGTTTATGGTACTGAATAATTCCGGATGAGAACATAATAATCCACATTTCTATTTCACCTCGGCATATGTGTCCTTTCTGGGCTCCAAAACAAACCACAATAAAATGTAAAATATTTTTTGAATATAAGAATATCAAAAGGGCCCCTACATTGTGATAGAGAAACATTAGCATTCCTTAAACATTCAAATTTTTAGTCAGGTTTAACCACAATTTCAATTTATTTTATTTTAATTTTACGTAACGGACCAGTGGTCTGCAGCCTGTGCCTCAAGAACCACAAGAACTTCCAGACTGGCCCTTAAAAAGGTTGGCTAAAAATAATAAGACTTTCTTAGACCTATTTTTCTCGTTAGAGGTTGAAAATTTTAGTTTTTGTCATTACATCATTTATCATTTACAAATATCAACATTTTCTTTATTTAAAAACGTAAAAATGAAAATTAACCATAAATGTACATAATGTTATAGGTTTTTAATTACATGTTTATAAATCCAAGGCTTCTGCACATCAAAAGACTTAAATGTTTGCTGTGTTGCTACTTGTTAAACAGCTTAGATTGAATAAAGTGCATCCAATTTTCAAGTCTTGACACAAATTCTCAATTATTTCTTTCTGAAATCTGAATTTGTCACGAATACTCCGTGCTAGAAGGTGAACATTTAGTCTCAAGTCTTCCACGATTAACCCTGTGTTTAGCGCCATCCATCTTTTTACAACTCTTTTTCCCTTCTAAAGAAAAATATCCCCATGTATGATGCTCAGACAACCATGTTTCCTCTTTGGAATGGTATTTTCAGGATAATGTACAGTTTTTGCCAATTGGCTATACAGGATTTTGAAAAACAAAAAACAAAGTGATTGGTCGATCAAAGTCCAGGAAACTTAACAGACGGTGCAGGGTGCAATTTTTAAACTTTCATCTGTTGAGAAATAGGTATGAGCGATTTTGAAGAGCCGCTTCTCATGTTATGGAAAAAACATCAAATTCTAGCTAAAGGAGGACAGGAAAGAAATTTGCAGCAAAGGCCTTTACCTACAAGCCAACAAAACATATGCAGTAAGTGTGGGCTGCACAGCATCATTAGCATTGCTAGCATCATGCAGTGATGAAATATCTGAACATTTCTTTAAACCAAAGGTCCAAAATTCATTTAATCATTTACCTGGCTGCCATGCTGTTAAAACAGAACATAATGCATTAGCACAATTAACAACGACAAAAAATATGTCTTTTATTCATAATAAATATTTTTTGTTTTGTTTTTCAAAAACAAAAAAACATCAACAGAGGTCTTCATTTTTAACGCTAGAACTCCCAAACAGTAAAAGTTTTCAGATTTGTGCAGGTCTCTTCCTTATAGTTCATACCTTATGAACTATGGGTCTGACATATCCTCAATTATGAAATATCAATAATATATCACAAGTAGGAGCATGTGTACCTCAAGGGTAGTCATTTCGACCCAATAGAAATATTATAAAATGCTGAATGCAGAAATATTCCATTACTCTTAAGTTGGCTATATAAACCAGTTTGCAGCACAAACAATTGACAGGTATCATCACTGACAAAAATACATTATAATTTTAAAGTTTATAATACAGATTTTAATGTTTTGATTTGGATTAGCGATCATGAAGACTGAACGTACAAGCATTGGCATCCCTCCACAACATGCATATCTGCCATTTTTGCAGGGAGAATACTCTGCTTTGCACATAGTAAATCAAAAAATAATAAATTCAGTGAACAACAAAGTAAAAATAGGACCACAGTAATTTTAAAAATATTATGAAATTTTTTTCCAAAGGGCGAGAAACCAGAAAAGGCTTGTTTTGAGGAATCAGTATTAGATTTCACTAAACCAAATGTAATTGCTCTCTACTGTTCCCTAAATGCACTTTATTTTTTTTAATACAATTCTTGCCGTAATTATTAGAGATTGCTGAATGGGATTTATGCTAAAACTGTAGCTATAAAGATAAAACATGAGAAAACTAAACCATTGATAAATCAGGCCCTTTGTCTTTGGAGTCAAACTTGTTAAAACCAGCGCAAAAGGCACAGCGTCGCAAAAACCGGCCGTACCGGATTTACTTCGATGACACGGAGAGCACTGTGCCTGTTAAACCCTGAGCAAGACGCATGCAATGCATTTAGCACTTTTCCATAATCTAAATATGCAATATAGGTGTTGCTGTAAGAAGACGCAAAATATTGGGAAGAGAACAAGCAAATAAGTAGGCGCAGTGTGATTTACAAAGCACAAAAATGTTTGCACTGGCTATTTTAGCATCTATATTTGGCGCTTCTGAAAGGCATGTCTTAATTATGCGCCACCACATTCAACACAAACCAGAAATGTAATTCACACACAATACAACCTAAGAGTAATTAACACTCTAATGGCCATAAACCTGATAGTTATGTGAATATTTACCTTTTTTTCCCCCCTAAAGACACATCATAACTGACTGCGCTGAGCAGACAGTGAGTTATGATCCTTTTGGACCCTCATTAGTTTCCACTGTAGTGGTTAATCTCCATGGGTTCAAATAGTAAAATGTAGTAATCATGTACAATACCACAATGACAAAATGGCTACATATACAACACTATAAAAACAAAATTCATATATTTCAGATTACACATTTTCAAGATAAAAAGGTTTGTACTGCAACTTGACATTTAATAGAGGCGATGATGAAGTGCAGTGCCTTTCAACAACATTAGTAGAATATGGACATCTTGGGGACCTTGTTCTAGACCTGCTGCAGCTTTAATCAGTATGGCTCTAGAATACAATGCCGGCATGGAGTAGAGAGCAGCGCATGTACACAGCACGCATTAAATTTATTACTGACAGATGAGAAATATGATTTACAACATTGTAGCCCAATAGTAATGATATCTGTAACAGCCATAGAATTGACACTTATGTCACCCCCCCCCCCTTTTTGTGTGCCAAAAACGCATCATGAATCCATGCACATATTCCTCCTGTCTCTAGCAGCTCAGTAGCAGCCGCAAAGTGCTAATTTGAATACTGCTCCTCACGTAATCTTAGTGGATTGTTCTTCATTTGCGGGTTATCTACTGTCGCAAATTTTTATCGCCGCATGCAAATTTGTGGTAATTATTAGGAACCTTGATAAATCTGGCGCTAAGAGTTTTTGGTGCTGGTTTACCAGGAGAAACAGCACACAGCAAGTGTCCATTTCTAAACCAGGCCTGTGGTTTCCAATCTACTTACACACACACATACACAGTTACTTCCCTCTTTACTCCTCATCCCCTGCTCGTTCAAATCTTGTTCCAACTCATTCTTGTCACACTTTACACATTCTTATCTTTGTTACGCAAAAATAGTTTTGTTACCTCAACATCTACAGCTGATACTTGATGGAGATGGTCAACATAAACAACTTTTAAAATCCTGGAACTCTCACTTCTGTATTCTCTGTTTTCAGAACGTGTACTTATATTTTTTTATTTTGTGCTGGTAAATGCTGTTCTTCTTAACTAGTAGTTTAAATATCCTTATTTGGCTGTTTTGACACTCCTGATAGGGTGTCAAAATGACTCCCATGTTTCAAGGGGGTATTGGAATGTTGGCAGTTCTAGTGCTAAAACTATTTAAGAGCCTTCATTTACTTACAGTATAAAGATTTTACAAAACATTTAGGCATTGGCATGTAAATGTATTCTATTTTTATGCTTTATAAGAGGTTTTTTCATGCGTGTACCTGTAGTTTCCGATCGTTGGCAGACCACCAAAATAGATTTTCTGGTTTTCCTTCAGATTAAGACCAGTGGCGGAACCTCGTGATATGGCCACAATTTTTTCTTCAGCACCACTATCAACGTCCACAACCGTCACAGTGGCTATGTGAAAATGATGACATTTTCAGTAACATAGAAATAAACTTGAGATATCTTAGTGCCTTCTTTATATTGACATCTGGTTTCATGACCTAAGGCCTAACAATTCTCGCCGGTACCCTGTTTCTTGTTCCTCAACATGGTGAGAGATTTCCAGCGTCCATCATTGTGGCGGTTTGCTGATGTGGCACTCCCAACTCCTGATCCCAGGTCAAAATTCACCTTCACCATTCCTCCAGACAGCTCAAGAGACATAAAGTCCTTCTGCAAAGATTAAAATTTTCATAGAAAGAATTGTTGGATCAGCAAGAGTCTTTTTACAAAATAATCAGCAAAAGTATCTGAACACAATATATTACACTGTTAAGCTAAAAAAAAAAAAAAAAAAAAAAAAAAGTTCCAGGATTATTTGCAATATATTTATAGCCAATTTTTTTCACAAGTGGTCTTGGACTGATCCGGACAGTCCTCACAGGAACAATGGTCAATATAGAATTTGCAATATTAGAGTATCTTGCATTTGTTGTAACACCACCGTCTTGTTTAATTTTATTCAAATATTTGAGCAACAACTTTTACACTTTTACATTTTTAGTTCTCTACGAGCGCATTCAAAACGTCCATCAGAAAATAGTCGAGTTTCTGCAATAAATATTAATACGTGAGGAAATCATCATTCTGCCAAACATAGTGGAAGATCAACATCTGTTCACGTTGTGTTTGATGCTTAGGGGAAAGACTTAAAAATGTTACACAATTGCAAAAGTGTTGTAAAATATTGCAATTATATAAGTGGTCAGAAATGTAAAGATTCCTCACTTCTCTATTGCTTGTGTCATTACCAAGCAAACTTTTTGTATGTTGGATCCAAATATCTGTCAGTTGTGATCATAATGCAGCAAAACTTCATCTATTAGGTTTCATACATCATTGGGATGCAATGCAGGAGTTAGTGAAACTGGGAACTGACAGATATCATATTCCAAAAAATGATAATACACTTAAGACATCTTCTGAAACATTATATCATAGCATCTTCTTCGGTTAAAAAAAATACCATGTCTTCAGTGGCCAGATACATCAGTAAAGCATCGGAGGAGAAAGTGCGGAACTTGAAGGTAATGGTGGAAACATTTGGGTTCCACCTTGTGGGTCGTCCTACTGCACCATAGCCCTCACCATCCAGCTGAACTGTCCCCTCACCATCAGTTCGCTGAGGACTACAAAAAAACAGACAGATAACCAGATTTCATAATGCTTTCATCCAACTTCCAGAAAAACTTTCAAAAGCTACAGATAAAAAGGCGTAAAATAGAAGATGATGATGTATGTTAATGCCATAGATATAATAACACACACAAATACATTAAGGAAATTACATGAGTAATGAATATTTATGTAAAATATGAGATTTATTTGTATACCTGACAACACAACCTTTACAGTCTCCCTGTCTCTCTCTGTAGTTCCACAGACCGATAGTTTTACCGTCCAAGAAGGTCTCTCCCATGCAGCCAGTAAATGTTGATGCTCTGACTGCTTCTGCCTTCTACAGAACAGAAAAAGAAACCAATAAGATTAACATTCTGAAAAAATAAATAAATAAAAACAAACAACAAAAACTGACAGTTGGGGTTAACAATGCCTTTGACAGACATACCTTTGCGGTGCCCAAAAGTCCTCCTACAAACAGGTAGGCGTTCTGGTCAACGTCTAAGATGGTGTAAGCTTTGGGTGAGTTGGCGCTAGCAGGGGTTGGCATCATGCCAGCCAGAGGGCCTTCCAAGGGATACACTGATATGGTACCATTCAGACCATTACTGTAGATGAGAACAAGACAGTAGAGGACATTCTATTTTCTTTTTTTTATTATTTAACCTTGAACTAACCAGGAAGATCGCAATGAAATTAAGCACAAACTCATTTTCAAAGGATTCTTGGCCAAATTAGACAACTACAAGTTTCAAACACTGTTACAAAAATCACACCTTTAAAAACTGAACAATAAATAAATAAATAAAAATTCAGATGATATTATAAGCAACGTACATAAAAAAAAGTTGCATGTTATGGAACTGGACTCAAGGACTTGTAGTTTTGATTTAACAGTTCAATTAATTGAACTGTAAAAGAGCTGCAGAGCGACTGGAAAAATGACAGTTCAGTGCAAGTGGAACAGAAAGCAAAAAGTGATCTTGTAGAAGAGAATAACGTGTATACGAAGTATTTTTCATTGCAAGAAGGAAACATACAGGAAGGCTGTGATCAGGGTATTGCTTTTAAAATATAACTACAAGTAAAGAGAAGGCCATTACTGGAGTCACCGAGCCCTCTGACCACCACCTGTTAGTCATAAACCTTCATTCACATAAATATCTCCAACACTCCACTTTTTTCAATGAAAAGAATTAGACATGTGTACCACCTATGTATTACCCTCAACAGTGACTTGAGGGTAATATGACTAAAGACAATGTTTTACCTCAAATTAGCTTTTTTTGACCATTTGTTCCTAAATACAAATTACAAAAACACACCAATGCGTCTAAAAAAGACAGAAAAGTCTGTGTGTTGCCATCAGTGAACACCTTCGGTAAATCGCTGATGGAAAATGCATAGAGCAGGTGGGACTCTTCCTTTACCTGAATAAGCAAGTGTGTAAACAACAACACGGCAACTTACAGAGCGAGCGAAAAATAGATTGCAGTGGATCTATATAATGATGTGCCAAAGGCTGACAAGACTGTAAACTCTAGATTCCCCAAGCTGTAAAAAAAAATCAAAAATAAAATATATTTCCTACTCTAGCATGAGTAAGACAATGTTTTGGGGTTGCTGCTGTTTTGCTTTTGCTGTGGGTATTGATCATTATTTCTTAAATAATGAGAGTAAGAAGTAAGAAAAGACAAGATACCAGTGAGAATACTGAAAACAGACAGAATATTTTCTTCATATTTTTGTCTGGCCAAGTTTGTGATATTTGTGATAAACTGGTAAATGACTGGCTTATTAAAGCTTGCTGAAAGTACGAAATTAAATTTGAATATATGCAACATCAATTACAGATCTAGGCATTAGAAGAACAATACATTTTTGCAGCAGTGCAAGCTTCTTACCGAGACGCTTCTATCCGGTGCCAGTTTCCATCGTTGATTGTGTGATGGGTATATTCGACCCTTCCCACACCTGAACCCACATCCCAAAGGAAATTCACTTTCCCCTTACGCATCTCCAAGGCCAAGAAATCAACCTGAGATACAGAGGAAACATGGTAAAGAAACTGTCTCCACTTTTATTAAGCTGTAAGCTGTGTTCAAGTCTCTTGTCAACAAAAATTTGCCTCACAAAAGTATTCAAACTTTTTCAGATTTTGCTGACTTTTTCCAGTTAAGCAAATTCTAGAGGCCTTTGACTGCACTGGTTTGAATTCGACTAAAGGAGACTGAATGCGTAAACAGGCAATTAAGTATAAAAGTATAATTTTTCAAACATCCATCCATCCATTTTCTTAACCGCTTAATCCTTAATGGGTCGCGGGGGTGGGGGGTGCCTATCTCCAGCTGTCAATGGGCGAGAGGCGGGGTACACCTTCGACAGGTCGCCAGTCCATCACAGGGCCACATAGAGACAGACAGGACAAACAACCATGCACACCTAAGGACAATTTTTCTAACATATTTCATAAAATTGTAACAAAAATAATTTGAATCCTAAAAAAACGTCAGTTTGTTTTTTAAAAGAATGTTGTTTTTTTATTGCTTTTTTTACCGTAAATATCAGATTGGGGGGTGTAGAACCTGGAAGAGCGGCAACACACACTGTTTTCTTAGAGCCCCAAGAGGCAATTCTGATACCTGAGGATGTCCTAAAATGTACACCATACACCGGTGACTTCTTAACTGGATTTCCAAAGGATTTTTTTGTTGTCTTTTCATTAAGAACCTTATTTCTAATGTATGAGTTTAAAAGAAAAAAAAAGATAAGTGAATTCTGAGCACGTAGCCTCATCTGCTGTCTTTGAACTACACAAAATAATTATTCATATAGCCTTATGCACAATTAAAGATCATCAGGAAGTCACATCTGAACACACAAATAACAGGCAAACACACAAGTGAACACACTTTTCTTTCTAGTCTCTCCAGAGTAAAGGCGATTATTCATTAGCAGAGATGACAGGGAAGCATTATTATTCAACTAGCATTTCACTATTAGTAAAAATGTAAGATGTGAACAAAAACACACACTAAATTATTATTAATACTAAATTAGAATATCCATGAGAGACACAAACACATATGTGCTCAAGACGTCTCAGTCAGATGAAGCAAGACAGATTTCTCTGGGGAAATTAGCATAAAGCTGAGAGCAACACAAGCTTGTTGTTAACTGCTACTCCACTCCAACACACACACAAATATGCTGCACACCCTTTTGGACTTTAAGTGGTACCTTTAAACAGTGCTGTGTTGTATTTTAAGGTTGCTGGTGGGTATGTGTCAAGATATATTAATTATTCTCACATTAGACAAATCACTATGGGAGTATTTGTAGGCTGAGAGAAGCGGCTTCTTTGTCTAGTTTAGGACATGAACACAACTTGTTTTTCTCTTTGTGCATGCTGGTTTTAGTGTTTGCTAAACAGAATTTTCAAGAGTGAAAGAGGAACAACACAAATCATTACATTAACCTCAATCAATATACTGTAGAAGATATGCCTGAAAACAATATATTTAATGGCTAAAGTGCGGGACTCCAAAAAATAAACAAAGAGAAAAATCTACAGTTATTGGAGCTGCATTCTTAAACAATCAAAACAAATGACATACTTACATATTTGGCAGATCCCAGGTAAAACAGAAGGTTATCAGGTGTTGTGGTTTTAACATGAAGGATGATGGTATTGTACCTCCCTTTTCTGATATCAGGGCGATAACTACGGAGGCAGTCACCACCCGATGAAACTGATACTTTGATCTAGAAAACAATAGAAGATCAAAACAGATTTAACACACAGCTAAAAACAGTTTCTACTGTATTCTTTTTGTTGAATGTCCCAAAACAGCCTTAATTTTAGAGATTTGGAGAGGATTTATAAAAAAATATAAATTAAAATAACTGCCAATGGGGCTGGTGCCTATATCCAGCAGTCATTGGCACAAGATTGTGTACACCCTAAACAGGTTGACAGTCAATCGCAGGTAAATATGTTTGTTGGGTATAATTCACTTTTAAACAGGGAAATACTCTGGTCTGTAAACGACTTAGAGTAGACACTTAAAGAATTTATGCCTGTTCAGACAAAAAACACTTGTTAATCTTAAATTATCCTGTCAATTCAAAAAAACAGAGCTTTAGTTTTTTCTTAAATTGTCTGAATACAGAAAAACTGAATTTTGTTTTTCAGTTGAATGCAATATGCTTCTTTATGTATGCAACTCTACCAACAAAAAGTAAAATGCATAATCATATGGTAAATATGTACTACTGTAATTTTCTGAGACCCTGATTCTTGGGTTTTAGAACCATATAGTAATCATCAAAATGATCAGGAAAATATGCCAGAATTACATTCCTATATGTAATATGATTTTCAATTTTTGTAACTGAATAAGCAAATTTATACTAACGTTATTTAGGCACTCATGCACACTGCTACATTCAGTAAAAAGAGAAAGAAATACACACGAAAACAATGGCCCAGAGGCAAGGATATAACATTTACTCAATTATATTACTGTCATTCAGCATTAACTGACTACAATAACATGTGTAAATGTCAGAAAACATACTGAATTTGCTTGCTTCCTGGCCTGGTTGATCAGTTCTTTTATTTGTGAGATGTTGCGCCTCAAATTGTCTTGAAGCTTTTTTATTGGTTGCAGCTTCTCCAGGAGTCTGTCAGCTTCATCCTCCAAATCTTTCACTTTAGCTCCAGCAGCATGGACTAAAGGTAGGGAGAGGTGAAGAAAAATGAGTATTAGCAATAAGACTATATTTTGTAAAAACATACACTGCAGAACGAATCTTAGCTGAAAGAGGAAAGCTGGCAGGAAATAATTGAAAAAAACTGAAATACAAAAGAAGTGCAAGATATAAGATTGAAAGGCAAAGAAATTAGTGTAGCTTAGCATTCAAAGAGAACTGCTTTAATTTTACAGTGTTCATTGTGTAAGAAAGTAATAGAAAGAACTTTAAAAATTAGAAAGGCGTTATAGGTCTTATAATGAGCTGAGATTTCATGCTAATTTTGAATTGAGGCATTAATAGAAGCAACTGTATAGATACTAAAGACAGCCAAAAATATTAGTGTGAGGTGCATCAATACAGCTGCAGAGATCTGTTTACATTGCTATAAACTGAGCGTATTAACAAAACAAAAACGATTGTCATATTGAGCCATAAACTGGAATTTAGGATATGTTTGTCTAAAAGCAAGAATGACTGTAAAACTGTAAAGCCAAACATATTGCAATAACATAGTATTGGTGCACCGATTACAATAATAAAATATTTTTTATTAAGGTAAGTGAAATATACATACTGATTGCTGTGGGGATTGAAAAAAAGAGAAAAAAAGAAGAAAAAGATCAAACATCGAATTAAATTTACCAATTAAAGTTTATAACATTACAAAGTATTTACTTTATAATTAGTATTCAATTACAGTAAATATCAATTTACTCAGTTAGAAATCAAGTTGATATAATTTAATTGAATGATTTGTGAGTTAATAAAGATACCCAAAAATAAAGCACTTTACTGTTTTTTTCAGGGTCCTGGATCATCTGATTGGCTGCATCGACAGTTTCCTCCAGCTCACTGCAGTTCAGCTGCAGGTCTCCAAGGCGCAGGTTCAGGTCTGCAAGGCGCTTTAGGATGTCTATGGCAGTTGCATTGGCATCAGCCGCTACTGCTTTTGTAGCTGACAGTTTAGCGGATGTATCTGTGAAAAATGCCACGCACAAATATTAATGTCCATTATCAATTAATAGTGACTGTTTTGCTAAACGATGGTTCTAATTTTTATTTGTCTAAACAACAAGATGATTGATTAAAAACTCATGCTGGGACAAAATATGTGTAATTTTCAGGAAAATCTGATACCACCTCCTCAAGAACTCTATTGTTATTGACGGTGGCTACAATCATACTAAAGAAGATCATGTAAAACTGATTAAATATATTTTTATTATAATTGCTGTTTTTTAAGCTTCTTAGATTTAAATCAAATAAAAATGACGCTGAATTTAAGCAACTATCAGATCAGGCTTCAGTATTGAGTAATGCCTACCCTTAAAGCAGCTGGATTGAAATAAAACAAGAAATCCTAATCTTGGAATCCATGCCACCCGTTCATGCTGCACAAATACTTTATCAACACAATTTTTTTCATATAAAATATAGGCTGGAGACTACATCATCTTGAACTAAAACATGCATTGTAAAACATACTTTACATCAATCAATTACATACACAGTAATTATAAGTTATCACCCAAATATACCTTTATTTTCACCAAACTCAACAGATTTCATGCCCAAATGTCGAGTGTAGTGTTAATTTTGAGTATTTATGAGCTTAATATGTACCTTCAATACCACTGCAGAGCACAGAATTTTTTTTAAAATTGGTATGGATCCAAGATCTCTCTCTCTCTGTCATATGTGTGACCACTTGAATGCTGACACATAGCCCCATTACCTACTATGAGTGTAAATCCGCAGTCTTACCATTGGGGATTGCGTTGAGTGTCGCCAGGGTACCATTAACAGCTGTTAGAAGGCCTTTGGTTTTGTCTCTCGCTGCTTTAACTCTGCCTTTTAGTCCGAGCACACTGTCTGCATTTTCTACAAACAAAGGAAATAATGATGATGGTTACATGCTAAACTTGTTATAATGTAGTAATAAAATATCATTCATCTCTTTCTTGATGAAGAAAATTGCAATCACAAAAAGGCAAATAAGACATATACTGCAAATATGCTTCATAAATAAAATGAGATGACTACTACATGCTAGTTCACTTTACAGTCCTTATAACGTTTAGAATCCATTTGGAAACTACTTGTGACAAATAGATTTCTTGAAATTGTGATATACCCAGCTCAAACACTAAATGGTTAAGAGTTTTTTCTGTATTCGTGCCAAACATTGTTCAATAAACCAGTCACCTCTTTAATTTTTCACCACTTGAGTGTTATATAAAGAAACTAATTTGTTGTGATAATGATTAGGAATGACCAAATAATTCTCAGATATGATATCCCAAATGAATAAACCAGCCTTTGGTAACAATTATTAATTGATAGATTCCTTTTTTTAATTAATAATTTCATCATTTTAGAAGCCTGATGTATACATTTTCCATTGTTTGATCACTAGTCACCAACTATTATTATCTAGAAGTAAAAATATCAATAGGTGACCGAATAAAAAAATGGGTTTAATTCAGAATACCAAACTAAACAAAGTATGGCTCCAATTAAACATGCCAAATAAACATAATCAAAGAAAAACTGTCTAAGAGAGATTTTATTCTCTTAAAAAAAATTCATGATTGGAGTCCAATAAAAATATTGCATAGACAATACCTTTAACATCATTCTGAAGTTGTTTGGCTTTGTTCAGCAGAATTTGACTGTTCTGGAGAGCACTCTGAGCTGCCTCGTTTAGAGGTTCATCTGGGCCCAAAGCCTGAAACAGAAAAAATGAAAAAAGGATTGATTAACATCATCTTCTAACAATGTAGAAAACCATGGTTTCAGAGACTTTTATTGTTACATATACCTAAACAGGTTGCATCATGACAAAAACACCTACATTCAATTTACAGTGTATACACAAACTGTATATTTGAGGTGCATACAAAAAATAGGTCTAAAAATATGTTTGGTAATTAATCTCCATATAAAACCTAAATGAATGCAAATCATTTAAAAAATATGACTTTTTAATCTATTTAAAAGATGTTAAGAAGTTTTTGTATTCTTACCAGCTCCAGAGCCATATTTGCGTTTTGCTTGGCTGCCTTGGCCTCTTTCTCTGCAGCGTCAATATTGGCTTTAATGTTACTATATGCATGGACAGCAGCAGTTGCATTGAAGGACAGGTTTTTAGCTTCAGCCAAAATACTGAGGCAAGGGTAAGATAGAGGGGGGAAAAACGTGAGAGATTTATATAATATATGCACATTTTTCAATTTCACTTCAATTTTAGCCATTTAAAAACATAGCTTAATGCATTAATGGTATTGAAATAATTTAGCAAGACATTTCTATCAAATCTTGAAATTCTAAACTTAAATGTAAAACAGAATTACATTAAACTGCTTTGAAAAGAAAAATCCACCTTTTACCTTTATGGATAAAAACTGATTTACACACAAGTACATTGTTAGTCACAGACTTGGTTTAAAAATACATCCTATTTAATTATGCTTTCTTTTATTTCTCTTTCCACTGTGCAGCTAAGGGATCTACCATATTGGAAAAAAATATGCAAACAGGTAAAACAGTGATGTGTTTGTACTGTATTTACCCATCTAAAATGACTGCTGATTCATTCAGCTGTTTGGCATGTTCCTCTGCTTCCCGGACATGTTCAGCTAGGCTGCCATCACTCAGGCCATCGGTAAGGCCCTGAACTTTGTCATCCAGATGAGCATGAAGAGGACCAAGTTCTTTATCCATCTCCTGCAAGTCCTAAGAATGGAAGTTAGATTTAAATTCATATTTAATTAAGCATGAACAACAGTAATAGTTTAAAAAAGTTATAGGCTTGTTCCTGATTTAATACCTCAAGCTGCTTGTTGATGCTGTCAGAGAACTGGTTTGCCTCATCAAGTAGATCATTTCCTTCCCCAAGGACCTTCTGTGCATCTTGTTTCACAGCATTGACTGCATCTCGCTTCCTCTGCAGAAAAAAAAGACAGTGATCTTTTAAAACAGTTGCTATTCAAAGTGTTTAATTTGACATTAACCTTTCTTTTCAGTAAACTTCTACACAAATTATAGCTGACCAATATTATAGAAAGTTTTAGAAACTCAACTATTTAGCTGAACATCAAGTCATAAAAAGCATGGACAAACAGGCAAATGACCTATAATAAATTTATATTGATAATAAATGTATATTGAACACATATATTGGCAGATTGATGCAAAAATTCCACTTGCATCTATTTCATAGCTAAAAACTATAAAGATAACAGAAGAGCACACAGTTTTATCTTCCCTGTATTTGATGTATAATAAATTCAAAATTTCATTTAATCTTTCCAGAACTTTCTTAGATGTTCTCATTTTATTCAATGTATTAAAACTTAAACATCTTATTTTGTTTTGATCTTTTACACTGAAGCACTTTTTGATTCTCATTAGTGAAAAACAAATATTCTAAAGTAAATGAAATAATCTAAGAAACTATATGTTATTTTTATGTATTTCAGGAAAACCAAGTTGTAAATAGCCACAACTATAAACAAATGGAGCGTTTTCTCTTCAGATTTAATATACTTCTTTGATAAGGAGCAAAAATTGTACTGCGAACTCAGACAGCTAGTGGAATAGAACAAATTTAGGACATTAACAACTCAGAAAATTTAGACAAATTAAGTCCATACTTTGAGTGCAACCGTTAGAAGTGAATATTTAGTGTATATATAAACTGAAAAAAAAGAAGAATATTTTCATGTATGTATGAGTTGGACTGCACCTGCAGAACGGTGAGGTTGGCTTTGTTTTGTTCCGCCAGCGAGCCGGCCTGCCTCGTCTTTCCCTTGGCAGAGTACAGTAACTCTTGGGCCTCCTGAAGCTTATCCTCATGATCAGACAGCTTCTCTTTTATCTTTGAAAAACATGAGGAGGTACTGAGGCAATCAAAGTAATTCAGTAAATTTGTAAGGAATATTTGGAACCAGAGATCATTGTTACCTCTTCTTTCAAGTCTTCAGTAGCCTGATGAGGGTCGCCAAACATTTTTTTGACTTTCTGATACAGCTCTTCTGCGAGACTGTAGGAGAGTAAATAAGCTGGGTTACACACATACAGTACATTGCATGAAGATATGATTTATAAGATGGGAATATGTATTGGTATGTGTTAGAAATGTGAAAATAATTAAAAACTATATAAAAACAAAACAAATCCAGGTAATTAGGACATCACCACTGGAACATTACGGTTTCTACTGGTTAAATAAATTATATTTATGTTCATCTCAAAATGGAGATAGTGTGAGATTTAAATGCACAATGCCAAAGAAATTAAATTCATGCTAGTTTAAAGATTTATTTTGTAAATAGATATCTAGTCAAAAAACAGAAAATTTGTTAAAGTCATAAGCTGCTTATGATAAAGCTAAAGCGTTCCCATATGTCCTCAGATGTCTGAGGAAAATAGTCTTGGCTTTAAAAAAAGAAACCTTCAAAAATCTTCAAAATATTGTCTGGACAAAGAAATTGACAAACGGGGGAATGTCAAAGCAGAGCAAGCTTTAAAGGTGAGCATTTGATGCAAAAAAGGCTTCATTCTATTAAAAAATGTAATTTTATTAATAATAAAAACAATATTTTAATTTTATTATTATAAATAATATTAATTTCTGCCAGAGAAACTGAGTTTTCCCACATACTAAGGTATCGTATCTGCATAAAACCTTTATTAGTTTGGTAAACACCCTTTACTTCACATTTCAACAAAGACAATATATGAACCAGTATAGTTTTATTTTTGGTGCTGTCATAGATATGCATCAAGCAAAGACCTCCTCAACACATGCACTGCAAATGTGCAACATCTGTCCATTTGGCATGATGTGATGGTAGTTTCCACCTTATACCTCCTCCATGAGTTAATTTAAAGCTCATTAAAATTACTTTAAATGTCTGAACTAAAGATTTAGCTGTATTAGTTTAGTTGGAAATACAAAGTTGTAGTTACAGTGGAAAAAAGCAAAGCTTTTCCTATACAAAATATTAAACATTTAGCCCACATTTCTGCATAGGAAATGAAGGCTGGACAAAAACACAAAACACACACACATCGGAGAGGGAAAATAAACTTCTCAATCAGAGAAGTTACTGGAAAGGTAAGCAGACCCACCAGAAAGGGTTTATACCCCCTGCGTTCCTTGTGGGAAATTGTTTTACAACAACTGAGAAGTATAAAAGGAAAATGCCTCCTTTAATACTACAGCCAATAGTTTTGTCTAGACGAGAGACCAGGTTAAATGCTGAAAGACAGGGCCAAGTGTATAATATATAGAAGGAGAACATATCCCCTTCTATTGATGAAAGAGAGAAACTGGATACTGTATCTGACTGCTGTTTGAACTTCATAAAGCAGACCTGTGGTTTCCAAAGAGACAAAATGTGGAAAATGTCGTTTGTACTCATGAAATTGGAAAAGAACAGATTAATAGAACCTTTCAAAGCCCTTCCTTTTAGGTCAGACATGACGGTATCGGGTTAAAGCTGATTTTTTTTTCATACATTTCACCAAAGTCTAAATAACCAATAGAGCAGAATCCTTTCAATATAACTTATATATGTGTGTGTGTGTGTGTGTGTGTGTGTGTGTGTGTGTGTGTGTGTGTGTGTGTGTGCGTGTGAGTGAGCGTGTGAGTGAGTGAGTGAGTGAGTGAGTGAGAGATCTTATTACAGTAAAGTTTTGGATCAAGTGGTTGCTCAATGTGATTCTTAATTTTTTTATTACTTTTTTCATATCTCTGAATAAAGTCATAACACTGAGAAGTAAACTGTCTTTTTAAATATGCAATTGGAATTGGAAGGTTCCGAATTAGGAAAAATATATAAAGTATACCATCAATTGATTTATTTACTATGGAAGCCCATTCCCGCCACTCTGAAGAAAATAAAAGAAATACATAAGTAAAAATTATGAGATGCTAAGTCATAATTATGAGATGTTAAGTCATAATTATGAGATACCAAGTCATAATTATGAGATACCAAGTCATAATTATGAGATGCTAAGTCATAATTATGAGATGCTAAGTCATAATTATGAGATGCTAAGTCATAATTATGAGATACCAAGTCATAATTATGAGATACCAAGTCATAATTATGAGATGCTAAGTCATAATTATGAGATACCAAGTCATAATTATGAGATGCTAAGTCATAATTATGAGATACTAAGTCATAATTATGAGATGCTAAGTCATAATTATGAGATGCTAAGTCATAATTATGAGATGCCAAGTCATAATTATGAGATACTAAGTCATAATTATGAGATAGCAAAATCATACTTTACATAGGCCATGATATGGTACTCTTATTATATATTCTATATTATTTTATTTACTATTATAGTATTATTATTATTGCTGCATGCTTTTGTTTATTTAAGTGTAAAAAGAGAAAGGCAAAGCCACAATTAAGGAAAGCTGGGTTCTGCCTGCAGGCTACCGTAGGCCGGAGTGTCTTGCCCACGTGCAGAATCAGAAAAGGGAAAGGGTTAGGAAGAGAACAATAGCACTTCAGATTTGTTCAAATAATTGAGTTATGTCAATTTTGCCTTTTATTGTAAAGTATTTTCTATTGTTGTTGACATCAACATGTGAAAGATTAAAAGATGTGAGATTTTACTGAGGATAGTTGCTTTGTAATACTTAATCTTGACTGCTATTTTGAAGTACTACTGAAGACTGCATGCATTGATTTTGGTTACTGCTTTAAACTCATCTGTTTTTGAGTTGTATTTTTGTTTTGTTACCACTAAGGGGTACCTTAGTTGTCATGTGGTTGACACTAATCTGTTAATGTTTGTACACATAAGGCATTATAGAAAATTAATTTGCCTCGAATGTTTACTTGCAGTCAAATGATGAAGACTGATTATTTTTTCTTAGTCAATTTTTTCCACAATAAACTGTTACTGGATAAAGTTGGGCTATTGTTACTTCTTACTATTCCACTGTAAAAAGGAAAATGATCCAAAAAAAAACACAACTTCAAATACATATATTTTAAAAAATGTATTTTGCTGACTTGACAATAAACAAATTATTAGATAATGAGGGAGGCGAAGGTTTGGATAGTTAAGTTTCTTGAGAACACTTGGTGATACCTGCCTTTGCAATACATGTGGCAGTTTTTCCCCACCCATTTCTGCTAGCAGTGATCTAAAATAAACTGGGAATGACCTTATACATTAAAGAAAATTAAAAGTGACCTGATCCAAAGGTATGTCAATGGAATAAGAAACAGACTGTTTTTACATTTCAGTGATTTTAAGGGTACAATGTAATGGTTGCTACTAAATAAAAAAATTCTGAGGTAAAAAAAATGCAACACAAAGTCACAAATAATGTCTAAGCAGGTTATATATTAATACCTGAATCTCTTTAGCTTTTGTCAAAACAAATCTATCCCTCCATCTCTTCATTAATAATTTGACGCAGTTTAAGATATAGATCAGTGATTATATATACATCATCAGACATCTTCAGGTTGTTCTCAGTCATTAGTTCAGTGCATAGATGAAACACATCACAAGGATAGTTCTTGAAACAACATTCCTCTTCACAAATATCCAGCTTTGCGTGATCAACTAGCTGTAAAAAATCAGGAACCCCATAGGTTCCCATGCTGGGAAGGGCATGCATTAAGACAGGGCGGCCATTAGGAGCTCGGGGATTATTTGAAGATCTGATACGATGATCATTCCAAGCACAAACAACATCATTCAGCTCCTCCTGTGTGATAAAAAGAGAGTAATTGGGGGGGGGGAGATCATTTTTTTATAGTCGAGTTTCCAAATATCTGGTAAATGACAATATATTTTTGCACCTGTATTTTGTTTAAAAAACAAAACTGGATGAGTGATCTGTCAATAAAGCTGTCTACAAAATGACCATCTGCTTTGAGCTGGTCAAAATGGTCCATCCAAAACTGGGAGCTTTTACTTCTCAAGGTGCACCACCAACGTTCAATCCTTTGATTGCCAGTACTTGGTCCAAGAGTAACAGAGTTTGAACCACTTTCATCATCACTGTTGTGCAGAAACCTTTCAATCGCCGTAACATGGGTGTTTTCAGTACCATGATCCAACCTGACCATTTGTGGCCTACCATTACACGCCCTCACAGCCTCAATAAAATAACCTCCAATAATGCGAGGGTCACTGTTAGTTTTGTATGCTTCTATCCATATCATTTTTCTTGAAAACCCGTCTATGCATCCTTTTATGCATACACCATAAGGCTTCAGTTTGTCATACCCATCGATGTGCCATACATAGATTGGTCCTGACATACACACGTCGCCTTAAGCGATTTCTTGAACGCATATCAACTCCATTCCGATCCATTAGTCTCATAAGAAGACGAACAGTTTCTCTGTCTGTGACTATACCAGCCATCCAACATTTCTGGTGCATCCATCTATACCCATGTTGTCTTCCAGATCCTTGTAGCTGCTGCTCAATGAAAGATGCCACTTCTGCTTCATCTGTCTTATTTTTTCTCCGCCATAGCTGTCTTCTTTGTAGCTTTCTTTCCAAGGTCCGACGACTTAATCTAATATGATGTTCTTCTTCTAAAATATGTAGAATTTCAAAGTTTGTAAATCCAATTTTGAAATATTGTTCAATGATATTATCCATATCCATGTCCACATCAGCCAAAAGTGTGCGACATCCTTGTTTTGACAACACCTAAATGTAGAAAGACAGATTAGTCAAATACACACTATCTCATAATTATGACTTAGCATCTCATAATTATGACTTAGCATCTCATAATTATGACTTAGCATCTCATAATTATGACTTGGTATCTCATAATTATGACTTAGTATCTCATTATTATGACTTAGTATCTCATTATAATGACTTAGCATCTCATAATTTTGACTTATGTATTTCTTTCATTTTCTTCAGAGTGGCGGGAATGGGCTTCCATAATTTACATACGTAAATATGAGAGATTTATTATAGAGTAGTCCAATTTAAATCCAGAGCTAATATAAGTTGATTTATCAATAGTGTCATTTTTTATCATTGACAATAATTGAATTTGATCATTTCTTTTGAACAAAACATTTTTGATAAACATTATCAAAGGTGAGTCAAAGGGTGAATGTATCCACTGATGGTACTTGGTTTTAAGTGTAATTGAACAAGAATAATGGGATCTCACACCAGAATTTAAATATTATTTGCAGTTTGCCACGGTGGCTTTTGACAGCTTCTTTTACTGCAGCTTTTCTGTATGGCTATTTTGACAAATAAAGCTTTGTTAGACTTACAGGGTTACAACATATGCACAACTACTGCTACCATCATGCTCTCTTTTATATAACCATTGAGAGTATATCTGGTGCTTCACAACATTTAATATGTTGGGGTGGCATCTAAAATACTTTAGTAGACACATGTTTACAATTTCACCCTTCAATGAGTTTTATTTTTCTTTAACATCAATAATTACCCAAACAAGGATCTAGTGTCCTCCAGTTAACATCACTCCAAGGAAAATTTCACAGTGTTTGAGGATATGGGGAATATGATGATTGAATATGATAAAACTTAATGAACCCTATGGGGAATAGCAAGAAAAACAAAAAAGGCACAGGTTTGTCGAGTCATTACCCATCTATTGCTCCACTCCAAAGAAGTTCGAATTCAGTGAATTAATTAAAATAAAATTTGTAGTATGTCAACATATTAGCTTTACAAGAGGGTAGTAATATGTCCAATGTGAAAAATATAAAAGAATAAGATAGCATAGCTTAAAGGTCTAAATATTTGAGTGAGCCATACATTTGATTTTTTGTTTGTTTTTTTATCTAGAGCACTGAATGAAATCTCCCCTTAGGCTTCAGTCAAATAATGAAGTGCAGACCAAGTCATTCAGTAGCTAAAGCAATTTCTCTTTGTCTCCATTTCCCTTATTCTCTCTCTCCATCCATCAGCTGTGTCTGTCTCCTGTGTATTTTTTTGTCTCACTACATGTTCTTTGTATCTTTATGACTGTCTCTGTTTGTGCCCCTACGGTGATATTTTTAATTAACTCATTGACCTTTACTGCTGAGAAAGACAAAAGGGGAATGAGGTATGAAGAGACAGATAGCTAATTCCATCGAATGCCTTGAGAGAGAGAGAGAAAAAAAATGTTAATGAGCGATACCTGTTTGCTATAACAAACAGAAAGACATGACTTTTAGATGTATGGCTATCAAATACCCACTTAATTTTCCACGTCTCCAGTGACAAAGAAGAAACAAAGCAAGAAATGTGCTTTCTATGTTAAAAAGAAAAACATTTTACAGAAAATTCTCAGCAGGGTGTGCACGATCACTTTCAATAACAGTAATAGGAATAATTAATTATTAAATATCTTCTAAAGTATCAAATGAATTATGAAGGAACAAAGCATCAAGCTCTCAAAATTAGACAATAAAACCAATTTTGGATAGCAAATAATTACATTTTAATAATAAAATGCATTTTTGCTATCATTATTTGTTTAATTTGTTCCTAATTACTCCTAATCATACATGAGGCTGAAGTTAAACTTGAAAGTAAAAAAGCCCATCTAAAATCTTTCATGCTTTTTAAATGTCAACTGCTGCATTATTTTAAGGGAAAGATTCAACAACAACAGAGTATCGGAAAATTAGGAAATCCAAACTTTCAATAAACGTTTAGATTTTACAGGTGGTCTTCATTTCTGTTTTGTTAGGTCCATAAAATTTATAATAAAGTAATTCAGTCCCAGCAGCAACAAGATATGAAAAATAAAGGACACAGACCCTTTCATTAAGCCATTTTATAAAAAATATAAACTACTGCTACAATATGCTTTAAAACTTATTTTCACTGAACATTAAGAGAATGTAGGTGTATTCACTTTTTTTATATATTGAAGAATGAAACACTTGTCTGTAAAAAAAGTTTTTGTATGAGGGAGAGATGCAACACCAGAGTTGTGTGTGTGTGTGTATTCTCATACTCATTTTCTTCTTCTGCAATGCCTTTCATCCCTCCCAGCTGTCGTTTTCTCATCTCGGCCAGCATTGCCTGGATCTCCTCTTTCATCTCGCTAAGGCTTTTGTCTGGAGTTCCATCTTTCCGCGAAAGAGTCCTGTTCAACTCGGCTGCTTTGTGTTGGAGGTCTGGACATAAGAAGACACGCAAAGGCACATTTGTTTTGATTGTCTTTTTCACTGTGTTTTGCTGGATTTGTACGATTTTATTCTTCTGATTGCTTCGGTATAAACAGGTCCTTTTGGTTATTGATTGATAGTCATTTTATCACTTAACTCGAGTTACTCTGTGCCACCAGAGACTCTTGGTTCTGGGGTGCTTAGCTACCCAGATTGATCCTTTAACTCGTGTTAGAAGCTACATTTTTTTCCCTCCACTTCTGCTTTGCATTGTGAATTGGTTGTTCAAATGCAAACCCATTTGTGCCCATTAGTCTTAAACTAATCATAATTATTTAAAAAAGAACTTAGCCTCACCTTCAAACTCTTCCCAGCCTTGGTCTTTAAGAATACATATTCTTAGTGGACTGTGACACCATCATCTATATACTGGTTATCGTTTCTAATTCTTGCAGTAGGCAATAGTTTATTATGTGTGTTCGTGTTGTGGCAGTGTTGCATTTCACTCATTTGAAGTGCAAACATGATGTGATTAGAGCCAAGACAGGAGTTAAGCCATCACCCTAATGAACAGCTGTACTATATGTGTGTATGAGTGTGCATGGTTCTTCTAGCAGTATGCACACAGAGGAAAAAAAAAAGTGTATGCCACATCTGCATAATTACATAGAAAGATTTAAGAACCAATTAAACACTTAAAACGTGGATGGAATCGTATTAAGGTATCTGGCAAACGTGTGAGGAAATTGTGTAGAGTATTTTCTCGCCTTTGTGTGCGCCTCTGTGTGTAGAGTGGTACAAATGTGTAAAATCTGGCAAAAACATTTGTGTATTTGGTGTGTATTTGTGATGGCCACTAATTAAGTCTCTAATTGCTACTCTCAATCATTTAGTGAGCCAGGACACGGTCTCTGTTTTACTCTCCAAGAAACACACATACAACTACACAGCATAATCACATTGTGATTAGGCAGAGTGCCAGAGAGCTGGGAGCAAAATCAAAGTGGAAAATTTCACCACTGCAAGTCAGAACCGGTTGATCTTGCAACCCTCCACCCCAAAGACCTCAAGAATCTTAAAAAGCTTTTTTAAAATAATTAAAAAACAAAAATATTTCATAAGTTGGACTACAATCATCCCTACTATGCATTACTACAAATGAGTCTAATTTCTTAGAGTACATTTCCAATGAGTTTGAGCTGTGAAAGCCTCCTTATTAAATAAGAAAGCTTTAATTTTACGGAAGGTGGATCATTTTCCTCCCCTTGCCTGATGGCTTGTCTTGTTAAAAACCTCTGCAAAGCTCTAACTGCTACATCTGATGGTAAAAAAGGTCATCTAAAAATAAAGATTAACAGATTTTATCAAAAACTACTGTATGTTCACAGCAAGTGGTGGTGGAATATTTTAAACAATTTCTTCCATGACTTCAGGAATACAGAAGGAAAGTAAAAATGTAAGATGGATTCAGGCAAAGATTGCAAAAGTTGATGGGGTAACGATTAGGTTATTTTACATTTGATAATGCTTCAGAGTAATGTAAACCATAGACAAAACCTGTATTACAGATTCTCACTCTGATTATACTGCTACCAAACTACCTCAAATCTCTATCTGGCTGTTTAACCAGACCTTTAGGTTATTTAGATTTTTATGTAACATTTTATCCCGGAAAAAATGCACTCCAGTATCTCTACTGTACCATGGGTATTCACCTTTATATCTCAGACTGTCCCTTTAGAAGTGCATTGGCAGAGGTCTTGGCTCAATTTATTTCAATGAGACGAGTGAGTGAAATAGACTTTTTTTGATCTTAAGGGAATTGTAAACCTATTTCACACAAGTTAATTCTGGGTAAATGTCGTGACAAAGCAGGAGATTAGGAAATTTGTCTGAAACTTTAAAAATGAACTCCATTATGGCTATGACAATTTCAGAGCAAGTATGAATGTTTCTTCAGTCACTGCAGGAATGATGTGAGTGATGAAAATGTATTCATAGGAATACATCTTGTCCCAGTGTAAAGCTGCTTTTATGACACCTTTCTCATATATGAAGTCAAGTTTGGACCTCATAGTGTGGGAAAACATTTCTGTAGCATAGCTAGATGAAATAAAGCACTTTATTTTAACTTAGAGTAATATGTTAATTAGAAATTCATAACTAATGTATAACTGGTAAAAGCGACAATTGTATACCTTTTTCAACAGAAAAAAAAAACTACTGGTAGCTGCTTTTACATTGTACCATGCATGTTTGCTTTTCTAATTTTGTCAACCTTCTTCCGGTTTAGCTGGAAGGAAAACGGATAATCCATTTTACAACAACTAGCCACTGATGTAGAAAAAAAATCCTCAGTTAGTGCTTAAGGGAAAATACATTCAAGATGGAGGAAAAACATGACTGTGATATCAAAGACAATGGATCACTGGCCAAGTAATTTGTTCTAATTGGTATAGTAACTTCCAATTACCAGGGAAACAGTATCTTAATGACCAATAATGCTTGAGATGTTTGGTAAACTGGATGTTTTTAACCCTCATTACTACATCTTATTTTCCTACATGCATGTTTTCTGTAAAATAACATTTTTCACCCTCTATGACCCCTTCAGTTCAATAACATTTGCTCTAGTGAGAAATGCAGTGAAACAGACAGCAGATTAAAAATAATTTTGACAGGATTTGTAGCGAACTAATAGTGAAGAGGCAGTGCTCATTTTTTACCTTTAGCTCCCAGCAGTGCGTCTTTGATGAACTGCTCCAGGTCCTCGGCTCGTTTATGAATCCTGTCAGCATCATCCTCCACCTGCTCTCCATCAGCAGAGACCTTAGTCGCCTGTAAATGAACGTATAGAGGTAGATCATAAAATAGTAAACAGACATTACACAAGGGAATAGTTTAAACAAGAATTTGATTTTAAATATATATAAAAAAAAACTGACATGACAGACATGCATAATAAACCAAATCAATACTCTGCGCAGAAAGTTGGGTAGACTTCATTACTACATGAAAATACACAACCTACCACATTCAAAGATTAAAACAAACAAGTCCAAGAATACGAGGATTGTTGGAATTTCTTTTTCTCCACTTGATAGGTGTGGACCCCAACACTCAAAAGGCGTTTTTCTATTTTGGTTTCACTTCACCTCACAGCCAACCATGACAGAATATATATTTAGGGGTGTCGGGGGGTTGTAACAGCCATTGCAGAGTCACTACCTTAATCAGTGGAAGCGTTCAGATCTGGCACACTACGTTTTCTAGAGCTTTGGGCCCCTTGTAGGGAATCAGGGATAGGATAACACAACCAACAGTGGTTGGTTGCTGGTTGAGACCTTGTTACTGGAGCTCAACTGGACTTAGTCTGAAATAGTAAAAGGACTCAATCCACTTATTTAAATAAATTCAAAGTCCATTGCATAGTCTTTAATTAAATCCTAGCACAGCCAATGTCGGTCTATTATTCCAATTGTTAAAACATTTTCCAAGAGTTGGGTCTGACCCCTGAATATATTAAAACGATATAAAAGGGGGGTTCCATAATAATCCAGCATTCCCATTGCACTGGCTTCCTGACATCATGAAGAGCAGAACTCTGTTTTCCGGACGACAAACGGTGCAGCACCGACGCCCCCGGTCAAGCGGCAAAACCTAACTCTCTCTCCCTGGAGGGCCGGACAAAGATGGGGTTCCTCCATGTCGGTTGGGTGAAACATCACTCAGATTGGAGGAGAGCTGCAGTGGGTTTGACAGACCGTGTGTTTTAAAATTAACAACTAGGAAGAGCTTGCCATCTCTCTGGTTCGACTCGTTGAGCTTTAAGGAGATAAACAAGAGCTCTCTCTGAACGCTGCTTTTACAAGCGTGAGATCTCCTTTAACATTTTAAAGAGAGACTGGGCCCTGATTGTCCTGATACGGTTATGGTCACACATGTCTCAAACCTCTGTTACCGCTAGCAAACCTTCCCCGAGCTTCGATTGGCCATCGAAGCTCCTGCTCTTATCACCCTCCCCTTTTTCAATCCATCGAACGAACAACGTTTTTCTCCCCTTTTTCTTGCGTTTTTCCATCGCAATCAAAAGGATTTACCCCATCGCCAATCCCTTGGGATGCCTCAAAGTAAGACTGTTCTTTTGTTTGAAAGTCTGGGAGGAGCAGATCTAGGAGTTTTCTAATGTATTCATGCATGCTTTCTGTAAATGTTCCATTAATTAGTGTTGTGTTTGAGGTTAACGTGTTTTCTTTATTAGTAAATCCGCAGTGTTGATTTTATGTGTAACCCTACCCTTCAGACAAATTGTATATGGTAATCATAACAATTAGTTATAAAACTGCTGTTTGATAGAGTTAACTCTACATACATATATATATATACATATATATATACACACACACACACACACACCCACATACATACACACTGGTTTAAAACCCCGGTTGGTGCCCCGATTAACTAAACAATATAAAGGAATAATAAAATTAATAATTCATGAATTATTAATGTAAAATTCCCCATATAACCAGAGAGAATTTAACTTTTTTTTAAGAAACACAACACAAGTATACTCAACTGATGCAAACAATCAGTCTTTCCTTTGTTTAGATGCAAAATTACAGACGACTCTAAAAATTTTACTAAATGGGCTTTGTGAAGTCTTTGGATGATTTTCAGCATCCAGCATGTCCTGGAAGGTGGTCTGTCGTCCTCCAAGGGGATTTCAATGCTTATGGAGGGTAGGCAATGTTAGAGTCACCTGGAGAAACACTATTGAGATGAATGATGCTAATATGAACTGGTAATTTTTGTTGTTTGATTTTTTTGACATGCATTGTTTGTAACAAACAACGTTTTAGTCCAAGGTGATCCATACATTTTCTGGATAACTTTCCGCCATGGGCCAAACATTCATAATCAATTTTGTAATTTTGCCATACGACCTTGAAGTGTGATTTATTGGAAATTCTGATAAAAATGGTGAAGGGCTTATCACCACCTTTGGTAGAGTTGGATTTGGTGAATGGGGAAGCACTGCCTTGGACAGAGATGGTAAATTATGCTAAAGAAGGTACTTTAGGGGTCTGGTTGGCACTGGGGATCCTCTAAAGTGAAGAGTAGCGAAGTGTAAGTTAGCAAAAATGACCAAAGCTTTTGTGGCTGATAAGAAAAAACGTGTACACCAGAGGAATTCAAAGAGAAAGACTTTTATTTGCCTCAAGAAAAGCCTGCAAACTGTTTGACAACCTAAAGGTGACAGTTTCAGGAGGAGCGCTTGAGTGCGGCTTCTGTTGGGCATTGATCTGTACCTACTTTGTTCGTATAACAGGAATTATTATTTTAACAGGATAAAACCCTGTAAAGTTAAATTACCATATGAAACTATTGCTGGGAAGAACTTATCTGCCAGATGGGAAGATGTCAACTAAATTCTAGTTTACGACAGACAATCATTCCATCAATTCTTCAGTTTTTATAATATCACAAAAGGTTGTAACGGGTCATATTTTCAAAAACTCAAATCTAGAGGGAGCTGCATCTCAAAGTCTTGCTTCACTATACTCGGGCTCCAATGTCTGGCCTATCTTTAGCTACATAGAGAATTAAATTGAGACGGAGAGAAAACAGCAGACAAGTTAATGTGAAGTTAAAAGACAAAACAAAGGATTTGTACCCTGCTGTGTAGCTGGTCCATCTCAATGACTAGTGAGCCCAGGTTGGAGTCAGCCAGTTGCAATAATCTCTCCGGAGCTTTCTGGGGCGACAACATGTGCTTCAGAGGGAAAACAGATGGATTAAAGTATTAGAGAGAAATGTCTGACACAAGGTGGCCGCAAGCTATGTTTTCACAATCACCCAGACCTCTGTTCAAGGGCTGAAACAAAATAATTTTTACTAAGAAATATTTTAAAACAGTAATTGAAAATTACTTATACTAACCTCTAGGCACTACTAACCTTTTTAGAGAATGCATAATGCAAAGCTACGGTCAAAGTGAAAGGACAATATTTTATTTTTAAACATTTGCTTAAATCTGGGGAAACTGGAAAAATATTGATATAAATCCAATTTGTTTGAAGAAAAAAAAATATTTCACACAATCTATTAATTTCTACACAAAACCTAAATATGAAAACACTGTTGTAGGTTGGTGCAAATTGAAATTTTTTTCTTCACAAATAGTTTCAAAACTTCACAACTTTCTCCAATAACTGTTATTTCACCCAGCATTGTTCAATGAAAAAAACAATATCCCGAACAAGTATACATTACCACAAGGATAGTTATTATCTACCTTCAGCTCCTCAGTCATGTTCTCAAAGCGGTACAAGGCTTTATAAGGCGGCGGCAGTGGTGTGGTCAGCGTGACGTCAACGATGATGCGATAGAGACGGTCCAGGTCACTTATGAGCAAACCTGAACACTCATCGTCACAAGCTGGAGAACATAAATATATAAAAACACAGTTCTGAATCAATGCATGTGTAATGAGCCTCACTAAATTTATCAGAAGATTTACTGACAGCAACATTTTCATGTTTGCAAAGTTTCAGTGCAAGGTCTTTTTGTAACTGCATATTTTGTAGTGAGGAATTGATGTTTTTGACCACCCTGTGATTTTTCAAGTTCTCCCACTTAATTATGGACGGATCCGAAATTCCCAATTTGGTGCATTACTATTGCGAGAGACAGCATTAGAAAAAAAATAAAAATGAGGAAATCACACTGTATTATTTTTTAAAGAATTTATTTTCCTTTTAATGCTACACTTAATTATTTGATGGTATTGCCCATGGTAGTTGACTGCGGAGTGGACAGATATCTTTAACGAGCACAGGCAGGTGCTACTAATTTAGATGAATAAATGGTGTAGAGGTGGACTTTTTAAAGTAGAGTAACAGGCTTTTGAGAGCCAGAATTCATGAATGATTGCTAAGTGTTAAAATAATTTTGTGCAGCAATAAAATAGAAATACATTTTTTTTAAACGATACGTGATTTCCAGAATTTTAAAAAAATGTCTCACCGTGGAAATGCACCAACAATGTCAATGTCAGACCTGTCTATAAATTCTGAGTGGGAGAAATTGCAAAAACGCTGGGTGTTCAAATACTTATGTACCTCTCTGTATATATGTTAACCTATAAATATACCAATATGTGACAATGATTTGTTTTTTCATGCATTTATTCTAGCATCAGAAAGACAAGGCGGCTGATACATTAAAATCAGCACAAAGGGCAGGACCTCTTATGAGCTCACACTGCAGGCAAAAAAACCAAACACTTCAATGCCTATGCACACACTTGGGACTTCACTGAGACAGACAATTACTTTTTTGTCTAGTGTTAGGAAAATATATTTTTCTTTTGCAGCCTGAGGATGATATATTGCAAAAATTAAGGCTCCTGACTGGGGAAATTAAAGATAAATAAAATAATATTCAAACTGTTTCCAGTCTACCAATTTCTGACAAAACCAAAACACATAAATTAGGCATTCAAGAATTCTCATGGAAAATTTGCACATATGGACAACGCACACACACAGATTTACACTGAATAAGACGGTGTTGTTTGTGTCAAGACCAACTTGTTCCTGCCAGAATTAAACCGATAAATACATTCTCAATCTTCTAAACAGTAAAAACACCTTGACTTATACAGATTCATTTTTTCCAATTTTCTGAAAACAAAGTTAGACTTCAGCATCATAAAATATATATATATTTAAACACAATTTTATATTAATATTACAGTGTATTTCAGAAAGAATTTGGACTATTCCTGGACTCTAAATTTCAGTTAGCTATAGAAAGTCTAATCAGCCTTTGCAGCCTGTCATTCCCCACCTCTCTCCCCATTTCTGTGCTATCCAACATCAAAGAAAGGCCATTATGGCAACAAAACCTTAGAAAAAAATTCATTATTACAACCCTAAATCATCTTAAGCTTAAATGGATCATTGCATTACATGCATCAACCAAGTATACACCTCAGGTGTTTAGAAACCTGTTCACTCAGTCTTTTAAGGAGAAGAATTTAGCTTTTATGCTCCAATGCAGTGGAACTGTTGTCTTGTAAACATGAGAGATGCAGAAACTGTTTGCTCCTTTGAATCACAACTGAACACAATGGTTAACTGTGGCTTTACGACATCCATCCATCCATCCATCCATCTTCTTAATCCAATTCAGGGTCACGGGGCAGCTGGAGCCTATCCCAGCAATTATCAGGCGTTAGGCAGGGTACACTCTGAACAGGACGCCAGTCTGTTGCAGGGCCAACACAGAGAGACAGACAACCATTCACACTCACATTCATTCCTAGGGACAATTTAGAGTGATCAATTCACCTATGTGGGAGGAAGCCGGAGTACCCGGAGAGAACCCACGCATACACGGGGAGAACATGCAAACTCCATGCAGAAAGATCCTGGGCCGGGATACGAACCCACGACCTTCTTGCTGCAAGGCAACAGCGCTAACCACTGCGCCACCGTGCAGCCCAGGCTTTACGACAATGTCTAATAGCTAGTTAATGACAATCAAATAATTATTAGACATTGGCTTTACGACAATGTCTAATAATTATTTGATTGTCATTAACTAGCCCCCTCCCCATTTTAATTCACTTTGAACCATCTTATGTTTGAATGAGGCACTACAAATAATTGTTCAAGTTAGTGCACTTTAATTTTTTATTTTTTTTGTGGTGGCCTTTAATGATATTTAATGATAAACTATAATGATATAGTTTGTATTTTACTCTTACTGCAACTATACGTATATACAATAAGTGTACGAGTATGAATTAAAAAGTAAAGAGAATAAAGAACCCAAGAAAAAAAACACAACAAATAAAACCAATATAACTTGATTAGCTTTAAGCTGATGTATTAAGCAATATACTGAGCATGTGATACCTGCTTTATTTTTCCCGCTGAAGGTAATCTATTAAGGCCTAAATCACCTTCCAGACATGGGCTGGGGGACACACATATGTTACATCTCTATCTAATGGATTAATAATTACATTGTGAGAATCTTTTTGTAGGTCGATGCAGGCAAGTTTAATAATGATGCAAAATGGAAGACATGACTTTTTCATTTCAAGCTGCATTTGCTAAGATGTTTACATTTCTTTCATTGAGAAAAAGTGCTTTGCTGTGCCAGGCAGAATTTCACAAAGTAAAGCATACAAGTAAAGCATGTGGAAAACACCGAGTGGCATCACTTTTAAAGTAAGCATCAGTTTGATTGCCCCCTCAGCCTTTCGGAAGCAGGACCTATGATTATGATTTGGACACAAAGGCAAGTCGTATGGTGTGAGGGTGGCACTGCAGCACTTCCATTTTATGAGCAAGTTCAATGTCGAAACATGCAAAGACATGAAAGCAAGCAATTTCCTTACCGACCTGACAGCCGCGGTTTAACAATGGCCTCTGTCTTATGACCTTTTCCTCCATGTTCTCATTCACGTGCACACACTTACTTCCAGACAAGCTAATGGCACTAAATTGGCACTGCTATTATGTTCATATTAAGTTTAAATTAGATCCAAATGACATTGAAATGATTTTCTGAATGACTCGAATCTGACTTCTGCCATGATCTCATCTCCAATGGCAACTAGAGAAGAGGCCTCCAATTTGCATTTCATTGCCAAAATACTGTAAAAATTACAACATCAGGTGCCACTGCAGATGTGTGAGACACCAGAATGACAGGAGCAGTTGAAAATAAACGAAATAGACCAAGACTGAATGGAGGGTTCATGTAGTATAGAAACCTGGTTTGCCAATTGGGTTTACTTGTACTTCTGCAGCTTGTGGCTACTGTATATTATGACTTCAATTTCAAATGCCATTTAAGGGGGTTATGCAGGTCTGCACCAACCAGTTGTTGGACAAAAAAAAATAAAAAAATACACAAAATGTTACATTTTACCAATGCAGAAAAACAAAAAATATAGGCAAAAAAATAAAAATAAAGACATACAATACTTTGCATTTTACAAAGCAACTATTTGAAGTAAAGTCTTTGAGATCTATACAATATCCCCTTTAATTTAAGTTTTTCAGCTTAGAAATTTAGCTCTATAATTACATTTAAAGTTCTTATATATAATACAGGGCAAAACTCACTTATGTTCAGGATATAACCACTGCATTCATGAATACTAGCTGTTGGTTCTGCATACATGTTATTTCTATTGATTTATATGTTTTAGAATAGTTGTACCTACAGAAACTGCGGCTTTGTTTATTGTTAAGTTGCACCAAGCTCATCCCCTTCTTTGGGGAATTGGGAATGTTTGACTTATAATTAACTCAGATTTAATGAGTCGTCTTTATGTTGCTCAAAGAAAATAATCTTTGAATATTAGAAAAACTGATGAACATGGGAAAAATAAGAAAATCAAAACTTTGAAAATTATCCAACTTTGAGGAATATGGGACAAGAGTGCAGTGCAATCAACACAGACATAGATAAAGCTACCAAATTAAGAGGCATTATATTTTCTGTAAACTCTCTAATTTTGCATCTGCCTGAGCTTTTTGTCGAAGAGTCACTGTTATTATAAATGTTGTCCTTGACCAGTCAATTCCTTCAGTTGGATGCCATGTCTCACAGTCTCAAATGACAGATTAAAAATTGCTCCTTGATATCCAAACATTTGAGTATTGTTCTACAACTAGATCTGCTGTAAACCTCTCCTCAGCTTTATCCCAGAACTGTCAGATATGAACCTTGGAGTTTATACTGCTTTTTGTTCATCAACATTCTCAAAAAACAAACTATGAGGCTTTTATACAACATTTGCACGTGTGTATGATTACTTAAAGCCTGAAATTAACGGGAAATTAAAATCAAACACAAGAAATTAATGTATTAGTCTTACAAATGATCCCAGAAGGTCCACACACATGCCGATCCATGCACTGGTCACACAAAATTCCAGATGTCCCAACCCTGCAATGGCACTGGCCCGTGACAGGTTCACACGGTCCTGGTAACGATCCCCATGAGGAACACTTACACTCCTCACAGCGACCACCTGGCATCCTTGGGTTGCCGTGGTAACCAGTTGCACACCTTGAGAAAAGGATGATCAAGATTTGGTCAACCGCAAGTTCTCTCAGCAATCGAGAATGTGACAAACAATTTGGAATAATTAAAGATCCATAATATATGCAATTATTAAATAGAAATAAGTGCAAACTACGATTTTTCTTTCAGTTTAAACTGTCCATTATTTTCCATTAGGTTGTTGTCAATTGATAACTGCTTTCTTACTTTCTGAGCCACATTTCTAGGACATTTAGTTGAACTTAATTTGGTTATTCTTGTGCAGTCAGTCAAATAGTAAATGGAATAAAAACAAATCTGTCATCAGAAATAAGTGATACTTTACGTTCCTTGCTGTTTAGTGTCTAAACAGCGATGAATACTCTCTATAAGTTGAAACTAACTCATCTCACATAGGAAAAAAATATATTTGAAAATTTGAAGAAGAAAAAAAAAACAGGCACAAAAAAAGTCCAATGGTAAAAATGATGATTGCAATTCTCTTGGACAAAATTCTGCTTGCACATATTTTAGATAGATTCAGTATGCACCAGCCCAGAAGAGAGATTCAGCTCTTTTTATAAATACATTGGAGCTTTTAGTATTTCAAGTCAAAATATTTACCATTACACATGGTTATTGAACCCATTGCTAAGGCCTGCTGTGATTCCAATTGCTCTGTGCAGATGTGAATTTTTTTCCTATAACAGAAAAATACCAACTGGATGAAAAATTCTGCTCAATCCTAAACAGCAACCATTCCCAGAGGTTTGACAACCCAGGACTGTGCTCAATGTTCGACAAAATGTTGGTTTTTCGAGAACTGTGTTGATGTAACCCAGTCATAATTTTACCACAGGAGATATTTTCAAGAGAGAAACCTTAAAAGAAAAAGATGTGAGTGCACCATTAACTTCTATGTTTATTATACTTAGTATTTGGTAAGTATTTTTTTTCTGAGTTTGTCTTAATACACAACATTACAATAAGAGTACCAAGAGATATTTCTTTTATCTCACCTTTCACAGTATCGTCCTTCATATCCCTCAGGACAAGCGGTGCAATGATAGTCTGTGTATCCTTCTGCGACACATGTAGGGCTGAAACTAAATTTTTAAAATAAGTCACTGAATAATTAAAACATTTAAAAAACTCAATACAAATGCTAAAATCTAATGTAAACAAAAACTACTTAAATAGAGCTCATAAGAATGCAAAGGAGGAAAAAAACCCCCCAGAGAATATTACTTATTTTCTGGGTTGGAAAGGGGACAGGCACAAGGTTTACAGTCATCTGGAGAACCTCGGACCACACCGTAGAATCCTGGAGCGCAGCGTTCACAGTGATCCCCCTCTGTATTGTCCTGGCAGTTCTATCAACATAAACACAGAAAATGTGGTTCTATTTTGAAGACTCAATTTATTCTTCCTCCATGATCATTCCTTCAAACTTGTAGGTCCTGAAATTTCCATGTTCCACCCAGCATTTTTTTGGTTTTTGTTGTTTATGCTATATAGTGAATGTTTAATGCAATGAATGCATTGTATGGTCAAATCATATATTCATCCAAATGTTGCCTTTTCTACTTGTGCAATAAGATTAAGACTCAAGCCTTCATGAATAAGATAGAAAAAGCCTTACTAAAGTGCTTACAAGAAATCTATACAAGAATAAAATTAATAAAAAAAGATGATCAGATCTTTTGGTGAAGTTTTCAACCTTTTAAATATAAAGGTATGTCTCCACAATCCTTATCTTATTCTTTCAGCCACTTTATTTGGTACAAGTGTTCAATAGTTTAGTGATACAGCCAATCACAAGGGTGTCACTCAGTACAATAGGTATCTAGACATGGCTAAGATCACTTGAAATTCAAACTGAGTTTTTTTGAATGTGGCATTGTAGTTGGTGTCAGATGGGCTGGTCTGAGCATTTCAGTAACTGCTGATTTGTTGGTATTTTCTCCAGCACATCAGCAGCAGAATCATCTCTCAGGTTTACAGTGGTTGTTCATTAAAAGAGAACAATATATATACAATGAGCCTTGTTGTTAAAGAATACTGGACCAACTTGTTCAGAAAGACAACAGTATTTAGAAAAAAAAATCATCATTTACATTAAGGTATGCAGGATATCATCAGAATGCACATCATGTTGAATATTCAAGCCAGTTCATGTCTTCAGCAGTATAATTTCTCACAGTGTGTCACTTTGTCTTCTTGCAATATGAAAGCTAAAATTTGCAAAAGCTGACCAAGTTAAGAATATCTGCACTAATTGCAAGATGGCATCACATGAATAGAGACAAAAAAACAACTGCAGAGCATTTTAGATACCTTGTTAAATATATTCAGAAAATAAATGTGGCAGTTCTTAGGGCTGGAGCTAACAAGGTGTATTCAAACAGCTATGGTGAGTACATTTTTTTTAAACAGACAGGCTGGTTCCACTGGCTGCCAAAGCCAGGAGAAATAACAAAAAGTAGCATACAGCTATTATTCCACTTTTACAGCAAATCTTTTCAAAATGCTGTGTTTTGGCTTTAAGGTGCACAATTTAGATTTCTGTATTGAAATATTTTATATTTCAATACAGAAATATGGAAAAGGGAGTTCAATTCCATTCAAATCCTTTCTAAAACTACTCAAAGATTTCTCTCATTTTAAAAGGGAGAGAAGAAAACGGACTGACTGAGCAGTTATATACAGATTCACAGATCTAAAAGACATCTGGGAAGTGCCTGGTGTGATTCCAACTGCCATTAAACTGCTGAGTATCTTCACAGTGGCGGCAGGGAAATGATTGCCCCTTTCTCCACACCATTCTCATTTTCTCAGCTTTTCTTGCCTTTTTCACAGCTCAACTTGTATCTAGACTGGGCGGTTTCAGATAAGAGATGCATTTGTCCACACAGTAATGATGCTTAGGCACACCTCTGCATGATGAGTTGTAGTAAGTAAGACTGTTCACCGAAAGGAATGAAGTTGCTGTTATGGCACAGGTACAATCGAACACATTGCCGTTTAACTTACTTCTTCAAAAGCAGACTGTAAAGAATACACTTTCCAAAACCTGGTATTGCCAAAATAGGCAGAGCATTACAATAATAGAGGATTTATTTTGTTCAACAACTCATTTTCTACTTTAAAAGCATATCGAATATTTTCTCCCATCACTTTTATAGAAATTATGCAAATATGAATAAAACAATAATTTTCCAACATATGTATATAACAAGTAAACAAACAAAATGAAAGTCAATACTCAACAATGTTACAAACTTACAATAACCCCCACCACACATACACAACTGAAACAATACTATTATACACAATAGGTCAATTCTCTCTACTGTTCATATCCCCGAGGTCCCATCTGATGTGTTCCACTTGTTTGTTTACCAAGTTTAGTTTGTACAGCAGAAAGTTTTTTTCTTAACGAGGCAAGTCATTTTCATTACCTTCCTCAATTTCTCGTTACTGCTAATTACCACAGAAACAAACTCGTTTAGCGTTTTCAATTTAGCCTGCTCGGTTAGAAAATGCTAATGACGCTGTTATGGAAAACGAGGTAGAAATGGGCAAGGAAATAAATGGGGGGGAGGCAAAGTGAGACAGAAATTAAACAAGAGGGAGGGAAGGCACAGAAAGAGAAACAAATTGGAACATGTCGAGAAATTAGGCACAAGTGAGACAGAAGAGTCATAAGGTAAAGTGGGCTTGTGAATAGGAATAACAAATGTAGCTAGGAAAAAAAGAATGAATGACCAACCAAGCAGAGAGAGGTAAAAACTTGTAAATAAATCATTTAATTAGTCAAAAGTAAAATTAAAGGAATTGGAAAATATGTAAAGAAACCAATTGATTCAAGAAAAAAACAATTTAACAGTGAAAGGGAGTCCAAGTGCTAATCTTTTCAAATGACCAATAAACCAGTTTTAAATGATTTCACTACAGAAGAAAAGATTAATCATCGTGTTTTAAAGACTATATTATATACTTAAGATTAGGTGAATAATTCGACAGAATTGGTGCATATTTCCATTTCAAGGCATAGCCTACAAGAATAATTTCAAAATTAGGCTCGTTTTTGCGAAAGTTTAATACCATTTTATAAGTATACTTTTTTTCTTCTTTTTTTTTTTTTACAAAAATAAGCATTTTAGTTAACGTACAGAAAAATGTTCTATTTGTAAGAAAGGTATCTGATGTGAATTTCTGCAGCTGTAGTCCATCTACTTCAATGGTCAATACGTTATGCACCTTAAAATTGTTTTTTTACATACCTTGTTGGTAATAAGTGGTCTTTTAGATACCATTTCCTTTCTGCTATTCAAGGACATTTTACCCCATTTGCCTTTGAACTCAAATATTGTCCAACCTCATGATCTTTGCATATTTTACGTTTTTCTGACCATTTTCCAAAACCCCTGAAGTGACTGTACATGAAAATCCAAGTAGATCAGCAGTTCTGCAATTTGATTATGCCCACACTTGTTTTTCTCTTACTACAATGAAAATGCTTTAAAGACACACACACACACACACACACAGTAACTTTGACACCATAAAAACATTTTTGTTACCGTCTCTATATGGGAGGGTCCTCCTGCTAAAAAACCTCCCTATAGAAGTTTTCACCCACGGACTGCTTCCCCAGGTGTACTGAGTTTCGCTTTACGACAGTACCCTACACGCTACCCAATGGTATAAACAAACTCATGTTCTTGAGCCATAGCAGATCCAGCAAAGAAACCAAAGAAGATGCTATTAGAAGAAGCAAGGAAAAGAAACTGGGCTGCAAGAGCTGACAGCTGCTGGAGCTTTACTGCTGGAGAAGGCTTGTTAACCTTTGATTCATACCAGGCGAACAGATGCAGCCGGTGTGAGCCACGGAGCTGGACACTGAGCTGAACCAGCTTCTCAAATCCAAAGACGATACTATCAAAAGAAGCAAGGAAAAGGAACGGGGCTGCAAGAGCAGCTGAAAGCTACCAGAGCTTTACTGCTGGAGAAGGCTTGTGCCCTATGATTCATACAGGGTACGTCTGTTCCGGTCCGGAACAGATGCGCTCAGTTTTAATCAGGGGTAAGGAAAGTTGCAGCATGCTGAGCAGCGGAGCTGGACACTGCAGCTCATGACCAGGATGTTCCCCTCGATAACAGTGCACTTCCCACGGTTCCTCCTGCTGCCTAAGAGAGCAGCAAGATGGGAGAAGACACAGGTCATAGAACATTACCTTCCCTTCACTGCTGTGAAAGATCTTTTCTGTCAAACATTTCCTCAGTTTAGGTTAAAGTAGGATTAGCTTCTAAACCACAGTGTTACGACTTTTGAGCTTTGTGTGGTCAGCCACTGTGAGTGAGATGTTAGCGATACAGCAGGATGTATGGATGCTGAACTAGCCATGTTGCTGCTGGATTGGTAAGTAATAAATATTTGATCACGGGTTATTTGGGCATGATGATTTGATACAGTGCCGAGGAAATGGTTTGACCATTTACCAACTGCACCCCATAAGTTCAATGTTTTGCTGTATTGGCTGGCGAGCTTATAAAACAGTAAGTACACTGTCCTCTTCAAATGCGCTCCATAGAGATGTGTTTTACGACTATGATGCCATACCACTAGTCATGAGAGGGTGACGGAGAGTAAATATCTGCAAAGTTAAGGTGTGTGTGTTTAAAGTAAATCAGATGTAGAGGAAAAAGCTGCACAAAATTTGAGTTAGCCAGGTGGTAGTTAATTATTGCCAGGCTAATTACAGTACCTGACAACCCTCTTAATACACTTTCTCATTACCCTTTTTTCTCTGAAAACTACTCAACATATGGCTCTGTGATGGGCTCCAGCAGCAGAGTACTCACACACATGCATGCTCATTTACCTGGCATATGGATGTCTCAGGATCACAAGTGGAGGAATGACCACTGCACTGACACTGGACACAGCTGCCCATGCCGGCAGCTGTGGGAACTCTAGATGCTGGAACAGAAACCAGCGACCCAGTGCGGAGACGATAGAAACCTGCAGCACATTCCTGATTAGAGACAGGGGAAACAAACAACATTTAGAAATACAACATAAAAGTGGCTTTCACAATAATGCTGATATAAGAATACATAACTAAACAGATGCGCCCAGGGACTCTGGGAATAATCACACGGTTACTTCCCTAGGCAACAGTTGATTTTCCTTCTCACATATACACAATGAAGAGTTCTACACTTCAGTAACTTTTGGACAAAGACATACAGTTCTGTGCATGTTTATACACACATAGACTTTCAAGGTAACTCTATCCCTCTCTCCCCTCTCTCCTGTTCAGTAATAATTAATGTAGTCCATTTAAAGAGCCATCTGTTCCCTCTGCAAGCACTAAATGCCCATTTAAAAATACTTTATTAGCAATGACGGCAGCTACAAATAGCACAGCCATCTGTCTGGCGAGCCCTGAACAACCTGAGCATTTTAAGTTTAGCTGCATTTTGCTGGTAGGCTCCTATCTGGCTTTGTTTCAAATGTATCTGTACCTTCTAAATTACATAAACATGTACTTTTTCTAACGACATAGCTCAACCTTGTTCTACACACAAAGTAAAAGAAAATAACTGACCTTTCAGATCAACTCTAAATTTTGAATAACATTCAGGAACTTCTAACCAAAGTTAGGCAGATGTGTAGAGTCGGATTGCTGAAAAGATTTTGTGATTTAAGAGAATAAGATGTTTGTTTTCCTGTCACACCTGAGATGTTTTATTCTTCCCCTAAGTGGTGAACTCTTCTACTTCCGCAACTTTGTTGTCTACCAAGTCAGGAGGTTCCAGTATTGTGAAAGAAAACCTGTCTTGTTCCAGTTCGAAAGAATAAAAAAAAAGAAAAAAAAAAAAAAAAAAACAGTTATCAGTAATTATAGACCTATTGCCCTGGCATCCCACATCATGAAGGTTCCGGAGAGACTCCTGTTGTCCCATCTGAGTAATCAAACTAGAACTTATCAGGACCCGCTGCGTTTTGGTTATAGCCATGGAGTTGGTGTTGAAGATGCCATCATCAACCTGGTTCAACCAACCCACTGTCATCTGGACAAAGCAGGTAGCACTGGGAGAATCATGTTCTTTGATTTCCCCATTGCATTTAACATACTTCAGCCTGATTTGCTTTGTCAGAAACGCCTAAAGACACAAGTAGAGGCCTCAACAATTGCACGGACTACGACAATGACTCTTTGACAGACCCCAGTTTGTGAGATTGAAGAATTCTGTGTCAAACCAGGCTATCAGCAGCACCCGAGCACCACACACTGATAAATGAAAATGCAGCTCTAATTTAAATAAATTTCTTCAATTGGTCATTGGTTATTCAAGTAACTTTATTATCTTTTTTTTTGGTTAAAAAAGTAAATAAGTCAAGTTTTCTGAATTGAATTAAATTCCTTGTGACCAATTGAAGCAATTTATTTAAGTTAGAGCTGCATTTTCTTTTTTCAGTGCAAGGGACTGTACTTTTATTCCTTTTCACTCTTTACACCACATACTTCCAGTATAAGTCAGACACATGTCATCTGCAGAAATACTCAGACGACTCTGCAATTGTGGGGTGTATCAGAGATGGAAAAGAAGCTGTACCCTTATCTTGAATGTGAACAAAACTAAGAAGATGCTGGTAGATTTAAAAAGAGACAGGGATAACTCAAACAGTTTCCATCATGGGAAAGGAAGTGGAGGTGGTTGATGAGTATAAATACTTCAGAGTTAACCTGGACAACAGACTGGATTGGAGACTCAACTGTGAAGCAGTCTGCAAGAAGGGACAGAGCAGACTGTACTTTTTGAGGAAGCTGAGGTCCTTTTCAAAGTTTGCAGCAATATCTTGCATACCTTCTACAAGTCTGTTGTAAAGAGTTTAATCTATTCTGCCATCATCTGCTGGGGTAGCAGCATCAGAACCAGAGACATAAAAAATCTCAACCTGATGAAGAAGGCTGGTTCTGTTCTTGGCACTACAGTGGAAACACTAAAGATTATAGTGCAAAGAAGGATTTTTCATCAAATAAAAATATTAGGACAACCGTGAGCATCCTCTGCATGATACTATCCCACAACAACAGAGCATCTTTAGTCGGAGGGTTCTTCAGTTTGCAGAATTGATTAATTAGTGTGAGCCACAACGCTTAATTGTGCTCCGGGATCAATGATGTAATTTTAAATCAAAAAGATAAAAAATCATAACCGAGCAAAGAGATGCTGATAAGAATAAACCTGGTGAGGTTGAAATGAATCAACTGCACCGAAAAATGGGACTGATTGACTCACATACGTGATCTGTAATGATCACGTCTGTGATTCAATCAGTGGTAACAACAATGTAAGAAGATCCCACTTTGACTGAAAGAAACCCCCAAACAAAAAAACAAAACAAAAACACATTCTGTTTGTAGAAAGTGTTTTTACATGTGTGCATACCTCACAAGAAAGTCCAGAGTATCCAGTTGGACAATCACATTTTTCTATCTGATGAGCTTTCTCATTTTGTTTTGTTGGTGTTCCTTCCTCTGCTACTGTTAAGGTGATCTCTGAAATACTGAAAGAAAGAAGCGAGAGCATTATGTTTTAGACATACACCTCAATTCACTGTTTTGTTTTTGATGATTGTTTAACTGTGAGTGTATTATTTAAGAGAGACCATTTCCATAAGGTAAAGGTTTTATGTTTGACAAAAGCTTGTGGAATACCAGTTGCAAAAAAAAGAATATCTTCCACATTGTGAAATTTGTTTATTTACCGGCTATGTCTCATCAGGTTGCCATGTGATGCTTTTATTAGGATGTAGTCTACATAAAACAAAACATCCATGAAGTCTTCTCGAGTCATAGACCGGCCATCTGCGTACTTCCATTCATGCTTCACACAGAGATAAAATATGGAGAGACATTTTAACTCTGCAGTCTTGAAGTGCTTGTATTACAAGATTTTTGGTGAATACACAGTAAGCTCTTTTTAGGAATACAAAATATTATTCTTAAAACATGACCCCCACCCTTACGTACCTCTGTCATGTCAATCTCATGACGGGTGAGCTGACCAATCTGAAGTCCTGGGATGTGCCGTGTTATTATAATATTGTGGTTTGGACCACCTTTAATTATAACTTGAGGCTCGTAGGATGAAGGACCAGTTTCATCTCTGGCCTCGTAGTACACGGCATATTTCAAATGTCCTCCGTAAACTGTAATCTAAGCAAAAGGCAAGAAAATTGCCTGTCAGTTGGTCCAAGAAAACTTGACTGGAGAATTTTTTTAAGCTTGTTAATAGTTGAGAAAGAAAGAAAGGCATTTTATTGAGTTGAAGTCATCAAGTCACAAGTCTCCAAATGACCAGGGGTCTCATTTATAAACGTTGCGTACGCACAAAACGGGGCCTGAAACCCGCGTACGCCACTTTCAAAGCAAAAGTTGTGATTTATAAAAAACAGACTTGACAGGAAAATGTGCGCACAGGTACGCCAACTCTGACCCGTGCGTACTGACATTTTGGAGACGAGGGAATCAAGGGAATTGGTGAGGGTTTAACTGCAGCCAGACTGCATATTACTCCTCTCACGCATATCATTTCACCTCACACCAAACACGAATTATGGATTAATGTTATTATAAACATCCAAACCAGCAATGATATCTTTATTGAAGCTTTGCAGTGAGCTATATCTCTTCTAAAAACCTTTTTCAATATTAAAATAGATACCTAAAATTTATTTAAAAACCTTAAACTCAGACAAAAGGGCCGGGACTGTGTGCCAATTAATACATTGAATCATCTGCCATCCCTGAGCGCAATAATGCCTGCAGTCTTGGATAGGATCATTAAAATGAGCAGGCAATACATCACGTTTCCATATACTGTGGGGGAGCAGGCCGAAATTAAGATGTAATTTGCAGCAATGTCCGGTTTCCCAAACATAATCGGCGCAATTGACTGCACCCATATTACTACAAGGGACCCGTCCGAGGAAATTCCCCTCCCTCCTGGCCTACCACCTCCCCAGCATGAGAACCCCGACCCACAGCCGCCTCCTTCTCGACAGGAAGTCTTCACCCAAGGAGCAAGGATCGGCCAGGATGTAAAATTTGTTATTGTATCATTTAAGGTACCAATGGCTGTCACTAGACGCTGGGCAACCTCATCTTCCTCAGCCCCCTAATCCTCGCCACCGAAGAGCTCAAAATACACGGCATATTAGTCTGTCTCCTTAAAATATGCTCATATTTAGTTTCAGCTCGGGTGTACACATACCCCCTCCAGTAGCAGACCCACTCTGGCAGTGGGAGGCAAGTGTTCCCCCCCCCCCCCTCAACTTTGAGGTCCGACCACTTTTTTTTTTTTTTCGGGTACCGTGCTGTCAGTTGCGCTGACAGTCTGCACTGCAGACGCCACATGCTGCCACTCGCAGTTCTTCCTTTTATTTGTGACACCGCTGCTGTGTCCACCAAATAAAATGTCTCTTCTAGCGTCCACTTCACCCACTAGGACTTCAATCAACATCTCCGTAAAGTTTCTCTTTTTGTTTTTCTTTTGTTGTTGCCATATTTCCCCTATATATGCATCAATATTGGTGCTTTGCATTGACCTTTTATAGCCAGATTTGGGCGTGTTCAAGGCGGGATATGAACCAAATTCACGTGCGCAAACTTCCAAGAAGACTGTGATTTATAAAGGGGAAATTGCTTACACCTGTGCGTAGGCATGGTTTTATAAATCAGAAATCTTTTTGGCGTACGCAAACTTTTTGTTTTGGTCATACGTACACTTTTAGTAGGGATTCTACGCAATGTTTTATAAATGAGACCCCAGGTTTCTGTATATTGGTAATACAGTGAGTGTGGAGGGAAAAGATAATCCACAACAGTTTCTCTGTTGATTTATTAACATTTCTTGCTATTAAGCTGTGATACACAGTTTAGTACTAACCCTTGCCTTACTGTTTTTTTTTTCATACAACAGGCCAAAAACATGTTCATAATTGTTTTCCCAAAAAGCTGCCTTTTTTTACATTTCATATTGTTCACAATGATAGCGAGACTGTTTTAGCTGCTGCAGTTCCAACTCTGCTTAATGTGACCTTCTCTTCATGCTGTACTCACAGAGCCGCTAGAGTGCCTTTTCAGAAACACCACCTTTTAAATTTAACAATACTCAAAGCATGGGCCTAAATTTATGAAGCAAGATAACTGTCAAAAAAGATATATCGTTAAAAACTAAAGGTTGTTTGGCAGAAACTCCAGTTGGGGAAATGTATCTGTTGTTGGCAATAAACTATAGTGAGTGGGATGCTTTCACAAACTAATTTGGAACAGGCAATGGTGATGAAATACAGCAAATTATTTACTGCATTTGATGGGTAGGTCTACTTGGAAAAGAAAGAAAATATTGATTGGGGAATATTTTACCATTTTTTGTATATTGTCTGACTTCAATAGTAGTTTCCTAATGAACATTGCATATGATACATTTAAATACATATGATACAGTATTCTTACCATAGAGCCTGTGAACTGCTCCGGCAGCTTCCAGTAGTATGGTTCCGACAGAGTCGTTGTGACCAATTCTGCATGAGCCAGGATCTCAGGGTGCTGAAAACTTACTCCAGTCCTCCTTTCCACAGTGTTGGATTTGTCCACCAGGGGGAGAACTGTCTGCTCTGGCCTCAGGGTTAACTGGAACGCAAGAAAGACACCAGAGAAGTTGTTATTTAACACCTGAAAGTAAAATCAGTGATTTTTTCTTGTTGCTGAAAAACTGCTAAATCACAAAAAAGACTTAATTGAAATATCTGTATGATTTATTGTTCAAAAGCCACTTAAAAGGACTTCAACAATGGCCTGTAAAAATTATAATAAATTCAGCAAAACCTTTAAAAAGGTACTTTTTTTAGATTCGCAGACTTCCAGTAAATGTTTCCCTGAAAGGGGTTAACACCCAAAACAGTGAGTAACTGTTTAATTTGTGCTTATACTAAAACCTCAAAAGACAACATATTGACAGAAAGGAGGGAGCTGAGTTGAGGTTCCAAATGAAATCCACTCTTTGCAACTTAAACTTCTTGTTGCACATCTGCAACCGAATTATTTATTACAAACCAGTTTTGAAAACTGACAGCTTTTTTTAAAAAAATGGAATCATTTTACAGAGTTTTTGTTAATTATGTTCAGCTAGTAAATTTATTTTATGTTTTATCACAGAACAAAGTAAAAAGGTCATCACAGTTCCATATGAAATACAAAATCTGCACACAAGTCACTTTTCCATCAGTCAATTTTTTGGTGGTGATAAAATGCATATAATGCATTACCATAGAAAACAGAAGAATGACCAATATACTATAATTTTCCCTCAAGTGAATTTTGACCTTAATTTATTATTTGTGCTGGTAGTTAAAATAAGGGAGGAGCAACTCATTTCTTTCTGGGTATAATTTCAAATATATTTTGTCAGCTTTTCTCTTGCAGTTTGGTTTAATATGACTATCATTTGAGTTATTTGCATTCTGGAGAAATAAAAAAATAAAAATTAACCATCTCGTTTTCAATCTCGCTGTTGAATTCTCAATAATATCAGAGCTCATTACTAACTGTGGGCTGTGGCTGAGTGGACCAATTTAAAAAAATAGATTCATTTGTCTCTTTCATAATCTCATTGTTCATGTACTGTTCACGCATGTGAACAAGATTGTAAAATGACCGAAACTTGCTACAACCAGCTTTACCTACAGTAAACTTCAGGACATTCAATTTTTTGTAAAACTATTTGACATTTGAACCCTTTTCACATCGCATGCTGCCAAACCAACATTTTAATATAGGTTATAGGGAATGTTGTGATATCGGTTAAGAGCTTGGGTGACACCATGTTTCATTTTCAAAAAAAATGTATAATCTCCTGGGCTTTTTTAATTAATAAATGATCAGGCAATGGGGAAATAAAATCAGATTGTACATTTTTATGCATAATTAATGGTAAAATTCGAGACTGATCAACCTGTTTGATTTAGTCTGTATCCACTCTACAGATATACAGTAGTTTTCTAACTGTTTAAAAAAAATACTAATCCCCTGTTGAACCACATTTTACTGCAATTACAAGGTGTAGTCTATATCTCCAACAGCTTTACACATTCTAGATAAAAACAAATCGTTTTTGCCAAATTTTGTTTACAAAAGACCTCAACTCATTCACATTGGAAGAAAACAAAAAAGTTTGATTCTAAGCGTCGAATTTTTGAGTCGTGCACATTCTCAGATTCTTACTAGAATTTGGATATAAATATCAAAGGGCACCCAGTTGCAAAGGAGTCCTTGAATTCACACACATCTTTATATGCTTTAGTTTGAACAAATCTATAACTCTGGATTATAAAATATTTTTTTCTCTGTGCTGGAATGTGAATCCTGCCCAAGTCTGAGGCCGTTTTCACATGTGTGGCCGTACCAGAAAACGGCCAGAGAAAATGCTAATTTTTTCTGTTCACATGTCACGGATCTCTGACCGTATTGGGATCCAGTCTTTTACTACAAATAAACAGCAGGTGGCGGTATACAAATAAGTCTTAGTTCTCCAACAAACAAGGGAGTGAGAAGTACCGACGTCATAAAACGAGCGACAGCCTAGAATGTAAACAAACTGGTCTACTGGTCAGCTGCTACCTGAAGCCATCTACAGGGTGAGTGTTGTAGTAAACCCGCCGTTTTGTAACCTGCTGTGTTGCTGTGGGATGCTTGAATCACGTTGTTTTGGTATTTGTATGGTCGCGAGGTGATTCTGTAATTTCGGCCGGCGATGTCGTCATTTCCGCATGGAGCGCGTCTATTGTCTTGAGTACGGCCAGAGTACGGGTTGTGTTCACATGATACGTGGCCGCTCGTACCTGGACTCGGATACTACCTCCAAGGCAGGTCTCTCTGGCCGTATTCTGGCACGGTACAGTCTGTGTTCACATGGTACGAAATAAGTGGATTTTGACCAAATACCGTACCCGAGTACGGACTCCCGTACCATGTGAAAGCGCCCTGAAGTCTTCAGTAGCCTTTTACAGGTTTACTCTGTGTTTAGCAGCAATAAGTTCAGTTCAGTTCAATTCTGGTCTCATCTGATGAGAATATCTCCAACTTGTTTGCGTGTCCCATACAAGCTGTGTTTCAAACTGTAAATGAGAATTCTAATTACTTTCTTCCAAAAACGGTTCTTTTAACTGTTGCATAAATGCTAAAATAGCAGATTGCACAACCAGCAGTTGTCCCTTCAACAGATTATCCCACCTGAGCTGCAAGTTTCTTCTTCTCCTCCAGTTAGTAGTGGCCTCTAGACATTTCCACCGATTAACTCCACCATTGCCTGAACTGTTAGTTTGGATGGGAAGCCATGTCTTGGCAATTTGGCATTGGTGTCATACTCGTTCCACTCTAATAAAATATTCAAAGGCACACTATGTTAACCTGCTTTACATGATGTTACTTTATTTATCTTGCTTTTCAGAATGCTGTTTGTTTACTAATGTTCTCTGACATACACCTGGAGCCTTAAAAAAATAGATGTAATTATGTTGAGATATAATTACACACCATATAATTTTGGTAATGTATTGATGACTTGTGAAGGCAGTTTGTTTCAGTATATTTTATTAAAAGAGTATGAGAGTTAAAGAGGATGAATATACATGCATGCCACTCTTAACTCGTGAATTTTAGATGTATTTTTTTTGTCATGAATTCAACCTTTTAAACATTTTTACAATTAGTGTAGTTGATCAAGATTTTACTATATTATTCATTCTTGCTTACAGGAGAAATATTTTTATATCAATGTTTCTTTGTATTGAACTTCATGTTATCCTGTTTAGACTTTTTGACCTTTTTGTGGAAGGTCTTGATGTGGGCACTTGTATTTCCCACTTCACTTAGTGTAATCTCACGATTCAGTGGTTCAGAGAAAATCTCCCACTTCCCAATAAACTTCCCATTTTTTATGCATTTCTCAGACCAGCTCTCCCTCACGGAATTCTGCTCTTCTCAGCTTTAATGAACGCTTGCTGATTAAATGAAGCCTCCCCATTTGAAGACTTTTACGACCCAAACAGCAATTTACTGCAGCAACTTCCATCAAGCATTGCATTTCTTAGAAATATACCTGGCCTCATCCAATATGAAACCTTGTTGTCATTAAACATGTCAGACATACATTCTAACATCGCTCTGACACAAAGTGTAATTTCACACACTTTGTAATTCAAGAATATACAATAAATTATGACGAAGAATTTTACTTATCAAAAATGTATTTTTAAATATTTGAATATCTTTATTGATTTCTTGTTTGTCCACAGACACACTTAAGGTTTAATAAATTGTAACTTGTTTTCTTTTTTTTGGGAGAAATGATGTTGGACCTGGATTTGAGATTTTGTCCTTGAGGTGAACAACTGTAGTCCAGATTACTTAAAAAAAGTAAACATCCCTTAAGTTTAACAATTTCCAAGTCTTACCACAACAGACTAATATTGACATTTCTTACAACCATGACCACCGATCACAGGAATTTTTTCATTTTTTTAAAAGGAAAATGTCAAATGTATAAAGTATTGGTTAACTTTGTTAATTGTATTCAGATAAGACCTACATGTCACATTTTGAATACTCACCCACATCCTTATAAGTCCTTGTGCCTCTGTGCATGAGTGTGTCAGTCCATAACAGTAACACTTGCTGCAGCCAAGTGGATTTTTCACAGATAATCCGAATGTATCCGATTTACAGCCATCACAGTTTTGACCTTCCACATTTTCCTTAAATGAGACAAAGAATCAAATAGCAGAATAGAAGTTTTAAAATACTTTGAGGCTCTCCTTTATATTTACAATACTAAATGTTTGCTTATATTTTGCCTTCTTTCACATTCTCGTTTCACTCATTGCTTACATTCTTTTGTTTTTGACATGATAGTTTTGTGCTAAAGTAATGTTACAGATTAAGTCACATGTGTACATACATACACCTAACCATTTTTGATTACAAAATGGACAAAGAACCCAATGTTTTGAGGTGGCCACCACAAAGCATTGATCTAGGCCTAAAAAAAAGGTGGTGAAATAGGTGGTAGCTATTATTGGTAAATTGGTGATAAATTGGTCAAGTCATACTATTCCTACCAGGAAGAATTACCCAAAATTCCAGCAAACTGTTTGGAAACCCCCAAACCAGATCAAAGTCATACAGTTTAAAGGCAATTTTATTACAACTATTAAAGCTATGTAAGCTTTTAGATTGGGAGAAATAGAAAAAAAATGTTCTCCTTCAATGCTAGAGTTTCGTACAAATACCAAAAAGGGTTGTCCTGATGGATCTAAAACAGGAAAAAAAAAAAAGAATTGAAGAAACTTCAAAGGGCGATGAACAAACTGTTTTTATACAGTGTTTGTAAACATCAGATTTCCCATGATTATCAATGTTTTATGATACTTAACCTTTGTGGATGTTTTTTGTTAAGAAAAAGGAATCAATGTACAAATATGGATGGTCTAAAGAAAAGATGTGATGAAGTTGGAGTACACTTAGTTTTATGAGAAGCGTTCAAAGAAACAACCAGCTTTCAAACAGCAAACAGATTAACAAGGAGAAAATTGACACATGAATGACAAGCAGTCAAAGTCATGTCTTTTAAGAGAGATGATAACACAAATTACCTGACACCTCATCAAAGTTATGAATTAGGTTTGCATTCATACAGAAATAAGTGAACACTGTCTGAATGATTTTAGACTAAACTATGATACTAAGAAGGTGACAGTGTTGGTTCTACGTTCTACTGGATCAAGCGCTGCCTTTGATAGAGTAGATCACACTATTCTTTTAACTCATTTAAAACAGATCGGCCTCTCTGGTGCTGTTCATAAATGGTTCAAATCATATCTTACGGACTTTTATGGTAAGTTTAGATACCTGTTCCTCTAAGGTCCACAAGATCACATGTGGTGTGCGCCAGGGTTCAGTTTTAGGCCCAGTGCTTTTTAACCTGTATATGCTCCCTCTTAGTGGTGTCATCAGAAGACATGGAGTTAACTTTCACAGTTATGATGAAGATACACAGTTGTACATCTCCATGTCTCCTGATGACCCACGGCCAATGGATTAACTTTTTAACTGCATTTTAGACATAAAATCCTGGATGGCAGAAAACTGTCTCCAGCTCAACTAGGACAAAACTGAAGTTTTTAGTCATCGGTCCTGAGGCTCAGAGAGAGAAACTTTTACCAAAACTACGATCACTGTCTTTTAATCCATCTCTACAAGTGAAAAATCCAGGCGTGATTTTTGACTCTCAGCTGACTTTTATCCGTCGCATTAAAAATATTACTGAAATAGGTTTTCAATCACCTAAAAAACATTGCCAGGGTCCGCCCAATTCTCTCTCAGGCCAATACGGAGACGCTAATGCATGCTTTTATCACCACTAGGATCGATTATTGTAATGTCCTACTTTCTGGTTTTCCCAAAAAGACTACTTCAAATTTACAGCATTTACAAAACTGAGCAGCATGTGTCCTGATGAAGACCAGGAGGTGGAAGCACATTACACCGGTCTTAAAATCATTGCATATGCTCCCCGTATGTTTTAGGATCGATTTTAAGGTTCTTTTATTGGTTTTCAAGTGTCTTAATGGTCTTGGGGCTTCTTATCTGTCAGAGCTGCTTTTACCATATGAACCCTCGCGGTCTCTGCGCTCCTCTGGCAGCCGTCTCCTTATCATTCCCAGAGTCAGGACACACACTGATGGTGAGGCATCCTTTCAGTATTATGGCCCTCACCTCTGGAATACGCTGCCAGAGGACCTCAGGTCCGCAGAGAGCGTTCATGTTTTTAAGAGCAGGCTCAATACTCACATTTTAGCATAGCCTTTAACTAATTATTATTTATTAATATCTGTTTTAATTGCTCTGCATGTATTATTTGATTGAATTTGGGAATTTGGGGGGGGTTATAGTTGTGATGTTTTATTTTGGGCTGGGAAGGGTGGGGTTTGTGGGGTCATTTTAATATGTAAAGCACTTTGAGAAGCTATGCATTTTGAAAAGCGCTTTATAAGTAAAGTTTGATTTGAAAAAACTACCTTGCTTCTTTAAGGTATAATGAGATCAAAAGTGTCAACTGCCTGAGAAAGTCTTTATCTGTAGATGACTTGATTTGACCAGAGCTGGAAGCTTGTCACAGGAAGAAAGTTTTGATTCATAAAAATACAGTATATGTTTGGTGAATGTCTGCATAAAGTCACGTCCTTAATGTCTAAAGATGAGAATGCAAATGCCGCATTTAAATTTGGTATCTGCAGCTAGTTAATCCATTTTATTGAAAGTGAAAGATCCATTAAATGATTAAATAAAATCTCACATACCCCATCTTCACTATAATCTTTAAAATTTTTGTTATTCTGACTCAAGAATTTAAAGTGGAAATGCTGTGAAGCCAAACACATAACAGCAGCTTGATGCCATGCAGGTAAAGTAACAGAATGATTACATAAACTAAAATGGAGTTGGCCAACAGAGAAATTTTTAAGCTTTACCTTGCAGCTACATTTTCCTGTTCGGTCTGCACAAGCACACACTCTTCTCTCCAAGTCACAGGTCTGGCTGTCTGATCCTGCAACGCTGCACTCACACTGGATGCACTGTGGGAAATTTGAACACAGACAATGTATGAGCTCCATTAACATACCATAGTGAAATATCTAGGTTTAGTGTTAGCTTTATAATTCAATTTAATAAACTTTCTCTAAACTGAAATGCTTTCTTGCCGATCTTTAAATCTTCTCCCATTTTTAATATGAGCCTTTTTATAGTTACTATATCAGTGTGAAGCCACATCCAGTATACAACACAGGGGTTAAGTTTCCAAAAAAAATCAACTGTCCAGCGAGAAGACTGAAAGAATACTGAAATCCTAAAGAAAAAAAACTCATGCATGTTAAATTTTTATCTTAAAAAAGAAAAAAGCTGCATCAAACTTGTTGAATTCCAACCTCATACCTGAGGGAAGTCTCTGTACCCAATTTGACATTCATCGCATTTCTCTCCTCTGAAGGAATCGCGACAGATGCAGCAGCCTGTGTTGACGTTGCACTGCTGGGTCACCGAGCCGATCACATTGCAGCCACACTCCTTATTTCACAAACAAGAACACATGTAAACTAATTTTGCAATAAAGATTTCCAAAAATCTACACAAGTTCAATAAAATGTAAGTTTTAGCTGCTTTTTAGTACATATTTGCCTGAACATTAATAATGGACAAAAAATAAACTAAGACAAAATACACTAATACATTTATTTTAACTGAAAGACCTGAATAAAGGAGGTTTGAAAAGAAAATAAGTTTTATTAGGAAGAGACATAATGGACCAAAAAAGGACACACATGGAAAACAGTACAATAAACACGAAAATCAAAAGCTTTATCATAACCTACAGTAGGTGCATGAAGGAGTGTTCTCACAGGTCCTTCTTTCCTGCAGCTGTTAGACTCCACAACCAAAACTGCTCCCAACAAGCTCAATTTTCACACCCTTGCTGTAATTTGCATTGTTTGACTTTTTAAAATAACATTTTTGCTGCTGTTAATTGAACATCTGTTTTTCTCAGTTTATATTCTGTTAATTTCTTGTTAATAATACGTTTACTTTTTTACTTTGCATAACTACACATGAATATTCTTTAAATATTTCCTGTTTTTAAATTATCCTACACAGTTGCACATTCTGAATATGCTGCTTTATTTTTAATAACTGCACAGTGTTATGGTTTTTGTAATTGCATATTATATATAGTTTATGTATATATACATAATGTATATTTATTATTCTTAATTATTTTTTTTATTGTTTTTTCTACCTTTGTTGTGTAATCCTAAATGCTTCTGTCATCTGTCACTTTGATTTTGCTACCACTAAATGTCCCCTTTTAGGGGAAATAAAGGATTATTCTATTAAAGTATATTTATATTATTTGATAAGTTCCTTTACCTATTCAACGTATTTGTTAACAGATAATTAATTTTTTTTTTACAAAAAAATAAAAATAAAAATGACTCCTTTGAAAGGTAAACTGTCTCACCTTACATCCAGTTGTAATATCATGACCCCAGTGGTTTGGCACACAACGGTCACACCTCTCACCAATTGTGTTGGGAGGGCAGACACACTGTCCAGTAATGGCATCACAGTTGTTTCCCACATGACTACACTGGCAAGCTGTGATATAGGAAGAAAAGAAAAGCATTGTCACTGAATAACACTCAAAAACAACAATATAGGGGACACTGTAGCAGGCACAAAAAGTACATGAAAAACATCAGGGATCCAGGTTTTTGAAGAAAAAAAGTTATTTGCATTATTTTCAGAAAATTCAACAATCTCAAAGTTTATCTTTCAAAATCAGACAAGCTCCCCTTCACACACTGATTGGGTAAGTGGAAACACCTGTGGTGATTAGCAATAAGAAACAGGTGTGATTATTTGCGAACTGGGAAGCTTCCTGAATGAAAAGTGATGAAGGGACTAAAGTGTCAAAGCTAAAAGAACTAATAAATTGAAAAATACTAAACAGAAGAAAAAAACATGTCATAGTAGAACCACCCATTTACCTAAAATATTTTCATTTCAAATAATCTTTTTTGCTTCATTCTTCTAATTCTATGTACTATACCCCTACATATTTTTTTCTGTACTTTGTGGAAGGAGGGAAAGTTACCCTTGTATCAAATACATAGCAAGAAATACATTTACAAATTATTTATATATTTTACTATATCTTAAAGATTTGATATTCAGGTGATGATCCAAAGATGACCTAAATTTGTAACTTACGTGTGCAGCCACCCTCCTGAAAGTTGAAGAATCCTCTTGAGCATCGGTCACATTTGGGTCCAGTGACGCCCGGCTGACAACGACACTGACCAGTTTCATCACAGTCGAAGGACTTTGAGCCGAATGAGTTGCAGTGACATGGGACACATACTCCACCTGTTGTAATGCCATGAGTTTGAGGCTGAAAAGCACAGCGCAGGTTAAGATGGTAAATAATCTTTCCTATAAAGTATATAAACTAGGATTACTTGATATGGAAGACTTATTTTACACCCAAATTCAAAGAGTAATATTAGCGTCAAAAGTGAGAAGATAAATCAGGGTGGTAATAAAATTTTACAGTCCTATTTTGTGTCCTCTTGTCAATCTACAGTAGTTAGTAGCTCTAGCAGGTAAAACATATCACAAGTATTGACACTACATGGCACGCAGCAAGATGCTGTTTTGGGGATTAAAAGTCAGAAAGCATGCATTTTTGTCATCCGTTTGTGGAAATAATGTGTCTAACACAATTAAGATTAGTCTACTGTATTTCTTTCTCTGACAAACCAAAAGAACCCCCCCCCTCAAAAAAAACAACAACATTATATCTCATTTTTGAACACAAGTTAAAAAGCAAAACACCCATGCTTCTTCAAACACAACCACTGCCATCCACATGCAGGGTGTGTTACCCCTGTCAGCGGTCTGTATGCTCCCCTGGGACAACCCCCTGTCGTGCGTGAGGTCCCCCCCCACCTCCGCTGCACCGCATCCAGAGGAACACTCTCAACGGGCCGCCGTGTCTCCCGCCTTTCGTAACCTAGGCGACGAAGGTTACAGCGTCGCCCCATGAAGCCGGGGCGGCAGCTACAGAGGCCCTCAATGTCACAGCGCTGAGAGATGGAGCCATAAGGACTGCAGCGACAGGGCATACACTCCTGAATCTCTGCATCCCACCAGCTATTGGGCTGGACCAGTCACAATCCAGATTGATGAATGGGAGGTGGGCAAAAGATTCATCACAATAAGTAACGAGTAAAAGTAAAATTAGGAGAATGAAATGAGAATAAACTACAATAGTAACAACAAAAATTATAGCTCAGCTACAGTGGTTTGTGTTTGTGGCTGTTGAGATAAAATGTTGGTTAACAAAAACTTTGTGTGGATACAACAGCAATGATTTATTAACAAAAATATATATTTCTGTGTGACTAAATATCCTGTGTTTTAGAGCTAAGGAAATAGTAGAAAATACACTTGTGCAGAATTACTAAGGGTTTAAATGGTGAGAGGGTGACTGAAATCTCAGCTATCACTAATGGTACAGCAGATAGTACAAATAAACCAAAATATTGGGTAAATCAGAGCCCAGTCAGTCAGTCGCATACTATTGATAATTCAGAATTATATTAAAGATTATAAATATGTAAAAATATGATTGAAAATCAAGTGGCCAAAGGTATTAGATAATTTTAACTTCTAATGACCTTAACTAGTGAGCAGAACATTGTAAATTCAAGAATATGATCTTCCTCCAATCAGTGAACCCTATTACGAAGTGGTAACAACACTCTTTAATGTGACCATTACTGAGAAAAAAAAGTAAAATCTGTTCATAATTAGTTGATTTCCCAAAGAACCAAAGAACAGTTGAAAACAATTCAAAAGAAATTTGTATTTTCTATGAAGCCTTGAACAATTTCTTTGGTTGGTTTATCCTGCAATGCAGCAAGATTGACTGAGACTGGCAGCCGCTTATAGGACAGCTTATTGGAAAGAGGCAAAGTAGATCTGCTTTGTCCTTTTGAGTATTCAGTGTGTTTGTTGGAACATCCTGGACTTTAAAATATTAGTTGCCTTTTGGAAATCTCAGAGTTAAAGTAAGAAAATACATTTAGCTGTTTCAGTGATGCTGAAATTGGCATCTACGAAACTATTATCAGTGCTTCTTTAGCCAGCATATTTGTCACGAAAGTAACAATAAAGAATAGCGGCACTTACCCTGCACTTATCACACTGTCGTCCAACCACATTTTCTCGACACTGGCATTGACCATTGTCTTTATTGCAAACTTCTGATACTGAACCATTGGTTTGGCACTGACAGGCTGCAAAAGAAAAAAAAAATTAACATGATAGTATCTGAGTTGAATCCTTTTTGAAGTGTCGGACAAGGGCTTTAAGTAGAGACCTCCCACAGAATTGGCTTGGGTTTCCTAGTTAAAATGTCACATCACAACAGAAGTGTTGGAATGTTTTACATTTCCAAAGTTGAGCATTTGTCTCTAACAAATTATTTGTGTAGAGTTGTAACCCGGTAAACTGCAGCACACAACCAGCATTCAAAAGTGTTTCGATGTGCATTAGTGCAGACTAAATATATGCACAGTGTAATATATTAACATTATTGTTGAGTAAAACTTGTGCGGGTTCAGTAGTGGTGGCAACAGGGGTCACGTTAACCAAATATTCTCCGTATTTAACTGTTTTTTTTAGAATGGTGACGTAAAAGTGTGAAGGCTGTTTGTCGTTTTTACAGATTAGTATTCACACCTCCCTTTGACCCCTTTATGCGCCATTTTTTTCCCTCCCAACTCTATACATGGAGTCCGGATAAATAAATTCCATCCATTATTTATTACCCTTCGCCTTGAAGGGTCGTGGGGGTCTGTAGCCTCTAGCTGTCAACGGGCGGGGTATACCCTGGACAGGTGTCGTGCGGTGCCTGTGCAGCTATAACTGCAGGATTTCCTCCAGTAGATTAAGAGTCAGGAAACTGCTTGTTCTGAGAGTCTTCGACATCTGGTTGCTACAATAGGATGTTTAATAATGTTAAAACTTTTTGTCTGTAGTGATCAAGGGTAGGAGCAAAGTGCAGATTCTGCCTGAAGTTCACAGCTAAATCGCCAAGAGGTGTAATCGATTCTGGTCGAGACAAAAATCCAATAACTTCTGTAACAATCCTACTATAAGTTTTTTTTTTAAAAGAAAGAAAAAAAAGTGAGCATTTTCATTTCATGCCATGCAGGAACCGCATCAAGCATTCTTATAATAAGCGCAAGCGTCCAATTTCAATCTGACCAATCTCTGGCCAGGTTGTTTTGATTGAATACCACTTAATAGATACTATGGAATAGATATTAACTCGTCACGATTGGTGGAGCCAGACATGCCTCCCGCCCCAAAAAAAAGAAAGAAAAGAAAGATAAAAATAGATTGTGACCGGATTTTTAAAATGATTTTTACCTGCCGGTAAAAATAATGGAAAAAAAATGTCTAGCGAAATCGCGGGGTGGCACATACAGGGTGTACCGTATTTACCCTTTGAAAATTCGGAACATACTGGTGCTAACATTGGCATAAATATGATCGAATGTGTACAGACGTGGACAAAATTGTTGGTACCCTTCATTAAATTAAAGAAAAACTCATAATGGTCACAGAAATAACTTTAATCTGACAAAAGTAATAATAAATAAAAATTATATAAATGTTGACCAATGAAAGTCAGACATTGCTTTTCATCCATGCTTCAACAGAATTATTTAAAAAATAAATGCATGAAACAGGCCTGGACAAAAATTATGGTACCCCTAGAAAAGAATGAAAATAATGTGACCAAAGGGACATGTTAATCCAAGGTATGTCCACTAATCAGCATCCTAGGTGTCTACAATCCTGTAATCACTCAGTGGGCCTATATATAGGACTCCAGGTAGTCACTGTGTTGTTTGGTGACGTGGTGTGTACCACACTCAATATAAACCAGAGGAAGCAAAGGAAAGAGTTGTCTCAGGAGATGAGAAAGAAAATCATAGACAAGCATGTTAACTGTAAAGGCTATAAGACCATCTCCAAGCAGCTAGATATTTCTGTGACTACAGCTGCACATGTCATTCAGTAATGTACGATCCATGGGACTGTAGCCAACCTCCCTGGACGTGGCTGCAGGAGGAAAATTGATGACAGATCAAAGAGACGGATAATCCAAATGGTAACAAAAGAGCCTAGAAAGACTTCAAAATAGATCCAAGCTGAACTTTATGCTCAAGGAACATCAGTGTCAGATCGGAACATCCTTCGCTGTTTGAGCCAGAGGACAAATCATTAAAAAAACAGACTGGAGTATGCCAAACTACATGCTGACGAGCCACAAAGCTTCTGGGAGAATGTCCTGTGGACAGATGAGACAAAAATTTAACTTTTTGCCAAGGCACATCAGCTCTATGTTCACAGACGGAAAAATGAAGCATATCTAGAAAAGAACACGGTCCCTACTGTGAAACATGGGGGAGGCTCGGTTATGTTCTGGGCCTATTGCTGCATCTGACACAGGGTGTCTTGAATCTGTGCAGGGTACAATGAAATCTCAAGACTATCAGGGGATTCTAGAGAGAAATGTGCTGGCCAGTGTCAGAAAGCATGGTCTCAGTCACAGGTCACGGGTCTTACAACAGGAAAATGACCCAAAACACACAGCTAAAAACACCCAAGAAGGGCTAAGAGGAAAACACTGGCCTTCTATGAGCCCTGATCTCAATCCTATTGAGCATCTTTGGAAGGAGCTGAAACGTGCTGTCTGGAAAAGGCGCCCTTCAAACCGGAAACAACTAGAACAGTTTGCTCATGAGGAGTGGGCCAAAATACCTGCTGAGAGGTGCAGAAGTCTCATTGACAGTTACAGGAATCATTTGATTGCAGTGATTGCCTCAAAAGGTTGTGCAACCAAATATTAATTTGTGGGTACCATCATTTTTGTCCAGGCCTGTTTCATGCATTTATTTTTTAAATAATTCCGTTGAAGCATGGATGAAAAGCAATGTCTGACTTTCATTGGTCAACATTTATATAATTTTTAATTGTTATTACTTTTGTCAGATTAAAGTTATTTCTGTGACCATTATGAGTTTTTCTTTGATTTAATGAAGGGTACCAACAATTTTGTCCATGTCTGTATATAGTCCCTGATCCATCCATCCATCCATCCATCCATCTTCTTTCGCTTATCCGGGGTCGGGTCGCGGGGGCAGTAGCCTAAGCAGAGAGACCCAGACTTCCCTCTCCCCAGCCACTTGGGTCAGCTCCTCGGAAGGAATCCCGAGGCGTTCCCAGGCCAGCCGTGAGACATAGTCCCTCCAGCGAGTCCTGGGTCTTCCAGGTGGGACGTGCCCGGAACACCTCACCAGGGAAACCTCCAGGAGGCATCCTGCCCATCGTCCGAGCCACCTCAACTGGTTCATCTCGATGTGGAGGAGCAGCGACTCTACTCTGAGCCCCCCCCCGGATGACCGAGCTACTCACCCTATCTCTAAGGGAGAGCCCAGCCACTCTGCGGATGAGGTGCTGATCCTCATCCCAGCCGCTTCACACAAGGCTGCGAACCGCTCCAGCGAAAGCCGTAGATCACGTTCAGATGAAGCCAACAGGACCACATCATCTACGAAAAGCAGCGACCCGATCCTGAGGTCACCAAAACTGACCCCCTCAACACCTTGGCTGTGCCTAGAAATCCTGTCCATAAAACGTCCCGTGTCAAGGTCAGCAGTACACCACCCCCACTGTAAACAGTGTTCGTGGCAGACTGCTGCCACCCCCTCAGGCGCCGGATGGTGGACCAGAATCGCTTCGAAGCCATGCGGAAGTCGTTCTCCATGGTCTCTCCAAACTCCTCCCACGCCCGAGCCGCACTCTGCTTGACCTGTCTGTACCTATCAGCTGCTTCCGGGGTCCTGCAGGCCAGAAAGGCCCGGTAGGACTCCTTCTTCCGCTTGACAGCATCCCTCACCGCCGGTGTCCAACAGCGGGTTCGAGGGTTGCCGCCGTGACAGGCACCAACAACCTTGTGGCCACAACTATGGTCAGCCGCTTCGACAATGGAGGCACGGAACATGGCCCACTTGGACTCAATGTCCCCCGGAAGTGTTCAAAGTTCTGCCGGAGGTGAGAGTTGAAACTCCTTCTGACAGGGGACTCTGCCAGACGTTCCCAGCAGACCCTCACGACACGTTTGGGCCTGCCAGGCCTGTCCTGCGTCCTCTCCCACCACCGGAGCCGACTCACCACCAGGTAGTGGTCGGTGGATAGCTCTGCCCCTCTCTTCACCCGAGTGTCCAAAACATGCGGCCGCAGATCAGATGAAACGACAACCAAGTCGATCATCGAGCTGCAGCTTGTTCTGGTGCCAACTGCACACATTAACACCCTTATGCTTGAACATGGTGTTCGTTATGGACAATCCATAATGAGCACAGATGTCAAACAACAAAACACCGCTCAGGTTCAGATTGGGGGAGGGGGGCATTCCACCCAACCATGCCTCTCCAGGTCTCACTGTCATTGCCCACGTGAGTCCCCGGAATGAGCACTCTCCAGCACCCCCTCCAAGGCCTCCAGAAAGGGTGGGTAATCTGATCTACCGCTTGGCGCATAAGCACAAACAATAGTCAGAACCCGTCCCCCCACCGTTAGGCGGAGGGAGGCTACCCTCTCATTCACCGGGGTGAACCCCAACGTACAGGCGCTGAGATGGGGGGTAACAAGTATGCCATACCCAGCTCGCCACCTCTCAACGGGAGCAACTCCAGAGTGGAAAAGAGTCCAACCCCACTCGAGGAGACGGGTTCCAGAGCCAGAGCCATGCATCGAGGCAAGGTCGACGATGTCCAGTCGGAATCTCTCAACCTCGCACACCAGCTCCGGCTCCTTCCCCACCAGAGAGGTGACGTTCCACGTCCCAAGAGCCAGTTTCTGCAGCCGAGGATCGGACCGCCAAGGTCCCCTCCTTCGGGCACCGTCCATCTTACACTGCACCCGACCCTTATGGCCCCTCCCACAGGTGGTGAGCTCATGGGAAGGGGGCCAATCTTTCCTCTTTGGGCTGAGCCCGGCCGGGCCCCATGGGTAAAGGCCCGGCCACCAGGCGCTCGCCAACGTGCCCCACCTCCAGGGCTGTCTCCAGAGTGGGGCCCCGGTGACCCTATAAGTAAGAGCTGTTCGTAATAAATGTTCAAACTAATTTTGGTGTAAATTATTATATGCATTCACATCCATGAATGCATGGATGTGAATGCATGGTGAGCGTGGAGACGTATCGTGTTGGTAAGACGTATCGCGTCATTTCCTGTTTTGTGACTAACTCGTTTGTAGCAAGTCGGTGTTTCTCTCTCTCTTGAACTGATCTAACTTTCTCTGTCAATAAGTTTTTTCTGAGTTGCTTAACACACAAACACATTAAAACGTTAATTTTCTTCACGGTTTAGGACTCTTTAAGCGTTTTACTGGGTTAATTACTTTGTTTTTAGGTAAGGTAAGGTACCGCTTGGTTAGCTTAGCTTTACGGCTAGCATGGCTTCGGCAGCTTTCTCTCTTGTCCCTCCATCTCTCTCTACACCTCCTCCTCTTTCCTGCTCTCTCTGTCAGATGTTTAGTTACTCCTCCGCCTCATTTAGTGAAGTTGGTAGGTGTAATAAGTGCAGCATTTTTGTAGCTTTGGAGGCGAGGGTTTCTGAGCTAGAGGCCCGGCTCCGCGCTGTAGAACAGCCAGGCCCAGCAGTAGCTAGCGCGGAGTCAACTAGGACAGGACCTAGCCGTCCTTCAACAGCTCCCGTGCAGCCGGGACCTCAGGCGAGCTGGGTGACTGTTCGTAGGAAGACTAGCGCCAGACCCCAGTCCGCGGCCAACCTCCAGCCCCTTTCTCTGAACAATAGGTTCGCCCCGCTCAGCGACGCACCCGCCGAGCAGGAGAGGCCGATTCTTGTAATTGGCAGCTCCATAGTTAGGAATGTGGCTCCAGAGACACGAAAGACCACCGTCAAATGCCTTCCAGGGGCCAGGGCTGCGGACATTAGGTCCCATCTGAAGCTTTTGGCCAAGGACAAACGGCGGTATAGCAGGATCGTTATCCATGCTGGTGGCAACGACACCCGGCGACGGCAGTCGGAGGTCACTAAAATTAGCGTAGCTTCGGTGTGTAGGGCTGCCAAAAAGATGTCTGACTCTGTAATTTTTTCTGGTCCCCTGCCTGATCGTACTAGCGATGACATGTACAGCCGTATGCTTTCGTTCCACCTTTGGTTGTCAAGGTGGTGTCCAGAAAACGATGTGGGCTACATTGATAACTGGGGGGCCTTCTGGGGAAAACCTGGACTGTTACGTAGAGACGGCATCCATCCCACCGAGGACGGAGCTTCGCTTCTTTCCAGGAACATTGATAGGGTTATCTCTAGTTCCCCAAAGCCGTGACAACCCAGAGTCCAGCCATCAGGGAACCCAGAGTCCAGGTCAAGGAACAGGGACTGCCACCCACCCACTACCCTATAGAGATAGTTTCCCGTCCACTACCCAAAACTAATGAATTAAAAGTTAATGCTACTAGAGCAAAGTATAAAAATCTCATAAAGATAAATAAAACTCGGACTGAACATAAAAACAAATCAATTAAATGTGGTTTACTAAACATAAGATCTCTCCCCTCAAAAACACTCTTAGTAAATGACTTAATTTGTGAAAATAATATTGATTTGTTTTGTCTTGCAGAGACATGGTTGCAGGAAGAGGACCATGTCACAATAAATGAGTCAACTCCCCCTAGCTACTTAAACTTTAGTGTCCCTCGAAGTACTGGTCGAGGAGGTGGAGTAGCAACTATCTTTCATTCCGATTTACTAATTAATCTCCAAAAAAATAATAGTTACAGTTCCTTTGAGCATCTAGTTTTTAGCTTTCCTCATACACATAACAAAGCAGTAAAGCCACTTTTGTTTGTGGTCTTATATCGTCCACCAGGACCTTATTCTCAATTTTTAGATCAGATTTCAGATTTTCTATCTGACTTAGTTTTAAACACTGATAAAGTCATTATAGTCGGAGACTTCAATATTCATGTTGATAATGAAAGTGATAGTCTAAATACAGCTTTTAACACTATCCTAGACTCAATAGGCTTTACTCAAAATGTGCAGGGACCAACACATTCTTGTCACCACACTTTAGATCTTGTGCTGACTTATGGCATTGACTGTGAAGAAATAACAGTCTTTCCACATAACCCTATCCTGTCTGATCATTTCCTTATCACTTTTAAACTTACTCTAATGGATCATATCAAACCTGAAAGAAAACTTCATTATACCAGAACGTTATCAGACAACGCTGTAGCAAATTTTAAAGAAGCTCTTCCAACTTTAATTTCCTCAGTTTATAAATGCAGAACAGAAAACAGTGATTTAACTCGTGACCCCTCACAACTTGACATTTTAGTTCATAGCGTTAATTCCTCCCTGCGTCGGGCAATAGACAAAGTTGCCCCCTTGAAAAGGAAGGTGGCTAGCCATAGAAGATTAACTCCCTGGTTTAATTTAGAGCTACGTACCCTAAAGCAGAATGTTAGAAAACTAGAGAGAAAATGGCGCTCCACGCATTTACATGATTCCTTTTTAATATGGAAAAATAGTTTATTGCTATATAAAAAGAGCCTTCACACAGCTAGAACAGCATATTATTCATCTTTAATCGAGGAGAATAAAAATAATCCTAGGTTTCTTTTTAATACAGTTGCCAAACTCACACAGGATCATAGCTCTATCGAGCCAACCATTCCCCAAGCTCTAAGCAGTGACGACTTCATGCAATTCTTTATAAATAAAATAGACTCCATAAAGAATAAGATAATTGGGAACCTTCCCAATATGCTTGCTTCCTCCTTAGTTAATGAGGCAGCCTCAAAAATGGTGGAACCTAATATATGCTTAAACTGCTTTAATGCAGCCGAACTTTGTGATGTACTAAAATTATTAGCTTCATCTAAACCTTCAACTTGCGTTTTAGACCCAATCCCAACTAAACTCTTAAAAGAAGTTTTCCCTCTGATCGCTGCTCCAATTTTAAATATAATGAATCTATCCTTAGTCAATGGATATGTACCACAGGAGTTTAAGATTGCTGTAATTAAACCTCTACTTAAGAAACCCTCTCTTGATCAAAACGACTTAATTAACTATAGACCGATATCTAATCTTCCCTTCTTATCTAAAATTCTTGAGAAAATAGTTGCACACCAGATATGTGAGCATTTAAACAATAATGAGCTGTTTGAGAAGTTTCAGTCAGGCTTTAGAGCTCATCACAGCACTGAAACAGCTCTGGTGAAGGTTACTAATGATATTCTCATAGCCTCAGACAATGGACTGGTGACCATTCTGGTCCTGTTAGATCTCAGTGCTGCCTTTGACACTGTTGACCACAATATTCTCATAGAAAGGCTTCAAAGTGTCGGTATAATAGGAACAGCACTAGGTTGGTTTAAATCTTATTTGTCTAACAGATTTCAGTTTGTTCAGGTAAACAATAGATCTTCCTCAACCTCAATAGTTACTTGCGGAGTACCACAGGGTTCAGTGCTTGGGCCGATTCTCTTTACTATATATATGCTTCCTATTGGTAAAATAATTAGGCAGCATGGGATAAAATTCCATAGTTACGCAGATGATACACAGCTATATCTATCCATAAATCCTGATGAATCCAATCAGTTAGGTAGACTACAGGCATGTCTGGAAGACATAAAAACTTGGATGACTCTAAACTTCTTGCTTCTAAATTCTGATAAAACAGAAGTTGTCGTCTTTGGACCAGAAGCTCTGAAAAAGAAACTACTTAGTCAGCCCCTTCACCTGGACGGCATTAAATTAGCCTCCAGTAATAAAGCAAAAAACCTCGGTGTCATTTTTGACCAAGATATGTCATTTAGAACTCACATTAAAGAAGTCTGTAGGATTTCCTTTTTTCACCTTAGGAATATTGCAAAAATTAGAACCATCCTGTCCAGGAATGATGCTGAAAAACTAGTCCATGCCTTTGTTACTTCAAGGCTGGATTACTGTAACTGTCTATTATCAGGTAGTCCACAGAATACAATTAAAAGTCTTCAGTTAGTTCAAAATGCTGCTGCTAGGATTCTGATGAATATTAAAAGAAGAGATCACATTTCCCCTGTTTTAGCTTCTCTTCACTGGCTCCCAGTAAAATCTAGAATAGAATTCAAGATCCTCCTTCTGACATATAAAGCCCTTAATAATCTAGCTCCATCATACATAAGAGACCTGATTGTTCCATATGTTCCTAACAGAGACCTTCGCTCTCAGACTGCAGGTTTACTGGTAGTTCCTAGGATTTCTAAAAGTAGAATGGGTGGCAGATCTTTCAGCTATCAGGCTCCCCTCCTATGGAACCGGCTCCCAGGGTTGGTTCGTGAAGCAGACAATTTGTCTATCTTTAAAACTAGGCTAAAAACTTTCCTCTTTGACAAAGCTTACAGTTAGAGATATGTTTATAGGTAGTTAGAGTCAGGTCAGACAGGTAGATAGGAAGAGACAGGTTAATGTTAGTAGTCAGGCAGAGTGTCAAAAGTTAGGAAGAGATAGGAAGAGGTAGAGTAGCTAGGTAGAGATAGATTAATGTAAGCCAGGTAAAGATCCGGAGCCGGTCGCGGCTTACCGCCGCGGAAGAAATGTGCCCCACAGGGGCCAGCCAGCGCCGGAGAGAGGTCCCTCAAGGGGATCCTCCCGCACAGTGCGGCCGCCCATTACCTGCCGGGTTGAATCCCCCGGGCAGACTGTGCGGACCCCACCCGTTTATCTCTTAAACGTTTCTCGCCCTCTTCAACTCTGTCCTCTCAGTTCTGTCTATTTTTCCTTAAGATAGTTGTCGACTATCGGTCTCGTGCCGGTATTTAGCCTTAGATGGAGTTTACCACCCACTTTGGGCTGCATTCTCAAACAACCCGACTCCGAGAAGACCCCGGCATGACGGGGGCCGTTACCGGCCCTACACCGTCCACGGGTCAGGAGGACTCAGACAGAGTGTTGGTAGCCAGGTCTCCTAGTAGCTAGGAGACAGGTTAATGTTAGTAGCTATGCTGCTTTAGGCTAGGCTGTTGGAGGACATTATTAGGGTCTGTTCCTACTTTCTCTCCTACTTCTCCCCAACTGCATGATGTGCTGTCAATTCAAGCACTAACCTGTTTTCTATTATAGTAGGTGCTCCGGATTAGCCCTGCTTGACGACCCTGACTAAGATGGCATTGCAGTGACGGAAAATTCTCCACGTCCTGCAACAAACTTCTGCATCAGTTCTATTGCTCTTTCTGTGTCTCTGTTATGTATTCTCCAAGCCACAGACGGTCGCGGCAGATAACCGCTTGTGCTGAGCCTGGTTCTGCCGGAGGTTTCTTCCTGTTAAAAGGGAGTTTTTCCTTCCCACTGTCGCTGCATGCTTGCTCAGTATGAGGGATTGCTGAGAATTCCACGACGCAATCTTCTGTGGTTCTGTAATTTCTACACTAAACATTGTATTGTAATAACTCTTTTTGTAAAGTGCCTTGAGATGACATCTGTTGTGAAATGGCGCTATATAAACTGAATTGAATTGAAAAATTGAAATCCATCAACACTTTGCTGTTTCATTGCTTTCCCACTGTCTTTAACTAATGTTTTTTTCCTGGGAAAGAATTAAAAATAACATTGATTTGACATTAAATGAGCTCAAACAATATGAAGAGCCATGTGAGGTTTTGCAGAATAAGGCTTATTTGTTGAGAAAGAGGCAACATGTAATGCAGACGTACAATAAACACATTCTTTGTTAATATGCCAGCTAATTTTCTTACTGAATAACAGAGCAAATTTTGTTTCAATCTTAACAAAAATAAATTTAGAGCAAACACTTAAAAATAAATGTATAACACTGGATAAAATCACATTTTATCCCATAACAAGGCTGGTACTGTAGCGAATCACAAAAAAAACAGTCCAGATGGTGACTAAAAGGTGGCACTAGGAGGTGTGATAGACTGTAAGGCACATAGATGTGCACATATCGTACATTGTTTTGCATATGCCTGTGTTTATGCATGCCAAAATGTGAGTACACACCATAGACTGTATATATACATATACACATTAGTGCAGAATAATTGTACATGTGTGGGAGGGCTTATGTGCACTTCTGCAGACTGCATTTGTGTTTCTGTAAGTTTCTGGCTAACAGATTATGTGCTTGTGCAGACATCTGTGGCAGGCTAAATCGTTTATTTTTAAACTTACCATACAGTTGTCCCTCTGCCTGCTCTTTATTTAAGATGACGCATGTAACAGCAGGAGGCAAAACAGGCTAGTGCCCATGTGTGCCCTTGCAGTGTGATATGGTGTGTGGCACTAATTTTATAACAAAGTGTATACATAGTGTTATTTTGTGTGATTGAGTGTGTACTCATCTATGCTTTTAATGGCTTAAGCAGCAGATGGGAGCTGTGATGTTGGAGCTTTTAATTATGTATCTGAGGGGTTGATTGGCGTATGTAGGTGTGATTTTTTTCATCAGTTGGGATTTATGCTCAGTGTTCAGAGAAGCAAGAAGTCATGCAGAGTATCATAATTAGACTTTACGAGTAAGACTACAGTATGTGGGGATGTGTCTTTGTATTCCAAAAACTTTACAATTATAAATTACAAACTAAACAGATGACAGTGGTAGTGGATTTCAAACAGCACTATTTTAGTTGGAGTGTATTAAATGTTATAATGTTTAGCGTTGTCACTCTTTAAAAGGTCCTTTAAAAGGTACTCCTCTAAGACAAGGTAGAAAACCTACACTACACTCTCCGTGACGTACACAACCACTTCTAGTTTCGATGTGATGCCCCTACTTCATTCTTAAACTGGGCATAATCCTGGGGTTTTGAAAAAAATAAGGTGTCTCAATATGAGGAAATGAAGAGGATTTTGTAGAAAAACTAGTTCTTTCATACTGTATCTCTAAAGTATGGGTGAATTTTTTTATGTGCTCCTGTTCCGAATAATGCATGGGTACTGGGATAAAAAATGTGGAATTGAAAGTGAACTGCTGTGTCAGAGCAAGCTGCATAACTTATGATGTGATGTTTTCTAGCTTTAAATATGTACTTCCATATTCAAGGATAAACTGACTGCTTGTCACTCTAAGTGGTAAGATAATTATTAGCCAAATTAATCAGACATTAGAGCAAACTGAAAATTTCACTTTTGGGTTAGAGCATTTGGCATGCCAGATCAGGGAATCAGTATGATATAGTTTGAGATGAAGTAATATTATTATTGGGTCAATGAATTCATATTTAACTGGTAGTTGGATCAGTTCTGCAGCTGTGGAGCAGATGTGCAGCATACAATGTGTATGCAAGCTGTGGAGCTGATGTGGCGAATATTTTTAACATGTTCAAAAAAAAGATAAAGTAGATTCTAATTATACTGATCATCTGTGCGTGCTATCATGTCAGTTGAGCTTCCTTTGTCTGTAGGTTTACAATTTTTTGTGTCTGGTCCCATTACAAAGCAGCTGAAGACCATCTTATCTAAATGTATGTTAAATATTGTATTTAATTTCATTTTCTCTTTGTCTTTTAATTAAGTTTTAATTATTAGTTTTTTTGTTTACGGCCAGTGGTAAAAAATTTAATTCAATTATGTACAACAGATGTTCTCTAAGAATAAACTGAGTTTTTATGTCAGTTATATATTAATATTTTAGGTTAAATGTCTAAAGCATTTCTGCACATTTTTAAATTATGTGCTATTTAATAGTCATGTCATTTAAACCATCTCTGACTATGAAACCATACAAAGACAATTACTTTACTAAAAATAACTTTGTATAGCTTAGATGTTTTCACATGCCCCCACTTATTTAAAAAGAGCTGTTTTAAGTTTTCAGATTGGCAAATGGTCATGACCATCTTATCTGTTTGGAGCTGTAAGTATGATTTTGATTTTCATACCCTGTAAACCATTTATTTAGTAACTTTGTGAGGAATATGTGAGCTTTAACAAGTGCTCCATACTGACATAGTTTCAAATGTTATGGCAATAGCTGCATATCTAAAGTAATTCCCTGAACCTAAATGTTGGAAACATTTTAAAACTTTCAGTTGTTTAGCGACAATTTGTGAATGATTGAGTTATATCAACTTACTTTTAGTGAATGGGGAAATGTATAGTATTAGAGCATTCCACACCAATTTTCTAAAGATTTCTCCTGGTGTGAAAAATGCTTGAAGATGTTAATTTCTTTGAATTTACTCACACGACAAATTGCTTGGTGATCAGATTTTGTCCAAATATAAACGATATTTTTTACTTTTTCAAAAGGATTCAAACTGAACCCTTTTCTGCCCAAACTGTAATAAGCAAAAATTGTCAAAGGCAACAACTGATGCACAAAGAACGAAAAGCATGAAAGAGATTTTTTCATTCTAATAGCTCACAAATGGACTCAGTCTGAACTCCTCTACTTCACTCAATAAAATTCATTAAAGACTCGGAGTGATGGGTAGAGAGAGGCAGATTGAGAGAGAGATGTTGTCTTTTAATAATTCTTGGTGGTCTTCTGTCATTCGTACAGGATCAATAACAACCCTTAGTCTCGAGGACGCAAGCAGCTGATCAGTACTGCAGGAGAGCAATAGATCAGGCTGATTGATCAATACCCATTTAGGTGGGTGGAGTGGGGAAACAACTACAGAACAATGAACTATCAAATGCACATTAATACCCTTTGTCAGGCTGTCTAGCTGCTTTTGTGCTGCCCTGACATACTTTTCTGTCTGTTTATCACTCTGCCTGTCTGTTTCTCAGTGTAAGCTTTCTGTCTTGCTACCTGTTCTTCTGGTTTTGTTAACAAAGCAAGCTTTAATTAAGAGTTTCGTGAAGAGGTACCATCTGTACATTTGTGTTTGGTTCCTCCTCTCTCTGCCTTGCTGTCCCTCCTCCTCTTTATTTTTTTCTCCCAGGTATATTTTCTTGTTCTCACTTTTAAGCACAGCTGGCAGTCAGTGGGCCGCTCCGACATCACACCTCCTACTGGCACAGCTGCTACTTGACATACACTCACATCCACACTCCAGATGGTGTACCATCTACTCAATGTTTTGGTGAGACTATTAAAGGTATAATTTAAATAATTTCAGCAATGTTTCTTAAGGACAAAGTGCTCTTTAGTGTAACACCCCTGCTGAGATACCAATCTACACTGCTGGCACTCTTTACAAAAAAATAAAAACGTGTGACACTAATTATATTTTCTGCCTCCAAGACCCAATGTGTATCTTTTTGATTACAGGTTCCTTAAAAACATTTCAAAGAGTGGTTTATATTTTCAGGACTGAGCAGACAAAGTGCTTAGTCAGTCTGTTACATATAATAATTTAGTGTGAATGTGTTGGGGTTGATCTCTGGGAATGGGATGTTACTAGGTCTGCCACAAACGATTATTTTGATAATCGACTAATCATCTATTATTTTAGCTTCCAGCTGGAAGTGTTTAAGTATTATGTTTACTCGTTATCTAAAATACTGACTGTTAAAATGATCGCTATTCAACATTTATGAACTAAATATAAAAAACAATGTTAGAGCAGATCATATTTTTAAGAATATTAGGTAAATTTGGCCACTAACTGACATTGAATACAAAAAATGACAGGGTGTGATATGGTCATTGTTATCGTCCACTTACCGTTATCAAGGTGAAATGCTCAATATACCGTGATTATTAATTTTAGCTCATATCGCCCAGCCCTGATAAACATAGTAAAAAAGCGTATTCTTTAATTAACCACACTTTTCAAGACTATATAGGAACCATGACTATACAGTCTATCGGTACATTTACATGCAGGAAAAGAAAGTCAAATTATTGCTGTACTTTAGAATTATTAACTTAACGAATGAAATCAGACTTTTGAAATGCACGTATACACCTTTGTCTTTGCTTGAATCGAACCGAACTGGAGTTTCAGAAGCTTGACTAAGCTACCCAAATAATACGATTGGAAATCGGGCTACTCGTCAACCAACTTCCCTGCCCCCGCCCTTACTCAAGCACCCCATCAGGATGCAGCTCAGCAACAACATAGTAGTATTATAAGAAGAATATGGCGACTAAGATAAAGTAATTGGCTGATCAGTGCATGTTTGGACTGACAGTGCACTATAATTGTGAATATCCTGCTTTAACTCTGTCTGCTTCACTCCCACCAGCCTCTGTTTACTGCCTGAGTGTAGCTCGAAGCTAACCGCTATAAGGCTAACATGTAGGGGCGCATATCGCCATCTTTAGCGAGGAGGTTGAAAGTACTTCATTTAATAATTTAATTTACTGAGTGAAATGGAAACTGGGATTTGGCTCTCAATAGAGGGCAAGCCCTTAGTCTGATAACTCCAAAAAGCTTGATTTAGATGTGCATGTAAATGTACTGTATGTCAGTCATACACTCAATCATGCCTATGACCAAGGAACAGAAAGCTACAGCTAACAGACAATACCAGAGTCCTATTTAAAATATTGATTTATTGAGTTGTTAGAACATTCATTCTGTATGTCTTTCTAATAATATTTTCTTAGATTCATGTTATTAGTACAGATCAAGGTTGTTGTTCTTTATTTGCCTTTGGAGCATCAGAATGGTCATCTTACCATACATAATGGGGATAACGGAAAGAATACAAAGGGCAATGAAAAAACAGCACATAAAAACGGCAGTAAGACCTTACAAGACACTCAGGAAAATATCGGTACATCCTAAGAACAAGATAATAGAGGGAAAAAAAGTCTAATCATATATGACATACCATGCAAGATATGTGACACAGTATACATTGAAGAGACAGGCAGAGCATTCAAGCTACGAAAAAACGAACACAAGAATGAATGTGAAAGAGAGAAAGCAGGAAAACACACAAGGGCAGCAAAAGAAAAAGCTGAAAAAATTATGATCAAGTCAGCCATAACAGATCATTGTAAAAGAAATAACCATATAATGGACTGGGAAGAGGCAAGAGTCACCAACACCGAGAGTGACAGATACCAACGTTGGATACGGGAAGCCATCGAGATACGGAAACGTTGAAAAAGGACCATGAATAGAGAGGAGGGGTCGTGCATTTTGAGCCATGCATGGGAAACGGTCCTTGGAGAGACAGCAGACAGCGGGAGGGCTTGGCCGCTGTACGCTGTCGGCTTGAAGAACAGCTGACAGACACGTCACACCAACACCTTTGACACTTTTGAAGAAGGCAACAGCTGATTGCCGAAACATGTTAAGGTAAATTTACAACCTTGATCTGTACTACTAAGATGAATCTAAGAAAATATTGATTTATTGCAACCTGGGATTTCCATGTACCAAGTTCCAGTTTTGCTTAATATGTATAAATGTGAAAATACCACTTTTTTTTAAACAGATACAATACCAATACCTGGATTTGAGTACTTGCCGATACACAGTACCAGTACCGATACTTTTACCAGACAAAAAAAATGCAATGATTTGGAAGACATTTTATTATCGTCTCTGTTTGTTACAACAAAGGATGGTGAATTACATAAAAGAATAAGATATTAATAAATGACCACAAACCTAAAATTTTAAGTGATAGACATTTTCTGTGAAATTATTGGAGAGTTTACACATTTTAAGTATCGATTCATGGTATCGGTCAACTTTAACCGATACAGTACATAAGAACGGTATTGGCCCGATACCAGTATCGTGCATCCCTATTAATATGTGGCAGCTGACTTTCTGATGCAAGATTACCTTCCTGCAGTTACAATGGCTTACAAGGGAGCCAGCATATATCCAATCCATACCAGATGTCTCAAGCAGAACTTAGTTATACACCGCTAATTACTAAGTTGTAATGTTAAGTTTTTACAGATATAACTGCTCCTAAATGTTGAAATAAATAAATGGATCACGTTAGGTTTAGGCAATGGTCCTTGAATATTAGGATTAGGAAAATACTAAAACTAGGCTCAAGTAATGCTCCTGGAATGTTATTAGTAATAAATCAACCAGGCTAGCCAATCAGAGACGAGAAAGGCAGAGCCTTGTCTTTAAAAAGGTACAATGTGGTATGGAGGCCAAATAAGCAATTCATACATTACACAAAGAATAAACTTCTGCTTGGGACTTCTCTTTATAGAATATTATTTTATATCTATGAGGCTCAGTCCATGAAGCGTCGACGTGTATTATATCTATCCTTCTCGTCGTCTCCTTTTTTCTTTTACAGCGGTTTCCGCTTGGGACTTCCGACATGGATTGAATATATGGCGGCACCCTTATCGGCCATTTTAACTACAGTTTCTAATGAGGCAACAAAATCTTTAAAGCCCAGAAAGATTGTTTTGTTACAGAAAAAAAGAAAGACTGCCACTGATTCAGCAGTGTGATGAATTGTGTTTTTCATGTACTTGATATTTGTTTGTGGTAAAACAAATTTCAAAGGCATGTTTAAAATATTACCATGGAGACCAAAGGGCATTAGGGAGCAGAGAGGATATTAATCATGCTATGTTATTGGTACAATGTTATGGGAACACTTAAAAAAGTTGCAAGTTCACATTGTATTTACATATATAATTATATTAAAAACAATTATGTTTTTATTATGGTTGTTTCTTTTTATTTTGTAGCTTTTATCTGCCTGTCCATGTGAATATTTTCTGATATTAAACATGTCTGTGATAAAAAAAAGGGTGGGGGATGACTGTTTTAAAATACCCATATGTGTTCAGGGGCAAGCTAAGATAACAAGATCAAGTGTCTAACATTCTTTGGTGCCCTTGATCTAAAAAATCTAAATAAAATGAGATAAATATACAAATAATAGAATTTAAAAACAAATTCCTGGATAGCATTTTAGTTCTAAGAAAAAATAAAACTTACGTTGGCAGTTTTTTAATGTGATGGCATCCCCATAGTAACCTTCAGCACAGCTGTCACAAGTCACACCATCGTAACCTTTGCGGCACCTCAAACACTGGCCTGTGATTGAATCGCAGCTATTGGGTATGGAGAGGTCCAGATTGCCACTGCAGCTGCAGGGTTGGCAGAATCCTCCTGGAATAGCAGGTTGGCCGTAGTACCCATTGGAACATCTAGGTGGCAGAAGAAACATGGAGAGAATGAGGTTCAGTGCCTCTCAGCTAAAAACAAACATTGAATTATTGAATCCCTTTGACATGAGAATAGGTTTATATATTTTTAAATGGATAAAGTGAGTAATGTTACGATCAACAGCAACAGCAAACAAGTTAGTAAATACAGTTTTGACTGATATGTGTCTGCTGTACCAAATAGAACTATTCAACTCAATCCCCCAGAAATTATTTTAGGAAAATATCCCTATGAGGCACTGCACAATGACTGCCAACTGTTAGACTAAATACTCTTTATAGAGATGTGTTGTTTTTGGTTTACTTAATTGATATTCATAAGTCTGAATGTTAAAGGTTCAAGTTTAAAAACCTACTGAGATGACTCTAAAGCAGGTTCCACCATCTCTGACCTCAAGATCTAATATAGCTGAATTTCACAAATGAATAATTATCAGCTGCTTGAGCTGTTTTTTTTTGGCCATTGCCATAAAAGCACAAGAAACAAAAAACTAAATAGTTGAACGCAGATCAAATATTTTTTTATTTTGTTCTACTTTTTTTTTTACCTGGTTAACAATGCCTGGTTCCAATAAATGAGTCATCAGCAGGTTAATATGATAAATATGATGCACTGCTGAGGAGCCCTTTGAATCTGCTGGGGCACTTATAAACAAGCAGGGCATGAAGTTTTAGTGGAACATTATAATCTAATCTAATTCTGCAAGATTCTTAATTTTTTTGTAAAACAAATATCTCTGGCAGCATCTGTCTAAGAAAACAAAAGTAGTAAAATATGAATAAGAACTTTGAACTACAGATCTAAAGAAATGTTGAAAATGTTTTCACTGTCAAAACAATTAAATGTTTTTTTTTTTGCATCTATGAGGCTCTTGATATGAATATAATCAGAAGATCTTCAGATGTGCAAAAACTTAGTAACCTGAGAAAACAGCATAGGGACATGAACTAAAACCACGTAAAAGCTCTACATGTTGAAAAGGGGAATCAAGATGAAAGAAGATGAAGGAGAGAAAAAGTCAGCGAAGGGAGAGCGATAGGAAGGCAAGTGAGATGGAGAGGGTGGAAAGGTCTTCACATTGAAAAGAGAATTGAATTTAGAGAGGAGGGAAAAGAAAGAACTGAGAGAGGAAAAGAGTCAAGAGGAGCAAACCATTATTACCACTGACCCTCCTTGGTACTCAATAGAATTGGTTTATTAGTTGCGTGCGTGTGTGTGTGTTTGTGCGTTTGTGTGTGTGTCTAGGCATGTTGCTGGTGTGTGTCTACATGTGAGTGTTTAGTGTGTACTGTGTCAGAAGTACATCTTCTCAATCAAGAGGCAAACTCGACTGGAATCAATTAAATGTTTCAATAGAGCAGAGGAGGGACCATCAGGTGAGGTGCATGCATTTTTTAAATCTTTGTGGTATGATCGCCACATTTCCCCACATTTAATGCTGTTGTTTTCAAGTATATTAATTTTGATTCAGTATCCATGTTGGTAAAAAATATTCTAATAAATGCTAAACCATGAAATTAGAAATATGTTGAGTATGAAGCAATTTGAGGTCTAATGTTTGTAGACTTGTCAGTTTAAAGTCATTTTTCATCAGTTTATCAAATAATGTGACAAAGTTACATTTTAATTAAAATATTAATAATCTTTTTATATAGCCTGCTGTTTTGCCATTTAAATTGTATATGTAGTTTTAGTAATCAAAATACACTAACAACAGTTAATTTGGCTTGCATCAATCATTAACTTCCTGGTAAACTCACATGGTAGCCACAAAAGGGTTTTTAAGGGGCTAAATTTGGAGCCTGAAATCCCTTTCTTTTGCTGGAAAAACCGATTCGTAATTTAAACAATCAGCTTCTTTACTGGAGTACTGGAATACTTCACACATATTGCACATAAACTGAGACAGACACACTGTTTCTGTGACAAGACAACTGAATTAAACCTTATTAAACCTAATTAAAACCTTTTTTCACTAAGGTAAAATATGATGATAAACTTTCACCCAGCTGAAAAATTGCTAAGTTAAACAGGATTTTGTTCTTGCATTTCATTTTGTTGAACATCCTCTTTGTCACCTTCAATAATTAGTATCCATTTAGTTTTTTTCCATACCTGAAAATAGCTCAACATCAAAGAAAAACAAAAATATAATTATAATCGCACTTTCATAGTTCCAGTCATAAGTTTACATACAGCCATTCCAGAAGTTAGCCTGGCTCATTCCAACAATTGTGTCTTTGGGATCAATGTCTCATCTGTTCGATCTATTCCATCTGTTATTAACAGATTATATGATTTTAGTTTAGGATTTCAGGAACCACTAATGCTCAAGCCATGTATTGAAAAATTTCTCTTAGAGTAGTTTCACGGTTTTTTACTTCTACTTGAGTAAGACTACAATTTGATATGACTACTTTTACTTGAGTAAACATTTTGGCTACTATACCCCCATCCAACTGGATATGTACTACAAATTAGAGGCTTGCATTAAAACATCGTTTACTGCTTAGTGATCTTAGAGCTGATTCATTATCATACACTGTATTTAAATAGATATTGTTATTAAAAATGGGTAAAGGGGTTACATGTTTTCTGTTTCAGTTATGATTCCCATTTTTTAAAGCTTTGAGTTAAAAATGGCAACAAATATAATCAACATTAATAAAAGTAGCTATATTTTCAACAGCTTCTTGGCACTGGATCTGACCAAATTAGTTTGTATTAATTAAAATACCTCATGTGCAAGACTATTTAGATTATTGCCAGACCCTGAAAAGAAGCTTATGACTCTTAGAGTTTTTTAGTGTACAATGTTCGGTCTTGCAGGGGCTTTTCAGCTATATTTTAAATGGATGTTTATGGACAGAAAATTGAAAAGCAGAACCACTTAGCAGCGAGTGGATAGTCTATTAGCATGGGATGAATAGAGTGGCCATTTTGTTACAGCCCATAATACAGACAAATTGCCATATTACAATTAATTACCACAAACAATAACAAAAACAGCACAGATAATGAAGTAGAATAACAGGTGGAAGGCATCAATCAGACTAGTAGAACAAAAACAACAACTGCTGATTACCTCTTTATACTGCCATTAGTTAGAAAACATTATTTCATTTAACAGCTCCTATAGATAATATAAAAATCATTATCGACAAACTTTATAGCATTAAAGAGGAATATATCAGTTGGACCTTATGTCAATGTTAGATTTTACTGGTAATGCTGTGGTGAATGCTGTGGTGAAGTATAAAATCGGAGTGAGTCAGAGTGCCACTCGACAACAAATGAGATTTTATAAAAAGACTAAAAGATGGACAGAGAGGTTCTGCACTGAATAACATGGTGAGGCCAAACATGCAGACTACATGCGTCAAATATAAACAGCCTGGATATTTACAGCTCCAGTTTTACAGGAACACAGTGTTTCAGGCACCGACATTCACAATGTTTGAGATTAAGTCTGGCAATAATCAGCAATAACGGCTAACAGTGATGCATCACATTTACACAGCTTGTGAAAATGTTTCATTTTCTTTGCTTAATATTTATACAGACACCTTGAAAAATAACTGCTGTCCAAAAAAATATTCAGAGATTTACACTTGAGTAATAATAAATGTAAATTGAATATACAATAATTACTAAAGTGTAGTATTAAACAGAATAATCTAATCTCCCTGTATAATGGTGGGCAACATGGAATGCATTCCTTTGAATTAGGAAGGCTATAAAGGGGAAAGCAAAGACTGCAGATGCTAAAAACAGCAGTGTTTTTTTTAAATAGGGGGTCAACTGCATGATGATTTTTTTCATAGACAGGTTGCAGCAGATACTCAGTCGCTGATTAACTGAAATGTTATTCTTTAAATTTATAAAACTGCATATAATTCTTACACAAAATGTACTAAAATACAGCAAATAATTTGCTTACACAAAGATATTTCCTGATTTATAAAACTTTGAGTATGCACAGCTACACACAATTTCCACTTTAGAAATCAAACTATCCCTACAGTAGAAATTTGCTCAGGTCATTTTGGACAATATCAAGCCTCATACAGATCCACTTTCTGCCATAATCAGTCAATGCAAAGTGCTTCGTGAACATTCTATGTACTTAAGCCGACTTATAATGGCCGTTTTATGGGTTATAAACCGAGAGGCGGAGAAAGCAAATTTCCACTGGGACTGAAATTAAGGTGTTTATGGGTGACGTATAGACATGGAAAAAGGTTTTATTTTAATCATTCAATGTTTATCTATGAAGAGCTTCACAGACTTAAGGCAACCAAATTGCTTTGTAGTAAATATAGCAAGCAGTAAATTTCAGCACTCCTACGTATTTAGGGCCTGACAGAAGTGCGTTTAAGTCTACTTTTAGAGCTACTTTTATCTGCACAAAATATTAAATGAGGTTACAAATAAATGGAAGATGTGAAAGTGACACAGCGTTTTTGCATTGGTGTATCTGACATAAAAAAGAAAGTGAAGGCAAAGAGGAACAAAACTCTGGCAGGTCATTATACATCAGCTGTATAAAAGTTTCGTATTGAGCTTCAACAGAGGAGAGTTCGTCTTGCTCTCTCAGAAATAACAATCCAGCTAAAAACAACTGCTACATCCTGACATCTAATCCTGGACAGAGGTATGTCAGATCAATATAGCCGCTGGTTTTAAAGGGAAACAAAAAATCTTGGGTATATTTTATCCAAAACAAAACAGTGAGTTTTTGTGTCTTTAAGATAAGGTTTGTATGTCTTTTTTTAAAGAAGGGCAATTGGGACTGATAGTCAAGTTTTTCTATTAAATCATAAACACCAGAGCTCTATTTTGATTTTTCTTTCCAACAATTTGTAAAAAACAAAGTAAACAGATTATTTTCTCTTTTTTGAATTCTTAAGTATAATATATATATACACACACACACACGCACACACACACACACACACCCACGCACACACACAAAACCCCAAATGTTCTTCATTTCACTTAACTTGAGCAGTGAAGAGACCATTTAAACAGAATCCATCATCACATGACAGTACAGCCTGAAGTTTTAACAAGAATACCATCCAGTGAGAAAGACTTCTCATTAGTTTTGAGCTGTTTAAAAGCCAACAGCTAATGGTACAAACATGTCAGTCAACTAGAGTAATAAAATGGGCAATGGATAGACAGCTGGACGGACAATGAGACAAAGTCCTGAATAAAGTTAATGAGCAGCACATTCCATTACTATCGGTTACCACCGGACCACCATATTGAATTCCTTCCCAGATGGACCTCTTCTGAACTGAAAATTCCAACAGCTTTCATTTTGTTGCACATCTTAGTGCAATGTTAAGAATTGAATTAGATCTCAGTAGATAACGGATACCCAATTGATCCAAATAGTAGGATAATGTCAGGAAGTTGGAAAATAAGATTATTTTCAGATGTATTACATTTAATAATGACATGTTTTGAGAGTAAAATGTATTTACCTGTCACATCTTGGCCCTGTATACCCAGGCTTACACCGATCACAGAGCAGCTCTCCTTTTTCATCAAGGTGGCATGTGGGACTGAAGCTGTTGTGGTTTCCACGGTGGTGTAATTGTTGTTGAAGTTGTTGTTGAAGTCGATTGCGTTGTTCCAAAGAGGGGAGAGGCAGGTGGAAGAAGAGGAGGAAGACAAGAAAGAGACGAGTTAAGGTCATTGCTTGTCACCTCACTAACACACCTGTGTCCCTGCTTTTACTTTCTAATTATTTCCGTTCTTCGTGGACTAAACATACATGTATTCCTGATAAACAGCCAACCAAGCACATCTACATTTAAACACACTAATTCAAAAAATTAAACGCCCCTCAGTACAAACTGCCGCCTAAATGAACTAAGAGACAGGGAACCAAAGTAACGTGATAGTCGTTTGGCCTGTTCCGTCATCCTCCCACTTCCATAAACTAAAGATAGTTCAGCTGGCTCGGGTTCCAGGCTCCAGACTGACTAGATGACAGACTGGCTCATTATGAGCTTCTCACTGAGTTCCAGATAAGCTTGCTTGGCAAATGCTCTTGCATAAAACATAACAAAATCCAATTCTTCATATAAAATCTGATTCCTAAACTATATTATTCCCCGCACTCCTCCGATGTTGTCATATATATATATATATATATATAGGATTGGATACTTTTTTTAAATAATACATGCCCTTTGATTTTTCTATTTCATTCCATTCCTGAGATGCTCTGTAAATAGCTCTTTTTTGCAGGAAATTTGTGTTAGCATGATTTATCATTTATTTCACATAACATGCACATTTAAAAAAATGCACGTGTATCTGATCAGAGTAACTTAACTCTTTGCAAAATGATTCTGGTTGAACTGTTAAAATATTTTTTTAATGAATATGAGTAGGTTGAACTGTAACTTGTCATTAATTACAGCCCATGATAAAGTGTGGAGCTTTTCAACAACATTAATAGAATATGGACATCTTAGGACTAAGCGAACAGCCTTGTTCTGGTCAAACTGAAACTTTAATAAAACTGAGTCTATTTATGAGAAATGTTTGCTTTAGCTTTAGCTTAGGATAAACCATTGTAAGTGAACTACTGTACTAACATGCTAATATTTCCCATTCATAAGGTACAAAAAAACAGGCTGCTGCCAGATTGGAGAATGACTTGGCTGGTTACAAAATGTTTTTTGTCACTGATCTAACTCTGGGGAATATGGCAACAGAATTTTTTTTACTGAGGGGTGGAATATTCTTTTAATACCATATGACAATTAATTCTTATGTGGTAGGTTTCTCTTTCCTGAAAAATAACAAAATATTGCCAATCCCAGTATATTGTTTCTTTAAAATTTAGGTTGCTAGAAAGACATTTTTGGGGGAATTCTTTGGAAAAATTATTATACATATAATAATAAGTTAAAATAAATAAAACTACAATATTTTCAAGAATTGCATCACCGGATCATGCCCATCAGGGAAATTAAAACCTCTGTTGAATGTGAATCATTTAAACAAGAACCATTTATTAATGGTAATATAATTTGTTGAAAAATTTGACTGTAAATTGTACAAAACAAAAGACAAAAGGACCCTCTACACTGCTAGAAAAGCACAAATGTACATACAATGAACCAAACTCCAGAACTCCAGTGATTTCTATTGAAAAATTAGAGATCCCAACCTTGCTACAACAGAAAGACTAATATATTACTTTATCAGATGCTCACTAAAGCTAAGATACTGTTGGTAAATGGAAAACGTTCGATTAGTGTTTTGAGCAACCCCCTATGAGTGGTTGTCTAGATATTTTTAAGAGACTGAAAGGCATAGCACCTCATGCTATTATTAACGCAAGTGTTGGGGGAGGTATACAAGGGGAACAGTCAGTTGTGTCTTTCTTTAGCTCGTAGCACTCTGGGAAGGACACGTCATGACTGCATGGAAATTCTCAGCTGTTGCAAACAGTGTCTGTATGTGGAGATATGTTTGTCCAATGTCCAATTTCATTCTTGTGCTTACTTACAGACATTATTTTAAAGGCAGAATTTATTCAAAAAGGAAGTTAATCTTGTCATTGTCAGCAGCCACCTTTACAATGACAATTTCTATCTTTTTATTTTGATGGATTTTGTGTAAATTAAAAGAATGGGTTAGTGTCAAATTTTCATTCAAATACCCCCCAAAAAAGGAAAATAAAGAAGTTCAATCGAGAAATGATATCAAATCTTATATTTCGAAAGAAAAGTCAAGCTCAAATTCCAATATTATGGCTAAATACTTAAAAGTGCTGAAGGCTACGTTTAACAACGGTTTATATAATCCACTTTAACCGTATTTTCCACATTATAAGACGCTACTATTTTCCAATGCTTTGAACTTTGAGGCTTTTAATCCGGTGCATTTTTTAAATAGATATTTGCAGCGAAGTGCCACGAGCGGACCTCCCCGATCTATGGTTTGTACAAGTTGCGTCCTTCACCTTAAGGGATACGGTGCCTTTAAGAAGACTGGAAGAGGGAGAGAGCGAGAGAAGGATGTTTCCGCAAACAAAGCAAACCATGTTGAAATGTTAATAAAATCCAAGCTTCCCCAAACACTAATCACTTTCCTGACAATCCCCTCTGAATGAACCATTCTATACTGTATAGTAATCAAATATTGACGCACCTGTGGCTTTTAATTGGGTGCGGCTTATATTTGTACACATTTGTCGGTTTTCCCTAAATTCGGCTGTTGCGACTTATAATGAGGTGCAATTTATAGTGCAGAAATTACGGTAGTAAAATTAGCCAAACAACAGTAGATTACCAACTAAATTACTTTCAAAGTCCAAAAAGATAACGGGTTCAAGCATAGTATCATGTTACACAATTTGTTCTTGAAGAAAACTCACATTTCCCTGCAGTATGATTTAAGTAGTTTGTTATTTAACTCATATGAAAAAATACTAATCTAGATAAAATAATTTCCTCCTTTCTGTTTTGTTCCGTTTTCCTAATTATAATAACCTTCCTTTCAATGCTATAACGTCACCTACCAGTTCTTTTTTCCAATTGTTTCTGCCATCTTTCCTTGGCAGTTTAAGCCTGCCTGTTTCTGTTCTATGGGTTCTTTTATTCTGACATATATGAGCACACAGGTTTGGCACACTCTTTTTTATTGCACACAGTTTTTATTTGCATTCAATGTTGGAGGAGAAAATGAAGGCAGCCACATTATTGATGAGGTCATCACATCATCACATAGCATGTGATGTCAGCTAGATATTTTTAGCGACTTTCTGAATCAAATTCAGCAACTTTCTGTCGACAGTTGGAAACCAGGCCAGCAATATTAGAAACGCTTTCACAATATTTCAAAGTGATTTTGCTGCCCAAAAAGTACAAAATCATGTCATCAAAAGAAGAATGAAAGGGAACAATAAGAGAAAAGGCAGGATGAGGGGCTGTAATTATTGTAATTAAAGACAACTAAGCTATAGGCCAGCTAATGCTTGTCGACTTTAACCAGTTTAAGGAACATAGTGCAGTGACTCTAGCGTAGCCTTAACAGTAGGAGCAGTGGTGGTCAGTCCTGGCAGTTTGTCTGACGGTGAAGGGGATATAAGTGATGAGCAGAGATGAGGTGACAATGAGGTCATTGTTTAAGATTTAAGGGAAAGAGCGTCCCTCTGGCTAGTGTTGTGCTACACTATGATGTATATTGTAGAACGACCTCAGAAAATATACCTCCACTGTTAATATCACAATTTTAATGCGTGGAGTGTGGCTGATCCACTGATTGATAGACATAATTATAGATAGCTAGCACACGCTCCATTGAGTTCTATTAGGCTATGTTAGCCAATGAAATTAGCCTGCTTGTAAGGACAACATTTGCTAACTAATAACCATTGAGACGAACAGAGAGACAATGAGTTATGACCAAAACTCCATACTATTTTACTATTTCCATACTTTTACTATCTTGATCCATACAGGTCAAAGATGCTTTAAGTAGAGAACCTTGTTCAATATAGCGCTAAAACATATTCCTTGATTTCATAAAATATGCTGTTTTTTGTTGAATGTATATACACATTTTTACATCTGTGTTCAAAGTTTTTAGTTGAGAATGTTGATTTTACAATCCAAGCTACAGTAATTCAAGACAGTTAGGGGACATTGTAATTGACTTTTCACAAATATGTTATGTTATAAAGCATTTTTCAAGAAGACTTGAGAGTATTTTGCATTCATTTTGAGGGTGCATTCTGATTATTCTAATGGTAATGACATTTAGTCCTGCAATGATGATGCGTCTCATTGTTCATTGTTCCACTCTACCTGTGGTGATGATATTTCTAATATAATGTCACGACAATTAGATTCCTACGTAAGATGATGAAGACTTTATGTTGTGATTTGATTTTATGAGGAAAAGGATTTAACAAAAAAAGAGAAGAAGCAGAGAAGAGACAGGTCACATTTTCCTGTTCCAGCAGTATTAACCCCTGCTTCTCCAGAACCTACTTGTTGCTGGGAAGATTAAGTGGGCAGGCACATGGCTGACAGTCCTGAGGTGTCCCATGGGTGGCGTTACCGTAGTAACCAGGTAGGCAGGTATCACAGCGGTGGCCAGTAGTGTGGTGGGTGCAGTCCTAGAAGAGACAGATTGGACATTTTTCGGGCAATAAGCTAAATACACATTTTAGTCTTTCTTTGAAAAAAACATTAAAACCACTTTACTGCCACTTCAAAACTATGAAATACTTTTGGTCAATCACAAAAAATCTGTATAAAAGCATATTAAAAATAGCCAGGCATTCTAACTCAAATACATAAAACTCTGGTAGATAGTTAAATAAAATCAGAAAAAACAAGCTGAACAAATACAGCTTCAGTCTTTCCAGCAAAACATCACTGTAGACAGCCTCGACCTTGTGTTCACCAAATTGCCTTAAGGCAGTTCCTTGTCCAGTAGATAAATCATTGAAAAGTTTACTGTTTTGGAAGGAAAACATGTTTAAAAGCAGCTTAATAAAGTTTATTCCTTCATATATTTTACCAGTTAACTCTTACATGCAATATTTCACTTGCAGTTTTTGAACTACAACAGCTCTCATAGTTTCTCATATTAAATGACCTTACATTGCTGAAACACACCCTGACACATGCACACTGTGTGAACCTATAAATTCCTAGCATCACTCAGTCATTCATTCAGCTGGATCTACAAATCACTGGTGTCAGTGAAGGTGTGCGTGGATGCATCTGGCTTCCTGTCTGTCACTGTGTATTCAGGTGAGACATGTGCACGTGCGATAGTAAGTGAATGTCAGAGTGCATATCTGTCTGTGTGTGTGCAAGACTGACTATCTTTCTCTGAATGTACATCTTCCTTTGACACATCCTCCTCATCTATAATGAACCATGACACAGTAATACAAATAAAGGTGTGTTGGTGTGCGTGCATGTGTGTTTGTGTGTGTTTCCCACTGTGGGATTTAGTGTGTGAGCATTAAGTGCAGTGGCAACTGACAGAATTAGCCTAAGGCTGTGGGAAGAGTGGGAGTCAGTGTGTGGTTATCCACTTGAGAGGGTAACATATACGTGTCTCTTGAACATATATTATGTATGAGTGTGTGTAAACAGCAGGAAAGTGGATCCCCTTGCAGTTCCTCTAATGGCAAATAGATGGCAGATCTGTAAGAGTTTCACCTGCCATTCTCTTTTATTTAACCACTGCAATTTAATTTTTAGCTTGCATGGGTTTTTTGTTAGTTTTCTTTTGCTTGTTTTGTTATGATAATATAAAGTACTTTGAATTGACCTGTTGCTGAAATGGGCTTTACAAAAAATGGCCTTGTCGAGACCTAAAAACAACTGCAACATTTGTGGTATTACTTGAAAAGTACTGTTCATGGACACACTCAATCAAACCTGACTTGAGCTTTAGCTATTGTGTGATGCAGAATGAGAAAAAAAGATCACTCTGCAGATGAGTAAAACCTGGTGGTGACATTACCCAAAAGTTTGCAGCTGTAGTTGCAAAGAAAGTTGGTTTTGTACCTTGTATATATGTTAAAGTGGACCAAAAACAAATGTATAGACAAATTTGGCAAACAATTTGTGTATGCCGCCATTGTTTTGGTGGCCAGTGTCAGTGATTCATTCATTTTGCCAGTATTGTTAACTGACCCTCTATAGCAGAAATGTCAAACTCGTTTCCATTTTGGGCCACATAAAGATAATCAATGTCCTTAAAGGGCCGGTTGTGGCAGAAAATATTAATAAAACTATATCTAACAAACTGCTAAAACTTGAATAAATATCTGTCTCTACAAATACTTCTTAAAATTAAATGATACTGAACATCTTTTCATAATGATATGATTTAGGACTATTCAATTAAACACTTATTTGAGTGATAAAAGTGTATTTAGGTGCATATAAATAGAACTTAAAATGTATATGTATATGGTCCTCTACAGTTTAGAGGGTTACATCAATGGCCATGGCGGGTCGGATTCGGACCCCGATCCTTGACTTTGACACCTGTGTTCTACAGTGACAGCATGATAAATACTTGAATTCATGTTATTTGATAGTGGCCTCCAGTAAAGGTATATTAAATCAATACCTATATTTATGAATGAATAATTTGTTTGAGCAAAAAAAAAAAGAAAAGGGAACAAAAAAAAGGGGGTGAGACTCTACTGTTAAACACAGCACATATAGCATACGTTACGTGTGCAGAAGTTAGCAAGCCACTGGACTCAGAGTACACAGGATGTTGGTACATGTAACTATATTGTGCTTCTAATATTGAGCAGTAGGCCTATTTGTTCATACCGTAGTCAAACAAACACTTCTTCCCCATGACTCACCAAAGCAAAGCACCTGAGTAAATGGTAAAATGATAAATGGCACACTGACAGAAGGAAGGCTGCTTAACACTGGTGGCCACTGGGCCCTCTGACCACCACCAGTAACCAATGGGTGATGTGTTTTTTCTCAAGAACACAACGGCATGTAGCAGGCAGAAGCTGGAATCAAACCCACACCTGTGTAGTTTATATTGTTATTAAGATACCTGAGCATAACAAATGTAACTCATACTTACTGTGTGCTGAATTGTTTGTTATGGCGATTAGTCTTACTGAATGATGCTGTAGACTTAAGTCATGGTCAAATTGGACTGATAGTAAAATTCCTACATCGTGCGTTGCCGTGGAGACGACCCTCTTCAAGTGAAGGACCTGACATCCTACGAGATTGTGGCTTCCCAATCAAGCAAAAGGCACCTTCAAGTCACCAAGTGTCACCCTGAAGAAGCATCTATCTATATGAAGCTGATAATTGTAAGGTTAACTAAATTAATAAAAGGCTGTGTTAGTTAGATGGAGACAGGTCAGTATTTTACATGTTCCAATGTAAATGTCTGTCCTCCTTGGCTTGATCAACCTGAGATTCATTAAACCTCCAAACTTTGACGGAATCTTCTCTCATAATTTTATGTAAGGGTTTCACCTGTAACACAGACAACAGTATAATCCATGCAATGGGGCCAACTTGCAAGGAAAATTGTAAAGACCGACGTGGAAATGTGAAAGGTTGGTAGGTCAAGTAGGAAAAAGGTTTTACAGTCTAGCAATTCTATTATCTACAGAAACCTTTTTCAAAAGTTTTTGGGGTTGCTTCTAAACATTGGACAACATTTTCAGGTAAACTACTACAACATTTTATTTGAATGTTCCTAAATCAGACATCTAACTAAGAAGTAATTATAAAATATTAAGTGCTGTCATTCAAGCTTTAATTTGCCAGCCATGATATCTAATTTGTGTCCAATAAAAAAAAAAAAGAATTAATCATTTATTTTTCTGTTGCATATTGTAGAAAGAGGTATTAAATGATAATCTTACCAGGCAATGCCCTGTGAACTCATGGCAATGTGAGCTGTGTCCATGACAGCTACACGGTTCACACACACCATTATACAGTTTACCATGAACTCTTCGATAACCAGGGCCACACGTCTGAAACAAAAATTTCACAAGTGTATTTGCAATTTTTATGTGCAGTTCAAGCTCTGTGTGCAATTTCTTTTGTGTGTGTTTACCTCGCAAGACAATCCTCCGTACCCAGGAGGACAGGCGCACATTTCTACAGCTGATGCTCTTTTTCCACCGGCTAAAGGATTTGCCACCTGCATTGAGAATGAGTGGAGCCTGCACAAAATAAAAAACGATGAAACAACAACAAACAACCTCTTGGCCCACTGTAAGTTTATCTACCCTGCAATCAAATAAAGTTTGTTTATTAAGTTTGGTATAAAAGCTTTAATGCTAATCTAAATGCAATAAATGTCAGCCATACAAAAATTTAAAATATCTGTTTTAGGGACATTTCGAAGAACAGTTACAAATAGTTAAAAACTTTATTAGCAGCTTAATTTGAATAAACTAAGAATTAGTCTTCACATCCGCACAGAAGAACGATGAAGTCCAATGAGTAGTAGAACAAACTTCCTGCACATTGTGGAATTTATTGCAGTGTTTTTGTGACTTGGCTTTAATCACCCTTACAACGATGCAATATTCAAGATTGATTTTAATTGTTTGAAACGATTTGCTCTTTGATTAGTCCATTAAGTTAACTATTAACATACAGTTTTATTGTTAGTTTAACAGGGGAAATGAGCTCCTTTCTTTTATTCATGATGCTAGATCTTCCTAGAAGAAGCCAGTGTGCTAGTTCTTTTACAAAAAAGGGAGCATGGTCAGGCAGCCATGGAGTTATTCACATATACAAACTGTCTATTATAAATATGCCAACTATGACCATGTGATTTATGTTATTAACAAACAGAATATGCTTCCAACCTGTAGACAGCGCTGGTTTCCGTGCTGTATGAGGCCCGCACCATTAAACTCGTCACGTTGGCCAGCACTAACAGGAAATCTCTTCTGGTGATCGTCTGCCCTGTCTCCGCAACCAGGAAGTTCTCAGGAAGGAGAACAATGTGTTTGGTGCTGCTTGATGACGGATACACTGGCTGTCCATAACGTTTGTCTATTAGCTTCTTCCCGCCTCCCTGATGAGAAACAACAGTTGCAGATGTATTTTTTGTTAAGTTCAATGAAATTCAAACTTTTCTCTGAGTCTGCTGTAAAATAATCCCATTCTTTTAGAGCTATTATTAAAACCCCCAGAATGAATGATGTGTCATTAGGTAATGAGCTTTGGATGTTATTGACTTTCTCCCTGGACTAAATGCAAACGAACTGAGCCAAGACCTTGTATCTGACCATCTCTTGTTGACCGTGGATCAATGGCATGTAGTAACTAACAGAGTGACAACAACCAACAGGGGATGAGGGAGCAATTACGGCAATAAACCATTAAATAAAAACTAATTGAAAAGAGAAGGAGGGGTAGGTCAAAAGAACAAGGAAAGCTGAAGGACGGAAAAATGCAAAGATAGCAGTATTAACTACAGGGTTAACAAAAATAAATCAACCTTAAGATCATTAGAGAGGATTTAAATACTTTGGGGAATTTCAACATTATATTATATTGATTGATTTTCAGACAATTTCCTAAATATTTACAACAAAGACAGAAATGCAAGCAAGGGAGAGAAAAAACAACAACATAGGTTGTATCAGATATGCAGAGAGTAAACAGTAGGGGAAAATAAAACAAGAAAAACATGAGACAAAGGCTGAAAGAAAGATGGTTAAGTGGGGGGAAAGTTGGCTGACAGTGTGTAGGTGGTTCATAATTGTCATCATTTGAAGAGGCTGTTTGTTGACAACAAGACCGATACTTGTCCCCTTCTCCTCCTCCTTACATACCATCTACAATGACAGGCCTTTAAATAACACGGATACTGTTTCGCACATCTCCATCTTGCAAGTTTTCATTTTTTGCATTTGTCTACATATTTTGCGTTTTGTATAAAGATGCAGAAGGTTTCTTGTGTCACTTTCCATTCTGGTTTAAATTAAATAAACCACTCCTTGTCATATGTTACTGAGACTTATCACAAATCAACTTTCTCACCATTTTAGTTTGAATCTATTTTTTTTAAAACAAAACCAAGTGTTGTCACTGACGACCCAATCACTAGGGGGTTTCTTGCTGTTTTTTGTTGTTGTTTTTTCCAGGGAGGAATGTTCCATGATGCTTTTCATGGTGGAAAGTTCACCTTGGCTAGCACTTTTTTACATAGAGCAAGAGAATATGGAATTATTATCTTAGTCTGTCTAATCAGACCTAATCAGACTAAATCAGTTTCACAAAATGGACTAAGGGAACCAGACAATTTCTCTGTAACCAACCCTGCTTGTACTTGCGCTCCCCTTTGGGAAGTGACGTGACACGGAAGCGCAAATCAGCAGTAATACAGAGCTAAGGCAAACGTAAGTGGCCGATCAGTGCATTTTATGACTGATGAAGTGGCGGTGCAATGCCAGTATCTGTTTTCTGCCTGAGTGCCCCTTGAGACTAATCGGTATAAGGCTAACACAAAGGGGTGCATTATGCCACTTTTCGTCACAGAATCGAATGTACTTCATTTAATAATTCAATTTTCTGAGTAACATATAAACTAGGACACAGATTTCAACAAAGGGCGACCCCTCAGTCCGATTAATAAAAAAACAACTCGATTTAGATGCGTATGTAAGTCTACTGTACTGTAAAATTGCCCCCGGGGACAAATAATGTTTTCTGAATCTGGTGCCTTGTCCACAGGTAGCTGGGTATCTCATAAAACTGAGATATTTTTCTTCAGTTTGGCCTGTCATCCACACGTAAATGCAGATGGAACTACTGCCCCCTGCAGGTTTGTCATGTCTATTAATGTGCTGAAAAACGGATTCTTATGGTTATGTGTGGATGGAGTTTTTTTTTTTTTTTAAGGAAAAGATAGAAATATTTGTTTTTAAATCCCGGCTACGTGTGTACATGGCCTCAGATTCTTTGTCCAGCTTGGAGATGGAGGGCTGATGATTTTTTTATTTATTATTTTGCTGCTTAGTGTTTAGATATCCTGCAGTCACTGGGTGAATAATTAATTCCTCTGTATAACAACATTTTCAGGAGTATTAGTCTGATGAACACATCTTTCGGAGAATCCCAATAACATCTCCATATTTAACACCTTGTAACTGTAAGTAAAACACTTGACACTTTTGGATTCATCTAATAAATTTCCAAACCTCATCTTTATGTAATCATTGAAGCTTTAAAATGACTGATTAGCTTTTTATATTATATATAATATATATAAATATTGAATTTATATTCAATATTTCTGAGACTTAAATTGTGATGTGGCTTTACTTTAGTGTGTTTATTTGTTATTCTGTATGCTGTTTGTGCTAGTTTGTTTGTTATTTTCCAATTTATCACACACTTGCAGTGTTGTTTTTTAGTGATAAGGAAGACATTAACAGTTAACTAATAGTGTCGCTGCTTTGCTTATTGTTGCCATGCATCATACTGCAACCTGCTCATTATAAAAAGGAAGGTGGGAAAGTCTCCATCTGCATTTTTTATTGCTCAGTTCAGCACTTCTCTGAAGGCTGTGGCTGTGTGAATGTCTGCTTTGTTACCACCTTTTCTTTGCTGCCTTTTTTAATGTTCACCACAGTTGAAGCCAGTGGGTAATCCCAAAAAAAATAATGCAAAGGACAAATAAATAAACACGCACAACAGTTTTGGGTTATGAGATTTTTCCCCAAACATAATAGCACGGCAAACATTAGGCTTGGGTGACCCTCAATGTCAATGACACCCATCCCCTCCCCCAGCCCTCCACCCCCTTAAATGGGGGTGTACAGTGGGGAGAATTTGTATCAAAGGTTCAGAAAATTACAGTGTAGGGGTCACATTAAAAGAATATTCTCAGTATTTGATCGTTTTTTTAGAACGGTGACAGAAAAATCTGAAGGGTGTCCGTCATTTTTACATATTAGCTTTAACACCTCCCTCTGACTGCTTTACGTGATGCTCAGATTGCTTTTTTACTTTTTATTTTTTTTCCAACTCTATGCATGGACCCCAGGTAAATAAATTCTATCCATTATTTATCCCGCTTCTGCTTGAGGGTGGCGAGGGGTCTGGTGCATTTCTCCGGCAGTTATCGATCGAGAGGTGGGGTGCACCTTGGAAAGGTTGCCAGTCCATCCATCCCAGTGCGCCTGGTTAGATGCACTCCATAAAGCCTGATGTGCGCCAAACATATATGTTGTGCGGCGCCTGCTCCAGCTTTAACCGTAGACACTTCTCCAGTAGTTGACGGGTCAGGAAACGACTTGTTCTGAGAGTCTTCGCCGTATGATCACTACAATGGGAGAAATCTTTTTCCTGTTAAGCTTTTTGTTTGAAGTGACTAACATAGTTGAGGTCTCCAGTGGAGCAAAGCGCGGATTCTGCCTGCAGATCAACAGCTATTAATTCCTATGGGGTAATCTATTCTGTCTGCAAAAAAAAAATCCAGAACCTCATGTCAATAACTTCTTCAACAATCCGACTATTAGATTACAAAAACAAACAAACAAACAGAAAAGTAAGCATTTTCGCTCCATGCTGTGCAGAAACTGCATCAGGGATTTTAATAATAGTGCAAGTGTTTAATCTAGTTTTTATTTGTATTTCTCTGGTCAGGTTGATTGAATACTACTTAACAAAGACAATTGCTGGAGATAGGCAAAGTCTATCTCCAGTTAGCCTTGTATTTTTCACCCTGCTGGTCAAAATTTCGGACAAAAAAAATGTCTAGCGCCACCCCTCAACAATGGCAAAGATCATAGAGCTGTGCAAGCACATCAGGGATACAATTGTAGACCTGCACAAGGCTAGGATTGCTACAGGACAATAGGCAAGCAGCTTGTATAAGGTACTTATGCATGACCTGCTGTAGATGCTGATAAAAAAAAATAACATTTTTGGCGAGATTGCTTGCATTTTATTGCTGTGAATATGGTTGCAGAGCTCTTTTTAATCAAAAAATGCCCCCATAAAAAATCACTGAGTTAAACATCCACATAAACTGGAGGTTACATGAGGCTACGAGGAAAATGTTGGAAAACTCGACTCCAAGTTCAATGTGAGCTCTACAATGACGGACTGAACATATATCACTTAACTTTGAAAGATGTATTTTCTGAAATTAAGAGAAATATTAATAAGGCTTTATTTTCCAACAATTGAGAGATTAATCCTCCTGTGACAGTAGCCCCTGAACTAAATTTCATTGGGACTTGCAATTAATTTGTCAGTGTTTTTACTAAAAAGATTCAGACAATTAGAGGGTCTATTTTTACATTGTATTTTTGCTTCTGTTACAACCAAATTTCCACTTTTGGGATGACTAAATGATTATTCTATTCTATTCTATATAGATTCCTAACTGACCAACAATTTTTAAATTCTTCAGTCTGGTTTCCGTGTGCCCTCATCAAAGTGTTTGGCATAAAGACTGGAAGAACCACAGTGCTGGTACTTTTGGATCTCAGTGCAACATATGACACAGTTGACTGTTGACCATTACTGAAACGACTGGGGAGCTGTCGAAACTGCCGAAGTGTGCTATACAAATAAAGTTGCCTTGCCTTTTTTTAACAATGTTTTTACAGTTATAATAAAATGTTTAGAAATGTCCATATAGTTACCTGTTGGTGGTGTCATACAAGTTAGTTTTTATTTTTATTTTGTTTTAACTCTGTCTTTTACTGCTATATTTTCTCACAAATGATTGCCTGCCGGTCAGGTGAATGTACTCCACAACACTTAATAAAGCCAATTTTTAAGTCGATATATAGGTAACAAAGCTCTTAAGTAAATGTTTCAAAGTTTTACAACTTCTTATGTTTTCAAGCTTACCTCTATAACAAGGTCAGGTTCTGAGGTTACTCTGATGGCCACTTGCTCTGGTTGATGTGTTGTATATGACACAGTGAACACCACATCACCTCCATATGCGGAAATCTGAAAACACAGAAGCAATCAAGCACAACACAAACAGATTAGAATTATTCAACCTGCAGAGTGAAAGCACAATGAACTGTAAACATGCTGTATATTGTTCTCTTTCACACTGAAATTGCTTGATTGTGAAAGTTAAAATGTGATATTTTAGGAGTATTTCAGGGTCAGCCCTCAAACTTGGACTAAACACCCAAAATATAAATGTTGTTATAGCTTCCATTCAGAAAGTCACAAATATATCAGATTTTCTGTGGTGGATGCTCATCAGGTCCCTGACAAAGTCAAATATTCAAAAGCTGGCATCACTTAAGCCCTCAAGAACATGAATTGTAATGTTTGAAAAGTCCACATTTTACAGCCTTGCCCTAATCAACATCAAACGGTATCAAGTGACAGTAGACAAGTTGTGGTACCTTATTTTGCAGTACTGAGATTTTTTAGCTCCAGGGTGAATTCTGGTGTCATGCTGTGCCCATATGTTTGGCTCTAATTTCCACAAAATTAGTTTATATGCAACAGATTAGACAGGATGGTTACTAGTCTCACCCCTAAAAGATATTTATGCAAACTATGTGTGAGCGTGGCCTTATTTAAACATAGCGCCCCATAGAAGCATCAAAATAATTGACTGAAAAGAAGTTGGTGTAAATTGGTTTCAGGAACTGAGAGGTTTAGAATGAGGGTTTGGCTTTCATTTCCACATACATCATCTATTCTGCACCATATTTAACAAGATGGATCCTAGACAAACCCCTTACAGATAAATATGCAAATATCGTTTTTGAGCGTGGCCTAATTCCTGCACAGCACCCCCTCAAAGCAATAAAAATAATCAGCCACAATCAATACTTTCTACTATGATAGTGAAATTCAGTACACTTATGTAGTTTCTGAAGACCTATAAAAAAAATCCTGTTGAAGCATGGGTCCATACCCAACAGGATGTCGGCCATTTTGATTGAAAGCTGTAATGTTTTTTTTTTTTTACCTTTTTGTCATGCATATTTGATCTGAAGGCCCACTGGAACTGTTTAGATGGCGTTCATTAGGCGGTGCGTGAGTCCCGCAGCCGGAACACAGACCAAGCGGTGCTAAGATGCGAGGGCCTTTCAAGGCTGCTTGCAACATTAATTTTGTTTTACATTTTTAGAAGTGGTTGAGCTCATCTGCTTTTATTTTTTCCTGAAAACATTATTTTACAACATTATGGATGTGATTTACTTTGTGATTTTTCATTCCATAGACCATACACCTGGCCTAGAAACTGTGTTTATCTCTAAACCCTGTAAACCTTTTGTACTTTTTTTAAGTACTCCTTGCCCACAGGCCCAGTGATTTTATTTTTTTGGGGTTCTCCTTACTGGACTGAGTTACTGATGGAGGTTTCAGTTTCTATGCTACTTGCATCTGGAACAAACTTCAAGACTTCAGCAAAGCTGTTAAAACGCAGTTGTTTTAAATCTAAGGTAAAACCCCATCTGTTTAGAGATACCTATGATCAATCGATTAAATAGAAAAGCAGGTGGAAAGCACAGACCTCTTTTTTTTAGATTATTTGACAATAAAAACACACCTTCAGCAGCTGGATTTACACTGATATCATTATTAGTTCAGTAGTATTTCACAAAAATCACTTTTTCGGCAATGGCGGTTTTCGGATCACTCCCGAATTCCAAACACTTCTTCCTGGACCAACTGCATATATTTCCTAACATTTTTAAGGAAATTCACCAATACATTTTTGAGTTATGCTGCTATGAAACAGACTGATACACAAACCCTGGAGAAAAACAAAAACCTCCCTTGCATAGGTAATAATAGCTGGAAGTTCATAACAGTAGTATGTTGTAATGCTCTTTATGTCTTCGATGTTGTTTTCTGTTTTTGTTTTTTGCTGCTTTAGAACCCCCAGACGGTCGTGACAGATGGGTGCTCATACTGAGCCAGGTTATGCTGGAGGTTTCCTCCTGTAAAAGGGGAGGTTTTCCTCTCCACTGTCACTAAATGCTTGTTCAGTATAAAGGATTTCTGAGGGATTGGTTGGAGTCTGCATGTAGGGGGTGCAAGCTCAAGCCAGTGACTCAATACAATCTGCTGGGATATCTTAATCTAAAACCTGATTGGAATTGTACGATTGTATTGAAATTACTTTTTTTGTAAAGTGTCTTGAGATGACAACTGTTGTGACTCGACGCTATATAAATAAACTGAATTGATTTGAATGATATTTTCCAAGGCAGTTTGAATTGCCTTGTTGCTGAAAGTGTGCTATACAAATAAAATTCCATTGCATGTCTAGCATGTGATTATCAAATAATATTTAACAAACAGATTTAAGCCATCATGCTGCTACACACCAGACTAAAATCAGTTTAAAAAAAATCTAAGTTTCTAAAACAAAACAACTTTTAAATTTTAAAAAGTTGAAGAGGGCATGTATTCAGCACAGTCTTTGTTAACACACTGTTTCTTTGCAACCATTCTGTTGACACCACAAAAGGAGTTTGAGCTGGAGAAACGCTGCATTCGCATGAACCTGAAATTTATTATTCTGCTCAATCCTGAGCTGTAATGGGTGGGGGCGTGAGATAATATTGCCACTATAAAAAAGAGAGAAGGGGACACTCTGGAAAGGAGGAGAGAGAGATAAAGAAATGGTCCTTGAGAGACTAAGTGAAGAAGTAAAACGTAGGCATAATGCCTCCATAAACCTCCGCTATTCTGCATCATTACGCACACTTTTTAAACTAGGATGAGGGAACCATTCATTTGGAAGCACAGACAGACACACACACACCAGGGAAGGCCTGCAGAGGTGTTACAGTGGAGGTTTTTATTCAATAACACTTATTCTTGATCTATCTTTATTTACAAATTTGGACTCCAGGGGACAGTAAAATCATAGCATAAACCTGCACTCTGCAGCCCCCACTGATCAGACACCTGTGCTGCTTGACCTGCTTTTGTCATTATCTAAACTGAAGTATAACATTGTATTGAAACATTTTGTATTTTTTCAGCAAAAGAGAAGGAGTGGCAACCTAGAATGCATATGAATTCTTATTGCAAAAGAATGCCTCATATGCCTCAAATTATGGCTTTGCGATATGGCCTTAAATTAATATCACAATATATTGAACAGTTCACCCCTGTAACTATAAATGGACGATAACTACCCCACTACTAAATAAAATATTTTAATGATAAATGCACGATAACTACCCATCAAATAAATAAAATGTTTTTTCTCTAGATGGGGGTGTTTTTTCTGCCGATTAAATATCTGAATCCTCCTCTGTTTGCTCACAGTCTTTCTCATTAAGTTTTAAAAACTCCTCAGAACAGAAAGTAGGTATTGAATGTCCCAAAAGTAATTGGAAATCACTAAATGACATCATCACTTCATTTGCATAATGTGCATGTAATTGTAACGGACGTGGTAGGAGAGGGGAAAAATCATTTTTATCATATTTTTGCCAGAATTTTTTTTTTTAACCATTGATGGCAGATGGGTGGATCTGTTATAAAGTTTTGCCCTTTGAGTATGTTTTTGAGTTATGTGTTTTTTATATAACAAATTTTGAATAAAAATCAGCCTTACAATACAGGCTGTAGGCCTTTGAAACATCTCCAATGAACGGTATTAGCCAGACTTTGAATTCAAGGTTCAATTTCCACTTCTTTCTCTATTTCTGAGAGCCCAGTTTGACTGCGAAATGAGGACTGTTTGTTTGTCACAGAGAGGCACACACATTGTACGAGGTAAATGACAGATGTTATGATAAAGAAATCTTTGATCTATTTAGTGTGCAGTTATTCATTTGAATTGATTTTTTTCTTTTTTACATTTACATCTAAGCACGGGTAGGATCAGCCAGTGACGGCTTCAGATGCAATAAGGTTAACAGTTGCCCTAACCCTGACAGCGGAAGAACAAGCTTCCTTCTAGCGCTCTGAGACGGGAGAGTCAGTCCATGGGAAAAGTGACAAGGAACAAAAAAAGCGCAAAATATTTTGGTAGATGTTTTTTTGAAAAAGAGTCACGAGATGGGTTTAAAAATTGGCTAAATATAGCAACAAAGTAGCTAAGTTAGCAACACTGCTGGATCGGCTGGAGTCACATGATTCCATACCATCCAGTCTGTAACATAGTACAGCTGTGATGTCTTATAGGGACATAAGCAACACCAAACTACACACAATTTTTCTTCTTTTTTAAGTAGCAAAAATATTGACATGCGTAAAATGACATCAGTTACAATCATACATTTCGGTATTTAAAAAAGTGTTTGGTTTATTGCCCAGCCCTAGCTCAAATCTTGAACTTATTTTGGTTTGCACCCACAAACTATGTATTTTATTACATTTATATGTCACAAGACAACACAAATCGGTTCATAGATGTATAGAGGTTGGTTTTCAAACCTTTCCTTTTCAAATCTGAAATGAGTGGCATCAATATGCTTTTAGCTTGCCATGACAGCCAGCAGGCCCAGATGGAGCTGCTGCTTCCCCTTACTGCAGATTTCCGGTTGAGTGAACGCTGGCGTGTCTGTCGCCGCTGCTCACCGGGAAATTTGAATTTGAATTTTTTGAATTATTGATTTTAATATATCGTTATTATTTTTTATTTTTGAACTCTAAAGGTAAAAATTAGACTGTACAACATTGTATGGTGTGATCGATCGTGACCTACACCGTAACAGAGTTTTGGCGGATTCCTACCTCTCTGCGACCTCTGGCTCGACCGTTGGTTCTTATTTTTTCCTGGTTTTCCTTCTTTGAAAAACGATGTGGATCCTCCAAACAATCCGCTGGTTAACTGTCGGCTGGCTAGTTGTGTCCATTGTCCACTTACAAGCTGATGCTCTCCTCCAGTACTCTTCAGCTGAACTCCTAAAACTTCGGCGCCACATCTGCGCTCTGCAGCCACCATCCGGGCCTGACATCCCCACTGACATAAGGTATGAGCCTCGTCAGAGATATATTCACCGAGGACCACGCAATAAGTTCCAGTGGAACGAGTCTCGGTCCATAAAATTGATCTGGTATACCAAACGCCGCCGCCACCGTTCCCGAAAATCTGGCCGGGATGTCAACATCACTGTTCCGGTTAGCCTGCCATTGTCGGCTGCAGCCAGGAGTAAAGCCACCACTGTCAGCTTCGGTCTCCTTAACATCCGCTCTCTCACCAGCAAAGGGGATCTAATAAGAGATCTCCTTGTGGACCGTAAGCTCGACTGCTTGTGCCTGACTGAAACTTGGCAGCAGCCAAATGACTTCACCGCTCTCAACCAGTCCGCTGCACCGGGGTTTGTTTACGTCGCCATGCCCCGTGCTTGTCGCCGGGGCGGAGGTCTCGCGATGTTACACCGCGAGAGTTGGAAAGTCATCCCTGTACCTGCTGCTCCCGTGTTCTCCTCCTTTGAATACTCTGCCTCCCTGCTGCCTGGACCATCTCCTACAGTTGTTGCTACCGTCTATCGTCCTCCAAAACACAACAAGGACTTTATTAGTGACTTTTCTCACCTCCTTGCTCTTCTCTCGTCTCTTTCACACAATGCAATTGTCCTGGGTGATTTTAATATTCATGTGGACGATAACAACAATACTCTTTCCAAAGATTTTTTATCCTGTCTCGAAAGTTTTGGTTTGCAACAAACTATTAATTTCCCGACCCATTGTAAAGGTCATATTTTGGATTTAGTCTGCTGTTCTGGTATCACTCCCACTAATTGTAAATCTCTTACACTCCCTTACTCTGATCACATGCTCATTTCCTTTAATATCGACCTCCCCCTGTCCAAAATCGTCATCCCTCGCACCATCTCATTCCGTAATATTAAGAATATTAACATTGACACTTTTTCTTCTGACATTACTTATTTTCCCATAACAAATGCCAATTGCTCACCCGACGAACTGGTTTCCCAATACAACAACAATCTCCACAGTCTTCTGAATACCCATGCTCCACTGAAAACCAGATCTGTCTCCTTCGCCCGCTCTTCACCCTGGTTCACCCCTGACCTCCGTCAGCTCAAATCCCAAGGACGACAACTGGAACGGCTATACAACAAAACTGGACTCACTGTACATAGAGAAATGTATAATAATCATGTAATGTTGTATAAGGAAAGTCTCTCCTCAGCCAAATCTGCTTACTATTCTGATCTAATTAATTCCAATCGGCACAACTCAAAAACTCTCTTCTCTCTCCTCACCACTATTACTAAAACCCCAGATTCTCTTCCCCACTACTTGCATTCCACTGACTTCTGCAACTCACTCATGTACTTTTTTCTTTCCAAAATCACTGACATCCATCAACACCTGACCTCATGGGGAGCTTCTCTCTCTGGTATGGACTCAACTGTTTCCTTACCACCCCCCACTACTACATTCTCAAACTTTATCCTCCCCTCCGTCCAAGCCATTTCCAAACTTGTCCAAAAATCCAAATCATCCACCTGTCGATTTGATCCACTCCCTACAGCTCTAGTCAAAACCTGCCTCTCTTCCCTCGCTCCAATCATCACCAACATCATTCATTCTTCTCTAATTTCTGGAATTGTCCCTCCTGCACTCAAAACCGCTTCTGTCACACCCGTCCTAAAAAAATCTGGCTTTGACCCCAACGATTTCAGCAACCTACGCCCCATCTCAAATTTACCTTTTATTTCCAAAGTTCTCGAAAAGTCTGTTGCCTCTCAACTCCATGAGCATCTCATCACAAACAACATCTATGAGCAGTTTCAATCCGGGTTCCGTCCCCTCCACAGCACTGAAACAGCACTGCTCAAAATCTCCAACGACCTCCTCATAGCTTCAGATTCTGGTTTACTGTCCATTCTCGTCCTTCTTGACCTCACAGCAGCATTCGACACTATTTCCCACCACACCCTCCTCTTCAGACTTTCATCTATTGGCATCACTCACACCCCCCTCGCTTGGTTCAACTCATATCTATCTGGCCGCACACAATCCGTTCAACTTAAATCTTTTAAATCTAATTCTTTCCCCGTTTCTGCTGGTGTGCCCCAGGGCTCTGTCCTGGGGCCCCTCCTTTTCATTATATACATTCTTCCAATTGGTTACATCTTTCGCAAACACAACATCCACTTTCACTGCTACGCGGACGACACCCAGCTCTACCTTTCTACCCAACCGTCTTCTTCACTCCCCCCAACCTCCCTTACCCTCTGTCTCCAAGAAATTCATTCTTGGTTTTCTTCCAACTTCCTCAAATTGAACAGTTCCAAAACAGAAGTCCTCCTGGTCGGCACGCCCCACACTCTCTCCAAATCTGACAGTTTTTCCATTTCCGTCAACAACTCGCCTGTCCTTCCCTCCCCCCAGGTTAAGAGTCTGGGTGTTGTCCTCGATAGCACACTCTCTTTTCACTCCCACATAAATAGCATCACCCGGTCTGCATTCTTTAATCTGCGCAACATCTCTCGTCTTCGCCCGTCTCTCACCCCCCACACCACCGCCATCCTAGTCCACAGCCTTGTTACCTCCCGCATTGACTACTGTAACTCCCTACTTTTTGGCCTTCCCAACAAATCCCTCCAGAAACTCCAACTCCTCCAAAACTCTGCAGCACGCATCATCACCCAGATCCCCTCCTCTCACCCCATCACCCCCATTCTACAACAACTCCATTGGCTTCCAGTTAAACAAAGAATTAACTTCAAAATACTCCTCATCACGTTCAAAGCACTTCACAATCTGGCCCCCCCATACATATCTGATCTCCTGCACATCGCCACTCCTGTTCGCTCACTCCGCTCCTCCTCTTCCCTCCATCTTTCTGTCCCCCCTGCCCGCCTTGTCACTATGGGGCATCGAGCATTCTGCCGCTCCGCCCCCCGCCTCTGGAACTCTCTCCCCCCTGATCTCCGTACCATCGACTCTCTTCCACTTTTTAAATCCACACTGAAAACTCTCCTGTTCAGACGGTCCTATGACATCTAGTCACTCGCACCTTATCAATGTTGTTCTGCTTTGTTTGATTATTATCTTTTATTACTTTATTTTTATTATTACTATTATTATTGTTGACAATGTTTTAAATTGTTCATTTGTGCAGTGTCCTTGGGTGTTTTGAAAGGCGCTATATAAAATAAATGTATTATTATTATTATTATTATATATTAACTAGATTTTCTTCCCATTCTTCTTTTCAGACTACATAGATGAGGTTTAGTCGGACTGGATGTCGAACATCTTAAAAGCAAATTTCAACTCTTGCCAAGGACTCAAAATTGAATTTCGGTCTGGGGTTTAATTTGGCAATTCTAGTACATGATTATGTAGAGTCATGTTCTAGAATAATTCTAGCACATGATCATGGGTTAAAATGGCCAAGTCATTCCAGCCACAGCTACATTTCATTGTAGCTTTGGCTGTAATTTTATGATCATTGCTCTTTTGAAAAGTGTCCCTGCTTCTGCCCCAGCCTCAAATATTTTGAAGATTCAAAAGATATACTTCTAGTGTTACTCTAAGTTATAAACTATCTATCATCAAAAGAGATAAGTGTCCACACACAATAACTCGGCCCCCATCATGTTTTTGCTGATTAAAGAGTTTTGCATGTAGGCCAACAAGTTTTATATTGGTCTCATATGACCTGGTTAAAGAATATCTTTTTCCAAATTGTTTCTAGTTCTCCTACACATTTCAGACTTTCTTTTAAATTGAAAACAAACAAAAAATGTATTCCACTTCACAATTATATTTTCTTTGGAAGTAAGTAAATACATGTAAATTTATGGCTGGAATTTTAAAAAATTTTTTAGATTTTCTTTTTGGTGAACTGATAAAGAGTGTGAGACTGCTTTGCTGGATAACAGGTCTGGATCTCTGGTCTGGCTGGAAACACTTGGTTAACAGATGCATAAGGACCGATCAGGAGCACCGGACATGGATTGAACGATGACTGAGCAAAATGGAGTTGAGTTGAAGGGTCTTTTAAACCGAAGGGAAAGTCAGGTGATTGACTGAAAGCTCATCAGGCACGGATTGTCTGAGTTGGGGCTGATGGCTTCCTGACAGAGGCAGTCAGAGACTTGATTTTACCACAAATATGTCAATGGTAACATTTTTAACGTTATTTTAATATTTTTTTTTGTCATCACTAAATTAAGATTTTGAATCAAGTTGTGAAGGGATTGCTTTTTTCACGTATCTCTAAAACATCAAGTAACACATTTGAGACAAAAAGAAACTCTCCCGTAACATACAAGGTCAGTTCCCTTGAGCCCGGAGGTTAAAGAAAATACTTTCTTCAGAAGGTTCCCGGACCTCTAATAAGGTCTTACTTCGCTAATTTACGTTGTATGAAGTTATTGAAAATTCTCAGAAAACTAACTTTTCTTGATACCATCCCTTAAGCAATCAAAGCATTTTCATAGCAACATGAATGCCAAACTTCACCCTTGGAGAAGAAATAAAGACAGGAAAGGGAGGAAACAACAAACCGATGAAAAAAAGCACAGCAGGATAGAAAATTACTTGCAGAGAGAAGGGAATTATGGGTAGTGAAAACGATTGTAGAATAAACACTCAGCTGTAACAGACATTGGTCAGATGCACCCCTGAGAGCTAGATAAGCCTGTTATTAACTCTAGTAGTGGTGAGGAGAAAAGGAAGTCATAATCCTCACAGTCCAAACTGTAATAAAGAACCTGACTCAATTTTCATTAAAGTGACCCCTTTGTTATTGGCTATGAGTAACAGCTTATTCTGATACATGTGGGAGCAAGATGGAAGGAAAGTAATCAAAAAAGAAAGATTTCCAATAAAAACAAAACATTTTGAAATAAATATAAATTATTTTAACACATTAGGTTACAGGAACTATGTGTAGGACAAATTATTATTCTTCCTAAAACTATCTTAAATGAGAAAGAAAAAAAATCTTGCTTAAAGGATGCAGGGAAAGTAAACTTATGATATTTAATTTACTGCCTATGCCAAGGAGTGGGTTTGCAATGGAAAGTGAGAGGAGGAGTAAAAATGAGTCACTATCCACCTCACTATTCCTCCAGGGTTCCCAGCAGAGGCTTGATGCAATATAACTTTTCCATAACTTTACATAACCAAGTCAAAAGTGTAATGACCCACAAAGTATCACTCCATCCTGATTTAGAGTTGGTATTCTGAAAAGGTCAGATTCATGTTACGGATTAATGCTATGGGGAGAACCAGAAAAAAGAATCATCTGTTAAAAATGGGGTGCAAAACAATGTCATTTTAATAGCTACACAAGCGTTCACAAAGCACAATTTTTAAATCACCTTAGGGCAAATGAAAATATGTGCAGTACTGTGCAGTGTAACAGGTTAAATAAACGAAACAGCATTACTGAAATTACTTGAAAACAAAATATAGTGGCATGTATGCATTTGTCTGTCTAAATCAACTGATATGTTCAGATTCGAATCAAAATGTCTCACTACATTTCTTCATAGTTTCTTCAGTTAGATGTATGCTTGCCCCAAAAATGTCTTTTGTTTTATACCTTGGGTATTTGTTGAAACTATGGAGAAATCTTTCAAAGCCAATCAGTTAAGATTAAACTAAATAATAATTCAAAATGAAAATGGACAAGAATGTTTTCTTACTGCGGACAGAAATCATCTGTTTACTTGATGTTATTGCATTTTTAAAAGGTTCTCGTCATATGTTCTAGCTAAAACCGTTTCTTGTCTCAGTCTACATATTACAGTAGACCCACCTATTTGTGGTTCACTACTGAACCATCTATCTGTGGATTTTTTTTCTGGATCTTAATTCCTAAGTTATTCATAGAATATTCAACTATTTGTGGCTTTTTTCGAAAACATCGAAACAATAATTCACCTCAGGAAGATGAAATATATAGGTGCAATGCTTCTTAACGCTGTTAGCTAGCATTTGCAAAGCAGCTAATAATTCATTTCCCGGATACTGATTAGCTACACCCACATGAGCAGAACTAAGGAAGACTGTAACTATTAGTTTCTGTGGTAATGTCAATATAGGTTCCACTCTGAGTATTATTGCATATTGAGCAATATTTGGTGTTTCAACTACTAAACTAGGCAGTTGTTTTTAGAAGAGATCCTAAGTTTTTGTGGATTTCGGCTATTTCTGGGCAGATCTGCTTGATGATTGCCATGAATCCCATGAGTCTACTGTATAGGCAATTTTAGCGAAATTGAAATAATCTGCCTCACCTACTAACGGAGGGGTATTTTTCTGTATGTGTGGATTACTCCTGACAACTGGTGCAAATTTAAGAAAAGATATTAGTAAAAATGTTAGATTATTACTTATTGAGAATCCAAATAAACAGATTACACATAATTAAGCACAACCATATAACTGTAAAGCTTGTACTAATACAAAATATCCAAAGTGACTGAAGGTAACTGTTTTGTTATTTGTGCTGATATTTCCGTAGTAATAAAATGTCAATCGATTCGATGGTAAAAATGCATATTACAGTGGAGTTGTGATAATACAAAAATCTTTTTTTAGAACTCAAATGAAAAATTCTGGAATTTTAAAAGAATAATACATTCACACCTCACTATAAAAATAAATCATTAATTGACTATTTGACTTTCTCCAACATGTTAATGAAAATCTGTGAGCCCTTTGGAAACTCAACTTAACTTCCATGTTTTTTATTTCACCACCCTGCTATTATAAGTCTGATCAGGGAGCTTCTGCACTTTTCATACACATACAGATGATTTTAGCCCTGTAGATCGTTCTTATGTAAAATTATATAAAATTTGCATTTCTCATAACACATTTCAGAAGTTTATAACCTTGCAAATGTAAAATTGACTAATGATTGATATATCCAGGAGAAACTGTGGGTCCTTCCTTAAGTATATTAACATTTGACTGAACAAAATCTAGATCTCCACTATCATGAGAAGGTGGTTTTATTTTATTGGGTAGATAAATTGGTCAAAACTCTTGGTGCCCACTTTATGAATATTAAAGATACTTTGTATTAACTGAAGTTTTATGTAGTGTCAAGTGATGCGTAGGGTGCAACTTAAAAAACAACAACTTAAAAACAATGTCGTACTTTGAAGTGGATGTGTGCAGGACAACAGTATGATCATTATTGCAAGAGGGAGATGAGAGAAGGTTAGAGGAACTGTTACTCAGTATGCACATCTCATTTAAACTGAAGACTAAGAGTAGCTCACTTTTTTTCTTCCAGTGTCGTCTTTGAGCCAATCAATTTTTGTTTTGCACTCCCACGGATCACTGGGTCTTGAAAGTCAGTTCCAGAAGCGTGTTGTGAATATTACTTGAAGCTCACAAAATAAACTTTATAGCTGAGGTATGTACAGTATGTATGATGTGTGTATGTATCTATAGACACGATCAAAACTTTAAGACTACTTGAAATTGGCCAGAAAAAAGATATTTTGCACGTTGGATCTTGACATGGTTCCAAGTAGTTTCAATATGCAACAAGAAGAAATGGGAGGGAGACAAAACATATTTTAGGCATACAATGCTTAAACTGAAACAAACGGATCAAGGGTCTAGGACAATTCCTCCGAAAAAAACAAAAAACTCAGTAAGAGCTCCATGCTTGCTGTTCATAATTTAAAAAAATCTCCTGCGGCATGGTCGATACAAACATTTCCATGAAGTGAGCTTGAACATTTCTTCAAGTGGTGGGGACAGCAGTATTAAGGGCATCTATAGTCTGGAAAAGTTGTTCATTTTTGTAAACTTCCATTCCTATCCATCACCACAGGTTCTCAATTGGATTTGGATCAAGGGATCACACAGGATGGCGCAAGAACAGTGATTTCTTCTTCCGATTTATTCTTGTGGAACGTAGTGCACTATTCGTATAACTGGTCCAAGCCGAAAAAATAAATACATTTTAAGGTCCTTTCAGTTATGATAAGAATTTTCAATTCAGTTAATCCGGTGCTTGTGGTACACCAATAAATATTGGTACTGCTACAGCCAATTAATCAAAGATGGAATAATAGACCACTCATCTATTCCTTAACGCCTTTGAATTAAAAAAAATTAAATTCTGCTGCTACCTTTCTTCTTCATATTTTTCTTCTTCATATTTTTGTTTACAATACTTTAAATAAAGAACATAAACAATATTACCAAACTATCTTTAAATTTATACAAATTTTACCAACAGGCAGTCTTATCATGGAAACTGTGATATTCCCACAACTTTTCCCCTTACAAAGCCAAAATATGGTACAATGAAGACATTCCTTTAAGAAACAATTTCATATTTAAACAGAAATAGATTGGAAAAAACATTATTTTTGTACACGACCTTTGATTGTCGTAATAAAATGCACAGTTATAAAGGTTTTCTCGTCTTAAATCCTACCTTGTTACAAGAATTTAACTATGTAAATAAAGCAATCCCCAATGGCCTTTCCCTCCTGATGAGAAGTAATTATCAATATCAGGAAACACTAAAAATAAAATCGCCCCAATGATAAATGGATTTAAAATAGATTCAAAATTCAACATTAAACATATATGTACATATATATACAGTGCACTGCCTTCTTCTCCTCAACGGACCGGGCAGGGGGGGGGGTCGTCGAGGTAAATAATGCCAGAGTCTTTGGAAGAGTGGGCCTTTATCTACTCCAGTTATATCACTTACCAATAATATTATCTCTCTAATACATAGATTCTGGAAAGGGCGCAGTCCTATTAACAAGGAGAGATGCATAAGCACTACACTACTTACCTCCTTCTTTCCTCCTGGATTTCCAGGCAGGGAGTAGAGGGAGATGGAGTGTTCAGTCCGATCTGGCGAGGGGAGGATGCCCTCCTCAACTCCATGTCCCTCACACCGTACATTGCTAATAGACTTAAGAATTAGGAAAAAAAAAATATCCTTTTTCAGACTCAACTGACCCTAACACACCTTCTACTTTTCTTTTCTACTACTCTCCAGATATATTTTTTCTGATGTTAATGCGATTGTTAACCCAGTTCTCTCAGTGTTTTTCTCCCCATAGAAGCTCCACCCGGTCTGGTACCCTGCTCAGCTATAATGTCCCCTGCTAGATGGGGAGCGTTGGTCCATATGATGCTCGGGGTGACCGAGCATCCTCCATGCTGTTTCTTCTCTGTCTTCTCAGACCCCAAGACAGTCGTGGCAGATGACCGATTGTACTGAGCCAGGTTCTGCCAGAGGTTTCTTCCTGTTAAACGGGAGTTTTTCCTCTCCACTGTTGCTACATGCTTGCTCAGTATGAGGGATTGCTTTTCTCTGCTTTTCGACAATGATTGGCTGAAACTGCTTCATCACGGTGCTGCACCGTGTTGTCAGACATCAGAACCGCACATTTAGCACAGAACTCGAATGTCCGCGGCTTTTTTTCATGGTTTAGAGGGGTGAGTTGTACCAGCGTACGCAGATGTTAATTTACGTATTTGCTACACAAAATACAGTACGTAGCCTACAGATTGGCTGTTTTACATTTTGTAGTCGTGGCGCTGGAATGTCAGCCGTGGCCAAGCACCACGGTAACGCCTATGTAAGGGAAACACAAAAAAATGTGTTTCATCTTTTCAAATAGCCAATGATTTTTTTTTAACCAAACCTTTTTCAGGGTATATGTAAACACATCACACCTTTCTTCATTTTGAAATAAATGTTTTTGTTGTATAATTATTCCACCACAAAAAAGACAGGTTGGACATTAAAAGGTCCATCTTAAAAGGTACCCTTTGATCCATACAAGTAGAAATGATAAATGAAAATAAAGAACAATTTTATAGAATATTCATCTCATGCGAATCAAGTGATATGTTTGAAGTGAAATTTTTGACATTATCTTTAAAAACGTCCTTACACTATCTATGCTTGCTCCATTTATTTGATAGATTACAACGCTGCATCTTAGTAAAAGCTATTACAAATCTTACACTTTTGATATTTTACTATGAGCCAACTTCACTCATCACCTGCGGGAAACATCAAGCTTAACAAAACAAATGCTGAGGAAAGACTTCTTAAATATTTTTTTTTTTTGTCTACAGGTTTTCTTACTTATCATTCCACATCTTATTACAGCTTTCACTACAAATACCAAAATTAAGAAAAAAATGTATATTAATAAAGGCCCAGAAGAAATGTTCATGACAGGTTTGGAGAAAATTATTAAGAGTTTTAGCACATTTTCAGTTTTGTCATCATCTGACAGGAAAGAGTATTTCTCGTCATCTGTTACAGTTTATCTAAATTTTTCAACCTTCCAATACTCTGTTTCTGTCTGACTTTGGCACTGTTTTTCTCCGAATTATGAGATTTTTGCATCTATGAAGCTTTCGTCTGTCTTGAGCATGAGTCGGTTTATAAATCAGTATAAATAATGGATACAAACAAGTTAGGATTTGACAGCTGTTAAACGCTGCAAAAAATACTGTATTAGTATTAGCTAATTTACTGTACGCACAGACACGCAAGAATTACATTAATCTAATGTTAAGTGTTTATACTACAATGACTTAAAAATTCTGACCTAAAAATACATTTTCCCCTAAAATTATAGACATTTTTCATACGTTACACAGGTTTCAGAATGTCAAACACATTCAATGTTTTGCCATAAGGAGATCATTGGTAGAATGATAGAATGGATCGCTGAATATTTGATGACTCAGCAGATTTGGTAGGGGTTGTATAAGGCCCTGTCCACATGTAGCCAGGTATCTCATAAAACAGCTATTTTTCTACGATTTGGCCTGTCATCCACAGGTAACCGGAGATTTTTGGCACCAAAAAAAAATCTTTTTAAAAACTCTGGCCAAAATGGAGATTTGCGTTTTCTCCGTTTTCAGTATTAGCGTGTGGACGGTTGAAAACTGAGTTTTAAGAGCCGTAACATTACTAACCGCGACAAAAAAATGCTCCAACATCACTTGTACGACCTGTGTTTATTCTCAAAACAAGCATTTATGCCCTCAGAGTTGTGTTGGCATCATCCATTGTTGAAGCACATTTTGTTTGTTTGGTTTTATAAGCTGTATCACTGCTGCGCACTGAAGATAGAGGATAAAAAGTTACTCTGAGTGGTTAGGATTTGGGAGAACTACTGCCCCCTACAGGTTTGCCACATCTATGAACGTGCTGAAAAGCACATTTATCCGGTTACGTGTGGATGGAGGTTTTTTTTCTTTCAAGGGGCAGAGGAAAATAGTTGTTTTTTTTTAAATCCAGCTACATGTGGACATGGCTTAAGAAGGAGATTCCAGGCAGAATTATGCCAGAAGCTTGCACCACAAATCAGTTACATTTTACTGAAAGACCATTAACTAAATATGTATGGGATTGTGTACAATTTAACCCCATGTTGATTCCACAAGATTTACAGTATATTTAAACAAAAATGCATTAAATACATCCCTAGAAGAAACAAAGCTTAAACCAAAAGCTTTAAAAGCATAAAAACTTAATTTATTAAAGAAAGATACTGCCTCATATCTGACAACATATTGAGATTATTTTGGGTTTAACACTGCTGTCAAGCAAATTCTAAACCCTGTAAGGATATTCTTTTAACAGTGTGCTCTTTAAAGATGAGAATAACCATCTTTGTGGATGAGCAGTCTTTGGGCCAACCTTTGGAATTAAATACAAAACCAACTCAGTGAGCATTAGTGGAAAATGCTTCTGGTCCGATAAGCAGCCACGGAGCTGGAGCATTCACAGCATTAATGAAACTGGAGACCATGCAGAACCTCATCACACACACATTTACGTTCTTATACATCAACTGCTAGCTTGTTATAACAAGCACAGCTTGTCACTTCCAATGACACACTAAAATGACATTCCACTGTGTGTGAAAAAGTCACATCAAGTCAAAAAGCATCCATCTCTGTAACGCAGTCAGAGTGGAGCAAAGAATTGCTTTTTCATACAGTACGCGTACATAGTGCTTCAAGAGATCGTATGCACATGGATGCATACACGCAAATACACACACACACTTCGGTAATTTGTTTGTTTCCCATGTTTGGAGGCATGCGGTTCTGCTCCACCATCCCTAATGCCTCCAAAACACATCATTATCAGACTTATGTAGACCTGGGAGTCTATGCGAGCGTTACTGTGTGTGGCTAAGTGTTCGGTGTATGGATGTGTGAGGGCGCTAAGAGAAAAACAGTTGATTATCAAGTTCAACAGGCGAAACACTGTTTACCCCGTGAGACACAAAGCAAGTGAGAGAGATAGAGAAAGAGGCAGACAAGAGAGCTGAGGTGGGGAGGGGGGTGGAGGGAGGTGATTTAAGAAGAGCTAGGTGAAAAATGGGAGTCCTGGAGAGATGGAGTGAGAGTTAGAGGAGCAGGGCTGATGAAAGGAGGCTGGGATGGAGGGATGGTTAGGGGGAGGGAGGAATCGACGCTTAGACAAAGAAGTTAGATGACAAGCTAAGCCTGCAGGGTGCAATGTAATGAAATTCAGTGGCAGATCCCTCTAAGCCATGACACAAAGACAAACATCACAGTTGGTCTGTTGTTGTAGTAGTAGGACAACAACTTCAGAAACATGGACTGCAGCTATTTACCAGCTGGAGTGATAAAAGTCCAAGTGTGCCCAGAGAAAACCGCAGCGCAAAATCAAATGGTCGACATTAGCAGAAGCCAATCCAGAGAAGAAGGCCTGGGAGGGAGGTGAACATCCCAGCGGGGAATATTCTCAGCAGACATCCATCCAGGAGGCATTTTTTTTAATCACAAATTGGATGTGTTTATGCATTCATGGCTAATGATACAGCATCATAAGAGCATTTACATGTTTTCTACTGGTTTTTTCATTATCCATTTGTAAAATTATGAGTGTAATCCTAATTACAGAGAAATGTTTTAGGCAAAAATTACTCAACCAAAACATGATTCTAATATGACAGAGGAGTACTATCTAATAACCAGAGTGTGTGTCTGGTCTAACTCAATAGAGATGGTTCAAAGGATCTAGTGACAGGACAGACGGGGGCAGCACTATTTTTAATTCTGGAATACAACATAGCAGTGAAAAAAGAAAAAAACACACTTAGTAATATTCAAAACAGGAATATTAACAGCAATGCATAAGGGAAACAGGAGCAAACAAGAAAATGTGTATCTAAAAGTGTAAGTGTGTCTCTAACCTTGCTTCCAAGATATATTTTAGGTGCATTCCAGTAGTAGGCGGAGCCAAGATCGTTGACAACGTCGGAGTGTCTGACTGTCAGATATGAAGGTGTCTCTCTGTGAACAGGCCACACCCTTCCTCCTGTTTCTCCAACCAGGTGCCAACCAGCTAGAGAGGTCACCTAAAAACACAGCAATCACACAGAGGAGAAAAAAAAGGTAATTTACTTTATTCTGCCGACAACTCTTTCACTATAATTGCTAGATATAATTTAAGTTGTTTTTGTGAAAGGGCTTATTTTGTGAAAAGGCCTTTTGCTGGATTGCTCCCTTTTCCCCTGCTACATTGCAAGTTGAGGTTTTAAAATTGGGTCAGCTTTCAATTTCAAGTTTTCAGTTTTTTTTATTGCAGTTAAAGTCACAGCAGTCTCATTATACGAGACATTCAGCATGATGATCACCTATACATTTATACAATATATTCCCAACAGAAACTTAATCTGTATTATTAAAAAAATATATACGTTTACTGTATTCCAATGAAATACAAAAAATTAGGACTGCTAACCAAATTAAATGATCTCAAAGCAACTTCCTGTGGGCAGATATTTACTGAAGTCCTCAAAACCCTACTTGCTGTGAGTAAAGCAAAGAAAAACCACTTGCCATCCACGAGGCTGAACTTGGCTTCCGATTCGCAGCTTCTGATTGGAATTTTCCGTTCCACCTTAAAAGTGTCATAACGCCTGTAGATGGTGGTATTCAGTAGTTTTCCTAATTCATGAACTGAAAGCATGAAACATTGTAGGACGATGAAAGGAGAATCAGCCCTAGATTGTAACGGTATTTAATTCATCTAACAACCAGGATTTTATTAATTTTAATTGTAAATCTACTTTCTAATATGTGTAACTCACAGTAAAATGTAAATTATGTATTTCTATGTCTTTTTCTGATCTACATCACATTAGACCTGTTCCTGATATAAAACCACAAGATTTATACTCCTCAAATCTGTACTGAATTATTCTACAGGGTCTATACATTCATAAAAACACAGTCTCTGATTTGTGAAACCTTTATTCTAGTTGTGAAAATGCAAATTAGGTTCATTTTCTGATATTTTTGTGATCCAGACCACATTAGACCAGGTCCAGGTCTACAACTGCTACACTTAGACTCTTCAAATCTGGACTGAATTATTCTACAGGGTCTATACATTCATAAAAACACAGTCTCGGATGAATATAAATGATCAATCCTGCCATAGGGAATCATTATATATGTTCCAGATTAATAGTTCCTAACCTTCTTGTGTGTGCAGACCCAAAATCTACTGAAGTTGGTTTCCGTTTCTAGCTTCCGATTCAGGAAATGGCTAAAGGGCTATTACAACCAATTTGTCTCTGCTCTGAGTATGATTAATCTGCTCTGGTTTAAAATCTACAGTACTTAGACATATCAGACCTGGACTATATTATTCTACACTGCCAGAAAAACAATTAAAACCAACTCTGGGATTTGTCAAACCTTTCTCTGATTTGTGAAACTTCAATAACGATGGATTTTAGCTGTTTTTCTGCTTCTCAGCCACACTATTTCAGCTGTTGTTAAAAAAATACAACACTCAGACATTTCAAACCTGGATTATATTATTCTACACTACTAGAAGAACAATTAAAACCAACTCTGGGATTTGTGAAACCTTTCTCTGATTTGTGAAACTTCAATAAAGATGGATTTCAGCTGTTTTTCTGCTTCTCAGCCACACTATTTCAGATGTTGTTAAAAAAATACAACACTCAGACATTTCAAACCTGGATTATATTATTCTACACTACTAGAAGAACAATTAAAACCAACTCTGGGATTTGTGAAACCTTTTTCTGATTTGTGAAACTTCAATAAAGATGGATTTCAGCTGTTTTTCTGCTTCTCAGCCACACTATTTCAGATGTTGTTAAAAAAATACAACACTCAGACATTTCAAACCTGGATTATATTATTCTACACTACTAGAAGAACAATTAAAACCAATTCTGGGATTTGATCTGAATTTGTTACTGGGGGTTCCTTATGAACTTCTTTGTTAATTTGAATTTGGATTATTCCATTCCTGTCGCTATCATTTATTTCTGTTGCCTTGCTATCATTGGGTTCAGTTTGACTTTTGTTTAGAAAACTGTCATCTGCTTCTCTGAGGATGCTGCTGCTATTCTCTTGACCCTTTTCATGTCTCACTTCTGTCCTTTGTTCTTTTCCTTCTTCTCTTGTAATCATCCTCTCATCATCTGTTTTTTCTTGAATTGGATGAACATGATCAAAAGTTATTTTCTTTAGCTTCTGAAATACTGTAGTTCTCAGAGACTTTCTGTCAGAGTTCCATATAGTATAAAGCCACTTCTTTTTATTTAAAGATTTGTCTTGAAAAAGCTTTACTGCCAAATCTTCCCATATGGAGCTGTTCCAAGGTATTTTCTTTTGTAACTGTCCAAAAGTTAACAGTTCTGAAACGATACGGTCCTTGCCTGACAGTGTCCATAAATGTGGACAGCCACACCTTTGTCCTCTTCTTAATTTTTCCATTTTTAGAACCTGACAAATCAATAATTGCATAATGGATTATTGTACTGTAAGAACCCAAGTACTATTAAACTAATTTTGAACTCAGTACACTAATATTTCCCAGAAATATCACACTGGAGGTTTCCTAATGTGGAGTCTAATGAATTAAGAAAAAGTATTGTTTTTAAATTGAATACACCATCTTCTCAACTAAATTGTTTGATCTATATACTTAGATTGCTGAAGAAAGGGGCCTTATTTATTTTTTATACTTAAGCTATAAACAAAATAAATTCCTTAAATTATACATCTATAACTGGATTAATGTAGTGTAGAATAATATAATCCAGGTTTGAAATGTCTGAGTGTTGTATTTTTTTAACAACATCTGAAATAGTGTGGCTGAGAAGCAGAAAAACAGCTGAAATCCATCTTTATTGAAGTTTCACAAATCAGAAAAAGGTTTCACAAATCCCAGAGTTGGTTTTAATTGTTCTTCTAGTAGTGTAGAATAATATAATCCAGGTTTGAAATGTCTGAGTGTTGTATTTTTTTAACAACAGCTGAAATAGTGTGGCTGAGAAGCAGAAAAACAGCTAAAATCCATCTTAATTGAAGTTTCACAAATCAGAGAAAGGTTTGACAAATCCCAGAGTTGGTTTTAATTGTTTTTCTGGCAGTGTAGAATAATATAGTCCAGGTCTGATATGTCTAAGTACTGTAGATTTTAAACCAGAGCAGATTAATCATACTCAGAGCAGAGACAAATTGGTTGTAATAGCCCTTTAGCCATTTCCTGAATCGGAAGCTAGAAACGGAAACCAACTTCAGTAGATTTTGGGTCTGCACACACAAGAAGGTTAGGAACTATTAATCTGGAACATATATAATGATTCCCTATGGCAGGATTGATCATTTATATTCATCCGAGACTGTGTTTTTATGAATGTATAGACCCTGTAGAATAATTCAGTCCAGATTTGAAGAGTCTAAGTGTAGCAGTTGTAGACCTGGACCTGGTCTAATGTGGTCTGGATCACAAAAATATCAGAAAATGAACCTAATTTGCATTTTCACAACTAGAATAAAGGTTTCACAAATCAGAGACTGTGTTTTTATGAATGTATAGACCCTGTAGAATAATTCAGTACAGATTTGAGGAGTATAAATCTTGTGGTTTTATATCAGGAACAGGTCTAATGTGATGTAGATCAGAAAAAGACATAGAAATACATAATTTACATTTTACTGTGAGTTACACATATTAGAAAGTAGATTTACAATTAAAATTAATAAAATCCTGGTTGTTAGATGAATTAAATACCGTTACAATCTAGGGCTGATTCTCCTTTCATCGTCCTACAATGTTTCATGCTTTCAGTTCATGAATTAGGAAAACTACTGAATACCACCATCTACAGGCGTTATGACACTTTTAAGGTGGACCGGAAAATTCCAATCAGAAGTTGCGAATCGGAAGCCAAGTTCAGCCTCGTTTGCCATCCCTGTTGCATGTTAAGAGTACCTATCAGGTACACACTAATACATACTTGGTTTGTAATATCTTTCATTTGTGAACATCAACTATTTATGACTTAAGTGCTTTGATCAAAGTTGTTTAAATACTTTAAGTTGCATAACCTTAAGTTAAAACTACTTAAAGGCAAAGTACATTTTTTTTTGCAAACTGGATCTTATTTTTAGCATGTATTACATCCATTTACTATCCCAGACAAGTTTGGAGCCACTTGGAATCCCTCATGAGAAATTTATATCCATTCGTGATCCCTGTATATCCATATAATGGAAATTAACACACGTGCAGCATCTAAATAAAATCTGCTACAAAGCTCCTTCATTTCACAACTGCTCTGTTATGATTCGCCAGCACTGTTACTGAGTGAGTTTAGGGGTTGGTTCCAGAAAGCAGGTTGTGACATAACCAGATAAGTTTGAAGGTAAGTTTGTGGATAACCTTAACTTTCGATTCCAAAATCGGAGGTATCTTTCAAGGTTTGTTAGCAACCATAGCAACTTAATCTTTGAAAATACAACTAATTGTACCTGACGATCATTTACAACTGTGAAAGACTACATCCACCTAAAACTGCCGGACAAAGCCCATTATATTTTACAAACAATAAAAAAAGTATTTCAAAAACATATTAGCAATATGTAAGAGTATTTCAAATATTACAGTACAGATTATATGCCCCATCCGACCCCAGTTAGATGGACCTCAGCCTTCTTTTGATTTGCTACATGAGGAAGAATGCACACAAAAAATAGGCAAGGCAAGTTTATTTTTAGAGCACAATTCATACACAAAGCAATTCAAAGTGCTTCACAGTTGCATAAATTCAGAAAATAGATAAACACAAAAAAACATCAACTTAAAAAAATAATGAATTACCATAAAAAGCAAGAGTGCAGATAAAATACTTTTTTTTTTACTAATGTCATATGCACAGGTAAAAAGAACTGTTTTAAGCCTAGATTTAAACATTGTTAGAGTTGAGGCTTGTCTCACATCCTTATGAAGATTGTTCCATATTTTAGCTTCCTGAAACTGAAATGCAGCCTCACCGTGTTTATTGTTGACTTTGGGAACCACAAGGAAACCCCTCCCTGAAGTTCTCAGGGCTCGAGATGGTTCACATGTCTCTAACATGTCAGAGATGTACTTTGGTGCCAAACCATGAAAAGACTTGTACACAAGCAGAGCTGTTTTAAATTCTATTCTCTGAGCGACAGGAAGCCAGTAAAGAGACCGGAGCACTGGACTAATATGGTCGTATTTCCTGGTTTTTGTCAGGACTCGAGAAGCAGCGTTCTGGATGTACTGCAGCTGTCTAACAGCTCGTTTAGAGAGGCCAGTGAGCAGGCCGTTACAGTAGTCTAACCTGCTGGAGACAAATGCATGGATAAGTCTCTCTAGGTCTGGTTTCGAAACTATTCCTCTGATCTTAGCAATTTTTTCAGATGGCCAAAAGCTGTTGATGTTATTGCTTTGACGTGGCTGTTTAAGTTCAGGTCCGAGTCCACGAATGTCCAAAATACTTAATAGGGTTGCATCTCTTTAGTAATTATTCGATTTCAATCTTACCTTTTCGAATAATCTTTTTCTTTTTCATTTTGACCTCGGACAGAGTTCTTTTTGCTCCAGAAGGATTGCATCTAATTAAGTTAGAGGTCAATATATGTCTAAATTAAAGTATAATTTTATTGTCCCCTCAACAAATTGGTGGAAAAAGAAAGTAAATTTTAAATAATAATCCAACATACTAGAACACATTTTAAATTATACATTATATCTTCCAGCACCCCACAACCCTAACTCGGAATAAGGGGTAGGGAATTAATATATCAAAATGAAGATTGATGGGATTTATATTGAGAGCTCATGTCTGGAATAAAACTTAGCCAGAATGCTCTATTATTCAAATTCAAGTGCAGTGTAAAGTTTTGACCTAAAGAGGGCACTCCACTGATATTGGTTTTGGTAGAAAATGAATATTTTTGTTACTAAAATGTACTGAAAAACAAAAATAATGAATAGATATGTAGACAGTACTATTAGAAACTTATTTATAAAGTATATAAGCAAAAAAAATTATTAGGGGGTGAGTTGGACTTTAAACATCAAACACAGCCAAACCAACATTGTTTCTTTTGCTGATTTATCATCTTTTATTATGATTGGCTTGGATTCCTCATTAGTACTTCCAACTTCATTTCTTTGAAGTATTCTGTCCTTTTTTTCACTTCAGTTTCCTTTGTGACTCTTGAATTCTGTGATCCATTGAGAGGGTCTTTATGTATTCAGGGTTCACCACGAGTAGGTTGATTAAGCTGATTATTATCTGGCGTTTCGGAACAGACATACTTGGGCTAAACAGGTTTTTGGTTGATTAACCAAGACTTTAGAGTTTACCATATGGGAAGTTAAGCAAGCTTTCTGGAACAGGCCCCAGAGCATCTCAGAGGTGCTGCGTTGTTGCCATCCAGGGTGTTTTACAGCCTTTTAATCCAACTACACTAGCATGCAATTTCCATTACATCACTGCCATGCGGCATCCCGGTTGTAGTCTGAGCAGGGCTTGCACTCTGTGCTTGTCGGCGGTCGGTTAGACAGAACTTGCTGCTGCAAACATAAACATGTTTTGTGTTTGCGTGTTTCCAAACTGCACGAACAAAATGACCAAGTGAACTAAGTTCAGTTTCCACAGCCTCCCTTTCCACAACCTGCTCAGACTAAATGTGTAATGGTGGACGGCTGCGACGTCATTGAAATCGCCGGCTAGTGCAAGTTGGAATTAGTTGGAAAGCCTGGAAAACCACCGGATGACAACAGCACAACACCTCTAAGATTTTCCACACTCACAGAATAATAGTGCTAAAGGAGGTTTGTGGCAGATAATGCCTTATTTATGCTAAAAGTAAGGTTTAAATAAGGTGACCAACTGTCCTCTTTTCTGAAGAAATTTTCCGCTTTTCACATTCTTTTTACAGATCATGGAATAATTTTTTCTTAGCACATAAAGAAGGAACACATTGAATATGTTGAAATCAAAACTATTTTTTTACAAAACTGAGTATTTGTTTAAGTGTTTCAGGCATTAGTGAAGTGTCCTCTTTTTTTGGAAGTCAAAATATGGTCAACCTACCTTTAAAGGTTGTTCTAGTTGAGCATAAACTTGTGTAAATTTATATAAAGTATAACACATCAGAGAAATGGGCAACGTAATCCTGTTTGTTTAAAGGACGTGGCAGCAAAGGGAGATGAGGTTTTTGTAGGAGGTTGGTGGATCTTCATTCAGTTAGGCTGACCTATTTGTGAATCTATTTCTGATTAATCTATACGGCTTAACCAGAAATTAGCAGATTTTAGCACCTTCATAATCATAATATGCCAGTTTAGAATAAATTGCACCCTTTGTTAGTGCACCAAAAATAAAGTAGATATTTTTGTTTGACAATATCTCAGCATTTAATAGAAGTATTTTTTTATTGTTTTAAAAAGAGCTGACCCTCATGGTTAAATAGAAGTAAACCGCTTGTTGTTACCTGATCAGTGGTACTCAGCTGAAAACATATTTCATAGTCATGTAGAAAGTAGCCAAGCTTTTGAATCCCTCGAGTTTAATTACAGAGCCCACTGGATGGTCTTAATTTGATGCTCCATACAACTGTAACTGACAACATAGTGAATGTTCAACCAGATTGGTTCATGTACCTTCCAAGCTCCCACTTAAGCAAACTGGGACAATAATGTCTATACTGTAAAATATATTACATTACTTAAGGCTGTTTCCATTAAAAGTACATTTGCACAATTCATGCCATAAATGAAAACATCTTTATTTGTTTTGTAAATCTGTCACATGTCAGCAACAAACTGAAACCTTGAAAGAGTTTGTTTTATTTTTCCCCGCCACTTGACTGGTGGTGTGTAAATCTGTGTCTGTGTGAGACTCAGAGCGAGACACTCACACACACGTCATTACAATTAACCTAACCTTGGTTTCCCCTTTCAAACACACTCACAGGCACGCACGCGCACACACACACACACCCACTATCAATATCTAAATCAGAGCTGTCATTCTGTCAGCATTTCCTCTTTCCTCCCTTCCCACCCCACCTGTCAGTTAAAAACTCTTTTGCTCTTGCTTCACCCCTCTCCTTCCTGCTACCTCTTGTCTTCTTCTTTGCAGACTTGTCTTCTTGTCTTACCTCTCTAAACTCTTTTCACACCATTTTTGCTCTTCTCCCTGCCTTTCACCTGCACTCTACCCCCACCTCTTTGCTGTATGCTGTAATTACCTTTTTTTCTTTCTTTTAGACTTTGAATACCAGAGAATCTGTAATATTTACAAAGTTAACATCTCTGCACCTTATTCCTCCTGATTGTCATTTTGTTTTGTTGTCACTATGGTAACCATTTTAAATGTGACAACAGCATTAGTGTTAAACTTAACCTTAACCATCCCTTATTCCCTGTTTTTCTCATTCCACATCATCCCACAAAGAGTTAGTCAAGGAGCTTGCTGATAAGCATGTTGCCTAACTATCAGCCAGTACTACAAATACTGAACGAAACAATGCGCTATGTAATAATAATATAAAAATATACCATGGTCTGGGTAAATACTCGATTCTGATTGGCTGGTGGGTGCTGACAAGCGTGCATTATTTTCGTATAACCGCACACGTAGTCCGGTAGTTAAATCACTGGGCTATCACTCTGCTGCGAACGTCACCATAGCAACACGCAACAGCTGAATAAACGTTACGTGACAAGTTGTTGAGCTGATCGTACACTGACTTAAATGTTTACCGTTTTGAGTGTGTAATAAAATATGAGCTTTGCATTTCTTTTAAGGCCCTAGTCATTATTTTCAGATCTAGGACCTACATCCCTGCACTTAAGCGCTCCAGTACAACTGTATCCATAGTAACGATAAGCAATTGAGCAACTAGCTTCAGGTTAGCTCCTGCCCAGGACCGCCGCATACTACCGGTGTTTATTTCCACGTAAAAGTGCAGGAACAGTCATAATGTGTTGTGATTCTGGCGATGCAGCGTGTGCTGTTGTGTTTTGTTGCGCCTGACAGAGATCATCGCAGCAGCGAGAGAATGGCTCGCTCTGTGACGGGCATTCAGACAGTAGACCAACTAAAGACCCACATAAAATAGTCCCCGTAGTGTGGGATATTTGACGAGTTCAGTAAATGAAATAAACATTTGTTATAAAATGTTACGTTTGTGGGACCATGGTATAAGCGGATTAAACAACTTGGAGCCGTGCATTAGACGGTTATAATGCACTCTGCGGAGTAACACTTCTTGTGTTCTTGACTCCGCGTCGTGCCAGAGTAATTACTATGTACAAGACCTATGCCTCTTAAGCCTAGTTCACATGGCAGGGTATTTATGCCAATTTTGCTCCGAATTTGCCCTTCAACAACCTCCGATAATCATCAGAGAAGAATATGCTTACATTCTCAAAGTCCCAAGTGGAGGAGGAGCACTGGCTTGCAATGCCCATGCAGAAGCACTTTTCGCAGCCACGTCGATTACCCCGCTGCAGATTGTAAAAACCAAGTTTACACCGATCACAGTTCTCTCCTTCAACATTTTCCTGCAGAGAGAAAATAAGTACATGCGGCAGAGTTTATGAGCTGTCCTCAAATATGAGCACAAGGCGTGCCATTCCAGTGTTAATGTGGTGAAAATAATGATGACAAGGCTAGAAAGGTTAATGCAAAGTACTTGTCATAATGAGTGTGAATGCACGTGTTAGAGTGTGCGTGAGTCAGTCTCTAACCTTGCATATGCATGGTGTTACACATGGGTCAGCGTTGATGCTTCCTTCCACACTGCAATTACAGCGCTCACAGGTTGGGTAGCCTTTATAGCCAACAACACATCTGGAGACAAATGAATTTAACAATAATAAAGAAAACCATAAAACTGTCAAACCTTTATATTGGGTGTCACCATAAACCCTGCAAATGTTTTTATCTGCCAATGATTTATTAAACACAGTAAATCTTGGTAATGCATGTATAATAAACGGAAATAAAAAACATACAGTAACTCCACATTTCGTCAGCAGAATATAGGAAATGTGGGCTATGGCTCTTTAAACTAAAAATAAAAAACAAACAGTGCTCATGCACCCATCCTCCTTTAATTGATCAGTCCTAAAAATATGTATTTTTTCTTAACGATGTGACTCCTAATTTCGATTGTATTGGAACAACCTTAGCTCATCTGTACTCGGCCCCTTTTTGCTTTTGTTTCTTGTTGCTTTTATATGTGTGTGCATTGGAGATGGGTTGGAATGGGGTGGGAGGGTGTGTGTGTGTGTGTGTGTATTTGGGGTGGGGTTGGGGGGTTCGGGGTCTATAGTTGTGATGATGATCTTATTTTGGGTTCGGGAACGGTGGGGTTTGTGAGGTCTGTATTTTAACCTGTAAAGCACTTTGAGAAGCTTTTGTAGTTGGAAAGGTGCTTTATAAATGAAGTTTGATTAAATAAAGTTTGACTGATTTGCATTGTATATGATAATCATTGTATATTCAATCAATGCAGTGAAAAAAGGGATAAACCAGCATTTTCACTATCAAATCCCAACAATAACACATCTACATTGATATAACACCACTGAAAACAAAGTAAAACAAATATATTAGCATATCATCATAAATCAAGGTTTTAGAAACCATTAGTTAACATCATATCTTTGTGACATATTCAAATCGGTAAAACTTAGTAATGTGCGTTTAAGCATTTTCCGCCTACATTATGGTTCTTTACTACATGCAGTTTCATTTGTTTAATGTACAGTATGCTTATTTTGGGCTGTTATACAATACACACCGTTTAATTAATCAGCAAAACCTGATGACTGTAAACATGGAATGAAAAGGCATGTCTTAAAGACAAATAAACTAAATGTACGATAAACTGAATAAGTAATTGTTTTAAACACAAAAAAAACCTGAATTATAGTCAAGTCAGATTGTCCACTTTGATGAAATTGCCAAGATTGACAGCGTAACTGTGAAACACCTTGGAGTTGTTTTTTGACCTAGACTTACTGTTCAGCTTTTATAAACAGCTTCCATCCACTTTATCAATATCCACAAAATGTGGAAAACACTCTCCATCAATAATTCCATAAAAAAAAAAAGTCCGTGGTCACCCGAAAAACATGTATTTCCAACTTGTTTTTCCTTTCTTATGGATTTTGTTCCCTCTCTGCTTTAAAAATAGGTTTAATTTTTTTTCTACGGTTTTAAACCTAATTACTATTTCCTTGAGAAGTAGAAATTATTTACGTTCCTTATTACATTTGAATCAAAAGTTCTACGAATAAGTAAAATCTTGGTTTTTTTGTGTTTTCAATGCCAGATGCAATTTGGGTTACATTCCTGTTTGAATTTTGCTATTTATTTATAAATAATGTCAATTTGGTAACAGTAAACAAAATAAAAGTGATAAAATCATTTAAAAATATATTTGTATTTTAGGAAACATTCAATTATCAGTCAGACTGCTGAGCCACTAAAAAGGATATCAACCTCAATCTTATCTCATGGGTATACATGATAATTTATTAAGTGACTTTTATACTTACTATAAGCTCACAGTGTGAGCTCATCTAAAGTCTTAATGGTAGCTTTCAGGCAAATTTCAAACAATAATTTGAGCAGACAGGAGCTGAAAGGCTCTGCTCACCTGTCACTACATTTCTGTGTGTTTCAGTCCGTGAGTATGCAGGTCTCTCACCTGTCACATCGCAGACCCCCGAAACCTTCCTTACACCAGCATGACCCTGCTGGCTGACCTGCCAATCAAACGCATACAAAGACACACATACACATCTTAGACGACACTATGAGTAGGACAAGAAAAGGAAAAAAAAATCTCGGTAAAAGCTGCAACTGAAATAGATCCAGTTTCGTGACAAAAAAAATAATGGGGAACAAAAAAACACTCAAGGGAGCAAAATTACCTCTTAATATAAATAGTCTTGTGTTGTCAAATACATTTATATAACAAGAGCTCCAATAATAGAAATCCCACAGGATATCAATTGGCACCAACAAGACGTTATGTTAAGATCTGAGTGTAATTTTTGTAAAAAACGGAAGTGTGTATGCTTGTCTGCGTATGCTGTAAATCGACTGACGTCAAAGCAAAAATAAGAAAAAGTTGTTTGCGTACCGGGTGAAGCTTGGCTTTCATCTGCAACGCAGGTTTGGCTGATAGAACCATGTGGATCACAAGAGCAAGGAATGCAGGGGTCCTCCACGTCTGCACTCACCTAAATGGGTGAAAAACACACTTTTTAATTGGAGCATTAACTCTACTGTAAACATCTGTGTGTATCCTGCTTACCCCTGTAGGCCTGTAGTATCCAGAAAAGCAACTTTGACAGTTGATTCCAGCTGTGTTGTCACGGCAGCCAATACAGACACCACCGCCTCTGTACTGACCTTGAATGTTGAGGCTTAGTGAGAGGTCAGCAACAGTCTGATTAAAGTAGCACTCCTCTGCCTTATTATGGCAGTTACACTCTGAAAACACACATATAAATACAAAAGTAAAATAAAATGTCCAATGCAAACTATGCAGCCATGGGTAACTATTCTTTTACTGGTTTGGGTTTCATGTTTGCATGCTGACAAACATATAGTCTTCCATTTTTAATACTGTGCAGGTATTAAAACATGGCATACTCAGATTAAAAGAAATGTAGAGCTGAGAAGGTTGATTTGGCGAAGAAAAATGTAGAAGACGTGGATGGGATATATGAGTCCATAAAAACCAGACTATTCACAAGAGGAGGGAAAACTGTTTAAACAGGGATGTGGACAAGTGTGGCGTGCACACAATTTAGCACCCTGAGTTGATACTTTACAGAATCACTTTTACTGCAATTGCAGCTGCAAGTCTTTCGGGACACGTCTCTCACAGCAAACATCTTACGGACCAAAGCTTCTGTACAATCTTCAAATCAAAATTGCTGAAGCTCAGTCAGACAGGATGGAAAAGATGGACTTTATTCTTGAACATACATTTTAATTTCTCATTGTGATGTGACAAGCTTGCAGTGGATGAGAATTATCTGCAGTTAGTGATTAAATGTAACTTTGGGGTGTCTGGTTATTGAAAAATCTACCAATGTGAAATTATTTCTCAACAGTGCATCTGATGAAGGATCATATGTTCCTCAGAGAAACAATGTTTATTCACCTTAAGCATAAAATCAAATTTAAGAAAAAATATATTTTGATATTTTGGTTGTTTTAAAAAAATGTATAGGGTTGAAGATCATAAATATGTTTGCGGGTAACATTGTTGAAAGGTTGGGTTTGATTATGTTGGTTTGATGATAAAAACAATAAATATAGATTAGAACGTATCAAATGCTCACCTGTCTTTACTGTATGAGCAGGAAAAGACGTGAGAATGTTTAACTAAACAATTTCTTTTAAAAACGGGGAGATTGGTATATTTTTACAGGATTGAACAAAACATGACATGATTCAATTGTGCTGTTTTATACAATTTATATATATATATATATATATATATATATATATTTTTTTTTTTATTTTTTTTTTTTTTTTATTTAGGCAAAAGGAGACTGCCCAATAATTATATTAATAGAAAAACAACAACAACAATACTTCTGGTTACTGTCTATTTACATTTATGTCATCTACTTATGTTTGGCTGACCTCTACTCATCAGAAATCAAATCAAATTACTGTATTTATTGGTTAGGAACTTCAATCACAGAGTCCTGTATCATATCGGCACAAGCCCCACACACACCCAAATCCCACAATACACATATTGCCCATACTAGAGTAAACACTGAAGGTAAAACCTACCTACCTACATACATACATAGATACACAGGAATACAAAATTAAGAATGAAGTAAAGAAAAGTTCAAAAATATCACCTTCAAAATATAACAATTTAAAATAGCTCAGTAAACCTAGCAAAAGAAACCTAGAAAACAAACAAACAAATATATATATTTTTTTTAATTATATATATTATTTTTTTATATATATGTCATGTTTTTGTGTGTTTCATAAGGAAAAAGAACATAGATCCTTCTATTCATCATTTTAAAATGCATTTTTTGATTTGCTTTAAATGAAAATCTTTGTGGTAAACCAAACTCCAATGAATTCAGAGAATCACCCAGAAGACTCTGTCAGAATCGGCATAATAATATGAACTTGACTGGATTGCATTAAAGCAAAAATCAAGTTAATCCATCACACAAAATTCCCAATAAAATGTAATGTAGTTGCTGGTTGTTATGTGACAAAACACAAAAGAAGAAGCATTAATATTTTTGGATAGCACTATATTTTTTACAGTTACAACCTTCTTTATTGAAGTGACGTTATTTCAGCATGGGGGCAGCAAAAGTGATTAGAACTTACCCTGTGTAAAATAAAAGTAAGATTACATGTTGTAACCTGTTTTATGATCACAGTTTCTGACATTGTCCCTTTACTGCCGTTGATCAAGGTTAAAGGATGCAGAGGTGACTTTTAATAGCCTAATATGGGAAAGTCTGATTCCGCTGGCTGTAAGAGCAATTCCTGAACAGTTTTTAGAAGTCTATTCAGGTTTGTCAAAAGCAAAGTTAAATTTCATCAATTTATCTGGTTTAAGGAAATCGCTGGAACATAACGTGAGCAACCGCAACACCTAAGAGCTCTGTTTCCAAACCAGGTGACATTTTATGGATGAACTGAGAAGCCTAACGTAGACATGGGGAAACAAAAGGTATGCATTCTTACTCTCGCAGACGTGTCGGGTAAGGAAGGTCCCTGCCATCCATGGCTGCTGGTGGTAGCCCGGGCAACAGTGATCACAGCTCTCCCCGCATGTGTTGTGCTCACATTCACAGCTAAACTTCTACAGAGATAAACAAAAGAACAACAAAAAAATAAACTGTCAGTATGAGTTTTACAGATGTTAAGCCTCGCCCTCTTCCCACTTATTCAACAGACTCTGATGAGTTCCTGGTAAAATAATTAAAACTCGAATGTTAGCTTCCCTGAAAGGTATAACAAATGAACAAGCTCATCCAATTAATGTTTTAGAAAGTATAGTAACGCCAGGAGGGCTGTTTAAATACCAGAAGAATACATAAGTATCATCAGCATATTTTTTTTTATTGAGCATTTCTCATATAGTGTAGGTGAAAATACACTGGCTGGCCAAAAAAAAGTTCACCACCTGGATTTAATTAAAAGAAAACGTACAAGCCTCCTATTTGATGACTACTGCATGGGCGATTATCCTTCAGCTGGCAACAAGTGATTTAACCCCAACTGAAACAATGAGATGCTTCTCATTTCATGTTAATATACACATCCCATGGTTGTGGGAAAAATATTGGCATAGATCAAGCAGAGAAAACAACCAAGAGATTGCAGAAACTACTAAAATTTGGTTAAGAACAGTCCAGCACATTACTAAAAATTGGAAGGACAGTGGGGACCCATCATCTTCGAGTTCAGCGGTCATTAAAACGTTTGGTGAAATCAAATCAAAGGAAAACAACTGTAGAACTCAGGGCTATGTTTAGGAGTGAAAGTAAGAGCGCTTCTACACACACAATCCAAAGGGAACTCAAGGGGTTGGGACTGAACAGCTTCAATTTGCTAGGGAGCATAAAGATTGGACTCTGGATCAATGGAAGATGGTCATATTGTCTGATGAGACGAGATTTACCCTGTTCCAGAGTGATGGGCACATCAGAGTAAGAAGAGATGCAGATGAAGTGATGCACCCATCATACCAAGTGCCAATTCTACAAGCCTGTGGGGGCAGTCCCATGATCTGGGTTTGCTGCAGTTGGTCAGGTCTAGGTTCAGCAACAGTATGTGCTCTAAGAATGAGGTCAACTGACTACCTGAATATAATAAATGACCAGGTTATTCCAACAAAGTTTCTTTTTTTCCCTGGTGGCATCTACATATTCCAAGATGACAATGTCAGGATTCAACAGGTTCAGCATGTGAAAGAGGGGTTCTAGAAGTATGAGACAACTTTTTCACACATGGATTGACCACCACAGAGTCCAAACCATAACCCCATCGAGAATCTTTGGGATGTGCTGGAGAAGGCTTTGTACAGCGTTCAGACTCGACCATCATCAATGTAAGATCTTTTTGAAAAATAAATGCAACGCTGGATGGAAATAAATCTTGCGGAAGCTTATCGAAACAATGCCACAAAGAATGTGTGCCGTAATCAAAGCTAAAGGTAGTCCAACGTAATAGTGGGACCTTATTATTTTGGTGTCGACTTTTTTTGGGCCAAGCAGTATATGTTTGTTGTCTCAATACTGATCATCTTGTGTACTGTAGCCATTTTCCGTTTAACACCATCTCTTTCAAATTCAAAAGTTAAGTGAAAGGAAAACGTGCAACATGAACTTGTGCACAACTAACCAAGATGTCTGCAAAGGTCATTTAACCCATCAGGATTATGGGGTACAATGGGGTTTGACACATTCCTTGTGTCAAACCATTCCTGAACCAAAGATCTAAGAAGGGTCTTGCCTAAGTCAATGAGAAAAAACATGGGACTGTTGCTCAGTAGTCCTAAACTCTCTTTTACAGATGAAAGTAGATTTTCCATTTCATTTGAAAATCAAAGTCCAAGTATGTCAGTCAATTATGATATAGGGAGCCATTTCATCCGGTAATGTTGGTCAAATGGGTTTGCTCAACTCTAAAATCAGCGCAGCCATCTCGCAAGATGTTGAAGAGCACATTATGCTTCACTCTGCTGACTGGCTTTATGTAGATGCTGATTTTACTGTTTGCAGGACTTGGCAGCTGCCCACACTGCCAAAAGTACTAATACCTGATCTAATAACCATGCTTTCACTTGTTTTCCAAAATTTTAGTCCAGAGTTTCTCAACCTTTTTCAGCTGACTGCCATCCTAAATCATGTTGAAAGCCCTTTAAGCTCCACAAGGTCTAATGCAGACATAGAGATCGTGTTCTGATACAATGACCATCATTTAATCATCGCACTGGTTATCAGTGATCTTTGCAAATATTCACCAGTGAGAATTGACAGATTTCAAACTCACCCTTTCAGCACCAGTAGTATCAGAGTATGGAGAGTCATTAACACAACTGTATGCCTGACAGATCAGATTAGGTGGGGATGAGTTTTTTCTTTTTCTTGTTTTAAAATAGTCACAGTCTAAAAAAGACAGCTCTGAATTGTGAATCATGGCAAGAATGACCTGTTAAAAGCTTAACACACAACATCGTATCCACAGGAGAGTGAGTTGCACAAAAAATATGGTTTCCTTTTCAGCTCGCCAGTAAATAGAAAATTGGTTTCCTATTATTCTCCCATGAGGGAAATTAAATTTAAATGAAAACATGGCTAGTAAAAAGACAGAATGTAACCGGAGGCTGGCCAATTCCAAAGTTTGGCAATTCAGTTGAGGATTTTCTTTGAATTAGGTTATTCTGTGAGGGTGCTAGATTAAACTGGAATGAGTTGTAGTGCAGTAGCAAAGGTAAAAGCCAAGTTTGGATTTTTTGGCAGTGATGAATTTCCCCCTTTACCGGAAACAAAAAACACTCAGCTTTTATTGTGCTGAGCTTGCATCTCAGATGTTCAATAAATCGCAGTTCCACTCTTTCCTAAAATTTTCTGCATTGGTTGTTTCAAGTTAGCACACAAAATGAAGCAGTTCTAATCTTAATACTAATTACTAATGATGTGGTTTCAATCTTAACTCATCTTGAAATAATAAGGTATTTTTAAGTCTTGAAAATTGACTATAATCCCAGTACCTTTAAAAAAAGTCATACTTAATCCAACTCATATTAGAGAAAGATTTCAGATTTTTCAAGTTACGACAATAAAGTATTTAGTCGGGATTTTATGTATTACCCAGTCTTCTTGGCAAAATAGCCCTACTTTTGATTTTTGTATGAGTTCAAGGGGTCTGAATACATTTTCAAACCATGAATATGCTACTTTCAGACCAGACAAACAACTTTATAGTAAAAAAAAAAAGAAGAGAAAACTAACAACCAGCACAATGACCAGTATCAATGTGGCTCAGTCTGACAGTCCCTTTCAAGTCAGTTTAAACACTTCTGGAAGATAACCTTTAAGGCTGGGATGAGAAAAGGAAGTAGGAAACTTGGGCTCCACACACACACACTACTGATATCACTTCTTTTCAGTGAAATCATCACAGAAGGACCAGACACCACTGTCACATCTGAGTTACACTGTGTATTTAAGCCTGGGGACATCCAAAAATCACACACGATTAAGAGTATGTGTGGCGTGTGTGTGTGTGTGTGGTCAGAGAGAGAACAAGAGAAAGATCAGATGTCTGGTATCAAACACATCAGCGTTTGAAGTGACATGAGAGACAACCCTTCGCATTGTCACCTGAGTCCCTGTAGGCAGCTAGACACACACACACATACACACTCAGAAAGTTTGATTTGAGGTTATAAAAAAAAAAGCTGCAGCCTCAGGGTTCTCTTTGCTCTCGTTTAGCACATAGAAGTGCTCCATTAGCTCCACGGTATTGTTAACTGGACTTAGAAGCAGAGGGTGGAGTGTTTTACCTTTGTAGCAAGGTTGAGTGGACAAGCTTTGGCATGGCCATAACAGATACACATCCCTCCAACTGAGATGTCCTTAATGGAATAATAGTACTGGAGAAAGAAAAAAATCATTTGTTAACAGTGCACGTATCAGAGAAAGACTGGAACCTTTAGTTTTAGCAGATTTTCAATCTTGTAATGATTTTTTAAATAAAATGTAACTGCATAAAACAATCAAAGGTTACCTAAAGATAAAAAACTAGTATCTAAAAAGAATTCTTCTAAAATATTCGGGATTAGTGTCCAAAATGTCCACGCTTTCTTACTTGAGGAAAAAGAAAACAAGCAGCAAAACATAAAAAGAGTGTTGTGCTTTAGAGGCTCACCCGTCTTGTCACAATGAGATCAATATCTTTGGGGTCGTTGAGTGTCAGAGTCATGAGGTCAGCATTCAGCGTTCGTATTCGCTGGAACACCAATCTGATGTAGCGGGCAGAGGTGAAGTTTAGCAGATTCGGAGAGGGGTCATCTGCACTGGGCCGCCCATTGATCAGAGAGGTGTGGATCTATATACAGAGGGACAGGTACACATAAAGTGCTAATCAAAGACATCCTGCTAAGACCAACAATAAAGGTGCTGCTCCACCCATATCTGACTTAGCTTGTATTAAAATCTCACAAATCTAATTCAAATGAGAATTTATGTACTGCATATGCTTAGATGTGCTATTTTTATATGCAAAAGAAATCAAAGTTATGATTTTAAAATTCGTTGCAAATACTCACACTGTTTTTCAAAACGTTTTAAAGTTATCCTTCTATTGAGGGAATATGTCTGTAGCTGACCTTTACTGCACGGAATGATTTGATGATGAGTTTGCAACCTGCTCTTAAATTTTATTATTTATTTTTTATTTTTGCCAAGATGCATTTTGCTTTGGGCTCACCCAAACTTTTGGAGTCCAAATATAAAACAACATATTTTAGAATATTAACATTTATTTACAGTTTGGTGCAGGTCCAATAGATAACTTGTACACAACATAAGTCTAAACATGTGATTGCATCAGATGCAGTTTATTCGCCAAGTCGGCTTTGAAATTTGTTTTAAATTTACAGCTGGTGATGTTAAAGCATTATTTTACAAATATATAAGTAGAATATTTAAACATAGAATGCAATAAAATGCATATTAATAAAAGTTCTACAAGGTCAAGTACTTTATTATTAGAATAACATGCCGGGAAGGATCTTTAAAGGAGCAACAACTGAGCTTATAAAACCACTCTGTTACATCAGAGCATGAGTTTCACCTTGAAGTAGACAAAGTAAAAACTAATCCAATCACCAAGTGAAATAAAATTAGATGTATCAAACTCTGGCCTCCTGATCATTATTTTCAGGGTTCCCTTCCCTAACGAAATTTAAAGAAAAGTACCTTAAAGAAAAGAGAAATGATTGGAACAAGACTTTTAAATCTACTCTGCTAAGGGGAGTTTTAGGTTGCATTTATCTCTGATGTGGGCAATAAGTTACAACTAAATTGAGTGCATTCTGGTAGCAACACAAATAGGAATTAACCATCTCAGTGCATTGTGGCAAGGCTATCTTAAATGAGAAATGCTAACTTGTAGCACAGCATTTCTCAATTTTTTTATGCATTTAAATGACAAAAGAGCATGTTGTCCCAGACTGTAAAATCCTAATTAAAATCAACATTCAGTTTCTGCTGATTTACGTTTTATATGACCAACTCCCATGCATGGAGGCAGATGGACAGAATAATCGCTTTAAGGGAAATGTATTACAGGGGAATATTTATAAATTATTTCTGTAGTTCCTGAGGAACGTCAAGAGAACCCAGCAAGGTCAATTAAAGAACAGATAACTTAAATAATAGACATTGCTTATTGAGCAAGAAACAAATGAATGCAATTACCTTAATTTATCTCAGCTGTAGTGGACTGTCAGCTGTTGCTCAAAACTTTAAAAGATTCAATGTAAACCTTTATGCTACATACCATATATTTTTAAAATATCTTTTTTGCTGTTTGCAACAACATTGAAGTGTGTTTAGGATAATCCACTTTTTTTCCAGCTTCCATCATAGACTGTAAAAAAGAATAGACAGCGCCTCCTCACTCCTCCCTGTTTACCAGAATGACACACTTTCATGGGGGAATTCATGGCGGATTCACAGACTCCTCCTCCCCAGCTCTGAGGAAGCATGTTCCTAAAAAGGTCATAGGGGCGGGATCTTCACTGTAGGCTCTGCCCTCGCGGGGCATGTATGGGCATTGTCGTGATTGATATTTTTTTAGGGCTACTTTATATAACAGTCTCGTATTGAATATGTTTATATAATCTTTAGTTAGTATTCAGAAAGTAAAAGTCTGTTTTTATTAGCTTGCATGATAGTAAAGAAATGTTTGTCAAGTATGGTTTAGGGTTAAGCTTATTAATGGTTCGTAATACCACTTAGGCTAAGAGTATGTGCACTGTTGTAAAGTGGATGCGAGATAAGAAACAGAGTAGAGGAGAAGACAGTCAAAACAGACCGGGACAACGTTATACAAGCGATAACTCAGGAAACCTTGAGAATAAACGTTGGGTGTAATAAAATCTAGGGGGAGGAGAATAGACATGTGACTACGTTCTTTGTTCTTCTTTAATAAAAATGGTACACCCCTGTATACGACAGTTCAGTTCAGTTCAACTCAGTTCTGACTGTTCTCCACCTGCAGGTGTGTATGAGTGTGAAACAGAAATTCTGTGTCTGTGCATTATTTCACTCTCTGTCTCTCAGCTCTGATTTTATTTTGAAAAACTCCCGCCGGGGTAAATGTTGGCGCCCCCTACACTCTCCGGAAGCGAGTGCCGATCGCATGGGAACGAGGAGCCAACACATGGTGGAGAATGCGTGCTCCGTAATTCGGTCTTAGGTTGTTTCGGAGCTGGGAGAGATTGAGTGTGAGTAGTAAAGTGTGGTATAACTGGTTGATGCGTGTGTTTGTGACATTGCAGTAATTTTGTGTTTTTTCCTTGGAGTTCAACAGAGAATCGGAGAGCGACTGGATTGATCCTTGCTAAATCAGCACCCGGGTGGTTTTGTATCAATCTGGAACAGCGCTAACACCAAATTAATAGGTATTGATTGATCTAACCGTTCTCCGTTTAATGTTGATGTGTTGTTTATTTGGTTAAGGGCCGACCAAAGTGCGGATCGGGCTCGAGGGTGGCCGTCCGGCCCAACCAGGACGCTGGTTTGGGACCTCCTTGGCTGGCAAGCGACTTTAGCGGCAGGCAGGGCCCGGGAGCCCTCTGACTGCTAACGGATTACTTTGGAGAGGCTGTGTTTTCTTCCAAAATGCGCGACTGAGCATCGCAAACGGTGGAAGTGAGGCTTAAGGGTCCAGTTGTTGGTCGGCCCGGTTTGAGGTTAGTGTTTGATAAATATTGTAAAATTACTGTACTTGTTTTTGGTGTGATTGTGGGTGTGCTTGGACGGAGTGGAGGCTAGGGAAGAAAGCTACTAGGTAGCTTTTTGCACACCGGCCTCATATAAACTCCTCATTTAGGGGAACTAACTGACTGAATCTAAAACCATAAGTCCTCTGCGAATTTTAAACGCCTAGTCGATGCCCTCGTTTTCTGTTTGTGCAGATTGCGTAGAAGCTTGGCATTGTAGAGGAATAATGGGAACTATCATTTTCGGTTAGTTAAAGTACCACCATATGTAGCTTACAGCTAACATACAGTGTGTGTGAGTCTCGCCTGGAATAAAGGCGTTCAACCTTGTACACTTACGTAAACACGTCTAAAGCATTGTTTAACACATATATACGACTATTGTTATGGATAACTGGTAGTAAACTCTTTAGAATATATATATAAAATAACTTTTTATTGTAACGAAGCGGCACCGTTTTGTTCAGATTGAGCTGGGGTGCTCATGCTTACAGCTACACTCTGGTAGCCTAGCTTCCGACCGGTATTTGTTTGACACGGTTAAACAGCTATTAGAGTTTTTTTGGAGACGAAGTGTGGTTCTGCTGGAGGCATTTTGTTTTTGTCTTTGGTTGGTTTACTTATGAGTACAGTTTGTTCGGTTTAACATTGTAGTGAAGAATTAGCCGTCTTTGTCCCGGTTGTTTTTTTTCCGTTCCGCGTGGTGACCCGGAAGTTCTATTGTGTTTGACTTGGTCCGCTGACTCGGTCGACTTCTTTTTTGTAAAAACGATCTACGATTGTGTTACAAAGCTAGTTTTACAGATATTTTTTCGGTTTGTTTTAATGATAACTGAGACTGCTTTTATATTGGGAGAATTCTATTTCTTTGTGTGATTCGTGGAAGTGTCCGTCGCGGGTTTTGCCGCCGGCCGGACTTCATTAAAATTCTTTGTGTTTTAGACAAAACAGCTGATATCTCAGTATATAAATAAATTAATGAGAAAATAAAAAGTTCGTTATAAACCTTTTTAGATTTCCTTCGTTTCGGCTTTGCATAAATCATTATTAAGGTTAATGTTATATGACTAAAATAATACATAAACCACTTCACTATAAAGAATAAAAATAAATAGGTTAAATACAATACTGCCTGTCTTTACTATTAACTGCATTAATATTGGGATAAATTTGGCCTACTAATTGATAGTTTTTCAATTAAAATAAATAATTTACATAGTTATTACAAATTGCCTACTTCAATTTTAATCCATTTTGGATTTTGTTTTAAACTTTCAATGGCAGCCGAATATAAATTGCTTCCTGCTCCACAGGAGTGGCGCACGTTAGGTGCCCAATTGTTAATAGGCATTACAAGGCTATATCCTGTTTTGGTTAGTGGGACCAGTACAAAATGTAAGAAGCAGTTCCAGGCCAAGATGACGCCCAGGTGGGCTCGTGGAGATGAGAAGAGACAGTTGTTAAACTTTGTTAAAAGAAAAACAGAACAGGAGACTGATAAATTGTTTTTGGCATACAATAGCAGATTAATGGAGAAATTAGAGCAGCACGAATACAGGTTAAATAAAGTTCAACAACAGATGGATGAGGTCCTTCAGGAACAGGACAGATTAACATCTTTGGTGCGAGGGCAGGCTGCTGACCTTCGGGGGAGTACCAGCCCCACTAAACGTGATGAATGTGCAACAGTTGGACAGGTTAACGACGTACAGACGTTGAGAGTTGACCAAGGCGAGGGGGTTTATCAGAATACCAGAACTCATGGGGGCCCTGATTTAATGCTTCCTGTAGTGGGAGCTTCAGATGGTTCAGGAATTCACAAACCATCGGAGAGACACATAACACATTATTTACAAGAAGCTCAAGATTCTGCTGAGGAGGATAAGAAAATGGAGACTGCTTTGCTGAAGCTCCAATTAAAAGAGGCTCAGAATAAATTGAGTGACTTATATCAGTCAAAAAAAGTGAATCGGATGGTGGCTAAAGCAGCGCCGACTGTTGGATCAGCTACAGTGTTGCCTTCCTTTCCTGTAATGTATGCTGCAGCCGCACCGAATCAGCCATTTGCTGCTCCTTATCAGACATGGCACTCTCGGGGACGGTCGCGTGGAAGGGCCAGGTTTGGTGGTAATAGAGGCCTGGGAAGAGGGCAGCCAGGTGCTGACGGTTGTCGGAGGTGTGGCTCAATTGAGCACTGGGTGAAGGACTGTCCTCATCCACGAGGGGGCGCTATTCCTCCCGGTCAGCCACCTTCACATTTTGCTCCGAATCAGCATATGGTTCCTCCCGCCTATCAAGGAGGACAGGGGGGGCCTCAGTTTTGACAGTGCCCGCAGAGTACCTTGGTGAGCAGGACTAAGGGGGATCCAATGCTCACAATGGACATATATGGACATTCATTGCCATTCTTGGTGGACACTGGTGCTACTTTCAGCACGCTGGACAGAGTTTTACCAGACGTCAATTTTTCTGGGAACACAGTGTCTGTGATGGGCATTTCTGGGGCTCCGATGATTCTCCCTGTCACTCAACCATTGCCTGTTGCGGTGGGAGGTCAAAGACTATCACATCCTTTTGTCATTGCTCAAACCACTCCTGTCAACTTGTTAGGCAGAGATCTGCTTATCAAACTGGGTGCTACTATCCTGTGTACCCCTGATGGACTTATGGTGACTTTTCCAAATGGACATACACATTGCTGTGACACCATGAGTGGTCAATTTTTGCTGAAAGATGACACTTCACAAGTGGCTGATATTTTCTGGGCCAGATTGACTACGATGTCTGCAAGTGAATCTTCTTCGGCTGAATTTCTGAGATGCTGGAAGCCGTGGCTGCTTGAACTCCAGCCTTTTGTTCCACCGCCTGACCCATTACATGTAACCCTCCTATATGAGAGGGGCGATCCTACTTTGTATCAGGAAAAATTTGAAACAGAACTTGAAGGACAAAATTGGTCTGTGGCTTCGGGTCCATGCTTTGTGGGGAAGGAGGGTGTTGCACTGTTTGCTGATCTGACTTCAGAGCAGCATAAATGGTATATGATGGAAGCTGAAGCGCTTCCGCACATATCGCTATTGTTGCATCCAAAACATCAAGCTAAAGATTTGGGGGGAATGGTTAAAAGGGGAGTTGCATTAAAGGACTGGATTCCTACCCAGATACCTGCGGTCTGTTTTTCTCCTTCTTCTCAGATGTACAAAATAGACACGCAGCTCTCAGACACTACTTTTTTGGAACATTTGCAGCTTTCTAGAAATCATGGCAGAGAAAAAACAGATCATCCTGATGCAGTGGAGGCATTAAAGGTCGTGCCTGACTCTTTGTGGTCAGATGCTCCCACTGATGTTGGTCTAGTGCATACAACACCCATCACATTTGAGATGAAACATTCTGGTCCAATTTGGCGTCCGCAGTATCCACATAAACCTCAGGCTGAGGAAGGTATTGCAGACACTATTGCAGGGTTACTTGAAGTAGGAGTTTTAGAACCATCGGATTCTCCATGTAACACCCCTATTCTTCCTGTAGAAAAACAAGGTACTGGTAAATATAGAATGGCACATGTGTCATACACTCAGATGAAGCGTAATCTTTGTTTTTGGTGGCATCCTTTCCTGCCACATATGATTAAGAGTTTTTTTGAGTGAATGTGTGGTGTGTGGTCAATTTAATCCTAAGCCTACTATCAAGCCAGAAATGGGAGCCTTCCAGGACTTGTGCAGGCCTGGCGAGGAGATCGTGATCGATTATACAGATATAGGGACACCTGTTAGGGGTTTCCGATACCTGTTAGTGATTATTGATTCATTGACCTCGTGCTTTTCTGCTTTTCCTGCTAGACGGGAGACTTCTCAAACGGTGGTGAAATCTTTGATTAGCCACTGGATTCCGTGCCATGGCTTTCCGACTAAGGTCAGGTCTGACAATGGCACACATTTTAAAAATAAACATCTCCGGCAGGTTGAGGAACAGATGGGAATAACCCACAAGTTCGGCACTGTTTATCATCCGCAATCGCAAGGTGTTGTCGAGCGTTCTAATTCTACTTTAAAGTTGAAGCTGGCAAAGATTTCAGCTCAGACGGGGCTTAATTGACTAGATGCTCTCCCTATTGCTCTGATGGCCATCAGATCATCTGTCTGTAGGACGAAAGGTCTTACTCCTTATGAGATGTTTACAGGCAGGATCTTCCCTGGTCCTTGGGCTGGCAGAGAACCACAGGTTTCGCCCCATCCTGATCCTGATCCAGATCCTCGAGGTGATCATCAGCAGCTGAAGGGCCTGGTCTCCTCCTTCCTTCCGGCTCCCCGTGACGTGCAGGGACCTGCGGCGTCTGCTTCCGAGGCTGGACGAGTTTGGCTGAAGGTGTATAAGAGAAAGTGGCAGGAGCCTCGCTGGTCTGGCCCGTTCCAGGTTGCTGCTCGTACGACTCACGCTGTCCAGCTGCGTGGGAAAGGTTCTACTTGGTTTCACTGGTCCCAGTGTGCTCCGGCCCCTGACCCCCCCTCCTGTCCCTCATATGCAGCAGCTCTCTGCTGACCTGGAGGAATCTCTCTGCAGTGGGTGGTGTCGGTTCTGACTAGGCAGTATCGACTGCCGAAGCCAGGAGGCAGGGCTTGGCCCACCCAGAAGATTGGTTCCGGTTGCTGTGATCATTCAGTGTGATCTTTATGTGCCAAAATTGAGCGAGATAAGCAATTTGGGCTTGCTTTTCTCGAAGAGGGAGTATACAGAAGAGAAAGATCGCAAAACATCTAACACATTACACAGCAGGTTTTGACCACTTCACAATCGGTGAAGGAAGCCAGGAGGCGGGGCCTGTCTGTGTATTTGTGTTATTGGGGGAAATGTTCAGTTAATGAAGTAGCTGGCATTTCATTGAGGGCGATCTGAAAAAATTGGAAGAAATAAAGAGCCCACTCTACTGAATCGTCTCACCACTTGCAGCCGCTTGGTGACGGAGGAATAAACAAGAATAAAGACTAAAAAATATAATAATAAAGACTGAACATTTATTAATCATTTTTTCTGTTTTTTTACAGGTTGTTTAACCAATTTTTTTATTCTACAGGTGCAGATTGTTAGACACTGCCTAAGAGGGTGTCAAAGACTTTTTAAGTAGTAAATTTGTAGGATTTTGTCATAATACTCAGTTTTTACGGTTTTATAAAAGTTTTTATTAATACGCAAAAACATTTTAAGGGGTGTTTAAATCATAATTAGGTTGACTGGATTACTAAATCTTTGTTTCAATTATCTTTTTTGATGATATGGTTTTCTGTCAATGTTTTTTAGGTTGTGACAATTGCTAGAGTTTGCCTTGTACTAAAAGAATATTGAATTGGGTTAAAACGATAAAAAATAAATTAATAAAATAAAAATAATTGCTTAAAGGTAAAGATAAAGAAAAAACAGACACCCTTCCTTGGTTAAAATAAACATAGGATCACACCACTAACAGAAAGTATGCATCTTTGGGAAAATAAGAAGGTGCTGTGCACCACAGGTATTTGCATAATGTTATTGGTCAATATTATCTTTTACTGTTGTGGTGAATGGCCCTACAATAGTTCTGCAAATCAAACACAGGTTGAAGTTCACTCAATTAGACCGAGAAGAAACTTAATGGCTAAATCAACTCCCTATTCACTGTGTGGCTCTTCTGCCGCACATCGTGGATTTTCTAAATTTTGCATACCAAAAGGACGATCTGCAGTGATTACTATTCCCTTAAATACATTAGTTTATAAGGGAGAACAAGCAAGTAAATATAAAACCTACCCTTTGTGGTACATAACAAATGATCAAAAAGATACTAGTTGGTCCACTTTAATTGCTGATCCCCGTGGATATGACTGGAGAAGGTACACTACTACAGCTTATGCAAGACATATGCGTCCTTTGGTTAAATTGGATAAGGTTGCAGATAAATTACTTCTTACTGTTAATTTAACTAAAAGTGATCTCCTCCCCTTAAAATATCTCGAGAATGGGCAAGGTTGTACTCTCTTTATAATTTGGGTTTATAAAGGGGGAAAAGATGTTCAATTTCCTATTATAATCTGTCAAGATTCTCGTAATGCTTCCACCTCGGTAAGTCAAAATCAGGCCTCAGCAGCAAGAGGTAGTGTAATTAAAGAAGAACCATCTGTGGACGATTACTTTGAAATGATGACAGGTGTGGGTGGCTCCACTAATAATTGGTTGCTTATGGTAGAACAAGCAGGTCAAGAAGCGAGGCGGGATTGTGTTGTGTGCATGGGAGCCAGACCTATTCTCAAGGTGGTCCCTGCACCTGTTGAGCTCAACACAACTTGTCTGGTTTCCCTGCTGTCTAGTGTAAATCCAGTAAAAGATTGTAGTAACTGGGAGAAATTATTCCCTATAGCTGACAACAGAGCTACCCCACCTTTCTTTGATAGTAATGTTGCTCCAAATAATTTTACTTGTTTCAAAAATGATAAGCCTGGAAATAAAGTAGTGGGTTCAGTCAACATCACATATTGCAATTCAATCCAAACTTCTATTAAATCTTTTCAGGCTCGTGCTGATATTTGGTGGTGGTGTGGAGGAAAGTTCCTCCGCTCCATTTTACCTAGTAATTGGACAGGATTGTGTGCACCCGTTACATTAATTATGCCGGTAGCAATATTTACTTATGATCCCACAGGAGATCAGACTTTTCTCACTTTGAATAATCATGTTAGAAAGAGGGAAATAGGCCATGAAGAGGATCCAACTTATATTGATGCCATTGGAGTTCCTAGAGGTGTTCCAGACAAATATAAATTGGTTAATCAGATCTCAGCAGGTTGGGAATCGAGTATTTGCTGGTGGTGTTCAATAAATAAGAATGTGGACAGAATAAATTATATACACTATAATGTACAGAAATTAGCTAATAAAACTAGAGATGGGTTTGAGGCTGTACATGAGCAACTGAAAGCCACTTCTTTAATGGCTTTTCAAAATAGAATAGCAGTTGACATGCTCTTAGCTGAAAAGGGTGGTGTCTGTTCAATATTTGGTGATCAATGCTGTATGTTTATCCCTAATAATACTAATGCAGATGGAAAACTAACTAGGGCAGTAGAAGGACTGAGAATACTGTCAAATAGGCTAAAAGAACAATCAGGTGTAGATACCTCAATGTGGGACAATTTGTTAAATAATATGTTTGGAAAATGGAAAACTCTGGCAATGTCAATAATGGTTTCATTAGCAGTATTTGTGTCGACTATGGTGTTATTTGGATGTTGTTGTATTCCATGTATACGTTCATTATTCATAAAATGCATTGACAAAGCTGTTGGTAATAATATGCAAGGTCAATATCTGTTAATCCCTCACTTGGAGCCTGAAGGAGAAGTACAGAGAAATGGTCAATCTATTTGAAAAAAAGATTGAAAGAGGGAATTGTTGGGATTGATATTTTTTTAGGGCTACTTTATATAACAGTCTCGTATTGAATATGTTTATATAATCTTTAGTTAGTATTCAGAAAGTAAAAGTCTGTTTTTATTAGCTTGCATGATAGTAAAGAAATGTTTGTCAAGTATGGTTTATGGGGTTAAGCTTTTAAGTCGTAAAACTCTAGGCTAAGAGTATTGCACGTTGTAAAAGTGGGATGCGGAGATAAGAAACAGAGTAGAGAGTAGACAGTCATAAACAGACCGGACGTTTACAGCGATAACTCAGGAAACCTTGAGAATAAACGTTTGGTGTAATAAAATCTAGGGGGAGGAGAATAGACATGTGACTACGTTCTTTGTTCTTCTTTAATAAAAATGGTACACCCCTGTATACGACAGTTCAGTTCAGTTCAATTCAGTTCTGACTGTTCTCCGCCTGCAGGTGTGTATGAGTGTGAAACAGAAATTCTGTGTCTGTGCATCATTTCCATCTCTGTCTCTCAGCTCTGATTTTATTTTGAAAAACTCCCGCCGGGGTAAATGTTGGCGCCCCTACACTCTCCGGAAGCGAGTGCCGATCGCATGGGAACGAGGAGCCAACAGCGTGTAGTTCGGTCGTAATCACGCCCATTCTGCTCCCGCGTCGTTAGCTCTGATGCTAAACTTGGCTCGGCCCCCTCATTAATTATGCAAGATTTCAAAAAATTATCTTACGAAAACCAGCCTGGTGCCAAGGTTTTTTATGAGCCCAGCGTTATCTCAGGATGAATATGTAGCCATAGAAAGTTTAAATCAATGGGACACCAGGCATTAAAGTTGTTTTTAACGTGTCTAAAGTCCAATGCTTTTCAATGGGGGCCTAGCGGCCAAATGGAGGTACTACAGCAATGGAGGAGCAATGGCGGCCTCCATGGCATGCGGTCAAAAAGCAGAGCAGCCAGCGGCCATTGGCTTCCATGCCCTACCTCATATAAGGTTGTGTACATCCAAAGAAAAGCACTGAAATCAGCATTTTTTTACAAAGAAAATGAACAACACAAATCAGTCAGGACAAATCTATTTTTGGTTTAACATAGCCTTAATATTTAGGATTTTGAACTCAAGTAAAAAAGAAATGATTTAACTTTGCATTCAAAACAATTCAAAAGTATTATTTACCTATATTTACCTATATTTAAAGAAGCTCAAAAGATGATTTTACTTTAGTTTCTTTCACCAATAATCCACAAGCAGCCATATTATAATCAGAGTGAAGTTCTGATTGCCTGTCTGTCCATCTGTCTGTCTTGCTAATGTATCCAAAAGCAGAATTTGGCATCTGTAAAAAAAAGTCTAACAAAGAGCTGACTGTGTGTGTATGCATGTGTGTGTGTGTGTGTGGGGGGGGGGGGGGGCATGTGTGTGTGTGTCAATGGGGAACACTTGATGGGTGTAAGCTGCACACTTGGAAGTAACGAAGAAGATTATGTGTGTGTGTGTGTAGTGTGCTGAGCGGTAGGGTGACATTGTGAATGTGTGTGCGATGCACAGTGACACATCGCCTACGACTCATTATGGTTTCACTGTGATCAGACGGCTAGGGAGCTGTCAACCCCACACACACGCACGCACACACACGCAGACAACTCCGTCGTTACTTGCAGCTCTTGACATCTCCCAGCTCACACCCCCTCTAGTGCTCCCCCGCAGGACACAAGCACGAACAGCACAAACACAATGTGCACACACCAGCACAAGTAAAATGCACTCACACACAGGCTTTCAGAAAAGTGTCAACAATTAGAAGCCTTTGTAGGCCATGAGCATGTGTGATCAGTTTGTTTTCACTCTGTGTGTACGGGAAGACGTTTGTGTGTTGATACCAGTCCTTTTTCGTCTTCATTAATGTCAGTTACAGCAGGCTTGCTCCTCTGTTCATACCGGATGCAATCACACAAAGCTGATCAAAGCAGCATCACAGTAAACACTGGTAAGCTCAAGCTGTGCGAGTCTGCGCTTAGCAAAAAAAAAAATAAAAAAAAATACATGAGACTTCCCTTATTGATTAAAATGTTTCATGGTTCTGTACGTCATCAGAGCATCTCTTGTCTCCTCATTCACTTCTCAGCACATCTAATTACCTCTAATTAGCCACTAGTCCACCAGATTAGTTGGTGTGTCATAGCCACGGAGTTGTTTTTTCTAGGTTTATTTTTTCATGTTTTTGTTGCCTGTTGCATACAATTATGTATAGGGATTGTTCCAAAAGATCCATCAGTTTCTGATATCATCCAAATAAAGATAAACTGATTTTTAAAAAACATGTGTGACTAAAATATTCTAACGTAATATTTTTATGAATTAATTCATCAATCCATCTTCATGCGCTTATCCGGGGTCGGGTGGCGGCGGCAGCAGCTTAAGCAGAAAGACCCAGACTTCCCTCTCCCCAGCCACTTGGGCCAGCTCCTTGGGTGGAATTCCAAGGCGTTCCCAGGCCAGCCAAGAAACATAGCCCCTCAGTCGTGTCCTGGGTCTTCCCTTGGGTCTCAGTGTCTAAAACACCTCACCAGGGAGACTTCCAGGAGGCATCATGACCAGATGCACGAGCTACCTCAACTGGCTGTTTTCGAAGTGGAAGAGCAGCGACTCTACTCTAAGTCCCCTCTGGATGACTGAGCTTCACATCCCATCTCTACGGGAGAGCCCAGACCCCCTGCAGAGGAAACTAATTTAAGCCACTTGTATCTGTGATCTTGTTCACACAGACATCATCTGCAAAAAGCAGAGACTGAATCTTGAGGCCAACGAAATGGATCCCCTCAAAACCTTGGCTCACCTAGACATCCTGTTGCTTGTAAGCATTTAGCAACTACCAGCACTGACTATTCTAGGTATAAAAGAACAAGTTATTCTATTTATATTTTGGCTATATTACCAGAAAGTAGCTGCTGAGAAGGAGATCAGTGTTTATACAAGATCACAGACCTGTGTTAAAAACAGATTTATTTTAATGTCTTTGTAAATTACATCGTATAGATGGGAGCATATGCCATCAAACCATTTTGGATCATATAGTTTAGCAATAATAACTTTATGGATTGCAAATGTTGTTTTTCACTGTAAATTTGCCAGTTAATTCCTTTTCCAGCGGTGTTCCCCAATTAAGCAAGTAAATAAAGAAATAATTTCTAAAGTTTGCCTTTTCTAAGGTTGTCTCTTTTTTTAAATGCTACTTATGAAATAACATTTTTAAAAATCTGAAAGTTTCGAATTTTCTGTTGTTCAAAAAAGCAATCTGCTAATGTCATGTCTCAGAATTACTAAATTAAAAGCTTTTGGTTTAATGCTTCCTTTGCATGTTCAGATAATCATACAGACTCCAAAAGGGTAGCGCAGCCACACTGATTTATAACACAGGACAAAAACAGTAAATTCCATTGTAATGGGAATATTTAATTTATTAAATATTCAATAAGACAATCAACTCAGTATCATGACTGGTAAAGTCTTTTTTAGCTAATGTTTGATCGTCCTACTGTAATTTCCCATTGAAATTTTAAAAGAGACTTGCAGCCTAGGAAAATGGGTGACTACATCAGTCAAATTTATTTCTGGTAGTTTGGAAAAAGTCTGAAAATCGAATAGCAATTAAAGCGACATTCTAATGTGATGCAGCTTAAACCCTTACCTCTCCATTCTCCAGCGGATGAACCTTTGAATAAAACGATGTGCAGATCACTTCATCATCTCTGGTGTATGATGGAGGTCCTGTTCGCGGATTTATGTTGAATCTTGTCAGACACTCTGTGTCTGTGATCGCGTAGTACTGCCAAGGTTCAAAGGTCACACCATCTATTGAACGCTCCAAGATCCAATTACCTGTGGACAAAAATATTAATGATAAAATGCATCAAATATGAGATGTGAAAAGGAGAAAAAGAATCAATACAAACAATGATGGATGACCGAAACCACGGTTTCGGTCATGCTGATTATTATACATGGAACATTGACAGAACGTTTAATTTCATATTTGTCAAAGCCTTGTAGCAAACTGCTCCAAGATTTGACTAATTGCACACAAAGTGAAGGGAATATTGTTGATGGAAAAGCTAAAGAGACTAGCTAAAGAATAGATAAGATGATATCAAGCAGGAAACTTATGAAGCAAATAAATATTTGCATGGATTCATCAGCTGTATAAATCTTTATTTTTATCAGTTAAGATTTACCTAACTAAATAAAGATTTGAGCTGTTTAATAAATTTAGATCTTATGTTCCATCTTTGAGCCAAGATTGTAACAGATTATTATTCAAATCTAAAGAAAAAGCACAAATGATTTAATGGAGGTCTAATCTTTTAATTAATGTAAATTCTTCTTCAGAGGATCTGAAGGTTTAATTAATGGATTTACTTGCTTGTGAGACAAAGGCTGAAAAAATGCTACCAACATTCCCTCTAATCACATACTATTTGCTTTGTAATCAAAGCTGTTAAACTCATAATAGAGTATTGCCGTCTTGATAAACATGTGGCCAAAAGCATCTTATTAGCACCCAGAATTCATACCTGGACGAGGCGAGTTGGCTGCCTTGATTATCACGTAAGCAATCTGGAAAATCTGGAAAGTGCAGACAAAAAGAAAATGACAAAACTACATTGACACCTAAGGATAAAGTAGTTTAAACCATGTAAAAACATTAAACTATAAGTGGCTAATATAAAAAAAAATCAGAAACATTTCAGAATTCAAAACTGCTGTAGAAAGATGTAAAGACATAGCTAAAACCAGACACAGACAAACAGACAAACATAAACAAAGATTAGATGTAGGTCAATGTGGACTCCCTGTGTCTCCCTGTCACCACCCTGTTTTTCCTCCAGTTTTTTTTTTTTTTTCTTCACAAGCACATCTTTCTTTCTTCTCATGTGGGAAAGCAGTGTCATATTGCAGCAATTAGAATGGAGAGAAAAAGAGAGGTGTGTTTATGTGTGTGTGTGTGAGAAACGTTCTTTTGGGGTAACCATATATGAGTCATTCAAGCCACCTACAAAGAGTCACTGTTACCTTCAGGATAGATTAGTGTGTGTGTTGCGGAATAAGGAATTAAAGTTTTCAGCCGTATCTTCTTACATGGCAGCACTTTGATAGAGCGAAGCAGCTGGTCGGCTATAACCTGATAAACAGCGTTAGCTCATAGTGTGTATATGGCTTTTTTTTCTTCTTTTTTTTAATATGGGTGGGGGTGTTTCTATGAGTCACATTCTCAGTTTTGATCAGAAGTAGATCAAACGAGAAATTTCTTCTGCCTCCAAAGCTCAACACATCAACAAATAAAACTTCTGATAACTGTCCTGCTAAAGATCACACAGATGGCAGATAAATGTCACTTAAACTCAGTATATTTACTGACAGTTAAGAGATTTAATTTGAGATTCTGCCATGATCAAACTTAATTGGCCAGACTGCTACCACTTTTTTCCTTTCTTTATATGTTTCTTTTATGTTTTTTCTTCTTTTATACAGCATGAACTACAAGCTCATAGAAGTTGGGTGTCTGGGAGTTTCATCAGGTTTAGTTTAAAGCCCTGTTATTTCCTCTCACTATAAAGCAAAACAAATTGACCTTGTTGCATATAAAACACTAAGCAGAGGAATATGGTATTACTCACAACATTCAGTTTTAAAGGTTTTAGTTAAATGACAAATTAAACTTTAAATTCTTAAAATGTTGAATCTTTTCTTTTTGGAGACAAAAATTAAACAAATGTAATGTACTGCTTGTGGCACTTCTTCAAAAACCTATAGATAAAAAAATCCAGGAGACAAAGAAATATCCTTTAATGTCCTTCAGTGGGAGATACAAGTGTTACGATGACAAGCAAATAAAAGCGTGCATGTTTTGTTTGCGCACTACGTTCAACATTGAGCGGAATATTGGTCGTGAAGTAGTTTAGTTTGAACTTCTAAATGTGCATAAGAGAAAAAAACTCGCTTAATTCAGTCTGACAATTTTATATGTGCACATAAGTGTCACATGCAAGGATTACAAATCTGCAAAGGCAAGTTTACAAACTTACATTACTGACCTGAATGCCATTTATTTCTTAAGCTTTATTATTAAAGTATTTCAGCTATCCCTCCTAGCAACTGGTTAGGACACCACCCATTTTGTAGCTGTCAATATCAAGCTTTTGGTTAAATAGGAAAAAAGGGTAACTAACTAGTGAACCACCATGGTTTAAGCCTACCATGAACTGGAAACTACTGCAAGTTCTTCATCAGTGTCCAAACAAAAGCAAGTTTTTCCACCAGAATGGACTGAGAGGGTACCAAAGTAAACAAATAATGTTCTTGTTCCAATTTGACACCTTGGAGACAGATTGAAATTTGTAGATTACATGGATACAGTCAAATGTCTTCTGGATAAAAATTGTGTGGTCAGATAAAAACAAAGGTTTTTTGTACCAATGGAGAGAAGAATCCTTGAAGGAGTCGACGTCAGCCTGTTGGGCATTAAAACATGGTAATGACTGTTAAACATGGTGGTGTTTATATCATGCTGAGGGTCTATAACTGTCAGGCATAATAGACCAGGGGTTTGCAACCTGTAAAATCCCAAGAGCCATTTTTGCTCTCAGTTCAGCCAAATTAAACTAGTGTATAGCCACAAATATAAATATTATGTGAAATTTTGAAAAAAGACATAATTTCTGAAAAATATTGACCTAAGGAAACGTGTTTTTTTTTTTGAACAACCCCCATTTTACTTCTACTTTCAGGTTTTGAAAATTAATAAATTAAAAAAGAATCTAGTTTCCTATGGAGGACTACGGGGGTCATTGGAAAAGCAATACAGCATTTTGACGATAACTGCTTAATTGTGAATTAAAAATATAGATTGCTAAATATAATTTCAAATTCAACAATTAATCCATACAAAAAAAAGACAAATTTGAAAAACATTTTGTAATTACACATTTTAAATTTAAATACTAAAGAGGAATTGCAAATTGTATTTATTATTTGATTATTAAATACTGTGATTTGAAAATGTTTTTCAAATCCTATTTCAAAATGGAGAATTAAATAACACAATTAATAAATGACATTGTAAATATCTTTCCTTTTCATACATTTAAAAAAGTTATTCCCTTTTCTAAATCCGTTTTCTCTTTCCAGTTCTCATTTTCAAATCCTTTTTGCAATCGCATTTCCTAAATGGTTTACCCTCTCCTTTTAGCATTCGTGTGACCCTCCTGGTCCCTACACTGCAATTTGAAAATGTATTTTTAAATCCGATTTCAAAATGGAGAATTAAATAACATAATTAATAAATGAGATTGTAAATATCTTTCCTTTTCATACATTTAAAAAACGTATTCCCTTTTCTACATCCGTTTTCTCTTTCCATCTCTCATTTTCAAATCCTTTTTGCAATCGCATTTCCTAAATGGTTTACCCTCCCCTTTTAGCATTCGTGTGACCCTCCTGGTCCCTGAGAACACTGAAAACCAAGTTCAACCAATCACAGCTGCTCCTCGAATGTAACCAGCTCTCTCATTGGTTAGACAGCCACATTTGAGTGGAGCTTGCCGAGCTGTGCGCGCGCCAGTGCAAACAGAGTTGTAACTGCTTCAAAGTTTCGCCTTATCTGCTTCAGTCTCCTTAAAGTACTTGCATTATCGGCATCTGCACTGTCGACATACATTGCCAAAGTGATTAAATCATTTATAGTGCGGCTCCAGATGTTGCCAGCTGCTTCGTTCTCCATTTTCGAGTTTTAGCTATGATATGTCTCCTTCAAACCGTCTGCACATAGCAAGGTTTGATGACCAATCAAAACCATTTGGCGCGCACAGCTCGGCAAGCTCCACTCAAATGTGGCTGTCTAACCAATGAGAGAGCTGGTTACCTTCGAGGAGCAGCTGTGATTGGTTGAACTTGGTTTTCAGTGTTCTCAGGGACCAGGAGGGTCACACGAATGCTAAAAGGAGAGGGTAAACCATTTAGGAAATGCGATTGCAAAAAGGATTTGAAAATGAGAGATGGAAAGAGAAAACGGATGTAGAAAAGGGAATACGTTTTTTAAATGTATGAAAAGGAAAGATATTTACAATCTCATTTATTAATTATGTTATTTAATTCTCCATTTTGAAATCGGATTTAAAAATACAATTTCAAATTGCAGTGTAGGGACCAGGAGGGTCACACGAATGCTAAAAGGAGAGGGTAAACCATTTAGGAAATGCGATTGCAAAAAGGATTTGAAAATGAGAACTGGAAAGAGAAAACGGATTTAGAAAAGGGAATAACTTTTTTAAATGTATGAAAAGGAAAGATATTTACAATGTCATTTATTAATTGTGTTATTTAATTCTCCATTTTGAAATAGGATTTGAAAAACATTTTCAAATCACAGTATTTAATAATCAAATAATAAATACAATTTGCAATTCCTCTTTAGTATTTAAATTTAAAATGTGTAATTACAAAATGTTTTTCAAATTTGTCTTTTTTTTATGGATTAATTGTTGAATTTGAAATTATATTTAGCAATCTATATTTTTAATTCACAATTAAGCAGTTATCGTCAAAATGCTGTATTGCTTTTCCAATGACCCCTGTAGTCCTCCATAGTTTCCAACCTCATGACAAGACAAATACTGCTGCAGAACATAGCAGTAAATCAGATTATACTTTCCTATGAGGCCAGCTGGTCAGCCTCCGTTGCCTACATTTATATCATTTCTACCTTATACATTTTATATTGCCCACTACTACGCTGCCCTTAACCATACTAAAAATGTATTGCTTTAAAAAATAATTATTTAGTCACCTTGAAAAACAAATGGTTTTCATAAATCATTAAAAAGGCCAAACCCAACATAAAAATCATGCCTACGATTTGAAGATAAAAATGTATATGTCGAAAGCAAAAAAAAAACAAACAACAACCTTTAAACACAGTTCAACCATTTTAGGACTCATAGCTATTCAACTTGATAGTCCTAAAACATTGGTGATTGGCTTTTAGGGAACATTTCTAAAAAGCACACAAATGAGCACATTTATTGCTATATCCATCCATTTAAGCCTCAAGTCCAGCATGGTTTGGTTGTCTACAATTAGACTGAAAAAATCATATTGTCTCAGTTTGCTTTGGACACAGTTACAGCGGTTTAACTGAACAGCTGGTGTTTATGGGTCACTCAAACAGAAACATGTTAAAATTCTCTCTGGCTCGACAAACTGGCTTTGACTTCCATTTCCAAATTGCACTTTCCTCCACAATTTGCACACAAGACAACAAAGGGCTAATTAAGGTAGAGAATAATCTGAATGTGATTAAGGACACATAAAATAGTTGTTTCGGATTCAGGTGTAAACACAAATCGAATCTTGTAGTGTCACAGGTGGACACTACGTCAGAACAGTGGAACTGGTATGCAGGTTTGTTAATATTCATCATCATTTCAGATTAACTGCGTTAACATCTTGGTGGGCTAATGAAGTAGGTGCTGGCACAGTTCTCAGTCATGTGAATCATCCTGAATTACAGCCCACTGCTAAACTAAATGCATGCAATTAAAAAGCAGATATTTAGTACCGCCATCTCAGTGCAAATCCTACCTGCTTTTAAACCAAACAGACAAAAAAACAATAATTTAAATTTAGAGACATTTTCAAACAGCTAAATTTTGAATAATTGCCTGTTGATGAGCCATAAAATAGTTATGGTAAGAATTGGCTTTAAAATCTACCATGTTGGAGTCTGCTTCTATTGATCCTGCCAAAAAGGCCTTTAAATGTAAATACTTGTACACATTCATTGCTTACAGACTGGATCTTTATTTGGCATTTAAAGCTTTGAAATGCTTTTTAGCAAGCATATAACACCAGATGCTACACACTCTCCCATGCAAATTACAGTGCAACATTACACCAACAAAGTTTCATTTGCTGCAACAGATGCTTAGTTTATGGTGCTTGTTTTAGATTTTTTTCATGGATCTAACAGCTCTGTGTGTTCCATGTTTACTGCATGAAACAGGCAGAAACTGTGCAGTTAAGGATTCTGTTTTATACGTTTGTTTGGGGTTCCTCTGGACATTTACATCTACCCCATGAACCTTTTCTAAACTAACCATGTTAAACAATCTGCAGATCAATATGGTGCAAAGTATTGAAATACTAGTATATGCTCTACCATATTTTAGCTCCTCTTTTCAGATTTTTCAAAGATTATTTGAATAAATGAAATAAACACCTCAGGAATGTTGATGCAGAGCATTATGCTTACTTTATGCTACCACTTCTATCAACTTTTATTAATCTTTGAGCTCTTCCCAAAGGAGCTGAATAACAGTGCTTTCATGGAGACTTATCATCCAAGTGCAACTTAAGGGAGAGAAGAAGCAGGTCAAGTTCGTTTTAGTCTATCCAGCAAGTGAGATAGCCAATTTAAAGTAACATGTCACTCAAATATAAATATCAAACAAATAGCTGGGGTTTATAACAGTCCTTCAAAAATAATTACTGTAATAAAGCACTCTTCTAATGTTTGTCTGCCTCACAAAAAAATAATATTCAATATGAATAAATATTATTACAAACATACAAATGGGAAAAATAAGAAAAAAAATATTTTAATTACTCTACATTCCTCCAACCATTATCATCTTCCATTTAAAACACTTTTTTAAGTTAAATTATAAAAAACAACCAGATTCTTAATGTGTTTTTTAATAAAAATTCTAGTCATTTATCAGACCATTTTGCAATTATAAAAGCTATTTCCACTAGTGCATTTATAATGAAGTTAACCAAACATTGTTCATGTACATCTTCTATGTGGAAGCCTTTAAATTTTCACAATTGGATGTGTGTGTGTGTGTGCGTGTGAGTGTAGGTGTGTGTGTGTGTTAAGGTCTTTTTTGAAATGTGAATAAAGTCGTCTTTTGAGTGGCAGCCTCTTTCAGGACGCCAGTCACCAGGTTCTCTTTTCCTCCCAAGAGAGCAGAGCCGGTTCGTGATTTGACCGCCGTCCATCAATCAAACTGATCGCTGCATTTCCATAACAACAGCCGTGTAAATTACTTCTGTCTGAAGCTGAGAAAAGATTTTCACATTTTAAACTAAGTTATGTCACCTATGCTAAAATAGTCCTATTAAATACATTGAATTCTATAACAGCAGAAAAATTAAGACATCCTTTGTAATTGCACATAATTTGCTTTCATGTTGAAAAGCTGGAGGTTTAACAAACACAACCCTTAAATTAATTCTAAAACATCAATTTTATACTTAAAGTTCTCACAAGGTTAAAATGAATCACAGTCCTCCTTTGCAGGTCTGTGTGGATCCCTTCTAGTGTATTTTCAGGTCTGATGCATCTCGAGGCACAATTTTAGTTCAAGAATTCATCTGAAAAATTGACGAGGAACATAAACAGAAATCAACTGTCTCTTTCACGTACACACAGCAACACACGTGGCCCCTCAGCTCCCACTTTCTCTCTCATTATTTAGTCTTTCTGTCCAGAGAGGCTCAACAATAACAAGGGAGGAAATGAGAGTGCCGATGTCATAGGCGATAAACCACACATACTTGCACACAAGGGCACTGTCATTTTCCGAGTGAGATGACTGTAGTCACAGGGGAAATTTTGTGCATTGGAGGGTGAATAGCTTTTCCTTGGACTGATCAACAGCCAGACATACAGATGCATAAAATACCAACTGAAACACGCTCCGAGGTAGGCACATATATTTAAAGACATTACCGCCTTTGAGAGAAGACTGGAGCTAGGGTGTATGGTACACATAAAATCCGCAAATGAACACTAAGCTAATAAGTGAATGCATCTGCAACTAAGTTTAAAGGCATGTGAAGATGTTTACAGGGATATTATTTATTTTCTTTTAGGTTTTGAGAATGATTATCTTTGGTGAAGCCTCATTTCTACACTGAACGCTGTGATTAAATGACTTAGAAGCCAAAAAGATATCAGGGAGACTCCTGTAAACTCAGCCACTTTATTTCTTACATCTTGTTAGCTCAGGGTCAGAACCTTTAAGCCATTAAATTTCCCTTAGCTCTTTGTGGCAAAGATTCAACAAGGTATCTAAAACATTCCTCAGAGGTTCTGATCTCAAAATAATATCAATTAGAGTCTGCAGATTTTTCTGATATAAATCTCCTGTTACACCTCATAACAAAGACACTTTATTGGATTGAGATCTGGGGACTGTAGAGCCTATCCTATTTAAGCAAAGCTTAACTGGTAATAAGGAGCCAACATATTGCAATGAAAAAAGCACTCACAGCATCATACCACCAGCTCCAGCATGAACCACTGTCACAAGACTAGGTGGATCTATGTTTTTACATTGATTAAGCGTAATTCTGACTATACCATCTGAATGTGGCAGGGGAAATCGACATCCATCAGAACTACTAAAAAAAAATTTCAGTATTTCAAAGCTATGATTAAGTTTGGAACCCACCACCTTAAGTGTTGCCTGATTAAAGGTTAAAAATGTTCCATAATTTTCTGACTGAAAGGTTTTTGCAATAAAAAAATTTTTTTATTAGGGATGCCAGTATGTGTGGACTGTGATAAACTTCAACCAGCTTTTGCCATGTAGTTAAGGTTGAGGTGGCTATTAAATGCAACATTATAATCCTTTATTTTTTTGTTATAGAAAATCTGATGGCAATCTCCCCATACAGTACTTGTGGCTACTGAGACTTGTATCATTGTATTCCCAATAAGGAATTCCAAGGTTCAGTTGCCATACATCCCTCCATGTGTTTGCGTAGGTTTGTTCGGTGGAAGTCTGCTTCCTCCTACACAAACAAAGAAACCACAATAATCTAATTGAAGACTATTGTGTGGTTTTCTATCCGAACGTCTTATTTAGGTGCCTTCCCCATGTCTCAGAGCTTTCTGAGAGGTGTTTTAACAACAGTATTAACTAACTTCTTAAATTAATATGCTTGAAAAACAACAACTAAGTGTGAATCAATTATATCAGATAAGTCATAGCAAGAAAGACTGAGAAAGGGATCTTGATCACAAACAACAGAGCTTGCAGTAGGATGGGATTGATCAGTTTTACTGAATGATTTTGATGAGGACATAAACTGAAACAATTGTTATATTTTGCCAGAATTCAATATCTAAAATCCCCTTTTAAAAAAAAGGCCACCACCATCATTCTTTCAGGCTATTTTAAAGCACAATTATCACCGTGTGAAGAGACTTTGCAAAACCACCTTAGAAGTGTATGGACAGGGGCAGTCTGAAGCCTCTTTTCCTAGACAATTCTGCCATTGATGCCGGCATCAGTAAGCCTTTTGTTCATTCCTAAGAGCTCAGCCTGTCATTTTTAGAAATCCTATGTGGAGTGGGGGGATCTGGTGCCTTTTGCCCTGTTCAGCAATATTTATTTTTTATTCTCTCTAAATATTTATTTGGATTAAATGTATTTAATCCAAATCAGCTAAAAAAAGAATTACATGTACATGTGAAATTAAATGGTTGCACTTAGAGGTTCAATATGGAACATTTATCTTAAAAGCAATCTCTTTAAAAAAAGTAATACTTCAATGGGGAGTTTAGACGTGTGCAGAATGAAAAGTGCATCCTTTCCTTTAAAAGTTATATTTTACCTAAAATCATACAAAAAAATAACTTTTTCCGACCAATGCACTGTGTTTATATTTAGGTGTTCCAGCCAACAGCTGCGCGCCATTGCCAAATACTATTGTAAATAACTGCCTGGAGCAACGAGGCATGTACTGTAGAAAATGGAGCACTCAGTAAGTTTAGCGGCTGTGTCTAAGCCCCATAGATTTTCATTATCTTCCTCAGAAGAGGAGTGACCTTGCAAGATCTAAAACTAGAGTAGTTTAGGAGAAGCCTACAACAGATAGACACAATTGAAAAACTTTCAGAGCATCAAAACGTACGTGGAAATGGCAAAGTTTCTCCTGGAGAAAGGTAAGAAAGCTTGCTAATGGCTAAAGTTAGCTGTCAGTAAAACAGCTTTGCAATACTTGTGTATATGACGATGTTCCTAGATATGAGATCACTGATCTCAGAAGAAAAGGAAGCGGTTTCCTCCTGCTCTGTCCAGTATAGCAGGCTCGCTTTCACCGCTGCAGTGAGTGGCTAGTATAAATACTGTTCTAGCCTGTATTGACATAGGTCTCTGACCATACACCTCAGTCAAATACGCACCATGTGAAATCTGTTGAATGTTTATGTAAATTCTAAAGTATAAATTATGACTTTTATAGAGGATATCACCAAGAGGAGTGGAGGATACCACTAAGCTACCTAAATAAGATGCCGAGAGGACAGGTAAAAAAGCTTATTTTTGCCTTTGACCCATATTTTGTTAAAATTATTCTTGTTTCGTATTTTAAACTTATTAGTACAGAATAGTCCTTACAGTGGAGATTCGTCGCTGAAATGATGCTTGCTGGTAACAGCAACAAAACTGGCATCCAGACGGCTTAAAATTAAGTTTTGTTATTGCAACTACAACCTCAACATACTAGATGTCGCTTTGGTGCCAATGTTCCGTATTCAACCTTTAAAATCCGAATACCTGCCCATTTGTTCGTAATCAAATTGTGGGATTTCAGCAGAGGTTATTATCATGAGGTTTTGGATTTTTGCTTTGGACAGATTACTTCTCATGTGTGTTTAGATGTTGTTCTGGAGGCTGAATCTGCAATCTGCTGCTGCACTGGAGACTGGAATTAAGAGTCACGTCTGCCAGTGTTTTAAAATGAGGAAACATTTCTTGAAGCTATCAGAAGTCGAAAAGACTCGAAAAGACAGTTTTCTAACTTGTAGAGTGTCGCAGGAGAGCACAGAGAGTAGGAAAGCAGCAGCATCCGCACACAGTCACGTCCAAAGCCTCAGTAACTTTTCAAGGTGCAGTAAGCTCCCAGTCAATTCAGCCAACGTTTTAAAATAAAGAAACATTTCTTGAAGCGATGAGAAGTCTAAAAGACTCCCAGAATGAGCACTTTCGTGACCTGTAAGCTATTGTTGTTTGGCATACATCAGGCTCTTTGGAGCACATCTAACCCGCTGCAACAGGCACAGTCGCGCTCCGAAGCCTAAGAAACTTTTCAACCTGCAGTCAGCTCTGAATCAGCGATATGCATTGAATGTAGTGTCTGGGTATCTATTCTTTAACTGATTTAGTTATTTACCTGTTTGAACTGAGAGGTCAGAGGTGTAAATACTAATATGTAAAAATGACGGACAGACTTCAGATTTTTCAAACCCCTGGTATAAACCTTGAGATGGAAGAGTTCACGGTAAATAGGGAAAATAGATGGCCACCGCTGCTCAAGTCTTTTTGCGAGCTGCTCCAAAAGTTCGCTGTCCATCACAGTCGCTGTGAACTGTTTGGAAATCTGCTCTTTAGCTTTAAAAGCCAGAAGCTCCCGGACCTCTGCATCACTCCAGTTCGCCATCTTAGCTGACACAGTTTACAAATGCTAAATTAACTCCCCAGGTTTACTAGGATATTACATACTGTTGCCAGACGGGGCTCAGCGCACACTCAACACATGATCATAACATCACCCTCTGCTGCGCCAAGACACTGCAGCTTCATTCATAAGACCAGCATTGCGTCGATATTTCAGTAACATTACTACCAACGTTTTCGGCACAAATGCAGCAAAATTCCTGTGACGCCATGCTGCCATGGTGCATTCTTAATACACACCCTAGGAGATCCATTGAGTCCTGGGAGTTTCTCCCTTTCTCTTCCTCTCTCAGTTTCTTGTCTCCAACCAGTCATACATTTTTTTTGTTAAATAAATCACCATTTAAGTTATTCAAATATGTTGCCTTTGTTATAGTCCAAGAAACAGGCCACAAAAAATTGAGGACTCATCCGGGATGGCTATAGGGATTTGTATTTGCATGTAAAGCCATGTAAGGGACACGTCAAATATATTAAAGGCAGTACTCTGTACTGGTCACAGCACATGAAATATGTTGTTGGCAGCATGATGCAGCTCAGCAGTTATAGTGAAACTGCTATGAATGAACTGAGCTAAAATGCAAAACAATCCTGGAAGAAAACCTGTAAAGTGGTTCAAAAGGATATGAGTCTGGATTGGAAGTAAAGTTTCAAGCTGTAAACAACCCTAAAAATCCAGCCAAAACATTTTAAGGTTCGAGATCTTTTTTAGCTAGGCATAGTGTTGGGTCTGACCCCTGAATATATGAAACAATATAAAGAAGGGGGGTTCTACACAATAACCCAGCAATCCCCATTGTGCTGGTTCACCTGCTGTTTCATTCAGAAGTGGGACATTATTCTAACAGAGAGTCTTCCCCTGGCCTCAAAGTAAGAGGTTTCAATTTTCAATCAGTCTGGGTCGGGCAAATTAGGATTCTTTAATTTCTTGTATTTTTATGCATGCATGTCCTCTTAACCTTTATGAATCAGATCTGTGTTTGAAATATACTGTGTTTTCTTTTAATGAGTAAACTGAGTTTAATTATAAGATTGTGTTGAATTTATTGGTTTCTTTGTTAGTAGACAAGCAGTGTTCGATTGATTGCGTGTGTATCTTTGCTTGGTTGGGAGTCACGAACCAGTGCGCTTCCGAGCAGCTCATACAGCCGAATATAACACCACCACTTCCCCCCCCCCGTTCGGCAGCCTACACGTTCGCGCCGGTACGCCATTTCTACACATGCACGCGTGTTACGACATACAGTAAGCCCCCCAAGTGATGTGGCTGTGACATCTTCTGGCTGGCAGCCATTTTCGTAGTTTTGTTTATGTAGCAAGTACTTGTTGCCACCCAGCTTAGGACTTAGCCGAACCGAATAGCTGGTAGTTGAACTTCAGTTGTTTTGTGTGGTAATTAGTTAATAAATTGGTTAAACTGTATCAAACCTTTGTTTCTTTTATTTTGAATGTCTGTTTGCAACATCGGAAAAGGGCTTACCCTTCAGATCAAAAGGTCTCTGGTAAATCACTGATAATTAATTTATAAATTGCTATTTGATAGTTAATTTTGATAGATATAACATCTTGTTTCCTAGTTAAACTGGATGGTGCACCGTTTTAAATGATTTGAAGGAATAATTAAAGTAATATTTTATGAATTGTTAATTTTTATATTCCTAATGTAACCAGATAGACCATAACTCTTATTTTACTTGGTAACATTACACAACAATAGTAAATAAAACACTGCATTTATAATATTTTCCACTGATGCAAAAATAAGATAAATTTAATGTCTGTGGTGAATTTTTACCTGTTTCAAGTCCAGTGTGACTGTCACATAGTGGTATTCCATTCCATTCATAATAGAAGGACTTTGCCACCAACGGTTAGTTCCATCTATGGCATATTCAATGGGATGACGCTCTGCACATACACAGAAAAGGGGTAAAACATAACATTTTATTTTATATTTTGTCACTTACATTTTCTTCTAAATTAAGGACATAATAGAAAAAAAGTCTAATAGTCTGCTGGTGAAAGGCAGTGTATTGGTGGTCATTTCAGTTCTCATATGTGCAAATCAAATCTTCTAATAAAGATGTGTAGCTTCTAGGGATGTAACGTTACATGTATCCATATTTGGATTTCTCATAACAGCACAGAGGCATACAGTTTCTACACGGAAGCATAACTCCATTGCACACTAGCCAGCAACACATGTGACTCTGTAAACAAATTCAGTTCAGTCCAGCCATACTGCTAGCAGAAGTTATGGCCAGTGACTCTTATAAGGCAGAGTGGGAATTTGAATGACAGTTCTGTTGTTAAATCCTCCCGTTTTTCATGTGGTTACCAACTTCTGGTAGCGTTGGTGGTTCCTGTTAGCTACCACTAGCAATAAAGTATATGTAGACTAGACCTCTGACTGTAATAATGAGTTAAAAAAAATTCTTCCAGGAATTAGTCAGAGACATTTGCATTGCTTTGTTGCAGCAGGAGCTGGACGCTGAACGGAAGGAGCGCCGCCCCCACCACAGTGTCCCACATAAATACTGAAATAAAGTTATTTATCTAATATATTTTATTTTCAGTTAAAATGCATACAAAAGAGTATAAGAGGCCAAATAAAATAGAAAACATGAAACCAACAAAAAAACTCAGGAGTTAAAAAACATTGGGTCTTCATGAAAAGGGAAGTCTACAGTTGTGATTAAACTTTTAGACTAGAGGTATGCTATAATACCTCCCACAGCTAAATCCCTGATTAACTTATTACCACTCTTCACACAGACAGTAAGGCAGTCTAAAATGTTTTTGTGTAAGGACTTGGGGGGGGGGGGGGTGGTTTCACTTTACCAAAAATGAACAGAACTGTGAAATTTAAACTAAGGCACATAATAAAGCGGGACATTTAGAATACTATGACACCACTAGTACTTTCAGATTTGAATAACATCTGTCAATTAACTGCTGTTTAGGTTCAACATTGCCATCCCAAAACAAAAAAGATGACAACTTTTACTAGTGAAATAAAGGAAACAGTATTTTTCCCAATTTTAATTTGATAAGATTTTTCCTCAAAACTCATTTTCTTTCAGGTACAAGAAGAGAAAACAGAATTCAGATTATACTGTGTGCACAAATATTAGGCAAGTTAACTTTTAAACCATTTTATTTTATGTCTATTTTACATAAATAGCCAATTAAAACATATTTACTTACAATACCGTGCCCTCAGACAGCAGTCCAGCCTGGCCATCATTACTTTCGACTCACATATCATGTTGTATTACTGCTCTTTCAAGCCTTACACAATCGCAACCTTAACAAGAGTCAGACGTGAGTTTTCTCAAACAAATTCTATTTGTTTGACTATTAATTTGTATTGGGTTACTGAGAAATTTTGTTTAACATTGATTCTTTCTAACCTTGATAGTTAAATAAGATTGATGCTGAAAAGGAAGTAATAAGGGTTGTGACCATGGAATCAGTAATTTACTAAATTCTGAAAGCAGATCAGAGTTCTTTACTTTATGGATGAAACGTTCAAATGAATATTTTCTTTATCTACCTTTTTGATAATCAAAAGAGAAATAAAAACATAATTTGAAGCTTTCCTTTGTATGAAAAATAGTCCACACACATCAAAAACCATTATATATATAGATTGCAATATTTGAGCCAAAATTTGAGAAAAGATAAGAAAAAAAGAGAGATGAAAAACACCTGCACTACAGCCTTGCATTGAACGGAGACTTTGTAAAGGCAAATCATTAGAACAAAACAGACCATATTGACAGAAAAACAAACATAACATTGTAAAAATAAATAAAAGCCTCTAAAAGCAAATCTTAAATAATTTTCATACAGCAGGTTTCACATTATTGCAATACTAGGAGATCCATCCATCCATTTTCTGAACTGCTTAATCCTTAAGGGGTCACGGGGGGCTGGTGCCTATCTCCAGCTATCAACGGGTGAGAGGCGGGGTTCACCCTGGACAGGTCGCCAGTCCATCACATGGCCACATAGAGACAGACAGGACAAACAACCATGCACACACCTAAGGTGTGATCAATTAACCTGACAGTCATGTTTTTGGACTGTGGGATGAAGCCGGAGTACCCGGAGGGAACCCACGCATGCAAGGGGAGAACATGGAAACACCATGCCGAAAGACCCTGGGCTGGGATACGAACCCACAACCGTCTTCCTGCAAGGCATTTGGAGAACGATTCCTCAGCTGATTTGCTATTAATAATTTTGGATAAAACATTTGATTAACATCTGCCTAAACATCATAATTATGCTATCCAGCAGGAACATTTAGTGTAATCTCCCAGATTCATAACTCTTGTGGGGCTAACAGTCTTTCTCACCAGCTGGGTTTGGACTTTGTAGGTTGCAGACTCGACATTGTGCGTTCCTCACAGGCTGACCAGGAACATGCTCCACCAGCTTGCAGAACATCTCTGGAGCATTTTTGCCACAGGTAGCATTAGTTGTTATGTCTGCCATTGTAGCTAGATTCAGCACAGCTGGGAACAGTCCTAAGAAAAACAGGAGAGCAACATGTAACTGGTTACGAGACGAAACAATAGATGAAAAATAGTAAAAACAGCTATATACACTAATACAAATCAAGCAAGACATGTTCTTGGTTTGGATAAAGAATGAGATTTTTAAAGAAAAACACAATTATTTGCAGAAGTGTTTTTTTACCCCCTCAGTCACATCAGTTACTAAAGACGTAATTATGGAGAAAACCCCCCCGCAATTTTTGCATACTATGTTTGATAAAATCTCAAAATTAATTAATAATATAAAATTAATAGAAATTAACATGGCTTTTTATTTCAGACCATTAGGAAAAAACTGCAAACAATTCTGAGTAATTAAAATAGAAATAAACATTTGCTGAAAGACCCAAGAAACTAGACAGAGTGATCTTATTCTGATTGGAGAAATTTAAACAAGATCAAAAATCAACAGGTGAAATTCATGTGGTGATAGAAAATAAAAAAAAAGGAAGACAGATTGAACATAAAGGACAAATAATACCATGTTTCAAAATGTTACCAGGGGACAGAAATCAGGAGCAGAATCCAAATGCCATCTAGAAACTGTGAAGTCAGACCAATACAGCAATTATCCTAGACTGTTTCAAAGCTGGTATGGTTTGAAGCCACCGACTGCCATTCCAAACTGTGTGAAAATGTGTAGACACAATGATCAGTGAGTGAAAATTCATGTCCCCGGAAAAAGGAAAAATTGAGCTCCATTCAGGATCATAATCTAAAGAGATCATTTGTGAACATTTCAAAGCAGTTAAGCACTCAGGCAAAGCAGAAATCTCTCCTAACAGTGATATTTTTAATAATAAAGTCTGTAAGATCTGTCTCCTAGGTACAGTAACCACATACATAGAAGCTGCCCCATCATATCTGCTCCTTTCAAGCTTAGCATTTGTCATTGTTGGACAACACTGGACAGTTGTGATTGCTTTAATATGTAATTCAGAACATAATCACAAAAAACATTCTAACTTTACCCATTCAAATCTCCAATAAAGGGCTTTGATCAAACTGTTCCTAAGTCTATGTTACCGCAACGATGCTGAAATCAGAAGTCCATCCTCCCTTTAGTCCCATTAGGACTGGCTGATTTGACTAATTTACGTGAATGTAAACTCTACAAAAAAAATGACGAGGCAACATAAAAATGTATGTACTTTGAATGTTGTGCTGGCAAATACAAATATAGAACTCCTGTTAGAATTTAAAGTTAACAGATGAAACTATCAAAATATTTAACATTCTTTATTTTACTGGATATTTATGGGGTTATAATAATACCAACTTGAGATGAAACTGAAAAAGAAATATTGGCTCTGAAAATAAGATTTGGCATTGAAAAATGTAATTGTAACTGAAAATCTTAATTTTGAATCTGAAATAAATGTAGTGAAAATGTCCATATTAAAAGTGAAATAAAAATTGAAAGTAAAAAAAATGGAAATGAAACTCAAATATATGCATTAAAACAATTAACTCACTTACAATCAAATGTTTACACTTTCATATTTTTTTCAATGCTAATCTTTTATTTTCAATGCCAATCTTTTTTCACTTCTGCTGCTTTTCAGTTTCATTCTGCTGATACTCATTTCAAGTCGTGCACATATATATTCTATTTCATGTTTTGTATTTTGTGATTCCTTCTAATGAAATTATCATACAAAACTCATGAAGATATCCTGATCTATTTGCAACATGTTCTAATTCTACACTATCTAATTTTATTATGTTGAGTTTTGCTACTTTCTTGTCCAAATCTCTGATACCAAAATAAACGAAATGAAGATGTTTATCAGATCTGAAAACACTGAATGCAAGTAACCAGTGGGAAAAAAAAGGCCCAGGTCCCTGGCTGTTGATTATTTACACATACCAGTCATCACCAGCACACAGATGCAGAGGGACAATGTGGAAGATTTTTATTTTTTTAACTGCAACTGCTGCTCATCTGTTCTGTTCCCACTGTAAAATCCATATTGGAGTGCTTTGACTGAATGTACTGGAATGCTCGACATACATTTGGTTCAAATTTCCTCACTACAAAACATACACAAATGCATGCTACATTACAAAAGACATTCCTGGTTTGGATAAATCTTAACTGTTATGTCTATTATCATATATATTCAAATCCTACATAGACATATATCATATCTGCATAAAAGGAAAACTAAAGTGAAGAAAACAGACAAATAAGCAATCTGTGGACGGTCTGTGTGTTTGTCCAGACGAGTCCAGCTGTTTGGCCAGATGTCAATGCTGATGGACTGTGAAGAAAATCTGAAACACCAAAAGGCTTCCACATGTGTGTGTAGACATTCTGGTGTGCTTACCCTCAGTTGATCATGAACACAGTCAGTCAAACAGGCCTCTATCCAAATCTTTCAACAATGATATTTGAGAACAGTTGACTACTTAGGAGGCTGAAATTTGTTACTCAGAGTTCTTGACAGATAATGTCCCAGAAAATCCTTCTTTTCTTTTTCTATTTTTTTTTTCAAAATTCCATGATTGCACATGCTACCTTATTTATCTCAGAAGACTAGGAAAATGATTGAATACATTTTAGATTTCTTTGAAAGATAAAGTGCTAAAACGAGGCAGAACAAAAAAAAAACCCATTAAATTTGATCATTTTGGTTTAAACTTATTTTGGTAAATGGCTGCTGAGAACAGATGACTAAATCAAATTTAGGTTTTGATGCTTGCACTACCAGTTCCCAAAACTAGTCAATATTTAAATAATATTGGTCAAATTGGGAAATGGCTCATAATGAATTAACCAACATTGTTGATCAGGAGTATGTGACAATAGAGGTTTTTCCTCTTGATTTCACCTTGATGTAGAGAAGAAATAAGTGAATGTTTTTATAATAAGTGGACCTTTTAGAAAAGTCTTAGAAGCCGTGATAACTAGAGGAGACTATTTAAATCTGCAAATTATTTTTATCTTTGCAGTTTTGTAAAGCCTTCAAATGTACAAAAACCATAGAGAAACAAAGGAAAACATGCAAATCTACAAATCACACCTCAACATTTTAATTCCAAAGAAAAGCACAGAAATACAAAATAAACAGACAAACATTAATATTTCAGACTCCAGTTTGAGATTAGACTTTAAGGCTATCACAATAATTTGTTCCTTGGATTTATTTTTACAACTCTGCTATGTGCCATGCCAGAAAATTAAGCCAATATGGAAATATGGAAAGATTGCTTACTAATACATGCCGTGGACTGTAAACCTTAAGAGAGTTATGTAACCTTCACTTGAGTCAGATAATCCTTTAAGCTTATTAATAAATCTGTTTAGTTTTGCTCTGACAGACAAGGTGGGAAAAATAATCAATATATCAAAATAGAGACGCATGATTTTGGTTTGGCTGTTTTAAGAGTTTAATATAGACACTTGTTTAAAATATGCATGTTGGTGTAAATGTATCTCATTTTACATTAACCTGCTGGGATTTGACATTTCCTTAGTCAAGAACAGCACATAACACTTTTTTTCTGCACATAATCTGGTTTCCACTTCCTACATCAGCACTACATTGAGAGTAATGCCTAATCAACTTGTCTCGTTTAATTATTAGCTACACTAGGCTTCAAATGGTTACATTTCCCTAATCCATCAGTAGTAACTGATGCATCTCTTCTGCTTCTGCAGAAAGCATTATTGGGAAAAACTGACATCTAACATTTCAAATAAGACATTTTCCTAAACATCCTGTGTGGTTCCCTGCAAGGCTGTGCAGAGACTTTTAGAGAGGCAGGTGCTCAAAGTTAAAAAAGGACACAGCACAAGATTTTAAGAAGTCTTACAACAAAATAACTTCTAGTATGCCATCCTGATTAAAAATGAACTATTCAACTTTCACACCTTAGAAGAATGTGTTTTCAAAGTTCTTTTGCAGCACACCAGCATTAATTATGTTCATTTTTGGAGCTATCACTGAATGGGGGGGTCCCACTGCTGGAAACTGCACTATACAACTTTTCTGACGGACTTTCTACTGACTGCGTTACGCTTTACAGTAGTACCCAACAAGCTACTAAACTGATATAAAGAAACCCTCTATTTTGAGACTTGAGCCATGGAAGATCCGCCAAAAAAAACCAAAGAAGATATTATTGAAAGGAAGTGATGGAGGAAGAGTAGCCCAGTTCCCAGGCTGAAATCTGGCGGAGCTTCACTCCCGAAGAAGGCTGTGTTAAGGAAAGTAGCAGCATCAGAGCCATGGAACTGGACACCGAAGCCACCCAGCTTCTTAACCATAGACTGTATAAAACAATGGAGTAACCTTCCGGTACATCCCCCATGGGTTTCTGAATAGCAAAAATTAGGCCAGTTGGGCGGTTCCCACCGCCGCCATGTTGTTCACGTCACTCACCTCGTCACTCTCAGAAACTCCAAAAATGGGCAAAGAGGTGGAGCTGAGAGTGGCGCTGTGAGGCTGGGGGCGGAGGGTTAACGCTCCGAGCCGACGTAGCTACAAGCTAGTCAGAAGCTAGTCGGGAGCTAACTGAAGCTAACGTAGGCTGCAGCCAGTTTCAGCCAGAAGACCGCGGTTGAGAGACTTTTACCCCGTTTTTCACCTTTAGACGCAGAAATATCTCGAGTAGAGAAAACAGATCAATACAATAAGACCCAAATGGTTCGGATCAATACGGCCTGATATTGTGCTATTGCCATTACCATCGGAAGAGGGTGAGGACTTAGTCGGCTTATCTTAACAACACATCCAGCAAAAAGTAGTCACAAAGTCATCATGAAAATTCAGATCCTCTAAAAAAAATTTAAGGCTTTTGATTCACCTCACATCAGACATCCATTAGTTCATGCCTCCAGCTGTGTTCCTCACATCAGTACTGATCTAACCAGCAATCATCCAGTCTGTCTAGAGTCCAACTCTGTAGTCTTCCAGCCTGATGTAACCGTCTGCCGCTCTTGAGTCTCGAAGTGCTCTACCTGACAGGGTCTGCCGCGGCGTCCCGGTCCTGCCGACGTTGCTGCTCTGCTGCTACCCGACCGATCGCCTGCTCCAACTCGCGTGTAGAAAGAGATAAAAGCTCCGACCAGAACAGCATTCCTCTCTGCCACCTGACAGAGACACCCCCAAGCTGGTTAAGCATTAGCCGGTATAAAGCCTCCCCCCAAAGCAGAGACTTCTTGGACGTTCTGTTACTGTAATAAAAACCACAGCAAGCCATCTTTGCCCAATAATTGCAGATTAACACGCCTAATAATTAGGGACACGCCCCTAATTATTCATAATTTCAAAATTAAATTGCAAATAAACGGAGGAGTTAGAAAAAAAATCACCCCCCTCAGAGTTGTCATGATGGTAAACCTGAACTATCTAACCTAAAATGGTTTTTTGAACCAGGCTGTAAAAACGTTTATTTTTGCTGTAAAGTTGGCCTTTTTAACATGGGAGTCAATGGGAAGTTGCTCCTTTTTGCAGCCAGCCCCCAGCAGATGAGGGCTGAACTACAACTTTTGTCACTTCCGCGTTGGCTTCACATTCTGCGGGCGGAGTTTGCCCCTTGTTCTTAACTCATGAAGAAGTTGTTGCTCTCGTCATAACCTAAACCTTACAGCGCACGTCCCACTGCTCAACCTCCTGCCTCATAGAGCAGCAAGACACAAGACAGCACAGGTCAGACAACACGTCCTTCCCCTCACTGCTGCAAAAGGGCTTTACTGTTGAACTGTTGCTCAGTTTAGGTTAAAGTTACTTACCCAAATAGTGTTAGCTTCTAAAACTCTGTTTTTTCACCCATTTAAATTGAAAAGTTTTGGGTGGCAGCCGCTGTGAATGAGGTATAAGAGATACAACAGGATGTACTACAAATGCTGCTACTGGATTGGTAAATAATAAAGACTTGTTCCGGGATTATGGTGTTGGGTTGGGGCATGATGATATAATACAGTGCCAGGAACAATGTTGGCTCTGATGGTTTACTTACTGACACGCTGTTAGTTTGATGTTTTTGTTGTGTTGGCTACCAAGCTTGTAAAACCATCAGTAAACTGGCTGCTTCCAATGCGCTCCATAAAAAATTGTAAAAAGTCACCATAAGGAGCAGCAGAGGACAAATATCCACCAATTATACAACAGTTAGTTCCGACCAAGTAATTTAATTGGACAAGAGCCTTTCCAGGAGTGCTGATATTGGAGTACAACAGCACTGGAACTTTTTACAAACAGTATCACTCCACCATACAAAGGTTCTAATGTTTATATTTGAAATGTTTGTGTGTAGGAAATGTTTGTGTTGCCTGGCAACAGCCTTTTCTCCCTTCCAGTTGGAACTATTTGTGTTGGGAGAGCTAAATAAATGATTAAACCATCAAATCATAAGCTGCTGTTGCTATTTTTAAGTAGTAAAATGTACTTGCAGAAGTGTTGTATAAATGCATTTTCACACTCGGGGTCGTGCTGTTGTGTTGAATATCAGCACTGGTGTGATTCGGTCGTAGGCATGAGGCCGCACAGCACTCCCTCTCGTGTGATATTGCTTAATTGTCAGTTGCCACAAGACGGTGTATATAAATATCTAGTAACAAAAGACATAAAGCAATCTAAACTCTTGGAGCTATTATCTTTTACACCTTATCTAACAAAGCCTCACTCGCAAAGCTTAACAGCTGAGGAGTGGACCACTGGTTATTGGTTACAGCAGCCAGATAATTTTATTCAGTTAAAATGTTATTAATACTTAAATTTTGATGTTGAGGCGCACTGGCTTGCCTGAACACGTTCTGTATGAAAGCAACAAAAAACCAACACTTTTTTGTGCACTTGGGGCATCATGGAGGAAATTTAAATGGAATGTAAACGGAGGCCTTTACAACTTTTTAAGAGCTACAGTAAATTGTTAACTTGCACTTTTGGCAATGGCTGTCAATAAATCTTACACATACAGTGTTGTTCAACTTAATTTGGAGAACATGTCGCTGCAGTGCTTGAAAACAGAAATTTAAGGGCAGCACGGTGTTATTAGCTTATGCTAATAGTAGTTTATTTCATTACAGAGCACAGCTATTAGCAAATCCCTCTAGCTTTTGAAACTTCAAAATTAAACACAGTTAATCTTGGTTTAATAGAATTGCTACATTTAGCTTTCCAAACACTAGAGGCACGTCACAAGCTTTTTTAGGTTGTCCAAAATAAAGACACACTGCAGGTCAGCCATGATTAAACTTTGTGATTACCTTAGACAACATTCAACTTCATTTTATGCACCAATATGTCTTTATGTTGACATAGTTTTCATGTTTTACTATTCAACAGCAATTTTTATTGCTTAGATTATAATTTATGACTATTCAACAAAACTATTTCTCAGGGAGTAAAACTTGCCTTTAAAAGCAAATAGTACATGGTCTAACTAAGGAATGCCTTTGTTCTCTGCTTCATTTTCACATGCTTTAATTTGTACTGAAAGACTGAATGTTTCCTCCTTGCACTTCTTTGGAGAAGTTTCTGATGAAGCTTCTGATGAAGCAAAGCACAGAAAGTGCTTGCTGTTGTTTGGTACTTGTATTTCACAGTTACTTTGTAGGTACCAGCAACAGCAGCTAAAGTACTGGCAGTGGTACTCTCATTACAGTTTGAGAATAGTGGAGCTAACCAGCTGGTTCTTAAGTCTGTGCAACATGTATCATGACAACTTTGGACAAAAGTCAAAATTATACATGTAGACATTTATATGATTTTCATTCAAAAAAGCACATACCGTTTGTCTTATCATTACAAGTTCTACAATAAAGCAAAATAACAGAAAAGGGAAATGTGGGGAAAAGATTAGGATTCAGGTTTCATATTCACTGAATGACAAGGACACAAAGACTGACCATAGCTCTACGACAGCCACACACAGCTCAGGTTCAACACCTTCCATTCTCTGCTCTGATTACCATGGTAACATGCCTGTAGGTCTGTCTGTTGGCCTTTCTGTCCCTGATCTATACGCTCTGTTAAGCAGATATCTCTGAGGATTAACTGCCATGAACGATCTAAACTATAACAGTGATAGCCTCCATAGGTATGGCAAGAAATTGGACAGATTTTCGCTCAAAGAAGTTTTATTACTGACTATTCAGCTGGCTTATATTTAGCAATTATAGCTAGTCACAAATAGAAATATTTTTCATAAAAAGCTAAGAGTCCAAAGTTTCCATTATGAGCATAACCGTGAAGTCAAAACAGTTTGAAAAACAAACACTGGGTATTAACAACTAAATATCTTTCTATCAAATCTTACTGATGGCAATATACAATATGTATCATGACTGAGAGAAAGTGATACCAGATCCAAGTGGCTAAGCTGATTAGACTTTGCTGTCCTATATAGATCATTTGAAGAGCTCCTTCCTCTAGGGCATGAGGGTCAAACTCCAGTCCTTAAAGGATGATGTTCTGCAATTTCTATATGTAGTTTTGCTAAAACACACGGGAATCAAACAATTAGCTAATTAACCGTACTGTGTAGAACCTAACTGTATGTTGAGAAAGGAATTCAGCTGTTTAAGGTCTGTTGGACCAGGAATACATCTAAAAGTTGATGGACACTGGCTCTTGAGGACTGTAGTTTTAGACATTTTAACTATGAAGTATTCAAAGTAGAGCCACTGCTTGTTCAAGTCAAATTACGTTGCCTCACTTAGCGAATGATACCACAAGAAGGAGATCTCTCATGAGCTGGTTTAGGCTCTCATCCTCTCCTTCTATTCCTTGACCTCTTAGCAGCATTTAATACTGATATACTGTCCTGATCAAGCATCTGGACTCCTGCGTTGGTATCAAAACAGTAGCACTGAATTGTGTTTTCGCTCTTATCTAGCTAACAGAGCCACAGTGTCCTAATCAATAACCGCTCTTCTTCCTTTGTCCCTCTTGTCCTTACCTCAGTGGCTTCCACAGGGTTCAATAATGGGACCCCTTGTTTTCCATTTATATACTCCCTTTGGGTTATATTTTGAGAAAACATGCAGGAAAATGACCATATATATGCTGATGACTGTCAAATTTACCTCATCAAATTTATCATTATGGTCCTACATGTTCTGTTTTGGATCGACAATTGGAGGTCAAAATCTGTCCAACCAATTTTCTACTTTTAAGTTATAAATAAAAGAAGCTAATATTTTTACTTTAAAGAAATATGCTACCTCAATTATGGATCTCATCTCTATCTATTATCTCAAATCCTTTGTAACCAGCCTGGCAGTTAAACTTAGTTTCTGTCTATGCCGTCTCAAGTTAATGCTACTGTCAAATCCTTTTTTTTTTTTTTTTACTCTTTTACAGTACTTAAACACATTCTTGAAAGAATACATCTGGAATCAGTCATTCATGCATTCACCATGTTTAGACTTGATTATGCAAATTATGTCCTTTTTAGTGTGAACAAGTCGTCAGTTGACCGTTTCTTTTGTGCAGAACACATGATACATTGTATTTTATTGTTCTCCACAATTTAAAAGATTTCCTGGCTTTAGGATTGGTTGGGAGGGGGCAGGGGGACAAGCCAACCTCTCGTGTTCAAGAACCACTACTACTAACCAGCATTCAACAACATTCATACATCAGGGAGCACATGTGGATGTCATTTGTCACTTCCCAGCCTTAATTTTATGTATTTTAGGTGCAAGAGAACATTGTTTTTCAAAATCTAATCAGAAAATGTGCTATGGGGACATATGTTCGAAAAAGTGTAACAAAACTGACCTTAAATAGTAACACATGCAACTAAAAACACAGAATCTTAATTATTTTACATATTCATTTATTACTAACCTCTACTTAACCATACCTCACTGAAAACAGTAAATTCTTTACATGTACAGTACAGTATACATTAAAACTCTTCACATTTTCACTGACTCAAGGTGGCAGCATATTCGTTTTCATCCCCTAAAGTTTCTTATTTCAATATTAATTACATTTTATTTGCTTTTTCCGTCCTAGTTGAAGATGTATGCAGAGTTTGCTTTGCTTTGTGTGTGTGTGAGCGTGTGTGTTGAATGTGTGATGGATGTGTTATTGTTGAGTTTTGAGGCTAGATGTATGCTTGATGGAATAAAAAGAAGGTTGAAAAAGACAAGATCATCTCTCTCTGCATCCCTGTGTAACTTTCCATCTCACCCTCCAACCTGAGTGTCGGGCTGTGAGAGAGAGATATAGATGAAAGGAAAAATATAAATAAATAAATAAAAGATTGATGGCGGCAAGAGATGGATGGAGGGATTCCCAGAGAAAGATAAAGCACTGTTTAAAAGGGTCAGACCCGGGAGAGGAATGAGGGATGAGGCTGCCATAATCCTGTAATACTCACACACAAACGTTCAGAACCCTTTTACACAGGTATTAACATACAGAGGTTTGTATGTGCATTAGCACACAGATGCAGAGCATCACCCTGGAAAGAGATGCTCAAAAGACTATTTAAATTAAAGATAAGGTGCACCAAAAGACTCGGACACAGAAAGAAACAGGGACCTTAATAAAAAAAAAAGTAGTGCAAAAGCAACAAGCATCAACTTCCCATGGACTCTTTTATGAAAATACCATAAAACAACATTGTTAACCAAGGTTTGCCTCATACAACTATGGGAAAACGATTTCCTCTTGTCCTTCCATTCCACTGGAAAATAGGGTTTTAACAATCTTGTAGATTAATTTTAGATAAATGTCTTTGAAATGTATTTAGCAGGTAAACACCAACCCAGGCTTTGCGTATGTTCACAGTCCCAATACTATATACAGGTATTTTGTTATCTGGATACATTCAGGTTCCCCCAGAAATAGGGAGAGAAATGATTTCTTTGAAATGACAATTTAATGCAAAACTGTGTTGGTGTCTTTTCACCACACTCATATTGTAGGCCATGAGTAGTAGTATCAATGATGCAACAATAGGTTCATAGAGTTACACTTTTAACCATTACACCTTATCCATAACGTGATTCTTCCCATCAACCCTTTCCTTGATGCATAATTACACCGACACAGTGGATGTGACAGAACTTTGGATTCAGTAAACCCTAACATCCTCAGTCTGGACCATTAATCTACAATGAATTCAAAAGTTTGAAGAAATCCAGTGTTTTACTATGTATTGATTTTAAAGCCTGGTTTATGCTTCTCTGACCGCAAATTTGCACTCAGATGCAGACGTATTGACGGAGATGTTTTCCGTTTATAGTACTCCGCTCTTCCACTCCATTCTCTACTGTTTTTTCAGCGTTGCTCGACCAGGACAGCAGGGGGTGCTACGTTTTCATGGCGTCTCTGCCTACTATCACACAGCGCCACTTTTGGTTTTTTCTAGGCTTGTGAACGCATTTCTTGCTCAAGGAGCAATGGACGACAGAAAGTAAGGTTTGATTAAGCTGTAAAGCTTTTCACTGGAAGTGCGGATTATAGAATACACTAGAAACAAATAGAAACACAGCAGCCTTTTCGTTGTTTTCCTACACTTCCTTATCTTCAAAATGGCCAAAGCAACAGATTAGATCAATTATCCTTTCAATACAAAGCATATAGTGTCCAAACGTCGCATTAACTACTAATTACAGCAACTATAGAGCCCCGTTCTGGTGAAGCGATCTCTGGCTGTTGCTGAAACTGACCAATCAGATGCATACGCTCTCCGTTGACGGAGACGGATAGTTAAAATTTGGGCCTCTTCTCCGTGCGTCCTTGCGTAGGTGATGGAGAGCCTTTCTTGATTTTTGAAAATGTTCAATCTTCTGACAATAAAGTTGTTTGTCCAGGAACACTGTAAATCAAACTGTCAATGTTTCACACAAAACCTTTTCAACTCTCAGGTTTAGTCTCATTTTATGCTTGAAAATTTAGACCTCAGTTTAGCTGGTGGGTGAAAAAAAGCAAAAATAGAATAAAATAAAATAATGAAAAACCACCAAGCAACTGGGAGGCTTAAACTCAAAGATCATTAAAAAAACTGTAAGAAAGTATGTCTCATTAAAAATAAAATGTAAAAAAGAGCCACTCAACATTTGCTCTTGTACTAAAATTAGTTACTGTAAAGGTTAGTGACTGTCCAATATATAATACATGAGCACTATGTCCACTGGACATCACATGTATGGCCTGTTTAGTATGATCCCTTTTCAGACAACTCTAGATAAATATTGTTTCTTGGTATCATTTCCTAAGACTTAAAAAAACAACATAAATAATAATTGTAACATTTTTATCCTCTGTTTTTACATCTTTTGACCAATATTTTGATAACTTCCAGGGTATTCATGGAAAGTTGTAATAAAAACTAAATCAACATCCTCCTCTCACCATGACTTCCTGTTCTGGGAATGCATTTAAATCTTGTAGTGCATGTCTGTGTGGGTAACTCAGCGATGAGACTTTAATTAAATGCAAGTAAATATAGTCAGAAATTGTTTAAACGAGTGAGAGGAGACAAACTGAGGACAGATCAAAGGCTTAAGACCCATATCACATTATTAATCTGACTCAAGATTCTTTCATGATTTCAAGAAATCAAAAAACATGTTCTCTTCCATCATCACTTTTACAGTATTAGAGCAAAAGGCTGCTTTGACAGTTATAGATATTTAAAAATAATAAAGATAAAGATTATTTTAGTAGCTGGATGGGCCCTCATTGGAAGGAAAAGAGCCTAATATGTTGTTCTTTCCTAAATTTCCCGTACAGAGAGTCACATCAATCACATACACATGCTAAAGTGTGAAATGCTTGATATGTACATTCTTCTTTCAAACACACTCAAACTCAGACTAAACAGGAACCGGATAACCTTTAGACAGTTAATACCCTACTTAGACACAAACAAACATAAGCGGTGATCTAGACATATCAACTGGAGGCTAAACTAACAAATATGCTATAAACTGTGTGTGTGTGTGGGGGGGGGGGGGGGGGGGGGGGGGGGGGGCCCCTGACATGGACTGTTTGTCTCACAGGGGTGCAACTGGTTTTGCTAGTTAAATTCATTTCAAAGCCTTCAATGGACACATAACGACAACATGGGAGGTCTCTGGCAAAATAACGTTAACACAATTAAAAATAAAACATTTTCTTTGTCTGAATCCCATTTTCCTAATTGTGATGACTGGTGATGCAACAACTGTTCTAAATCACACTTAGTTTTGTGTCTTTGAAATTTCCCAAAATTTGATAGGCTACCCTAAATTAGTTTTAGAAACAATATCCTTAATTATTCTGATCAAAGAGAGGAATCACAATTTTTTCTCTGTCAAAATCCACAATAAGTCCTGTCTGCAGGTACAAGATAATTCAGCAACTTGGCTGAAGAAAAATAAAGTGATTTAGAGCAATCTATAAGAATGTACTGTAACAGTTAACAACACAGGATGGTCGTGGTCATGGACATCCACAGGGAGAAGCTACCCAAAGGGCAGACCCAGAAATGAAAAGCAACAAAGGTGCCGGGTGAAGCTCATTATTTATCTGTCTCACTTCCACGGTTTACATTTTGGGGCATCCTCAGGTATGACTAGTACATCTATCAGTCCAAAGAAAAAAAAAGCCTCAGACATCAGACCCTAGGTAAAAACGCAACAGGTCTCAGAAAAATATTTGTTAGCCTTCAAACAAAACGACTTCAGACAAAACGACATCGGACAAAACAGCCTCAGACGAAACGACGCAGATGCATATTGTAATGAAACATGAAACTGATGAATAAATCGAGGCTATATGAATAATTAATAGTTATCCCCAGCAATCTTGAAATCAGATTCAAGTTTATGCTTATTGTCCCCAGCAATTTTAAAAACAAACTGACCCCCTAGTAGTACTTTCATTTCTGAATGTTTTTTGAAGGATTGTGTTTTTGTTTTGGATTTTACCGTATAAATGACAAATTGTGGGGTGTAGATTCCGAAAGAGCAGCAATACACGTTGCTTCCTTAGAGGCTGTTTTTTTTTTTTTCTGAGTTGATGCAGCTAGAAACACCAAAACAGCTGCTGATAACATCGTCTTCTACTCAGAATAACAAAGTTACTTGAACACACCATCAAAGGAGTCAAGAGAAAAACGTAACTAACAAGCTTTCTACACAGAAAAGCTGGTTGGCTATGGCTTTGATTTGGTATCATCTGACATGTATATAGGGAAGTAAAAGATGAGCATTTTAAAGTTCTAACAATACCACAAATTCTGCACATAAAAGTTTAAGATATGTTGCTATATATCGGTCAAATACACTATGAGTACTTTTTCCCGATACTGATTGGTCTGAGGCCGTTTTGTCTGATGTTCTGTTTGAAGCAAATATTTTCCTGAAGGGAAGTTTACATGACAGCATTGCTGTTTTTGTGTTTGAACTTGTGGGTAAAAACAACACTGCGTTTACATGACACGTACGATCTGATCTTGTTGAAAACGATGTAGTACATTTGTCTGGCCTTTAGATGGCACTATACCCTGTGTATGCATTGTTCTATGGTTTTCTCCTTATTACCTGGAAAAGAGTTGAAGAATAGTGGAGTGTGCAAGTCCAATATGCAGTGGGCAACTGGCAGTGACGTCATTGTTTTAGAAAGTCCCCGGCTACATTAGTGTTTCCCAACCCTGGTCCTCAAGTCACGCACATTGCCATACATGCTTTAAGTTTTTCACTGCTTCAGCACAGCTGATTTCAGTTTGTGGCTGATTGACAGGCTTTTGCTGAGCTGCACTCATCTGAATCAGGTGTGTTTAAGCAAGGAAACTTCTAGAACTGCCTTAAAGACCAGGGTTGAGAAACACTATTTACATGACAACAAACCACCCAGTGGTGTCAGAATTCTCCACTTTGGAACCTATTTTCAAAATGTGGCGTCACCCGACACCCCGTTCTCGTGGAAACAGCAGGCCGAATCGCCAAGAAAACCTTCGTTTTCCTGAAAAACGTCTTTTAAACTGCCCCTGAGACCTAATTAATTTTTATCTAAGGTCTGATTTCTGAGGCTGTTTTTTCTGAGGTCTGATACCTAAGGATGCCCTAAAATGTATACCATTAATCGGACTGGGGTAGTGGGTGAACCTGTTTTGATCAGGGATACTGAAAGAAGATGATTTCCTTTCATGTGAAATAGCTAAACTGCATTGTAGGACTCAAGAATATCCAACGAAATTTAGTGAAAACATCCTCCCAATCTCTCAGTCTGCAGCAAGGACTGACTGTGGGTGCATAGGAATACTGCGAACAAATTTATGCGAACAGAAGGGAAAATTAGAAGCTAGTGAGAACAGCTATATATATATATATATATATATATATATATATATATTAAACAGCATGTATTAGACAAGATACAATGTATTTGTACTTTGGTTTTCATATCCTACTGCAAATATTAGACGCAACATAATATACAGGATTTTTAAAAAATAATGAAAAAATCCTGCAAAACTGTAAAATGGAAAAGGCAGAGACAGGGTGGGGGGATGTTTATGTGCAATAACTCCAAGATAAGTGTTTGAAGTGATTTAGCTGAGCTCAGATCAGTCGGCAGTAAATCTATCCTCTGATGGTCCAACTGCTCTTTCACATACTTACACCCAATCCATACCTGATGAGGCAGTGATGAGAGCTTAGTTAAATCATTCCCGAGTACCTCAGACGAATAAATGTGTATGCTTGTGGTTGTGTATGATTTAAGATGGGTTATTGGTGATAGCCTTAGTATGTACTTACACACCGACCTGCTGCCAAGGCCAGTACACGTTCACACACACACACACACACAGTTGCACACTCTCTGGGGAATAAAGTGGAGATGTTGGTGCTCGTAATGAAAACATGCCAGTGAGTAGATTTACAGGAGAGAGCAACTTGACCTTTGATCCTAGAAACGATTTAATCTTCTCATGGCTATAAGCACTATATTCTCCAGCAACTTTTGAATAATAGTAAAATGACCCCATTGGGAAAATAACTATTTTAAATTTAGATTTGCAATTGTCACTCTTAAAACTGTTGATTGCTCCTACTGTTTAAGTTGTAATGCTCCCCGGAGAGGGGAGATATAGTCAAAGTTCAATGACTTTTTGGACATACAAAGCTTTAACATTGACAGACTTTGACCTTTTAGAAATTAAAATGCTCACATGACCACAACGGGAACATAAATATTGGAATATTTCAATACTGTATGTTAGATGTTCTTATTTAGACATTTTGTTGTTACATCTAGTTTTACTACTCTAGTTATACAACATGTATCTATGAATATGTATGATTAGACCTCAGCCATCCTCAGAGCAAGAAGAGGGTTCTGCAGAACGTTTGTGGCATAATTTTATGATATTTTCTTTGTTAACACACTAACAAGACCAGTCCCTTCTTATTTAATGCCAAAGATCTCTGAGGTGGCTTCACGAAGCATAGTAACAAAGATAGTCTCTGCACTGATTCAATTTCATGTATATATGTACAGTTGTACATGTCAGTTGATATGAAATTCAGATATTTCAGACCCTAGATTATTTTACATTTGTGATAAAAAAACAAAAACATATAATGTAAAACCTATGCCTAACAACAAGAGTAAAATAATATCTAACACTTTTTAAAACGGCAAACATCCAAAGCCAACCCATGAAGTCTAATAAACTGTCTCTTTGCTGATAGGATTATGTTGAGGGGCTTGCATGCAAAATATATTTAAAAAAAAGACTATTAACTCCCAAAAGCACAGCGCTGCCATGATTTTTAAAATTGGGAAAAATGAAAACTCTTCAAAGTGCCTGACCCCTCGCCAGCTGGGTAATTGGGGAAATGAGCCTTGGTATCAGATTTGTCCCAAAAAATCTTAGTTTTACTCTGGCTGAAGATTGTATATGTTGAGGGAACAAAAAAGAACAATACCATTGCATCACATAACAATTACAGTCGCCAGAATAAAGTGTTTCTTCAATAAAATATGTCAGAAATAGGAACAGAAATCTCAGAGCACATGTAGTCTATACAATTTCTTTTGTAAGCCTCTTAGTTAATGCAGAAACATAGTAATACCTTTGGATGTATTTCAAGGCATCACCTCAAACACACTGCTTCCATGTGTGACATGTTAGGAATCAAAAGAAATGAGCCAAGATATCCCGGACAGGAACTTTGAACCTCCCATCCCAAGTGTAGTTCATCCTTGTACACAATTTGCAAATGGCTGCAGGCACCACATTCATCTGCTCAAATAGTTACATGCCACTATAAACACTAACAAGAAGAAACGACTCCTTAAGCAGCATGATAAAAGCTTGGGTGTTCAACTTTTTTTTTTCTCTCAGTGTTGTTCTCTCCATGAAAGCTCCACCTGGTCTGGCATCCTGCTCAGCTCTGATGCCTTGTTTGAGGGGGCAGTTTACAGGGCACTCATTGAAATAGCTATAATAGAATAAAATAAACTAACCACAAAGTAATACTGTAGTATGTAACAAAACTTTTTTTTCTTTCACAAAATCACAAAAAACGAAGTGATCAAATATAGTAAATTACCCTGTCACTACATGCGTGCTCAGTGTGAGGGATTGCTGTTAAGGCAACATACTAACACAGGTGACTGTTTACTCTCGTTGTATGTTTGTTCAGGAAGAGTTAATGTTGCAAATAAATGATTGTACAATCTGCTGGGATTCTTTAAATGGTAAACTTTTAAAATGATTTAAATGCCAGACCAATTGAGTTTAAATGACTTTTCCTGTAAAGCGCCTTGTGATGACATCTGTTATGAACCGATGCTATATAAATAAATCAGAATCAGAATCAGAATCAGAATCAGTTTATTGGCCAAGTATGTCACATACAAGGAATTTGACTCCGGCAAACTTTTTCCTCCAGTACAGAACTTGAATAAGTGAAATAAAAAAAAAAATAAATAAATAAATAAAAATATGAACAAAAATAAGTAAAAATACAAATAAATATCAGATCGTAAATAATAAAGGATAATATATACACCAAGCCGGGGTTATTTTACAGTGAGTATGTACAGAAGTGCAGAGTTATAGTTTATTGTTATGTGAGTGCACTCACACACTGTGACTAGACAGAGTTCGTCAGAGCGACAGCCTGGGGGAAAAAACTGTTTTTGTGTCGGGTGGTTTTGGCGTACAACGCTCTGTAACGGCGACCTGAGGGGAGGAGCCTAAACAGATTGTGGCCAGGGTGTGAGGGGTCAGAGGTGATTTTCCTGGCCCGCTTCCTGACCCTGGCCCGGAATAGGTCCTGAATGGAGGGAAGATCGGTTCCTATGATCCTCTCTGCAGTCCTGACTGTTCTCTGCAGTCTGTCCTTGTCTTGTCTGGTGACGGATCCGAACCAGACAGAGATGGATGAGGTCAGGACAGACTGGACTATTGCTGTGTAGAAGATGATCAGCAGCTCCTGGGGCAGGTTGAACTTCCTGAGCTGACGCAGAAAGTACAGTCTTTGCTGGGCCTTTTTCCTTATTATGTTGATGTGTGAGGTCCACTTCAGGTCCCGTGTGATGGTGGATCCTAGGAACCTGAAAGACTCCACTGTGGGGACTGGCTTGTTGAGGATCATGAGAGGAGATGTTGATGGTGCTCTCTTCCTGAAGTCCACTGTCATCTCCACAGTTTTGAGCGGGTTTAGCTCCAGGTGGTTCTGACTGCACCAGAGAACCAGCTGTTCCACTTCCTTTCTGTACACAGACTCGTCGCCGTCGCGGATGAGTCCAATGACGGTGGTGTCATCTGCAAACTTCAGAAGTTTCACAGAAGGGTCCCTCGACGTGCAGTCAGTGGTGTAAAGGGAGAAGAGCAGTGGGGAGAGAACACATCCCTGGGGGGCGCCGATGCTGAGGGAACGGGAGCTGGATGTGAACTTACCCAGTTTCACCTGCTGCCTCCTGTCAAACAGGAAACTGGTAATCCACTGACAGGTGGAGGGAGGCACGGTGAGCTGGGACAGTTTTTGGTGGAGGAGCTCTGGTACAATGGTGTTAAACGCAGAGCTGAAGTCCACAAACAGGACCCGAGCGTAGGTACCTGCAGAGTCTAGGTGGTGCAGGAAGTAGTGTAGAGCCATGTTGACGGCATCATCCACTGACCTGTTTGATCTGTAGGCGAACTGCAGGGGGTCTAGCAGGGGATCTGTGATGTCCTTCAGGTGGGTCAGTACCAGACGCTCAAAGGATTTCATGACCACAGATGTTAGGGCAACTGGTCTGTAGTCATTTAATCCAGTGACTGGGGACTTCTTGGGACCCGGTATGATGGTGGAGCGTTTGAGGCAGGAGGGGACCTCACACAGCTTCAGGGAGTTATTGAAGATCTGGGTGAAGATGGGAGCCAGCTGGTCAGCACAGAATTTCAGAGAGGCTGGGGACACTCCGTCTGGTCCCTGAGCCTTTTTAATTTTCTGTCTCTGAAATAGCTGGCGCACGTCCTGTTCGCAGATCGTCAAGGCAGGTACGTGGGTGGTTTGGGGTGAAGCTGGGTCTTTTGTGTTGGAGATGGTGGGGGAGGTGGGAGGTGTGAAAGTCCTTTCAAACCTGGAAAAGAAGTCGTTGAGGTCCTCAGCCAGGCGGGGGCTCTCCACAGGGTGGGGGGATGGTCTCCTACAGTTAGTAATGGTCTGCAGGTAGCTCCAAACTGCAGAGGGGTCGTTAGCAGAAAAACGGTCTTTAAGCTTAGCACTGTAGTTCCTCTTTGCTGCTTTGATCCCTCTTGTCAGCTGGTTCCTGGCCTGTTTGTACAGGTCCCGATCCCCACTCCTGTAGGCCTCCTCCTTGTCCTGGCGTAGCCGTCTCAGTTCTGCAGTGAACCACGGGTTATTGTTTTTGAATGAGCAGAAGGTTTTGGTCTGCACACACATGTCCTCACAAAAGCTGATGTAGGATGTCACAGTGTCGGTCAGTTCATCCAGGGATGAAGCCGCTGCTTCAAAGACGCTCCAATCAGTGCAGTCAAAGCAGGCCTGTAGCTGCATCTTTGACTCATCAGTCCATCTCCTCACAGTTCTTACTATAGGCTTAACAGATTTCAGCTTCTGCCTGTAAGATGGGATGAGGTGGACCAGGCAGTGGTCGGAAAGTCCCAAAGCAGCACGGGGGACAGAGCGATATGCATTTTTTATTGTGGTGTAGCAGTGATCTAAAGTGTTCATGTCCCTGGTGGGACACGTCACATGTTGTTTATATTTAGGCAGTTCAAGTTTGAGATTAGCTCTGTTAAAATCCCCGAGAACGATTAGCAGAGAGTCCGGGTGATTTTTCTCCACTTCTGTGATCTGATCGGCGAGGTGATGTAATGCCTCCGTCACACACGCCTGCGGTGGAATGTATACAGCGACCAGCACAAACTGAATTGAATTGCTTTTTATGCAGTGTATTTAAACATCTTTATTTTGTCTGCGTGTATATTAGACTAGGGCAAGCTGTAGGAGATAAATGGTTGAGTTATTCCCCCTGGACAACCACAGTGCTTGAAGTGATAGTCTGGACTTTGTAAGAAAAAAGAGAGAGAGGGACATGATTTGAAAAAAAATGACCAAAGCTCCCTCCCCCTTCCTCTCTGATTGGTCTTGAAGCTGCGCCTACTTTCCAATGCAAGCGCCAGGTCAATGGGCCAAGACGTGCGAAGGAGAGAGAGAAAACAACCAGAGTGTAAACAATGGAGTTATCGGAGGTGAGGATGCTTTTTTGGTTTGAAATCGGTATCTTCTGCTCTTGAGCCGAGTGTTGATCCATGGCTGCCCTCGGGACCAATGGGGGAGGCTTTGTTCGGAGACTCCGTGTAAACAGAAAACTGAGCATGCGCGTAGTTACGAGCACACAGCGTTCTTGATGATTGACAGCCCTTGGCATCACTTGATTGGTTCAAGTGGACGGCACCGTGGCTTTTGAGCCATAGCTGAGATACGGGAAGGCGGGACTTACCCGTAATGTTATAATTGATAAAATGACTTATTTTATATCAAAATTTAAGGCCAGGAGGTCAATTTAATACAATTCTTAAAATTTGTAATTCATTTAGAGATCCAGACTATCACTTTAAACATTGGTAGGTCATAATAAAAATTTTCTGAAAGAAGGAAAATAATCTTCTGGTGACACAAATGGGTCAAGGCTAACCGATGCTTGTGTGGATCAAAAGTTTATTTATAATTTAATGAAAGTATACAATTTTGATGCAGGCTGGTCAGCGTGTTAATGCAGACCTGTATTTATGAATTAGAAAGGAAATAATAGGCATATGAGCATTAAAGTGAAACCCCAGAGCAAGCCAAGAAGGTGAATTGGTCTGAAAGTTGATGCCTTTCTGGATGTTCTGGCGGGTAAAGCGGAACCTTTTAATTAAATTGGGAGTAAGAAATAGTTGATTAGATTTACATGGGTTTTATGAAGGTGAGCATTCCATAGAACACCCCGATAACCTCAGAGGGCTGTGCGTCAGACCTTGGTAAGGTCTCCAATATCAAATAGACCTAAAGGGATGCATCCATTTAAGAATAATTTATTGGCAAATGACTGCAAAAATGTGATTTATTTGTAGGCTAGTTGGAGAAATGTTCAATGCTTCACTTTAAAGTAAAATAGACACTGCAAAACCTGTCCATCTAACCAAGTCAAAATGTCTTATTTTGAGAATTCTTACCATGTGCAAATTGTCTTATTTCATTGGCAGAGTATTTCACTCAATGTAAAGAGTTTTAGAGTAATCTAACCCTTAAAATACTTGATTTTAGTTTAAAGCTCTTCCAATTAAATAAAACAATTAGCACTTGGTAAGAATTCTCAAAATAAGACACATCTACTAAAAATAGGGAATAATAATCTAACACCTTCTTGCTCTTGCTTGGTATACAAGTCTCAAAAAAAGATCAAAAATATTTTTTAGCTGGAAACAAGATTTTTTAACTTGGGAAGATGGACAGTTTTTGCAGCGTATTTACTGTTGGCAAATGCATTAGCTATTTTTTCTACTTTATAAAAACTTCAAATGACAACATACTGTATTTCGCTGGACATGCCGCAAAACCTTCATTATCTTCTAATGTTTCAAAACAATGTTTTGGTGGTTAATGGAAAAGTCTACAAATCTCATGTTTACATGTTTAAGTACATTGAAAATGTACTGATAGTGTAGAAGAAGAGTTGTGGACGAACCACTTAAAGGTTTAAAGTTACAACAGTAAAGAGCTTAGGCTAATTCCTTTATAACAGAATACTACCTCTTTTTTGGTCCTCCATATTCTTAGTGTTACAAGTTAAGCAGTGATATGCATCTAAATCCAAAGGCGGTGAAACGTGATTAAAGTTGCCATCAGAAATCCCTTTTAACATCAGTATTTTCAAAGATTGAAAATATTTCCCGTTTTCTAAGCATGAAGATCTACAATTTTCGAATTGATGTAAGATGCTGGTATATAAGAACTAAAGATGAACAATTTTGAATCGAGATGTAAAACAGTATTACAGTACATACTAAAATCTTCTTAGGGATTAAAAAAATCAGATAAAAGCTTTTGTTCAAAGCATAATTATTTTTGGAACACCAAAATTAGGTTACTCTAATATATCTTATTATCATATCTTCTAATTGAAAAATGTGAAAAACGGTTCAAACATTAAAAACTTGGTGTTTTTAAGTCAATGTGCATGTGTTTATGTAGATGTATTTTGTACCAGTGTGCTGAGCTTCTCATCTTGACCATGTTTTCCATTTGTCTGGCCAGGAAATAACATTTTCTAAAAGCGACCAGTGGGGTCACAAGGGATTTTGGGTAATTGGAAATCCAGATGGATGAGCATGAGCTTCTAGGAAGAGATGGTTGCTGCAGAGACCAAACTGAACACGCTCAACAGCATTAATGTTGCTCATCTCTGTCTGTGCACCGCTCTTTACTTTTCCCTTGGTCTTCGGATTTTCCTCAAGATTTCAGCCCTCATTTCTTCTATTTTTCTGTGCTCTCCATTCAGTTGACCAATGGAAGTCACTGGGGGAGACAGGGAATTGCCTACAATCCAAGGTGAGAGGGTGGGTGCATAAGGACTAATCAGCTAAACATGTCCTAAAGGAACTCCCGCACTAATGTGGAATACTTATCTAATGTGAACACACCATCACATTTATTTTCTTTGATAAACAAATTCTTCATCTGGATTTGATTTATTTCTCGTGGATGGCAAAGAGTCTGACAAGAATAAGAGTTTCAGCTTTTAGCTTTTCGCAGATTTCAAAACTGCTTAACACTAACAACCTGAAAGTCATCACGGATAATATCAATGCAAGCCAAAAAAAATAGAAAACATATGCTCAGGCTTGATTTGTGGAAAAAGTTTACAGCACAGGAAGTTCTGTGACCTAAAGGGGCTGAAACCAATTTATCTTTTTTTTATTTATTTATTTTCTTATTTTGAACTTAAATAACAAATCTAATTAATTCTAAACTATAAATTCTGTGGTGCCTTGCAAAAAATATTAATATCTCCCAAATCTAAATTTTGTCATGTAAGACCATTACAATTAAATGTACTTTATTTGCTCTGATTTGATAGAACAAAGTGTTTTAAACAATTTTAACAAACTGACATATAAAACTAAATAGACTTGTGTGTATCCGTAGCCAACCAACTTTACTCCTTCAATAAAATCAAGGATAACCAAATAGCTTGTGATGACACAAAAAGTATTGTATAGGAGGGTTCTTTGTCAAAACCTCAGGAGGGTTAGTTGGGAACAGGGACGTGCACAGACATTTTGAGGGCCAGGGGCTCAAGTGAAATAAAGGGCACTTCTCATAATTACGTTTTTTCTTTTCTTTTTTTAAACAAAAAAGTATATATATTAACGCAACACTGACTTCCTTTAAAAAAAAAATTAAAAAGTTAATTTTATCTTCCTCAAACTCTGTACTGAGAGATGCTGTTTCAGAATGGAAGCTGGAACGACCAAAACATAGCATTACCGTTGTAACTGATAACGCGAGGAACATGCATGTTGCCGTAAGAGAAGCTGGCCTGGGGCCGCATATAAAGTGCTTTGCCCATACACTAAACTTGGCCACCCAAGCGGCTCTGGCTGTGCCTCGTGTCTCTCGTCTTTTAGGTCGAATCAGGCGCATAGTCAGCTTTTTTCACCGTAGCCCCTCTGCAACCGCTGTTTTGGCATCCAAGCAAAAGGCGCTTGACCAGGACAACCAGCACAAGCTTATAATGGACGTAACAACACGCTGGAACAGCAGTCTGGATATGGTGGAACGTTATTTGGAGCAACAAGTGGCTGTGGCAGCTGCCCTGCTCAGCACAGACATCAGAAGAAATGCTCGGGAAGTCGACACACTGGATAATTCTGACATCCGTGATGCTGAGGACACACTGAAACTGCTGAAACCCTGAAATTGCGTGCTGTCGTTCCTCCAGCAGCTGATGGACAGAAATTCAGCTTTCAGCACAGTTAAAACTTATGATGCAGCTATTTCTTCCTGTCATGAAGGTTTTGGAGACAGAACGGTCTTACATCACATTGGTTATTGTGATGTGCTTCAGAACTCTTGACCTGATATGTAGATATACTGTTCTTCAATAGTGCACAAACAGGAATATATATTATAAAAAAAAAAATAAAAAAAAAGCACCCCAGAAAAAGGGCACTTTCTCTCCGGGAATAAAAAGGGTAGGTGCTCAAGCCCCCTTTGATGTCTATGTGTGCACGTGCCAGGTTGGGAACATAAGTGCGCAAACTGCATCATGAAGACCAAGGAACACAAAGGACAGGTCAGGGTTAAAGTTGTGGAGAATTTTAAAGCAGTTAGGTTATGAATCAATATCCCAAATCTCTAAAATCTCTTAAAACACTGTTTGATCGACCATCTGAAAAAATAAAAAATATAGCAAAATGTAAAACCTACCAAGACTAGGCCAACCACTTCAACTTCAAATTCACCATTGTCTCTCACGCCCTTCGCCAGTTCCTCGTAAACTCTACCTTCGTGTGTGGTTCCCCGTTGTCTACCATGGTTTGTATCCTCAGTCAACATTAAATATGGGAAACAACATCTCAAAACCAATCTGTGCATCTGAGTCCGTTCATCCAAACTTTACATCTGACCTTTCGTTGAGCCCCGCCCCCTTTAGTTACTGTTGTTATGTCCGACAAACAAATGGTCAAACATGACTAGCGTTACAACGCCGTTACCGTTACTGGGGATGTAAAGTCTAGTTAATACAATGCTGCTGAATGAAGCACAGCGTAGTGTAATGGTGTCAGGCTTTCTGACAGTCACATCGCAGCTGTAGAGAGAAAACAATGTTTGTCTGTGCTGATGACGCAGCTGCAAATATTATAATGATTTGGTCAGGGGCCAATACTCTGAGTGCGAGCAAACTTGCTGAAGAGAAGTATAAACTAGGCTTTAGAGAACCAGAACCACAGAATCCATTTAAAAATGTACTGATCCTGATAGATTGTGTATGCATCTGTAGAGCACTTTAAAAATGCCTTAAGCTTATTAAGATTAGGAATTTTCATATTGTTTTGTTTTTCAAGCGCAATCAGCACACTCAATCTCAGCCTTTTCCAAAACTGTTTGGTTCGGTGATTGTGTTCAAAGGTCTGGAATAACAGTAAGAAGCTAAATTTACTAATTCTGATAAAAGCTTTGAAATCACACTAATTAGTGTTTGACCGAATCAAATACAATAGTCTTTCTGTAGAATTTAAATGCATGGTTGACCAAATTATCTGTTACACAAGCTTACATGATTAGTTTGTTTCTGTATGTGTGTAGTAATGCGGATGTGAATGAAAGAGTAGGAACGTGGAGAGCATGTGTTGGACTATAACATTTGTTACAGTGGTCCAACAGACAAACTGCTCCCTGGATAGACATTTATTTTCACCCAATGGATCTGGCTGTTAGCAAACCTAATAGCTTTGTAGGTAATGGCTACATGTTATGAATGAGCCCCTAAGTGTGGAAGAGAAGAGAAAAAGGGACAAAAAGACCAAACAAACAGAAAAAAGGAATCAAAATGAGATGGAACGATGGCACTTGGATTAGTGAGAATGTGTGCAAGACAAAAGAGAGGGGAAATTTAAGAAATGAAAACAAGACTGAAGAAGAAGGAGAAACAAAGACTATATTCAATTGAGAGGAGATGGGAAATGCTATTTACCATTTCTGCTAATAGGGCCCAAAAGGAAGCGAGTTGTTAGCTAAATAAATAGGCTCTAAATGACACATCACCACCTTAAAGGCTGATTTCGCACATTGCTAAAACTGAGTTCTCAATGCATCATCAGTGTTGTGTATTTGTTTAAGCTTGCCACCAGTGTGCAGGTCTGCTGATTCAGCAAATGCACACAAATAAACAGAAATCAGCAGAGGACTATGGAGAAATGCACTGCTTTAAAAATAGAAAATAAAAAAAAACCTTGTGGGATTCTTGCCTTGTGTTCGGTTGGTAGTTATATGTAGCATTATCAAAACTTTGAAATATGCACAGACTCTCTGGTCATCTGCTCCATTTTAGTTTTCAGCTAGGTTGTCTCATGGAAACCATATAAACAATTACTGTACCACCAACAAAGAATATTTCCCAAAACATTGGGTCAGTCTAAAAAAATAATGCTTTCCTGACATCCCAAGCTGTTTTTACATTACTTTTTATATAAAAGCCACATGCAGCTACACTGGGCACTCCAAGACAAAGTAAGAAATCATAAAGGTTAGGCAATTGTTTTCCTTTTAATTTCCTTTTAAACATTTATCCAGAAATTCATCACAGTATTGGTTGGAACAATAATCATATTGCAAACGACTGTTTGGAGTGGATTATTGGCTATCCCAAAAACTTTTACCAAGTTGTATGGAGTTTCACATCAGTAAATACTCACAAGACACAAACAAAGATGCTCACAGTTCTAAAGGCCAAAGGTTGTAGAAGCACGGGCTGAAAAAGACAGGACACCAGAAAAAAGGCATATCTCTCTATATATTGCTATTGCAAGAGTTTTCATTATTGTCCAGCCCTGGTTTTAAATTCCTTAAAAGAGGAAAACATATAATATAATTATATACTCCTAAACTTGTATATCTTTGTAAGCCTCTCTGACATCACAGAGATAGCAAGTGTGTGATTGGCTTTTAGACTACGGGGGTGGATAAAATAACAACTATCACATTGTCTGAAATATTAGTTTTGATGTGTTAATCATCCCTGGTTGACACATTTTGAATGAAGGTGAAAATCCAGGTTATCAACTAAACCCATAGGCAAAATCAAGATGAGTCACAAAATGCACAACTATTTGAAATATATCTTTCCTGGGAGTGGACTCTGATTTTAAAAAAAGTTGTCTTGTTTGTTCTATGTTTTGTGTTTTAAGCTTACTTTATGTCGTTTATTTATGTATTTTTATTTTTTTTTACGTGTCCTATCTAGCAGTTTGCTACTCAGAATTGGTGTCTGAGTAACAAGTACAAGCCCAACATATTTACTTCTCGAAGCACAGCATTACAGCTTTGCTATAGTACTCCACTTAATATATATGTATGAAAAATCTTTAGCTTATTGTTTATTAAAATATGACATATCCCTTTAGTAATTGATAAGCCGTTACATTCTCCATGTTTATAATTGGAACAAATATTATAAAAAGAAATCAGCTTTTCTTATAAAGTGCAGTTCAAAACTCTCTGGAAAAGTCAATAACTTTCTCAGATAATATGTTTGGTTCTGTTTCTAGTGATGTTCAGTAGACTGGAATTAGAGGACCTGAGGGGTCTAGGAGTTGGTATAATGACAACATATCTTCATCATACTTTGCTGCTAAACCAATTAATGATTTATAAACTTCAAAAGTAATTTGAAGTCTATTCTCCGATCTACAGTGACCCAGCATAAGGACTTTAGAACTGGGTTGATGTGCTCTACTTTCCTGGTCTTAAGGAGGACAAATATTAGCATTCTGGATCAGCTACAGCTGTCTAACAGACTTTTTAGGTGGACCTGTGAAAACACTGTTGCAGTATTCAATCAGACTAAATATAAAAGCATGGATTAGTTTTTTGAGGTATGTTGCGACAGTCCTTTAATTCTAGAAAGGTGCTTCAGATTAATGAAGGCTGACCATGTTTTTGCTTTTATGTGACCCTGGAGGTTCGTTTCTGAGTCCATCCCTACACCTGCATTTCGGGCCTGATCAGAAGTTTCTAACTTTATTAACTGATTCTTTGTACTGATTCTTTGTTATTCCTCTTTAGGTCCAAAGATAATCACTTCCGTTTTTGGCCCAAGAAAATTATGGCACATCTATGCACTGTGGATTTACAACAGTCCATATTTCTGTATATGTCATCGACCACTCTGATGAGGGGACTTTAATTAGTTAAGGACGTAACTGCAAAAAAGATCACAGTAACGGAACACATTGGTCTGAAACCCCAAAACACAAGTATTTAGTCACTCTGAAAGAAAATACCAACTCTGGACAAGCTGCTTGAAAAGTAAATGTACAAGTACTAAAAGAAAATATGCCTGCAAGAACATAGAGAGCTTCAAAGTTTTCCCATTGCTTTGAGTCAGTGAACAGCTGCTGATACTTTGACAAACACAATACAGACATGTCTACAGTGAAACAGATGGATTAATTTAATGCATTAGGAACACTCGATTTTATGGGGGAAAGAAGTGTTGGCACATGGGAAAGGAGTGATAAAAGTAAGTGTGACAGATTGAGAAAAATTCCAAAATTCAGTGTGGCTGTGAGTCAGAGGTGAATGCTGTTTTTTTTCCTAAAATTGAGTAAATATATAAATCTGGTTATAATTGTTGGAAAAAGGTTATATACTCATTGGAGGGTTAGATAAAATAAATGTAACAAGCTAATTCAGTTGCATTTCTAATAAAACTGAAATAATTTCAAATAGATCAAGGAGATCATGATTATAAAAATAATTTTACATAAAGATATTTTATTCAGGCATTTATATATAGGCATTTGTTTTACTGAGTCCCATGTCGAAGCTCGCAAAAAATCAATACCATGTTTACTGTACACAAAAAAATCTGTAGTTTCAAAATTCATCAAAACAACACACAAACACATTTATATGTTGACTTTGTCCCCTTACCTATTATTATTATTATTATTATTATTATTATTAGTAGTAGTAGTAGTAGTAGTAGTAGTAGTAGTAGTAGTAGTAGTAGTAGTAGTATTATTATTATTAATTTATTTATTTATTTATTTATTTATTTATTTATTGTGGTCACAGAAATTGATAAAGCAGAGTGCAAAACTGAAAAGAAAATACACATACACTTTAGTGAAGTGATAAGCTAATATTACCATGTTTACTCTGTTTAAATACAACTCTGATAATTTTCTGCAAGATTTTAGTGCAGTTATAGTGATTGTAGTGCAGAAACTAAATACAAGCTATTATCCTATTTCAAAGACTCATTCCTTTGCTCTGAATGCCTTAAAATTGTAGGACCAGAGTTTCAACTCTGCTCTGCATGATTCACCTCAGCACAAACAACTGTATAGATTAATTTAGTGTTGCTAATTTCTCAGTAAGCAAAGTAGCTATTGTCTTTACAAGTTGCCAACTCATGAATAATCTTTTTATTATTGGCTGTGTTCATGTTCTTGTAATGGTCCTGTACATATAAATTATTTTTTGCCAATTTTTTACGTAACAATTCAAACTTTTTTTTTGATGAGAGAATAAGACGAGCAAAAGTAACTGTAAAAAGATATCTCTGTCCAAGTGACTTCAGTACTAAAAAACCTAATCAAAGTGTCACGCGTATGTGCTGCAAGGAGGACGAAGGGCCCAGGTGCAGGAGCAGAGTTCCAGGTGAGGTGAGATTTATTATTGTGCAGCGACATACGGAGAGACAATATACACAACAGGTACGACAATGATCCAGCGAGGACTGAAGCGCTCGCTGGATCTTAAGTAAGGGGAGACAAGGAGGAACACAGCGGCAAACAATAGGAGGTAAGGAGGTTCAGACAGGACGACAGTACAGAAATACAGAAATCAAATCTTTTTCTACAATTATATAAGATTTAACATCTTTTTTGACAGAACTGCAGAAAACAGAGATAGATACTTCCCAATGAAAAAAGTACCATAGGATACTAGGGTATATATTAGACTTAGTATATATAATAATGGGTTTTCTATACATTTAACATCAGATTACCCTGTAAGATTCAGATAATTAAATATTAAAACCGAGACAATTTAAATGGGAAAAATAAATAAAAGCATTTCTTTGTGTCCCCCTTTTCCCCAGTTACCAGCTCTAGGCTATGTAGAAAAGGATCCTGGTGTCATTTGTCTCTCAGAAACAGTTCCTAACTTCCTTTTAACTAATTAAAGTCACCTAAAAGGTCAATGTGCTTCTTCATTGACTCTTTAGCTCTGATGATTAAGTAAGGACATCTCATGGTTTCATCTTCATGTTTCCCTCTCACCAGATATCCAAACCGATATCATGACCAGAAGCTTTTACGGCTGTGGCTGCAGCAACAACAGCTCACACTAGAAAGTAATATTAAATACATTCTAACAGTAGGTCATCAAGCTTAAACGTGCAGCTGTTGTTTAGCCAGACATCCTCTGGTTTCCTCTTTCTACCTCATCGTGGGCGATAAAAAAAGAGACGGGACAGAAAAGCCAATCAGCTGATCAATGAACAGTTTCATTATTGAAGGAGAGACAGGGGAGGTATGGGGGGAGAGAATGAGAGAAGAGGCAGGTGTGCAGTGTAAAGACTTAACTTCAGCTATGAGTGTTTTTTTTTATTCTAGCTGAAGTGCAGGACAAAGCACCTTCTCTTCACCTGAATATGGAAGACAAATTTTTTTCCCTGAATACAGGATCATTCCATTTTTTATGGGATGGGTAGCAACCATACTCACTAACTTTATGAATAAAATGAATATTCACTAACATCCTACCACCAGTAAGAGTTATTGTAACTGACTGTAGTAAGTTAGCAAGCAGAACAAAAATATTTGCACCTAAACTTAGTTTATATCTGACCCAGATAGACAGCAGTTCATCACTTACAACCTGAAGTTCACCTAAAGGACTTGTTTCTTTTTGGCCCTATTTTTTCTGCACCCACTTTCCGTTTTCTTGTTCTCCATTTTCTTCTGTTTGTCTCTAATATGATTGCTTTCATGAGTGCAGCAAAGGGGAGGGTGCATCCAACCTCCTCGGCTGTAACTGGTTGAGCCTAGAGTCAATCATGATACATTTTGCCAATCCACCACCTTTAATAGTTTATACCCCCAAAAAAAACATTGGCCCACAAAAAAATGAAAATTCCCCAATGGCCCACCGGGCAAATGCCTGCTATGACCAATGGCCAAGAACAATAAATGTCACATCTAATATCAGAGCAGATAAAATCCCCTGTATTTGAAACGAACAACTGCCTTTGTTAGAAATTCCCTGTACAGCATAAGACAATGAGTCAGTTGAGTTGCAAGAAGACACAAGAAGCAGTTGACTCCTGTAGGAATAAATGTGCTGAAAGACCTCCCACCTACTGGAGGAGCAGCACAGCTGAATACTTAGGTCAGCAAAAAATGTATGAATCGCATTAAAAAGACGAATGCTTAATTAGGGGCTTAAAACGTTTATGGAAAAACAGCTCAGCAATGTATTTCAGATAGTGATAACTTGATTCTGGTTTGGAGATTTGTTTATAGTTTCAGATTTTATTTATTGATCACAGGGGTAGCAATCTTAAAAAATATTAAGGCAATCTAGAATACTGAACATTTCACACTAGAGGTTGACCAATAGGATTTTTCTTTCGTTTTTGCAGTTTCAGGTTTCTGAAAATCTAAAAGTGCCTTAGGTCTATAGCCTATGCCAACTACACCAATATTGAATTTGATCAACATGTTTTGTTTTGGGGGATTTTAAGCCTTGAATTTTGCATACTTTTGAAAAATCTTTGAACTAAAATGCTGAAATGGGCTGGCTGAAGTAGTAGCTTATTTCAACTTTTAATCCAACAAGGAATTTGCGGTGGAGACGTTTCAGATGACTCACAACCATCCTATGCTCCTACTCACAGTCTCAGAAGTCTCAGACAGACATGCCAGTACATCTTATTACATTGGGTCTTGGATGTACGGTAGGTTGAAACTCATTGCTCCCTGAGAAACAGCTGATTGATGGCTTTTTTTTTATATATCCTGAAAAATAAAAGGTAATTACAATTATAGTTTTAAGAATGACATTGTGATGTTGATGTGCACATATTCGAAGGGCACAATGGGCAGTGATGTCATGTCACTTAGTAGACCACTTTCTCAATAATCTGACTAATCTAACGCGTTACTATTTCCATACCTGTAATTAAATTAACGTTAATTTGTTTGTTACTATTTTTGCAATATATTTGGTACACGGGTTCAACAGAGGCAAAAGCAGTAGGATAACAAGCAACAATAGCGGTAAATATGTTATTACACACCGTTTACAACATTGCTGCTGTCTTTTTCTGTTGTAATCTGAAAATTAAATATCTGATTATCTACGGTCACCATGTTTGTTTTGTTTCTACCCTACAAGACTGGCTTAAGTGCTATACTCTGCCCCCTAGTTGAACTCTCCAGTAGTATGTGCAGTGCACCAGGAAGTATATGCCCAAGACAGCTTGTCGCTGGTGTCAATTTAAGGTTAAAAACACAAAATCCAGGATTAGCAACAGTTGCATGATTACTTGCATCAGGAATTCATTTTCACTTAAAATGTTTTACACACAGGAGTATTTAAGTGCAGCAATCCAGTTCAAAACCCATTCTTATATATGATGTACAGCTACAGAGCAGTGCTGCATCATGCCTTCACTTTCATTTAAAAAACGCTTAATAATAATTCAAGATTCACAAAGTGTGTACAAATGTCAATGACAATATAAAATTTCAATAACTGCATATTTTGAAAATAGAGTCTTTAAAAACATGCCAAAAGCAATAGCAAAAAAAAATAAAATAATGCCACAGTCTGCTTCGTGCCAAGAGTCCCAACTTAATTATTGCCACACGTTAGAACTTTGGAGCAGGACTGGAATCTAATGTTTTTTTAAGCGAGTGTCATTCAATGCCCATGTTGCAAACATCCATGCGGAAATTTCTAACTGTAAATAGTATTTGTAACACTCATCCAGACAGAGCAAGTGAAAAAGTGAAAAGGGCAACATAAAACAGAGCACAGGGGAAATATCACACTTAACAAAAAAAAGAAATCAGGAAATATTTTAGATTTTCAGTACAGATTTACACAAACCATGTAGGATAACGGCAAAAATATGAAGCTGATGGAAGTTGTCGCCAGATCCTCAGTGAAATGTTACATATCAAAGCACATGTTAGAATGGCTCAGTTCAAATCAAGACCTAACTCCAATTCAGAGGCAAGACTTGATCACTGCTACAAATCTGACAAAGTATTGCCTCATGGTTACTATAGGGAAATCAAAGTATTCAGATATAAATTTTTCAAAAAAGAAAACACCTTTTCCTGATATTTCCCCATTATGCATTACTTGATGGCTCCTTATATACAATCTCAACAAGATCCTGACATATATTATAGTGGGTGTTTTTGTGTTGTAGTTTTTGTTTGATGTTTTATGGACCTTGAGTCTGACAATAGAGATGATGATGATGATGATGATGATATACTGAATTTTCTGGTTGTAACAGGACAAAAACGTATAACTGTTCAAAGTAAATGAATCCTTTCTCAAGATTCTGTGTAGAAACAAAATCTAATACCACTTGCTAATCTGGTTAACTGCAGTGGTAGCATAAAAAAAACTAACATTTTCACTTGTCACCATCACTGATGCCAATAACGAGTTACTTAGCAGCAAGTTACAACTAATATGACCACCTTTTCAGTAACGACTAATCTAACACGTTACTGTTTCCATACCTATAATCAAATTAAAGTAACTTGTTCTAGCCACTGGGTATTACTATTTTTGTAATTTGCTTAAGCGGAAAGATATATTTGGTACACATGGTCATCTGCAGCAAAAGCAGTAGGAAAACAAGTAACAATAGGGGTAAATATGTTCTTACATATCTTCTACAACACTTCTGCCGTCATTTTCTGTTGTTATCTGAAAATTATAAACAAATGACTATCTCTTCTACAGTTGCCATGTTTGCTTTGTTTCTGCCCTGCAAGTCCCCCTGAGCCTGAGTTCTATACTATGCCTCCTAGTGGAACTCTCCAGTAGGACATGCTGTGCACAAGCAAGTACATGCAAAAGACACAGCCTGGTACTGGTCTTAAAAAACAAGTATATTTCCGGCCAAAAAAGTGAGTATTGGTAAAACAGGTTATTGTTTATATGTTGAGACACTGGGAAGTATTACTGGCAGCTGCCAAAAATAACAAATAAAGTAGTTTCTAATCTAACAGTAAATTTTAAAATAAAGTACTCAGTAAAGGTACTAAGTTACTTTTGGAAGGAGTAATCAGTCAGTAATTGGATTACTATTTCGAAGTAACTGTGGCAACAGTGGTCACCATTTTAGAAGAAAATAGTAAAAAATAAAAGGCTACAATAATATATATATATATATATATATATATAAATTAACAATAATGGAAACAAATTTTAAATATTCAGACTGTGTTTGGCTAATTGAAGAGGACTTTCTGTTTATAAACTTCCAAAGTCTGCTAGTCCAAGTGTAAATGCCTTGAAAATAAGTGTTTTAGACCAATAAAATCAGTATATAATCTAAAGTATGTACTACAAGTAAAATTTTACAAAGATATGTATATTTTGCAGATAAAGTAAGGAAAAGCGCACAAAAAATGGAAAATGTTAACACTATCCAAAAACTCTGCTTGCCAGTTACAAGTTTATCAATCTGAATTTCTGTAGTCATCTTATTGTTTGACTTTTCCCTTAATACTAAGCTTTAAATAACTCCAGTCATTATGTTATTTACAAGAAAAAACCACCACGCTGCTTCAGGGCCAAACTAAACAGGAAATCCATTTTAGTGTTACCCAATCACAAGCTAGCACCGCAAATTTCCTGGTGCTTCTCTATCTTAACAGGACTGCAAAGGTATCCAGGCCTTGTTGCACACACGTACGCACACACATACACACACACACACACAAACGTAATTTTTTTCTACATATTTCATCTAATGTCACATGTACTCTGCACTTGGTTCTCTGTGGATATGCTTTGAACCAGAATAATGGAAACAAAAAAATATAGTAGAAATGGGAAATGATATACATAACGTCACTCTACACATACACACGCAAACAAACACTTGCATACACACATATAAAGATATTGATGAGAAATACTACTAGAATAACAGGAAAGCAAAAAGTGTATGCACCACACATGCGTCTTTGGCCCTCATTCATTCTGCCTGCATTTTTCACTCACTTTGTCAGACACCCATACAGAAGCACACACACACACTGTGACAGAGGTGTGTATAAATGTTAAATCCATAGCTAACCAGGCCAGCCTAATAGACTCTTATTCCTTTGACGCTTTATCAGCTCAATCACACAAACATTCAGCCCCAAAATAATGGCCTTTCTGTTTGCTGCCTCTTGGTGTGTGCATGTGTGTGCCCCTTTATCTCAGAGCTATGCTGCACAGACCATGTGCACAGCATACAGATTGGTCAATAAGGACAAAAATGGCAGTTGTTGGGTTTTTGAAGACCATTTATTGTTCTTATATTTAATGTACGGTCATTCAAGTTAGGTGCATAGATCTGAATATAATAAGAAGCTGCAAATGAGAAAATGTTTTTATATGAGGTTTAGGCTAATTCAAACCTATCTTTGAGTTAAATTCACACAGGTAAGTGTGAGGTCAGAGATTTCGAAGGTCCAAAGATTTCGGCTGTTTATATTGTTCTGTCCAAATCTAGCCAAAGGAAAATAAGGCTTTTTAAGCCTATTCGAATTTAAACAGCTTTTCAAACGCATAGTCATCAATACATGTTTTCAAAACCATTTTCCCATTGTTTAAGTTTCTTTTCTCCATATTTTTAACCAAAACTTGGAAAGATGTATCTTTACAACAATTAAAGCCCTGTGCTATGTACTCGCTAGACACAATAACCAAAGGCAGTGTAAAGTGACCTTTCCCGGGTCAAGGTTCATCCATGTGAAAGTTTAGAGGCTGCCTAATAATAAAGGTCAGGAGGACACAAAATAAATTACAGCTGCACACACACAAAGAAATAACAAATGCTTCAAGAACTATCCAAAGGCAACCTTCCATAATATCCCACTGTTTCTTACACAGAAACCCATATTGTTTAAAGCATATTGAGACCATGTGTTGAACAAGTTTGTTGTACGTAAGGGAAATGATCATTTCCAGCAGTGTTTAAAGCCAGCTGGTATCAATACACAACTTCAGAGACTTGGAGTAACCCTAGTTCTAAGAACCTACCACAGCTGCAACATTCTTACAACACAGTGATCCACAGCAGACATGCAGATACGAGCAGAAAAGTCTGTGCCTCTTCTTAGAAGTCAGCCGATAAATTTGTGTGATGTTGGTGAAAGTCTGGTTGAGTGACTTTTTTAATTATGTCTGATTGTGAGTTACTTACAGAGTCAGTCACAATTTCATCACACAGAAAATAAGATTGGGCATATATATTGTATATATATATATATATATATATATATATATATATATATATATATATATATATATATAATTTCTCTAGTCTACCCCTTATAAAGGTTAATTAAAAACACAACACATATAATTTAGTTTTTTTCTATTTAAAATACATATAGTTAAGCTTCAGAATTTCTCCAACAGAAATAAGACAAGATATAAAAACAACATCTGTAAGTCATTAATGTTGAGTGGTTTATAGTAAAAGGCAGCTTTTATTTATCTGGAAATTGACTGATCCCTTTTATTTAAGATTTAAAAACCACATCTTAACTGACTAGGAGCCTGCATAAAAATTAGAAAAAGCTATTAACTTGTTTGAAACAGTAAAAAACTGATCTCTATTGAAAGCTAAACATCTCAGCAATCACGAAAGTCATGTGTGAATTTCTCCACGGCTGAGTTCTGGAACTACTTCAATTCAACTGATTCAAAATATGCAAGCCCAGATGTTAAAGGGCAACTCACCCCCAAATCAACTTTTTTTTGCGGATGCACTGTATCAATTAGTGTCCAATAGTGTTGTCTACATGTCTGGAAATCAATTTAGGTATTTTAGTACATTTTAGCGAAAAAATCATTTTCTACCAAATTCATGAGTGAAGTGCCCTCTTCAGTCTAAAACTTTACACTGCACTTCAATTTCAACCGGAAATGTGAGTGGAGGGAGACTCTGGAAGGAAGGTGAGTTTCTCTTTAAATAATTTGAAATATAGCTGTCATAAATCAACAGGAAATTACAGCTTAAGAAAACTGAAACTGGACTACGAAAACCAAAGCTCCTGTACCATGTATGAAGCAGAACTATCATTTGCAATACAAAAAATATATATTTATTTGTGAGTGGCCTGGTAAAAGTTCATATTGTAATCTACTTCAGATGATGTGGTGTGATTAAAACAAGTTGTTCATACTCAAAAAGCATTGTAAGTAAACTTAAAGACTTGTTACCAGTTATCACAAATACTTGATGGTTGTTATCGGATATGGGAAGTAATTATGTCTTCACACTGAGCCAGATTGTTTTGGATAGGCCTTTAATTAGCTAATCTGTAGAAAAATATATTTTTCAATGATCTGAAAGTAGGGCTCAGCAATATGCCCTCAAATCACTATTGCAATATATGGAGCAGTTTACCTCAATAACAATAAATGGAGGATAACTAAACCCCCTCACCCTTCTATATTCAATATCCAGTAATGGCCTAACTTGCATAATGCATGGAAATGTGTTGTTTTCTTGACATTGTGTTGCCTTTTAATTCAATGTTGGATTTCCAATTCTTTCTGTAATATTTAGAGTCCAGTTTAGACTTAGACATGACTCAGAGAAGCAACCACACAAACCAGGTGAAGAAGTGACTGGGGCTGTGAGTGAAATGGGTGATTAACTTAGTCGTTTATTTTAGACAGAAAATGTTTTGCCATTACATCAGAGCATTTGGGTAGGATCAGCTAGTGGTGGCTACAAGCGTACGCGATTTATCAAGATTCTCGACGGAATTAATATCTCCGCTGACAGAGCAGGACCTGGGCGTGCAGGAGGGTGGAGCTGCAGCATGCTGTGAGCCCTCTTGGCCCGCTGCAGCTCCGCTGCCCTGTGAAAACAGTAACAATGATAAATGCTTCACATTAGAATCTCCAAAGATCTCCGATATTACCATAAAAAAAATCTGTAGATTTGTTGCTAGTTGCTCGTTTTGAAAAAGAGTCACTAGAGGAGTCTAGACACTTGCTAAATATAGAGAAAGTCGCTGCGATGCTCCCTGCAAGTTACAGACTGGGGTGATGTCATATGACTGTACGTAGTCACGTGACTCGACCCCAGAACGTTTCTCTTTAAAGGGGCACCACTAAACTAAAACATATCTTTTCTTCTTTTTAAACACTTCATTTACTGACGGGGTAAAATGATGTCAATAACAGTCATAAATTTCGGTTTTGGTAAATTTGTGGTATACTGCCCAGCCGTATCTGAAAGATTTAATTTTGACAAGCCAAAAGTTGAAAAAACCTGACGGGGGCAAACACTGTACGGCATTTATTACAATAGAAAAAGCTGAAATACCTTTTTTAGGTCAATTTCTATTCTTATTTTCTATATTTATTAATCATCTGACCATTTTATATGGATAATTCAACACTCTATACACTGTATACGAGTGTCCCTGAAGAGGTCAAATAATTATTAGGTTAATTACACAGATGAGAAGACAAGGTCATTTCAGACATACTACACATTTAACATCAAAAGAAATGTGTGAATGTTATAGCCAGAGCATCTGCATAGCGCACCATGAGAAAAACTGATATTAATATCAGGCCGTTGCTATTACTTTGAATTAGAACTGAGCCAGCGATCACATTTACATGTGCTATATTTGATGATGACACACAATTACTTAAAGTAACAGTCAGTGTGTAGTTTTTGTGGTACATCTTTGAAAATAGCCCTTCAAATATTATGTAACAATAATAACGTAAAGCACATTAATTGCAAAATATTGGCGATATTGAAAGATTTGACTTTAAAAATCAAAAAATAAAATACATAGGCGCGGGTCCTCTTGTCAAGGGAAAGCCATATTAGATGACGTCTTTAGTTCTACAAGAGCCCGGACGGACAAAGCAACATTGATTTCCCCTCAAAATGCAAAAAAGTTTTGCCATAAATACATTTTTTACCTCTTCGCTAGTTCCAAGGAAGGAAAAACACTGTACTTTTCAATGAAGATAACTTTAAACTAGTCTTAACTTTAAAGAAACACACGCTATACATTGCTAATGTGGTAAATGACTATTCTAGCTGCAAATGTCTGGTTTTTGGTGCAATATCTACATAGGTGTATAGAGGCCCATTTCCAGCAACTATCACTCCAGTGTTCTAATGGTACAATGTGTTTGCTCATTGGCTCAGAAGGCTAATTGATGATTAGAAAACCCTTGTGCAATCATGTTCACACATCTGAAAACAGTTTAGCTCGGTACAGAAGCTACAAAACTGACCTTTCTTTGAGCAGATTGAGTTTCTGGAGCATCACATTTGTGGGGTCAATTAAACGCTCAAAATGGCCAGAAAAAGAGAACTTTCATCTGAAACTCGACAGTCTATTCTTGTTCTTAGAAATGAAGGCTATTCCATGCGAGAAATTGCTAAGAAATTGAAGATTTCCTACAACGGTGTGTACTACTCCCTTCAGAGGACAGCACAAACAGGCTCTAACCAGAGTAGAAAAAGAAGTGGGAGGCCGCGTTGCACAACTGAGCAAGAAGATAAGTACATTAGAGTCTCTAGTTTGAGAAACAGACGCCTCACAGGTCCCCAACTGGCATCTTCATTAAATAGTACCCGCAAAACACCAGTGTCAACATCTACAGTGAAGAGGCGGCTGCGGGATTCTGGGCTTCAGGGCAGAGTGGCAAAGAAAAAGCCATATCTGAGACTGGCCAATAAAAGAAAAAGATTAAGATGGGCAAAAGAACACAGACATTGGACAGAGGAAGACTGGAAAAAAGTGCTGTGGACGGATGAATCCAAGTTTGAGGTGTTTGGATCACAAAGAAGAACGTTTGTGAGACGCAGAACAACTGAAAAGATGCTGGAAGAATGCCTGACGCCATCTGTTAAGCATGGTGGAGGTAATGTGATGGTCTGGGGTTGCTTTGGTGCTGGTAAGGTGGGAGATTTGTACAGGGTAAAAGGGATTCTGAATAAGGAAGGCTATCACTCCATTTTGCAACGCCATGCCATACCCAGTGGACAGCGCTTGATTGGAGCCAATTTCATCCTACAACAGGACAATGACCCAAAACACACCTCGAAATTGTGCAAGAACTATTTAGAGAAGAAGCAGGCAGCTGGTATTCTATCGGTAATGGAGTGGCCAGCGCAGTCACCAGATTTGAACCCCGTTGAGCTGTTGTGGGAGCAGCTTGACCGTATGGTACGCAAGAAGTGCCCATCCAACCAATCCAAATTGTGGGAGCTGCTTCTAGAAGTGTGGGGTGCAATTTCTCCAGATTACCTCAACAAATTAACAGCTAGAATGCCAAAGGTCTGCAATGCTGTAATTGCTGCAAATGGAGGATTCTTTGATGAAAGCAAAGTTTGATGTAAAAACAATCTTATTTCAAATAAAAATCATTATTTCTAACCTTGTCAATATCTTGACTCTATTTTTTATTCATTTCACAACGTATGGTGGTGAATAAGTGTGACTTTTCATGGAAAACACAAAATTGTTTGGGTGACCCCAAACTTTTGAACGGTAGTGTAGATTATTCTCACGGAATTGAGCGTTTGAAAACAGCACTAGCTGGACCTCTGGCGTTGAGTTTCTTACTCACAGAAACAGATACCACATGCTTGTGATAATTTAGGTAAGCACTATCCCCTACTGGCCGAAAATTAAACACCGTGCCTTTAAGACAATTTACTTAAAACTACATATCTTTGTATGCCATAGAATACAAGTGATATAAGCAATTGAGTGAAGGTTGTACAGTTTATTAGCAACTGTAAAACACATAGCTGCAACCACTTTTTAAAAAAAGTTTTTTTGGGGCCATAGTGGCCTTTATTGACAGAGGAGAGAGATTGAGGGTGTAGAAGGCATGTGGCAAGGGTTGCCTGGGATGGGACTCAAGCCAGGGACGATCACGTTGAGGAATGAGGCCTCTGCATATTGGGTGCCTGCTCTAACCACTACACCATGCAAAGCCCCTACTGTAACCAATTTTATTGACATTTTCACATTTGCATAAAAAAGTGTGGGTAAAAAAATCCTATTCATTAGGTGATGTAGACTTTATCAAATTAATTCAGCTAGAAACTCTGGGCAAAAAACAAAAACTACGTCAAACTGTGCTTTAGTTCTCTAACTTATGAATTTCTGGAGCACAGAAAAAGAAGTTTATACAAACTTGGTCCAACACACTTGAAAAAAAAAATCCAAAATCAAGCTGGGGGGTGTTTGTCTTGCTGTATGGCTGCATTTGAATTGCCTGTCAGACAGATATATCCTGTAAAAGACAGTTTTGCTCTCAGTGTGCCCACTGTAGATAAACAGAGGTTTTGAACTGGAGTGATTTAAGTAAAAACAAACCAATAGCACCTCCAGAACTGACAGGGAATAAGTAGCAATGCCTACAATCCCAGGCTAGACACAGAACTGGGCTATGGCCGCAGAGGTTGTCAGCAGTACTCCTACACAGGATGAAATGAAGACAGTGAAGGGGTGGTGGAGTTGAGGAGCTTAGGGGCAGGAATAATGTTCAAGTAAGAATAGTGGAGCTTGAAAAGTACATACAAGTGCTCAATGCTTTTAGAGTTAGTGAATTTCAAAATAAAAAAATAAGAATATTTATGCCGGTCACAATTTTATTTTGTCATTTTCTTGTTTGCTTAAGTATTCAATACACATTTGTGGTGTGATGAGAGAGGGGGAGGAAAATAGGAAAACATGAAGGAAATTGAGGGGAATGAATGCGGAGTGGGACCAAACAGGAGGCCAAGGAATGAAAGGAAACAGGGGAAAAAAAGATGAGCGATAGGAAAGAAAGAGTCAGGCATGAGGGGAAAAAGGATTTGGAGTTGCAGAGGAGGGGTATTTGTATGTCTGTGTACGCCTGTGTAGGGGGGCTCATTATTGACACCATGTGTTACCACAGGAAGCCCTCTGGGAAAATATAAGCACCTCCAAAGTTCAGACAGGGGAAGAAAGATGAGAGAATTGCATAGAAAGATGAAGAGACGGAGGTCACACTAAACTCTTTGCAGCTGCAGACATTTGTCTGTTTATATGTGTAAGGGTCAGTAATGTCTGTTTTCACAGTGGTGCATCTGTATGTCAGGCACACCACGATGCAGCAGCGAGTTCACGGCATCAAATCCCAAAGCCGACACATACAGATCTCTCCGTCTGTCTAACAAACCTTCAATGCTTTGTAGACATATAAATATTTAAAATACCTCTCGTCTGCTAGGCTTGATGGAATTTTGAGAGAAGACCTGTTCAGCTTCTGCAAACAGACTCAACAAACATCTTTTAAATATTGTTGTTTTTTTGGGAGGAGTGGATTTTGTTGCAATAAAAATGATGTGAACAAAGATTCTGCTAGGATAATGGGGATTCAAGAATCAATCAATTACAACTTAGAAATTACATAAAAGTTCAATAGATTATTAATGGATTTTTTAAATAAATAAAAACTGCCTCAACTACTTGCATCACATGCAAGTTGAATGGCGGTAAAAACAGATTTTAAATTAATGAAAACTCCAATGTGGTATTTCAGAATGGACAAAAACTGTTTATTTTTCTTAACTTTTCATTTCAGTCTTTCGCTCTGATATTGCTTTGTATGATAGTGATGGTATAGGCTGTACCGTGGCACACAAAGTGGGTACACACTATATGCAGTGCATGGGTGCCGTAAAGGGGTGGAAGGTTAGGACGATTCTAAGGGCCCAGAATGATGAAGGGCCCAGAAGAGCAGACCCTCTTTTTCTTTTCTTATTTCTTTTCTCTTTTTTATACATACGTTAAATGTGCTAGGGCCCCTCATACACTTAATGTGTATTTTGTCCGTTTTGACCATAGATTTAATATCTAACAAACAAATAATGTATTTACTGTTTAAGTCACACCCCCCTCACAATGGTTCATTCCACCTGCGCTGTCCGAGCCACAACTCGCTAGCGTAACGTCTCTTGCTTATTGCATTTGTTATGATGCAGTGCAGATAGTGACACACGCAGGCATGTCACATCAAAAGTCAGGGCATCAAAAACGGAAATAAAAGAAGGAAAGAGAAGACCGAGAACGCCGAAGTCGACAGTATGTCACACAGTTTTTCAAAAAGAAAGGTAGCTTGCCCTATTCCTGTATTCCAAAACTTTCACTTACTTATTTTTGTTGCTACATGACCTGCTTTTATCTAGCTAGCTTAGTAAAATAATTACTGAATTATGATTTACATCCAACAATAATAACATCTCTGCTGTCTCCGGGTTATCATGTCTCGTAGACACAGATTCAGCGGCCGCTGCACACCCACGTCTTCCTTCCCCCGCGGCCCCCGTCCCCGTCTCAGCCAAACAAGGTGAGCCTGAGCGCAAAACTTCACGAAGATTGAAAGCTCTAAGCACGTCTTATCTACTGTGTTCTCCACATGATGATAACTTTACTAAACAAAAAGTAATCTACACGCTTCAAAAATTACAAAATCAGTTTGCCGTGTGTTCTGTGAAGTGACAGTGCTGCTGCTACGATCGATGCTGTCAAACTTGACGTTCTTAATATGAATAAAATGCCCCTTGAAAAAATAATATAAAGTGGAATAAAAATGTGTCTGTGGTAACCATTGGCTATAATTAGTTTACAGAATAGATATTTAATATTTTATATTAAGAAAACTATACAAAAAAAATACAGTTTTGGATTGTCTAATTTTTTTCTTGTGTTGTATAGTTATCTATTTCATATTATTCAACAATGCAGGTGGCGAGAGAGCATTCAGTAAGCTCAAACTGATTAAAAATTATCTTAGGTCTGCTATGTTGCAGGACAGACTTTGTCACCTTGCCATACTGTCCATTGAAAGCAAACTGGCAAGAAAGCTGAACCTTGATGATTTGATACATGATTTTGCCAGCAGAAAGGCACGCCGCTGGGCCATTATAAAGTAATGTTGAACATAACTTGTTATACCTGGATAACAAACAGTTTATGTCTGGTTCAGTACTTATTTAGTCCTGGACTGGTTTAGGCCTGGCATTACTCCTGGTGTGTCTTGATTTTGAGCCCTTTTGGCCTAGTTTTAGTCTTGGACTGATTTAATTATGGGTTAGTTGTAGCTGATGTTTCCTGATTGAGCAGTTGGACCCAGTTAAAGCTTGTTCACGTAAAGTATATGTCAATATGTGTACATTATGTTCTGTTGTGTTTGCAATTGCAATTGAGATGATAAATATTCTCCTTTTATGTAAACAAGTACATATTTCCATAGCTTTTTCTTGTTTTTGTAGGCTTTTACTCATCAGACATTTTAACAATGCAATGTGCTAAGTATCTTTTTTAAAGTATACAGGGCATGTTTATTGGGTTACATTTTATCTGTAAAAAATGTAGGGGGCCCAGAAATTTTTGTTTCCATAGGGCCCAGAATTTCTGGCGGCACCCCTGATGCAGTGCATCGGGGCACTGGACTAGAGGGGGTGTCAAAGTGATGATGGTAGACATTTCTTTTTTCGGCATTAACTGTGTTACCAGCTGTTTGTTTGTGGTTAAATGATATGATTATTCACAGAAGCAAGTCGCTGATTAGGCACACCAACACTCCTTCGAACCCCCCCACCCCCACCCCCACCCCCATGGTGCCACAGAGCAAGCTCCTGAAAAATGTGCAGTCACAAATGCACTCTAAGGTCTTAGTAACTCTTCACTAGGGATGCAACAAAATCCCTTTTTTCAAACCAATACGATACCGATACTTAGATTTGAGTACCTGCCGGTGTGGGTACCAACACCGATACTTCCACCCCACAAAATAATGCAATTAATTGGAATGGAATGAAAAATTGTAATGAATTGGTTTTATTTTCTTCTCTGCTTGTTACAACATGTGATTGGATTTAGATTTGAAAAAAATAAATGTTGATAAAAATGACCACAAAACCAAAATTTGAAGTGAAAAATAAACATCCATTCATCCATCCATCCATTCTCTGAACCGCTTAGTCCTCCAGGGGTTCCAGGGGGGCTGGTGCCTATCTCCAGCTGTCAACAGCCGAGAAGCGGGGTACACCCTGGACAGGTCGCCAGTCCATCACAGCAAAAATAAACATTTTCTGTGAAATGTTTGCAGAGTTTATACATTTTAAGTATTGGTTCATGGTATGGGTTAACTTTAACCGTAACTAATACAGTACATAAGAACGGTGTCTGCCCCGATACCCGATACCAGTATCGGTGCATCCATAGTACTGACAGTAAAGTTATAAGTTATTCATAGCCTCAAACTTGGTTGCATGTGGCTACTCAATTGCTTTTAATGAACTTGAGTATACTTTAATTATAGATACACAACAAAAGGAGAAAATAAAAATTAACTTCAAAAGGATTGCTGTTGCATAGAAAACTACCACTCACATTCCAGCCTCTGTTTTAGGTGGCAGTCCTGGTGAGTGATTTACCACTATTGCAGGAAATATAATTGTGAATTTAATTAAGTCTTTCTGCTTGGGGTGTAGTTCTTAAGAGAGGCACCACAAGTTCAGAGGCCTTAGCCCACAAAGTGGCTGCCCTGGTTCAAATCCAAGCAGTGGACACTTGCCAAATGTCTTTCCCACACTTCTCTCCCACTTACTGAACTGTCCACTGCAAATAGTGGCCACAAAACTTTAAAAAAAGTATTTTCTCCCTGAGCTCCTTACAGGTCAAACTATATTTTTTAAAACAAATCAGGGGACAATGATCACAAACCACTTCCCTATGTTTATTACCAGATTGCTCTGAGATCTGTTCAGTCTTCTCGTGTATCTCATGTTTAATTGATATACTCAATTGAAGGGCATATCTGATTAAAATTAAGAAAACAAAACTGACCATGAAATTTCTTTTATATATGACAAACTCTATCTAATCTAATTTTAATTTGCAACAAAGTCTCACATGCATGTTTGATGTATCAAAAATTACAAAACAATTCATTTGTGAAACATTTGGCAACCTAATAATATAACTTAATTAGAAAAGATCATATTTTTATGTTCATACCTAAGTATTTTAACAACCAAAATGGAATTGAGCAATTGGGAAGATGTTTGACCACAGCATTACTAAGAAGTTTTTGTATTATTTGCCCTTCACTCTTCACTGCAGTGTAAACTGAAAAATAAATCGTGGCTGAAAAGTAATTTACGAATACAGCTGCTTAAGATTTGTTGGAACATCTGAAAAGGTCACAGGAACAAAACCATCACAGTCCACTGTTGCAGTTATTCTGGGTAATTTTAGCTATTTCAGCAACGACAAGTAAAGGTTGGAGTACAACCATGTGGGATGACTTTGTAAAATGCATTTTTTCCCTTTAAGGGGAGGTAAAGGTTTTATCCAGGTTTTACTGAATAAACATTACAATTTGCTTATCTGATATTACTTCATCAAGACTCATGGTATGATTTATAAGCAATATGTATCCAGAATGTGGAATCTAATTAAACCTTGCAGGATGTTGCACCTTAACCCAAAAACTCTCATTAAATTTATTTTTCAAGTTCAATATTGTTCCCTGCAAATCCATATCTCACAGCAAACAGTCTTTATGCTGTAGCTGGTGCCCAACACAAATGCACACCCCCTCTATGAACTCGCAAACACACACCCACAAGAACACACACATGCACTTACCAATTCATCAACTCATGCCTTGTTTCTTTCTGTGTCTAAGCCCATCTTAGAATGGAGCTGGGCAGAGCAGCTATTGTGTCCCTGGTAGAATTAACTATTGATTTTCTCCTCACCATTATCAATGCTGTTCTGCCAACAAAACAGCCAGGACACACATACATTAGCACACACACATGCACAGACCCGGATTTTATTTATTAAATAAATAAATATTTTGCTTTTTAGGGGACAGACCTGTTTCAAGGAGAAGACCAAAAGTCAACTAACAGCATGGTGTTGCTATAAAGCTAACAACCTGCTACACAGTAACAGAAGCACATAAGAAAAATTTCAAGACACCCAAGAGTAAATCTGTTTTTTAAAGGTATCCTTCAGCGAAAATCATGTCAAACTGTTTTTTTAAGTACAATGGGTCACTCAGATTTGCTTAAGCATCCAGTATGTAAAGATTTTATCCAAACTCCATTCCCAGCATTAGCTAGAGAAATGAATTAGAGAAGAAAACGAGTTAAGTCAGAAAAATCCAGTCCCTTGTAGGTCACAGGAAACAAATGTATGCATGGCCTTGCCCGCCTGGCTTGGGACCGTCCACGGGAACGCTCCATTGTTTTTTGTGGCCAGGAGAGGGCAGCGCTACTAGAAGCTTTGAATTAGCAACTCCACAATGTGGCAGAACATGTTCAAGTATGGTGTTATTTAAGAATGTGATCTCCAAGTACGTTTTCATCATCAGAGGGGGAGCCTCTCCCTGTCAGGCGGTTTCGGGAGGATACTAAGACCTAGCCCCTCACTGTGTCGGGACACTTGGCCTACCTGGAGCTCACCGTTAGCCTCTCCCTGTGAAAGCTGACCCACACCATCCAATGCTATTGTGGGGATGCATTCGATCCAACTATGACCTCAGATCACACAGGACAATAAAGTATCTTGAATTGAATTTGATTTTAGTCTTACATTACCTTTACTGATTTTAGTAAACAGACAGAGTTTAGGAGTTGTGTTTCAGTTAACCAGTTATAGGACAGAAATGTGCATGTCATTAATCTTAATGAGCAAGACACCAAGTCCTGCCGTTTCTCTCAACCCTCTCCTGAGCTGAGCTGGAACACGTTGAAAAAGGAGTGTAATGATTTAATTTCACAGAAATGTCTCAGAGGCCATTAATTCATACCAGAGAACACAGAAAAAATATTAAAAGACCAGTAAATGAGACCTTTAGTAGTTCCATGAAAGGGTTAAAACAAAAAGAACTGACAAGTTGAAACTCCGTTTCCACAATCAGATGAAAGTTGTATTTGTATGCCTCTAAAAATCTTTCACACTAAATACATTAAAATAATTGGATATTGGGTTTTGGTAAACCAAATTAGGGACTAATTTGAGAAAAGAATATGTGCAGGAGACTTAATCAAATCTAGCAAATCAATATTAAATATAAAACAGTAGCTATGGGTTGCTAAAAATCTTTATCACTGACTGATGTCAACAAAGGTGCTTAAAGGTCAGAAAATCTCCACAAGAAAATTGCTACTCATTTAAACTCGCCAACATCTACAATCAGAACAATATAGAAATTGTTTAACACTGTGGACTGAGCGAAATCTATTTTTGGAAGAATGTACGGGCTGGAAGAATGTAAAGGCTGCCTGGAGTAAAACTTCAGAAAAGAGTAGTATCTTGGGGTAATAAATCACACTATCAACATGGCAAACAGTTATGTGGGGAGCAGGTTAGGGAAAAAAAATCCTCCTCGGCTTTATCATCTCAGAAAAAGAGAAGGGGAATATTGCTAATTGCAAATTGATCTTCAACCGAACTCATGGTCAGATGACACAAAGACTGAACTTTACGACAACAAACACTCAAGATGGATCAGGAATTAAGCAAAGGATTTTGAAAAGCCCTTCATCCAAATAGGGCAAGTATGCTGAGGGACCTGTAATGCTGCAGGCCAGTTTATCTTTCTAAAAACTCTGGAAAATAGACTGCACGCAGCTGAAGTTGAACTGAATGAGTTTACTTCATTTGTACAGTGTCCTGTAGTTGACAAATATTTAAACTAAAATTAGGATAACTACCTGCAATAGAAACCTTTACAATCAAAAAAATCTTCCTTACAACAGCCTTTCTAATTGTCAGGAGATGCATAACATCAGTTCAAATTACCTCCTGGCTAATTTTAGCAGTTACAAGGATCATCCAATATCCAGGCATTGAAACACCTGTTGGTGTCCATGTGATCAATGTCTTTCACACAATGTCATTGGTGATATCATTGCTGCCTTGTATCTAAGGACAAGTTCAGAAACATTAATCCATGCTTGTACAACATACAAACTCTAATGACCCAAATGTTCTGACTGTTCAAGTTTTGTTCCCCTCTGGTAAAAATGCTGGTAATTACAATTTATATAGCTGGATTAGAGCAGGGGTCTCCAACATGGTGCATGCGGTCACTGAGGTGCTCTCATAGACAGCATAAGTTGCTCTCTGGACATCTTATAAAAATAGTAAAAAATTGGAATGCACTGAAAGATTAATAGAAAGGAAGCGTTGCATGTTGAAATGCATCTGTTTCCTGTCTTAAATCATTATTAATATTTGTGAGCTATGATCATACATAACATATCAACATAGTACTATTACTTACTATTATTATCACATAACTATATATAAACCATACAACTGTGTAATGTACAGGTAGCCCTCCGTATTACTCAGCACCTTTTAAGTAGCTCTCAGTGTCAAAAAGGTTGCTGACTCCTGGATTAGATTGTTTAGAGAGCAAAAATGATAATGATAATAGCTGAACTGCGGTTCCCCTTTAACTGATATAATGAATCCATTGTGTCTAGGTAAAAGTCAAAGGTGGAGAAAATATTATTAAAATAATTCTGCATTTGACATAAAGATCAATCTGTCTCAACCATATTTTTTTTGAGAGAAGGTTAAAACCAGGCTGAAAAAGTCTAATTAAATACTTTATACTTTAAAATTAATTCAGGATAAATCATGTTCTAATATGTGAATATGAGAATATAATTTATCCTGAATTAATTTTAAAGTATAAAGTATTTAATTAGACTTAGACTTTTTCAGCCTGGTTTTAACCTCTCAAATCAATCTGGATGAGACAGATTAATCTTTATGTCAAATGCAGAATTCACATTTTAAAAACAAACAATGAAATTAAATTAATTTCCTCTAGAAATTGTTAACTACAACAACTAAATTGGATCTTCACTGCAGGACCAGTCTTGAGGTCACATCACATTGAATACAGCCCATTTTGGGTAAATCAACATTATAAACCAGTCGTAGTTACTTAAAGATGTTCAATCGGCAGAAAGGTCAATGTTTCCAATTAAATGCTGTGATAGAAGAAAAAAAACAACCAAATCATTGTATCACTTTGCAGACGTGATTACATTAACATATGATAAAGATCAACAGGGAAATCAGTTTTCCCAACCTTCCTGGTTCTTTGCCATATAAAACTGCATAATGAGGTTTCTGTAGGAAGTGGATATTGTGAGTAGGTCACATGGATTTGCCAAATAAAAATGTTGATTTCCCAGTTGAGTCACAATCTGGATTCATTCCCCACACCGATATATACATATATTTTAACCACCGGATAACACTTATAGTTTGAAAAAAGAAGGAAACAAAAATGGGGACACTTAATCATGACTGCCAAAGCATCATAAGCAAACAAAAAAGTATTCTGGTTTAAATCTATAAATCCTACATCTTCCATCCAAGCCCTCCCACCTTCTTGCAATACAGAAAGAAGTCAAATGAGCTGTGTAAACAGGTCTACCCACACACAAAGTCAGTAAACGAAACACTAAACTCAATAAGAAACTCAATAAGACTGAAGCACACAGGATTAAGGAAAAACTCTGCTGGACAGTCTTTGATTACAGGATCTTCTATCTTCCCAAAACACAGTATTAAAAAAAAGGCATCAAAGTTTGTAGTTCTTGTCCTGAAATCAAAACAAGACCTCCAGCAAATTTGTATGAACATTCACCATCTTCAGTAAATACAATTTACCAGCAAGCAAAACTGGGGCAAATTTATTGTAGGTTAAAGCCTTCTTGTTGTTATGGATAGTTGCATGTTTTTTTTATATCTCAAGTTTATCCCATTTCTTTGTCATCATCTCTCTTAAAAACCTTATCCTCTTCTTTAGCTCCTCTGGACTTTCCATCTACCCATTTCATCCATCTTTCATTAATGTCTTATTCAATGTCTAACAACTTTCGAAGACCACATCTTCCTTTCTCTTTCAGACTTGTGCCGCCTCCCCCTCCTTTTCTTCTTCTACTGATTATCTCCTGGTGTCTGTCTGAGCTCTGTCGCTGACAGAGAGCATGCCTGGTTGACACGCCTAGTAATGAGGCTGCTAACACAGATGGCCTCTCCCGCCTTTCTCTACTCACTCTCTTCTACCTCACACACACAAATATGCAGAAACACTCCCGTCCTGATGGCAGCCCCCCTTTATTTCGTCCGCAGGAGGTCCAGAGCACTCTTGGGTTAAGCACAAACAGGGGATGTTCTCAAGAAGATAAATAGAAAAAGGCATGACAAGTAATACCTTTTTCTAATCATTTTGGAGAGAATAAATAGCACTAAATCCTAACTGAACAAGGAAACAAACTCAATAATCAACCATATCATTGTAAAACACACAAGCCAAGTTAGAAACCAATGCATTTCTGGGCAATCTTAGATCATGGGATATACATAGGGGGTTCTGGGCTTCAGAGACTGCATTCTTTGCACCCTATTTTTTTCCTAAATGCAACAGCATTGGAATTATAATGTAAAGTAGTCCATGTCCTTTTGGAAAAGAACAAAGAACTGCTTCTCTCAGGGATTTGAAGCAGTCTTATGGTGCATTCACACCACCCCAAATGGCAGTGTCAGCAGCGGCAAGATTACGTGTGAAGTCCATGGTTGAGGCAGTCAGAGGTGCGTCACAGTCTCTGTGGCGCTTTGTGTGCTTTGGCTGCATAAAGTTTTCAAGCTTTTCCTGCCTTTCAAGCTTCAACGTGCCAAATGCCAGCAATGCAGTTCAGCTAGCTGTACTTCTGACAGTCTTAACGCTCTTGACACAGCACAGCAACCAAGCAGAGCGTCTCACTGTAGTGACTTCGACATTGCCTAACCAACCACGATCCACTTGTGTTTAAAACATCCAGCAGAGAAAGGCCCAAGCCAACTGACCAAACCGACTAGATTTTGGACGCAGGTAATCCTGGTGGAAAAGGAGTCTAGGCATGATAGACTCTAACCAAGCACAAATTAGAGCAGACCTAAATTAAACAACTATCCATCGTATTGTGGTGGTTATTATTTGAACATGAAGCAGCAATATAATTAGGGATGACAGGCACCACCTGTTTGATAAACAGCATTTGGTTACCCTTAAAACTAAATGCAGGCTAATGGGTAAACATTGCTAACCAAGGATTCCCACTCAATGTGTTTACATGCAGCAAGAGAAAATCAAATTATTACCTTAGGACGCAGCTACTTCCTGCTTCTCAAGAGTGCAGACGTGTTTTCAGCTTGCTCTTGCTGCTTGCCTCTTTAGTCAAATATTAATCAATTTCTAATCATTTTTAATCATTCTTTTTTTTTTTGACACGTCTTGGATATGATTTTATTCTCTTCTTTTAAGTAAACCAAGGCTTTTTAATTAATTTTATGCTTTTTTTACAACTGATCTGACGAGCCAGCGGCTACAGTCTTATCAATATGGCTGAGGGAGTAACACAAACATCGCCTTGTGAAAACTGTCGGATATATCAACAAGAAATACGCTTACTTCTGGACAAAATTTGTGCCTTGGTGAAAGAAAAAGGACTTCATGACACGCTCCCAAAGGAATCCGGTAAGAAGACTAGAAAAACTGATATTACAACCTAAAGCTAGATGATACCATAACGTTCCCATCACAGTACTGAGACAGTTCTGATCAAGGTGACAAATTATATCCGCATGAACACCAACGCAGGCAAAGTCTCAGTTTTATTTCTGTTGGAAATTAATTATTTTTTAAGTTGATGTTTTTTGTTTGTTTTTTCCTGTTTATCTGTTTTCTTAATTAATGCAACTGTGAAGCCCTTTGAATTGCCTTGTGTATGAATTGTGCTCTACAAATAAACTTGCCTAGCCTTGCCTTAGTCTGACTGAAATAAGAATTTTGGAACGCATGTATACAGCTTAGCTCGACTTTAATCAAACCAAACTGGAGTTTCCTAAATCGGACTAAGGGACCCAGATAATGCGATTGGAAATCACACTTCTCTTTAACCAACTCCCAGCCTGTAGTCGCGCACGGTGCGAATCGACAACAAAACAGTTGTAGTATAAGAACAATATGGAAGCTAAGGCCCCGTCCACACTACTGCGTTTTCGTTTAAAAACGGAGACCTTTTGCTACGTTTGCACCTCCCATCTACACTAAAACGGCAAAAACGGAGACCCAAAAATGGAGAAGTTTAGAATCGCTGCCGACCCCGTTTTTCGTTTTGAAACTGCGGAGGGCGTTTTGGTGTGGATGTCTCGAAAAGGAGGACTTTAGAAACGATGACGCAGCAGATCACACTCGGCTCTGTGATTGGGTATCATCGGTCATGGCGTATCTTTCCCTGATTTGTCAAAAACAGCCTGGAGTACATTAAGTTAGAAACTGCAACATGGATAACGAATTACAAGCGTTACTGGCTTTGATGTCTTTGCTAGCAGCTGAGGAATGGTCAATCTGTTTCCTGTTTATACCGGCGCGTGCATGCCCAGTGTTGGAGAATGGTCACGTGATCCGCGTTTTCAGTCGTTATAATGTGGATGTAGATTAATTCTAATATGCAGGGAAAACGCTAGTGTGGACGGAGATAGTTTTCGTTTTAACTGTAGTGTGGATGGGGCCTAAGACAAATGTAGGCCGCCAATAAGTTGATTTTTGGACTGACGAAGAGACAGTGCAGTATGATTGTGAATATCCTGCTTTGACTCCTTCTGCTTTACTCCGCCCACCCTCATTTTACTGCCTGAGTGCAGCTTGAGGCTAACCGGTAAAAGGCTAACATGTAGGGGCACATTGTGCCATCTATCGTCGCAGAGTCGATCATACTTAATTTAATCATTCAATTTTCTGTGCAACATGTAAACTGAGAATCGGCTGTCAACAGGGGGGAAGCCCTTTGTTTGATTTTTCCAAAAAGCTCAACTTAGATGTGCATGTAAGCGTACTGAGTGATTCCCTAGGCAACTCCATCTGCTGCAATGGTGTCAAGAAATCTGTGAGGTGGTACATCCATTCCCAGAGCTATCTAATGTCCTGGATATGCAGGACGTCACTACTTCAACCAAAGGAATTTTGACGAGTCCGTTTTATTGCATTTTCTTAACACAAAATATGAAATGACAATAAGCAGCTTACTTGTTACAATAGCAGGGGGGAAAAAACATCTACAGTGGAACCTGCCTATTCTCAGTTAATTATTTGGGGATTCACCTTTTCAGAATTTTTTTAAGGAAAGCAACTTGCAAGTTATTTGTGGAAAACCTGGCTATTCCTGGATTTTTTTCATAGCACATCAAATGGGGAGAACAAGTATTTTATACACTGCTGATTTTTGAAATTTTCACAACTAAAAAGCATGTAGAGGTCTGTAATTTGTATCAAACGTACCCTTCAACTGCGAGGGACAGAATCAAAAACAAAATGCAGAAAACCACAGTGGATTATTTTCAATTAATTAATTAATTAATTAATTAATTAATTGATTACTTAATTCAACGGCAATGACCCAATAAGGAACACATAGGGGATATGCCAAACTAGGCCAATACCTATAAACTATTGCCAACAACCAGAGGCTATAAAGCCTTTTGCATCCACACAAGCAGACTCAAAAAAAAAATTCCCAAACAACAATCCCAACAAAAGGTCTATAAGGTCTGTATATGTGTGTAAATGGAAGAATGACTGAATGTACTATAAAGGACTTGGACCTCTGACTGAGGAAGCACTTTATAAATGCAGGCCATTTGCCATTTATAACAGGTCATCATAATAACATCTATACTTCATAGACAACACAGCTTCTGTGTCCACAATGTCAGCTTTTGTCAATACATTAGACTTAGGCAACATGAAAGGTATTTTTAGATCCACCAAGATATGTGGCAAGATAAGAAACAATGTCACAGTAGCTTTAGATCATTTAAATGACAGTCTGTCATAGAAGCACTTTATGTATTTTGGAAAACAAATATTTAAGTTGAATATGCAAGTGAATGGTAGATTGAAGTATATTTTTTTGCACAACAAGAATCTGCAAAGTAACATCTAATCATCAAAACTACAATATAGCAGCATATTTTTTAAATAAATGACTTAGAAACAACTTTTTTTACGTGCCATACCATTTTCTGATATCAGTATAAAATCAGTGCATCCTTACAATAAACAATAAAAAAATCCCACAGTTAATAAAGAAGACTAATTAAACAAATACTGGACAAGTAGCTATGAGATGGCATTTGTGAAGTTACAGCGAAAATGTAACAGCAGTAATTTGGGTTATTTACCGTGTCATGAGCGAAAAATAAAATTATTTATTTAATTTATAAATGTCATTTTTCAATCAAATATTTAGCTTGTTAGGCAATTCTTTATTTTAAAGACATATATTTAGTTTGAATCGAAATACAGTATATAGTAAGCAAGATAAGTATTTAGTTCAAAGCTCAATATTTAGTTTACGAACTGAGTATTTAGCACAGAGATAAATGTTTAGCTAATATGCAAATATACATACCGATAAGCAGACACCATATACGCTTGAAGTATAGGATGAGCTGTTTTAATGGTAGTACATACATTTACCAATGGATTTACAGCAATTGTGACTGCACCAACAGCAGTTTGTGTAAAGGTTCGCAAGCGGCAGCTTTGATAGTCCACTACCTTTTTGGGTAAGTGAATTCGCATGTTAGCTAAATCTTTAGCTCTGAAATATTTAGTTTACAAACAAGATATTTGGCTTGCTGATTAAATATTTAGTTTATACCTAAATATTTAGTTTGATAACTAAATATTTAGGTATAAACTGACAAAGACAAAAAGAAAAAATAACCTGATGAAAATGTATTTAAAAATAACCTATTCATCTTTAATGACAGGCCAAGGAACTTTTAAAGCTGTTAATTACTGACTGAGTATCTTTAGCTCTTATGCTATATTCCAAAAGAGAAGTGAGATATTGATAGCAGGCTAATAAAAAGTTAAAATTTAAAGACTTATATCCTACAGTAAGATTAATAGTTTTACCAACTGCAGTCTTAAGCAGCTAGATTACATTTTCCTGCCTCCTATCAGCGAAGCAGCTTTAAAAGGTCATGACGTAAAAAAGTTCAACATAATTTATGGCTTTAGAAATAACACATCCGTCTGTAATCTCAGACCCCTTTGTTTCTCAAACAGAGCAAACAAGCAGGCCGAAGCCTCTCTCCACGTACTTGTCGCTCACGTGTGGGTTTGTTTATTGATAACGGCAGATTCAATATATTTACTGTACGACGAGATGATGTAGGCTACATACAAATGGAAAAACCAGAACAGGGGATACGTTTTTCATAAGTTTGTGTCACTTTATTGAGTCGGTCTTTTGGTTGTAATGTAAAGACAAAGTTGGGGGCACGAACAATGACCTTTCCGAACGACAGAGAGATCTGGATGTCAATCTGAAACGACTCTTATAACAGCGGCGGGTATTGGAGCATCGATTACTTATCGTTCTCTGGTGACTCACCTCTCTGCTGAGTATGGCAGCATTGCCATAGCAACGCGTCGATTAGCGCCAGTAGAAAAAGACGTAGTACTCGATCCATCTCTCTCTGTGTGGTTTGATGCCCTGCTGCGCTCTGTGGAGTGCGCGCCGTCCTCTCCGGCGCTTCGGTGTTGAATGACAGAGAAAGGTTTCACACAAGTTGAGTCAAACTTTTCCTGTAGGCCCCCCTCTATTTTTTTCCTCCTCCTTATCCCTCCTCTTTAAAAAAGATCGAAGAGAGATGGATAGATAAAAAGATGGGTGGATGTAAACATAAAAACCTTTCAAAGTGAGACGGTCACTAAAACACGGCCCCTAAAAGGGTCCTAAAATGTACATCAGTGCTTTTGCTGAAACAGAGCGTGGAGATAAAAGCCTCCGTGCTACAAAGCAAATGAAATATTTCACCAGGCCTGTTTTGTTGACCACAAACAGAGCACATAATGTGGAAAAAGTAGAGTAGATGTGGAAAAAGATGTATCTGTGCACAGAAACACTTTGAAACTTTTTTTTAATTTTTTTACAACCGAGTCCCCTCAGCTACGTACAGTACTGTTCTATGGCTCCTCCTGCTGCCCTGCACTATTCACCACACTCTGGGGCAAAACATAAACACCATTAACAGTCTTGGTGTGCATACAGCAGAATTTATACCAATAATTATAGCTCAAAATTGATACATTCCAAGCATGTTATACCTTGCTCAAAAGACATTAATAAAATAGGTTTTATTTATGTTGCAAAAACAACCTACAAGCATGAAGAAAAATTAAAAGCTGTTTTTTTGAACAAGTGTAACGTTCTGCACTTTGTGTATCTGTTATAACATTCCTCAGTTGTGTTCCATAATTCAGCCTTCTTAGTTACTGGTGCTGCTTATTAGTTCCCTTGTTCTGTAATAATGGAGAATAGTAGGGGAGGCCCCGTGGGGGGAGGAGAGAGAGGGAGATTTCTTCTTCTGCATTTTTTTTGTTGTTTGTTGTGTGTTGGCTGTGCGAGCGAGGGAGGTGAGGAGCTCGATGTTCGGCGTGGTTGCGGCCAACAGCAGCCGTTCATTTATTTTCTTCATTAAAAAAGGGACCCAACCCAAAGTGACTGTCTCCGACTGTCATTGCGTCTGAGAGGACGTTACATTGGTGTCAGAAGTGAACGACGGCGGACTTTGCTCGGCTTCCGGGCGGACTACCTAGCGGCTTCCAGCTAACCCTGCTATCACCGAGAGCAGCATGACCGCACAGCAGAACAACGCGGGCGCTCGGCCGAAGTTCAAGGAAGAGGTGGAGTGCAATGACTATGCTGGTACACCGAGACGTGAGGTGGACTTTTTCCGCGATGTGGAGCACGTAGCTCGCCTGAGACGGACGGCCAGGAAGCTAGCTGCTGATGCCGGATTCAGTGTGGGGTTGGCGGAGAGTGGCGCAGACGCGAATATGCCCGCCAAGAAGGACGCGAAGCCGACTGTACACAGAAATGGCGGCCCCCTATGTGACCAGCCGCAGATGAAAACACCAAGATATTCCGGTAAGACTGACTGGGAGGCCTTCTATGCACAATTCGAACTGTTAGCGAGGGCTGCTGGCTGGTCCGAAGACATCAAAGCACTTCAGCTGGCTTTGTGCCTCACGGATGATGCCGCTCGCTGCCTGCTGTTACTTAGCCCAGAAGAACGGGGTGACTATGAAGCTTTAGTTGGGGCCCTGCAGCGGTGTTTCGGACAATGCAATCAGCCTGCTGTTTTGCGCTCTGAACTGGCTAATAGACAGAGACTGGCAGGGGAGCCGCTCCGTGTTCTTGCTGCAGAGATTGAAACTCTGACGAGGAGGGCCTATTCGCACATGCCAGCTGGGGTGCAGAGTGAGCTGGCGAGAGACCAATTCATCCGGGCTTTATCACCGAGGGAACTGCGGGTGCAGACGCAGCTGGCTCACCCTCGCACGCTGCAGAACGCTTTGGAGATAACACTAGAAAGAGAACAGATTGGAGCCACATCGGACTCTGATACCATTACCTGTAACCCTGTTGTGAGGACCGCGGGTTGGGAGACCCAAAGACCGGAGAGACCAGCGTGGGTCACCGAGCTGACTGAGATGATCCGAGCTGTGTCACTGCAGCCCCCGCGGAGTGGACGGCCTCGGCGCGGTGATCGTGTCTGCTGGGTGTGCGGCCAAAGTGACCACATCAGCGTGCGGTGCCCAAAGCGTGCTGACCGTCAGGGAAACGGCCCAGGGTCTGCGTAGAGGGGACGACGCAGACCCCCACTCATCAGTCCCATTGCGTGAGCCCGTCGGGGGATGGAGCCCACCCACAAAGCCGGGGTAGCATGGCTCAGCTTCCCCCAGAAGCAGACGACAGTGTGGAATGGACCAGGGTCGTCGGGTGGACGCATGTCGGGGACTTTTGCCACGTCCCTGTCTCCCTGAAGGGGGCACTTTGTGTGGCACTAATTGATACGGGCTCCACCGCCACACTCATCAGACCCGACATGGTCCCAGTAGGGACGCAGTTGGAAGCCACATCTGTCAAGCTTCGAACTGTGACGGGGGATTTAACCCCCATGCTGGGTAGAGGGCTGGTGACCATCCGGGTCGGTGGCCTGTTAGTGGACTTCAGGGTGTGGGTTGCAGCCGTGCAAGATGAGTGCATATTGGGTCTGGACTTCCTGAGGACGGCTCAGTGTGTACTGAATTTGGGGAGAAACACACTGGAGTTCCCAGGAGGGCCCACAGTACAGATGGTTCGACCTGCACAGTCCCAACGCTCCATTCCAGCGGCGTCGAGAGCGGTGGAGGCCCATAAGATGGAGGACGTGCCCCAGCAGGTAGACCTGCCTGCTCCCACACACCCTTTCATCCATACCGGAGATGTTGTACAACCACAGCCCGCGGTCCAGCAGCCGATGTCGGATGAAGCTGACAAGTCGATGGCGGTGAAAGAGATCAGGAGGCGCAGCTGTGACGGTCTGCAACCGGGGCAGCAAGAGGAGCTGTGGCGGGTGTTGTGGGAATTTAAAGACATCTTCGCGCTCTCTGAAGAGGAGACGGGCCTGACTCACCTGGTCCAACATGAGATTGACACAGGGGATGCACGGCCGCTCAAGACACGCCCCCGCCGCCTCCCCCTGGCACATCAGGAGGCCGCCGACAGGGCGATTGAGGAAATGCTCAGCGCAGGGATCATTGAGCCGTCTAACAGCCCGTGGGCTTCGGGGGTTGTGATGGTCCACAAGAAGAAGAGTCAGAAAATGAGGTTCTGTGTAGATTACAGGCCTCTGAACAGTGTGACTAAAAAGGACTCGTACCCATTACCCCGCATAGATGAGTCCTTAGATCTGGTGTCGGGCTCATTCTGGTTCTCTTCATTAGACCTGCGCAGCGGCTATTGGCAGGTCCCACTCAGCCCGGAAGCTCGTCCGAAGACTGCTTTCTGCACCGGGCGGGGGTTGCGGCAGTTCAGGGTCCTCAGCTTTGGCCTTTGCAACGCCCCGGCCACATTTGAGCGGCTGATGGAGAGGGTCCTGGATGCCATCCCCCGTCAAGAGTGCCTAGTCTATTTGGACGACATTCTGGTGCACGGCAGTTCTTTTGAGGCGGCTCTGGGTTCGCTGAGGAGGGTCCTGCAGAGGATAGCAGCAGCGGGATTGAAGCAGCACCCAGAAAAGTGCTGCTTCATGAAGAAAGAACTAGAGTTTTTGGGTCACAGGATCGGGGGAGAGGGCATCAGCACATTAGAGGACAAAGTTCGGTCGGTGAGGGACTGGCCGACACCTACCACCATCAGGGACTTGAAGAGCTTCCTCGGGCTGGCCTCCTATTACAGGCGGTTTGTCCGGGGGTTTTCCTGCATAGCTGCACCCCTGTTTTGCTTACAAGGGAAAGGCTGTGACTTTGTGTGGACACCAGAGTGTGAGCGGGCCTTTAGCTTGAAGACAGCTCTCACAAACGCTCCAATCCTTACCCCCCCGGACCCCAGTAAGCCGTTCATTCTGGACACAGATGCCAGTGATGTGGGGATGGGGGCAGTGCTGAGTCAGGTGGTGGAGGACGAGGAAAGGGTGGTGGCCTATTTCAGCAGGACTTTCAATAAGGCAGAGCGACGCTATTGCGTGACTCGCAGGGAGCTCCTCGCCGTTGTTAATCCATAGGCCATTTTAGGTACTACCTTTGCGGCCTCCCTTTCACCGTCCGGTCCGACCAATCTGCCCTACAGTGGCTGATGTCCTTTAAAGAACCAGAGGGCCAGATTGCCCGCTGGCTGGAGGAGCAGGCATCATATTCTTTTACAGTGGAGTACAGGGCAGGGACCCGGCACACCAACGCCGACGCCATGTCGCGACGCCCCTGCACATACACTGGCTGTACTGCGAAAAGAGGGAGGCCCGGGAGGCTGAGATCAAGGGGGAGGAGGAGCAAAGTATCACATGTGAGGGGGGTGGACCGGTCTGCAGGTTGGCTCAGATTGTAGATCAAACAGAGTGGAAAACTCAGCAAGAGCTGGATGCTGACCTGCAGCCGGTGCTACGATGGGTGGAGGCTGGTCAAAAACCACAGTGGGAGCAGGTGGAGGGGTGTTCTCCTGCCTCCAAGGGACTGTATGCAAAGTTTGATGCTCTTAGAATGAAGGATGGGGTACTACAGAGGGCCTGGAAAGAGGCAGCCACAGGAGAGGAGAGGTGGCAGGTAGTGGTCCCCCGAGCGCTGAGAGATTACATCCTCCAGGCATGCCATGGGGCCACAGGGACCGGCCACTTTGGGGTGGCAAAGACTCTCCGTCGCATTCGGCAGGGGTTTTATTGGGGTCAGGTCAAGAGGGACGTTGAAGACTTCTGCCGTCGCTGTGACCTCTGCACAGCACACAAGGGTCCTCTTCATCAGTCACGTGCCGAACTCCAGCAGATGGCAGTGGGGGCCCCGATGGAAAGAGTGGCAGTGGACATAGTGGGGCCGTTTCCACGTTCAGATAAGGGAAATCGTTATATCCTTGTCGCTATGGACTACTTTACTAAGTGGCCGGAGGCGTACGGCATTCCAGACCAGGAAGCAGAGACCGTTGCTGATACCCTGGTGGAGGGCATGTTCTCAAGGTTTGGCGCAGCAGAAACCATCCACAGCGACCAGGGAAGGAACTTCGAGTCGGCTGTGTTCTCAGCCATGTGTGCGCGCCTGGGCATGCAGAAGACTCGGACCACCCCACAGCATCCCCAGAGCGATGGCTTGGTCGAACGTTTCAACCGAACGCTGGTGAAACAACTAGCAATCCTCACAGCAGAACACCAGCGGGACTGGGACACGCATCTCCCCCTCATCTGGCTGGCCTACCGGTCCGCTGTACAGGACTCTACCCTATGCACACCTGCCCTGCTCATGTTGGGACGGGAACTGCGAACCCCCCCGGAGATGACCTTTGGGAGGCCCCCAGACATGCCCACTGTCCCGCCAGGGCCAGAATACGCCAGGAAGCTTCAGGACAGAATGGATTCAGCTCACGCCTTTGCCCGGGATCAGCTGCAAAAGGCGGGAATAAGACAGAAGAGGAGCTATGACATGCGAGCTAAAGGTCAAGATTTTAAGGCCGGGGATCTGGTCTGGGTGTATAGTCCTAGAAAAAAAAAGGGTCGATGTCCTAAGTTGGACTGCCACTGGGTGGGTCCTTGTAGGGTGCTCGAGAGACTGGGAGAGGTGGTTTACAGGGTCCACCTTCCTTCTCGAGGGACGAGACAGGTCGCCCTCCACAGGGACAGACTGGCACCATACAGGGGCACCACTCAGCCGCAACAGAGCCCTAGACGGCCCGTTCTCTCCCAGGGAAACCTGATGACCACCACCCCCCCTCCCGCTGCCATCTTCCCTGCCAACCCTTCGACTTCTACCCCTACGCTGCACTCACCTGATGCGGGACCACAAGCGCACCCACCTACGGTCACACCATGCAGGCCTCAGAGACGGAGAAGACCCCCCGGGCACCTCAGGGACTTCTTGTTGGACCCTCGGGACGAGGGTCTTAGTGGGGAGGGGGCAGTGTAACGTTCTGCACTTTGTGTATCCATTATAACATTCCTCAGTTGTGTTCCATAATTCAGCCTTCTTAGTTACTGGTGCTGCTTATTAGTTCCCTTGTTCTGTAATAATGGAGAATAGTAGGGGAGGCCCCGTGGGGGGAGGAGAGAGAGGGAGAGTTCTTCTTCTGCAGTTTTTTTGTTGTTGTTGTGTGTTGGCTGTGCGAGCGAGGGAGGTGAGGAGCTCGATGTTCGGCGTGGTTGCGGCCAACAGCAGCCGTTCATTTATTTTCTTCATTAAAAAAGGGACCCAACCCAAAGTGACTGTCTCCGACTGTCATTGCGTCTGAGAGGACGTTACACAAGCTTTGGTACTTCAGCATTTAAACAAGATTTTCCATTTTCTGCAGTCATCTGTTGAGGGAGCAACAGCATCAGAACCAGACACCTCACAACTCTGAACAAGCAGATAAAGACGATTGGTTCTATTGAGGTCGATTAATCACAGAGATGATTCACAAAATGGTAGCCATTATGAAAAACATTTAGCATTCGCTTTGCATCCATAATCTGACAGCTACGTTTTCTGTGAGCACAGACCATTGCAGGATCCTTTCTGCCCAGAGCTAAAAAGCACACTTTTTGTTAGGCTTAAAATCAACAAGACTTTCCTGCAGTGTCTCAAATGGATTGTACCCAGTGGTCCCCCATGCATTCATAAGGTCTTGTTTAGTTTGTCTCAAACAAACTAAAACCAGAATGGTGTTAATGCGCTCATAAACATTTTTTATTTCTTTTATTTTAGGTGGGCGTATTAGTCCTGTTGCCAGCCTAGTTCATGCGGCTCCGACCGCAAATTTGCACGCAGACGTATTGAAGGAGACATTTTTCGTTTATGGTTCTCTGTTTTTTTCTCTCTACTCTCCATTGTTTTTTCAGCTTTGCTCGACCAGGACAGCAGGGGGTCCTTACTTTTCATGCCGTCTCTGCCTACTGTCACACCGTCGTTTCAGGGTTTTTTTAGGCTTGTGAACGCATTCCCCCCTCAAGCAGCAATGAACGACAGAAAGTACGTTTTGATTAAGCTATAAAGCTTTTTACTAGAAGAATAGAATTACTCTAAAAACAGATTGGAAACAAGCACAGCAGCCTTTTTGTTTTGTTTCACTAAAACTCCTTGTGTTCAAAATCACCAAAAGAACAGATTAGATCAATTATCCTTTCAACATAAAGCATGTATTGACCAAAAGCTGCATTAACTACTGATTACAGTGACTATAGAGCACTGTTCTGGTAAAGCGATCTCTGGCTGTTACTGAACTGACCAATCAGATGCATACGCTCTCCGTTGACAAAGACGAAAATTTAGAAAATGGGGCTCTAGTCTGTGCGTCCTTGCATAGGTGACAGAGAGCCCTTGCGTCGACGGATAATGGCGTTGCGTCTATCAGTCTCCGTCAAAACAGAGAAGCATAAACTGGCACCTATGTGGTGTTTTAAGATACAAGCAGAGCAGATGCAGATGAAACAGGTTTAATGACAATAACTAAAACTTAAAATTATATCTCCCAAATCCGGATACCAAATATTATCTCAAATCCAACAACAAAAAGTTAGAGACCATATGGCAGATCCAGTAGTGAGAGAATGAACCAATGTAAGAGAAATAGCTGAGACTCAAAAAGAAGGGTAACTAATTACTCCTGAAACTGAAAAACAATTAAAGGGATTTAGGCCCTGTTTACACAGAGACAAGAAGGGAATAGTTTCGAAAATGGAGTCTGTAAAAAATGGCATCACACTAACGACAATCTCTGTGCGCACGTATTCAGACAAACCAGTTTAAGAGGCCGCAGTACATAATGCCGGGCCCACTGGTGGCTGTGTGGCACTGACACAGAAATACACAAAACAACACTGAGCATGCAGAGTCAACCCAGTGGCAAACACATCAAATCTAGCTTTATCTAAGCTTTATTTAAAAGCATATGGTGTTTGCGGTTCTCCAGATCCATTTTTTTTTTGCTGCAGGTGATATATGAGGAACAGTAAATCATATTCTAGGATCCATTATAAGGTCGGTATTTGCTTTATTACTCAACACTATGTTGTGCCATATTTGTTAACTTTATCACAGAGTTACGCATGCACATTGAAAAAAAGATTAGAGACATCATCCACTCAGAAAAAATGCTGAAGATCTAATAACCACAGAGAAACCTGACACAGTTGACCAGCTGTGTCATCCACAAGGAGCTGGCATGGAGAAATCTCACAATCCCAAGTCCTTGTGGTTGAGGCACCTATTCCATTAAATATATTTGCTTCTACACCTGGTTTCGTCTCCATGTAAACAGGGCCTCAAAGTGACAAAGTGTAGTTCCCTGACCATAGGGGGCAGTACATGCCTAAATAATTGCAAGCAAGTGGCACTTTTGTGTTCAAGTAAAAAAATTGCATTTGAGCAGTTTTCTACCAGTAAGTCAGATAGTTCAACCTCCGAAAAAATATATGTAGCAAAATGAGAAGCACATCAGACTCTCTTTCATCACAGGCAGCAGGTGAATAGGTAAATATGTAAAACAATAACATTTGTGATGGGTGAAAGTTTTCAGCATTTTGCAGATTAGTGATATTATTAAGATACTTTTTAAATGAATAAACTGTAATGATAGAAGGAATGACCTCAATGGAAAAAAAAGGACAACTTTCCGTGTAGTTTCACAGTGACTGGCGCTAGTTTGAAAACCACTATGGTGAATGTTGTTAGTTGTTCAGCTGAAAGCATGCGACCTCAGGGTGTTTCGTTAGATTTTGATTCTCCATCAGTTATTTCCATTAAGAGAATGAAATGCTGATGTGTACACTAGTTTTCTGGTGGTTTCGGCCGTCTCTGTGGGATTCTGCCTCTTAATGCAGGGCCGTGGAATGGATAGAGAAAGTTTTTTTTTTTTTAGTTCTGTTCATAGAGCTCTTCGTTTAACCTTCTAATGAGGATGAGGGGATAAGGATGTAACCGCATATTCAAAGATCAGTAAAGGCGTTTTGTTCACATTGGCTCACATAGAAGGAGACACAGAATCAACAATTTTGGCCCCCATACACTAGGACCCACGCCAATGTATTTTAGACCTGCTTTTTGTGGTTATATGTTATGAAGCCGCCAATACTTTTCAATGATTGGGTATCGTTTTATTCATTTTCAACAATATTTTGATTGATATTTCCAGAGATTATTGTTAAAAACTACACAATGTCAATTTAATGTGAAGCCTGGCTAAAAGAAACTGGCACAGCGAAACAAGACAGCTACACAATAACTATGCTGAATATAATACAAATACATAAATAAATAACATGTAATCTAAAATATTAAACCAAAATATGACCAAGACAGTAAGAAACAAAAGCACCATCAACTAAAGTAATCCCAGAGCACAAAGAAACTATATTAACAAAATATAACATCAAATAAGGCTTTAAATAACCCTAATATATATATATATATATATATATATATATATATATATATATATATATATATATATTATATATATATATATATATATATATTGCTTGTATGTATTTTATTAAATTTGTATCACCTCTGTTTATGATTTTCATTTATCTTGTGATGAATATCTTCCAGTTAGAGCTTTAACGTTTTTATTTCGAAGACAGAGAAAATGTTGCAATAGAGCAGATAAAATGTAATTTGCCATTCCCCTTTATAGAGGCACAAGGTGTGTTTAAGGAGTAGATAAGTAAATGTTTTAAGTATTTTGTACAAACCTGTACATTTATTGAATTCTGTATCAGAGCTAAGGCTTTTTAAATTTTTTTAAATATAAACTGTGGTAAGAGTATGGATTTTAGCTTACACACTGTTTTTTGTAGGCTACACATTCCCAGCTTTAATGTAAATTTGAGCATTAATCGGTAATGTTAACTGATTTATTTTTTTGTTAAAACGTTTAAGACAGAATCAAGGGGTGGAGACCATGAGGGAAGGGGTATGTTGAGGGTGTGGGCTTTGTCAGTGTGTGTGTGTGTTTTTTATTTTTTTGTATTTTTTATTAGTTTTTAATTTTGTTTTATTTTTATTTTTTATCTTGTATAGCGCTCTGTGCTGCCAATGGCATGAAAAATGCTTTATTAAATAACTGATTTGTTTTAAAATGTCCTTCATTTGGTGGGTAGCTACAAAGGCTAAAACTAAAACTAAATATGGATGGATAGATGGATGGATGGAACGCCTGAAAGATTTATGGGTCTGAAATTGTAGTTTAACAAAAATAGGTTAAAAAATAATGTTAACAAAAAGATAATAAAAAAAATAATTAATCATATCAATTGATACAAACATAAAATATTTATTTTTGTATTTGGCTTTTTAGCGGGAAATTGTGGAAAAATAAGTAAACTCTTGAAACCTTTTGCATATGTTTGTAAAAACTAAGACTTTGACTGTTTTTAGGAACACATGAATCTGAATTAAATCTGAAATTTGCTGAAAATACTTTTTTTTTCCATCAACTGCCTCTTTGAGTGTAAACATACCTGCTGTGAAGGCCATTAAAGCTGTTTAGTCCTTCACTGCTGAAAGCACAGGCATATTATAAAGTTACAGCTCAACAACCTGTCAATCACTGTGTTGAATGTGATTTTTGAAAACTTTCTGGCCCACCTTGTGTGTAGCCCTACGTGTGTTTGGCTGAACATATTTGTTCAAGTGTGAGTGGGGGTTATAACTTAGACATCGCAGGACACTGATGTAGAGTGTGTTGAAGCTGAGACTGAAGATGGGATCTCTTGACAGGGGTCGAAGCTCTGGGCAGCCCTGGAGGGCTTTTTGGTCTTTATGGGGACGGCTCGTGTCAAGAATACACTTGGAACAGACAACACGGTGAGTCACATTTTGATGGACGATTATTTTCTCAATTAGGTATAATTTATTTTATACATACTATGATGTAAATACGCATCATTTTACTAAATACTTTTGAGCCTAACCATAGAGTAAGAATGTGGCTTACTATTACGATCAATTGAATTATGCTCCTGTAGGAACTCATTTGCAAGGTTTTCCTGCACAGGCTTTTTGAAGATGAGGAAGAGATGCTGGTTCTGACACACAACGATGAATTGAATCGAACCTATACTGAGGGTGAAAGATTGCACATTAAAAGTAGCCGAAGCAAAAATAATCCTCAGAGTGATGACACCAAAGGAAACCAATCATCCACAGGGGAAAACAGGCTGGTTTTTAAACACAAAGATGACAAAACCTTTAAGGATAGTGGCAAAAATATAATTTCCAAGGTCAAGGTGGAGAGTCCAATGTTAAAAGAGACCAGAGATGAAGTCCCTTCCACATCCGTCACCATAACTTCCATCGATTCCCTTTCATTCAAACACGTGAAAGGCTGTGATAAGGAAAAGCAATTGTCTGATGTGCAAGGTAACAAAATGGAGAAGTACAAAAGTTTAAACCAGAATCCAGAGAAAAAGAGCAATTTCTGCATGATACAAAGGCCTTCTAGAGGGAGACTCTCTGCAGACAGAAATAAGGAAAATGAAGAGAAAAAAATGGCAAGCACCTACAATCTATTAACCTCTCTTCATAAAGAGCATGCCACCACAAGCCTGACCTCCCCAGTTCAGAGCCTCAGCACTAACGCCACAGGTCTGATTTCCCATTCCACCATCACGGCTTGGGAGGCGAGCTGGAATGTCACGAATGCCATACAGGTATGCTGAAGCAGTTTGCATGGTCAAAATATTTTTCCTTTTCTTCAAATAACTTGTAGAACTTGATTGTTTATGTTGGATCTCAAAAAATAAAAGAAAAACTCAAAGTAAAAAAGAAACATTCTTAACCCTAGAGAGATGTCCTTTGTTTTTGTACATCTATATTTCCAAGAAAAAACATAATGTTTCACTCCAAATTTAATCAACATTATAAGTTTAAATGTAGTACAGGTCTAATTTGTTGATAAACTATCTTTGCTATGTTCATTTTGTTTAGATTTCTATAAATTTTTGTTGATAAACTAGTTGCTAGTCCAGTGATCGGACACACCTGAATCGTTTGATTCAGCAGTGTTGGATAAACGTTGCAGAATGGTCGCTCTCTAGCATTAGACTTGGGCATCTCTGTTTTAGAGCTTATCCTGCCACTTTTTTGTTTGGTGAACTTTAATCATGTTACATTTGAAAAGTTCTTAAAACGCTGGTGTCCATGCCTGGCCAAAATGACACAGGTGTGTAAGTGTGTGCTTTTGCTTGTGAGAACAAATAGGACAGGTGTAAACCAGGTGTAAGGTCCCAGGTCCAACTGAAAAGTAATCTTTAGAGCACATTGCTGCCACCACCGTGCTTTAATAGTCCTGCAGTGTTAATTTAATGACCAAATCCCACTATATCATATGCTTCTGGGAAATTCAAATGTGTTTTGGGAAAAGTTAGCTCAGCTTGATGTTTTTCTTCAGAGGAACCATCTTCTTTATTGCGATCCCATGCCATAGCCCATTCATTTTAATGAATGTCAGAAGGACATTTCAACTTGAAAAATACATGTTTTTTTCTGAATTAGCAAGAGATATTTTATTTAAAAATTAGTTTTCTGAATTAATGAGAAAATAATAAAAAAATATTTAATGAGCCTGCATGCATTATTAAATGTCTTGGTAAGATGAACTCAAACAAGTCCTCATTTCCATCCATCCATCCATCCATCCAGCTTATCTTGTAGGGTCGCAGGGGCTGGCGCCTATCTTCAGCGGTCCTCAGGTGAAAGGCAGGGTACACCATGGACAGGTCAGTGCAGTCAGGGGAGTGCGATGGACTGTCATGTGTTATGGCTACAGTGGAGGGACCCAACAAACAGACACAAGACAGAGGGTAAATGAAGGTAAGTGAATTTAATGTCCAATAGAGGAAATGGTGGAATCCAGACGATGTGGAACAGGCGAGTAGGAGCTGGGGAGAGCAGATCTTCCAGGAGTCTCAGTTGAGAAGAGGTACACGGAGCTGGAGAACAGAGGAGCAGGTAAGTAGAGAATCTCAAAAACAGGACTGTAGATATACTCTGACGAGCACGAGGTTCACCGTGCGTTGGTAGAAAACAATCTGGCAGAGTCTGGTTGGAGAGCTGTGTTCTTGAATGGTCTTGATTGCAGATGACCAGCAGCTGCATCCGAAAGACTCCGCCCAGGAACCCAATCACACACACAAACAAACAGAGGGAGAAGGGAGGTGGAGCAGGCTCTGATGCAAAGGCATACAGGGACATGACAGTACCCTCCCCTCTAACGGGCGTCACCGGACGTCCGACCAGGCTTGTTGGGGTAAGCAGCATAGAAGTCCCGCAGGAGGGAGACATCAAGGATGTGGCGACGGGGAACCCAGGAACGCTCCTCCGGGCCGTAGCCTTCCCAGTCAACAAGAAACTGGAAGCCCCGCCCGCGCCGGCGAACATCAAGAATGCGCCGAACCGTATAGGCCGGATGGCCATCGATGACCCGGGCGGGAGGAGGGGGATCGGCCGGAGGGCAAAGAGGACTTGAAGACACTGGCTTGAGGAGAGACACGTGAAATGATGGGAGAATATTTAGAGAAGGAGGCAACTTAAGACGAACCACAGATGGGTTGATAATTTTCTCAATAACATAGGGACCAATGAACTTAGGAGCGAGCTTCTTGGAAGTCACCTGAAGGGGCAGGTCACGGGACGACAGCCAAACCTTTTGTCCAGGCTGGTAAGCAGGGGAGGGCCTGCGAAGACGATCTGCCAGCAATCGATTTTGAGATTGAGTATGCATGAGGGCAGCCCGAGCAGCTCTCCAAACTCCATGACAGCGCTGAATATGAGCTTGGACTGAAGGAACAGCCAAATCCCGCTCCTGGTCCGGGAAGAGAGGTGGCTGAAACCCCATGGACACCATGAATGGAGAAAACCCTGTAGCCGAGGACACTAAAGAATTATGTGCATATTCAATCCAAGGTAGGTACGTGCTCCAGGTAGCTGGATTGCAGGAAGTGACACAGCGCAAGGCACAACCCAAGTTCTGATTGGCCCGTTCTGCTTGACCATTAGATTGAGGGTGGTAACCAGAAGATAGACTCACAGATGTCCCCAACGCTACACCGAAGGCTTTCCAAACTTGGGATGTAAACTGTGGTCCTCTATCCGATACTATGTCGAAGGGGATGCCGTGGAGCCTAAAGACATGAAGGACCAAAAGATTAGCAGTTTCAGTAGCGGTCGGTAATTTAGCAAGGGGTACATAATGTACTGCTTTAGAAAAACGGTCCACAATAGTCAGTATCGTAGTGTTACCCTCCGATTCCGGAAGACCAGTAACAAAATCCACAGAAATATGGGACCAAGGCCTTTTGGGGATAGATAGGGGATTGAGTAAACCAGCTGGACGTAGATGGCTCGATTTACTACGGGCACAGACGGTACAAGCAGCAACGAAAGAACGAGTGTCCTTGTTTATAGACGGCCACCAGAACCTCTGCTTAAGAAAGGTAAGAGTCCGGAGGAAACCAGGATGGCAGGTAAGTTTAGAACTGTGCCCCCACTGGAGAACCTGAGTACAAAGATGCAGTTATTTGGGCCATTACCTGGGTCAGGTTGAGGTTGTTGTGCATCGTGGACAACCTTTTCAATTTCCCAGAACACTGCACCAACCAGGTTAGCAGAAGGTAGCTCTTCAGATGGGGAATTTGGGTCATCAATCAAGCAGGAAGCAGGAAGGATGGGACTGGGCTCAGACTCAGGGCTATCAGGAGTGGACTGACGTGATAATGCATCTGGCTTAACATTGCGGGAGCCAGGTCTGTAAGACAGCATAAAATTAAATCTTCCCAGGAACAATGCCCATCTTGCTTGACGAGAGTTAAGTCTCTTGGCCGACCGGAGATAAGACAGATTTTTATGATCAGTCCATACTATGAAAGGATGTTCTGCTCCCTCGAGCCAGTGCCTCCACTCCTGTAACGCAAGAACAGCCAAAAGTTCTCGATTGCCAATGTCATAATTTACCTCAGCAGGGGAGAGTCGCCGTGAAAAATAGGCACAGGGATGTAATTTCTGATCTTTCGGGGATCGCTGGGAGAGGACCGCTCCAACGCCGGAATCTGAAGCATCGACCTCCACCACAAATTGCCTGGAGGGGTCAGGGTGGAAAAGAACAGGCGCAGATGTGAACAGCATTTTTAGGGTAGCAAAAGCAGCATCAGCCTCACTGGACCACTTGAAAGGGACACGGGAAGAGGTGAGTTTAGTCAGAGGGGCTGCCTTTCTACTGTAGTCTTTAATAAACCTCCTGTAAAAGTTAGTAAAGCCGAGAAAACGCTGGAGTTGTTTCCTAGTTTCTGGTTTCGGCCACTCCGCGACTGCTTTTACTTTTTCAGGATCTGCCTTGACCTTACCCTGTTCAATAACAAAACCCAAAAAATGAACAGATGTAGCATGGAAATCACATTTTTCCGCTTTCACAAAAAGTTTGTTTTCCAGAAGGCGCTGCAGAACCAATCGTACATGCTGGACATGCTCTTGCCGATTTCTAGAAAATATGAGGATATCATCTAAATACACAAAAACAAACTTGTTCAACATATCCCGGAGTACGTCGTTGACAAGAGCTTGAAAAACCGCAGGGGCATTAGTAAGGCCAAAAGGCATCACAAGATATTCAAAATGTCCCAGAGGGGTGTTGAAAGCAGTCTTCCATTCATCACCTTGTCGTATACGAACCAAGTGATAAGCATTTCGTAAATCCAATTTTGTGAAAATGGTGGCTTGATGAAGCGGTTGAAAAGCTGAATCAATGAGGGGGAGAGGGTATTTATTCTTGATGGTTATTTCATTTATTCCCCTATAATCAATACAGGGCCGCAAACTTTTATCTTTCTTGTCCACAAAGAAGAATCCTGCCCCCACTGGAGAGGAAGAGGCCCGAATCAATCCTGCAGCCAGAGAGTCTTTTATATATGTCTCCATAGCCTCCCTTTCTGGCCGGGACAATTTATATAGACGACTTGTGGGCAAGGGGGCGGCAGGCAATAAATTGATTGCACAATCATTGGGACGGTGTGGGGGTAGAGAAAGCGCCTTCTGCTTATTAAAAACCTCACCCAGATCGTGATATTCTGGCGGAACAGAGGATAAATCAGGAACACAAGGGGGCGACGAAGAAACTTGCTCACTGGAGGTTATGGCTGACCTGAGACAATTAGAATGGCAGAACTCACTCCAGCAGGAAATGTGATTAGTTACCCAGTCAATGTGTGGGTTGTGTGCTTTTAACCAGGGCAGTCCCAAAACTAAAGGAGCATTAGGAGAAGGCAAAACTAAAAACTGAATGACTTCCCTATGGTTACCAGACAACACAAGAGTAAGAGGAACGGTGCGATGGGAAATTCTAGCTAACCTCTCCCCATTAAGAGCATTAACATCCCTAGGAGGTTCTAATGGTTCTAGCGGAATGTTAGCCCGATTGACTTCATTGGAGTCAATAAAAATATCATCTGCGCCGTGTCATCCCAGCCACTCTCTGCTGCTAAAATACGGAAGTCTATGGCAAACTCTGCAAGGGAGGAAGAACCCTGGTGAAGGGAAAGTAATCTTTTGGCTGCTTCCTTGCCTTTAAGAGGGTGGTCAAAAATTTTCCTCATCTGCCTAGTGAATGTGGAGAAAGTCTGACAAACTGGACTATTACTTTCCACTACCGCAGTAGCCCATTGTGCAGCTCTACCAGTGAGAAGGCTTATAATAAAAGCAATACGGGACTTATCTGAGCTGTAGGCGCTGGGTTGAAGGTCAAACACGAGAGAGCACTGGAGAAGGAACTGACCACAGGAACCGAGATCACCGGAGTAGCGCTCTGGGGTTGGAATGTGGGGCTCCCGTGCTGCAGGAGAGGCAGGTTGTTCCGGACTGGGAGCAGAAGCTTGAGGTGTGCTGCTTGGCGGCAAGGGTGTAGCTGAGAGTTGATTCATTTGTGCAGAGAGCTGGGTCACACTTGATGAATGGTCACGGAGCTGTTCAGTAATTTCCCGAAGAATCTTTTCATGATGGCCCACCCTAATACCTTGATTGGCCAGGGCTTGACGGATGGGGTCTTGGTCTGATGGGTCCATGTGGCCAGATTGTTCTGTTATGGCTACAGTGGAGGGACCCAACAAACAGACACAAGACAGAGGGTAAGTGAAGGTAAGTGAATTTAATGTCCAATAGAGGAAATTGTGGAATCCAGACGATGTGGAACAGGCGAGTAGGAGCTGGGGAGAGCAGATCTTCCAGGAGTCTCAGTTGAGAAGAGGTACACGGAGCTGTAGAACAGAGGAGCAGGTAAGTAGAGAATCTCAAAAACAGGACTGTAGATATACTCTGACGAGCGCGAGGTTCACCGTGCGTTGGTAGAAAACAATCTGGCAGAGTCTGGTTGGAGAGCTGTGTTCTTGAATGGTCTTGATTGCAGATGACCAGCAGCTGCATCCAAAAGACTCCGCCCAGGAACCCAATCACACACACAAACAAACAGAGGGAGAAGGGAGGTGGAGCAGGCTCTGATGCAAAGGCATACAGGGGCATGACATCATGTCCCATTTGTTGAGTTGAATTCTTTTACTTTCTTTGAGATTGAGGAAATGGGAAATACTCTTGTCTCTAAACTATGTAGATGAGCTTAGTAATGGTTGTTCCCCTTTTTACAGACACCTGAGGGATTTGTGCCTGTTCCCTATTGGATTTTTGGCCCCATAATTTGTTATCCTCCCCCTTCACAAATTGCTTATCTCTTAAAATCAGAAAAAAATAGTTTTTTTTATTAATATTTATTGTAAAAGTATCTTGTTAATACAGAAAAACTATTTTTTTCCAGGTGAATGCAGTATGCTTCTGTAAGATTTTGGTAACATAATTTTTGGTGCGTATTACTTTCCCCTTGATGATAACTGTCTTCATGGTAGACCATAGAAAACCATGACTGTCTTTACTGTATTCCTCAATATACCTAATGGCTTGAGAATTCTTTTGTACCCTTCTCCTGACTGATACCCTTTGACAATTTCTCTGATGCTTTGATAGCTCCCCCACCTCATGTCGGATAACTGGTGGAGATAGGCACAAATGGCCACAGCGACCCTGGAAGGATAAGTGGAATAGCTAATGAAGGGATGGAATGAGGGATGGATGCTTTGAAGGCTCTATAGAATATGGCTTTTGTGTGGGAGAAAATTTCAGGAACCAATTGCAAGAGCATCTTAACTTTATTTGGGACTATGTGCTTTCGATTATGGTATTTTTGTACTAAATCCCATGTTAACAATGTACCTTAATAAGGTCAGTGACTCTGATGAGATCAGGTTTCTTAAATATTTCAAAGCTATCCATTTAGCTCAGTGGTAGACTTGTCAGCCTGTGACCCAGAAACAGTGGGTTCAATTCCCAGCTTCTGCCTCCTACATGCTGTTCAGTCCATGGGCAAGACACTTCACCTACCTTGCCTACTGTTGGTGGTCAGCGGGCCTTGCAGTGCATCACTGCAGCTTTGCCTGTCAGTGTGCTTTGGGGTCCTTCAGATTAAATAAAGTACTATACAAGTACAGAGCATTCACTTTAAATTCTAAATTGCAAATTTTAGGAGTCCTATGGTTCCCTTCTGATATGTTACACACCAGTCCCCGTATTTTCTTGAAAACCTTTCCTGAGTCCTTTCTCTAAAAGACAAATGCAAAATGTAAATGCCAAATGCGTTAAGCTGCTCAATGCATTAAAAAAGCATTAAGTATTTAGCATACCATTTAATTTGCTCTTATTTTGTGTTTTTAGTATTACCAGAAAATGCATTTTAGTCTCGCAGGCTGCTTGTCAGACGTTTTCCTGTCTTCATTATCAAATTAAGTGTGAATCAGATAATTAAATAAATTAAATTAAATCTCCTGGTCATAGTGTGTCTGCATTGCAGTAAAACTAATAGCCCATTATCCTGCAAATGCTGGGCTGTATTCAACCAATGCTCTCATGTAAATGTACTCTTTCAATGAATGGCTGTAGTGTAATTGAACAGTGTCACCGGGTCCGTCGAGAATCCATTATGACATTAGGGCATCAATATCCAGCTACAACACACACAAAAAACACACAAATGCTGACGGGGCACACTAGCATATCACTTCAGGAGCTGAGGGGAATTTGTATTCAATCACTTTTTGTTTTTAATGTAAACATGGTTTTTAATCACCATTAATAAATTGATCCTTGAAAACCATATTCCAGCAAATGAGGGGATAAACAAACTTGGTATATGCATGATTTGTTCATACAAGTATATTCCTCTGGTTGTCTGGATTTTTCTTTTCTTTTTGTCATAAAGACAAGGCAAGGATACACAGTTTGAAAGATACTTTTTTTTCCTAAACTGTATTTTTTTTATTTTTGCTAAAGGTTTGCTAAACCTTTCATGTATTCTGTCGCGATAAAGAAAATTATTTACAGATCCTGATTTTTGACAAACACATCTCCTTCTACATGGAGAACGGTGGTATTCTATCTTTTATTAAGGCTGAAAAGTATTTCCCTTTGATTTCTCCACCATCAATGAATGTCTGCCAGCTTAATAAAGTTTGATTAAAGGGCAAAATTGCTTCCAAAAATATATATAAAAAAACTTCTGCATCTCCTAACACTCCTTGGGAGGGAATATTTTGAAACTCAGTTTGATTTCCAACCCGATTGTTAATGAGGCAGCATTAGCCTGTGTGTGTGTTGTTTTTTTTACAAGTGTGAAGATTTTGGCTTTATTTAGTTATATTACAGAGAGCAAGGCAGAAATTAATTTATAGTCAATGATTGGAAATCCTTTTTATTAAGGATAGATGTTTTTCTTTAAATTGCTTGGAAAATTCAGGAACTGAGCTGATTTGAATTCTGTAATTCAAGCACAATTTGGGCTTATTTTTTTTATAAAACTGTCCAGTTTCCTTCCTCTGTTCTTGTGGGTCCTATAATTGGAACTATAATTATGCGAAAAACAAAAACATTTTACTGGTTTTGGTAGTTGAATGGTGAAAATGATTTAGAAGACCTGTCTTGTGTACAGTATTCATAATCCTTTATCATTTGCCGTTTTGTAAAGTTAGAACCCTAGAATTCAGGGTATTTTGTTGAAATCTTACTACCGTAAAACCCCCCCAAAAAAAACAAACCAGAAGGGAAAGAATATTTGGTTTATAAATGGAGAACCTCTTTATGCAATTGCATGGAGGCAGTGCAATACATTGCTTTGCAATGGATTTGCACTGCCTCCATGCATTGCATTGGGCCGTCCCTTAATAATAAGAGTCCGTTTAGAAGTGAATAGTAATAAGGGACTGCCCATGCAATTGCATGGAGGCAGTGCAATACATTGCTTTGCAATGGATTTGCACTGCCTCCATGCATTGCATTGGGCCGTCCCTTAATAAGAGTCCGTTTAGGAGTGAAGAATAATAAGGGACTGCCCATGCAATTGCATGGAGGCAGTGCAATACATTGCTTTGCAATGGATTTGCACTGCCTCCATGCATTGCATTGGGCCATCCCTTAATAAATAGAAATACTAATTTTAAAGTAATAGACACAGCTACAGATCCAGAAGGTAGATTTATAATATTAAAACTATTTATAAATAACCAAAAGTTATGTATAGTTAGTATATATGGTCCAAATGTTGACGACCCCTCATTCTTTCATACTTTCTTCTCGGTTCTGGCTAATCACATGGATTGCTCACTTGTTCTTGGGGGAGATTTCAACTTTGGACTAAATGAAGAAATAGACAGGCTCAGTACAGCAGGGACTCAGCGCAGATGGCAATCCATAGATATAGTTAAACAGTACATGAGCGATTATGGACTCTGCGATGCATGGCGATCGCTTCATCCCAACGACAGAAAATACACTTTTTACTCAAACGTACATCATTCTTATTCTAGATTGGACTATTTGTTAGTCAGCAGCTCACTGTTGAATGACATTTCAGACACTGAGATACATCCTATAGTGATCAGCGATCACGCTCCTGTTTCTTTAAATTTAGCAAATAAAATTGCAACCCTTCAATATAAAAATTGGAGATTTAATACATCATTACTTAAGGATAAAGAATTTATTAAATATATTGAAAAAGAATGGGCTTCATACATGGAATTTAATGATCTCCCTGGTATGTCGCCATCCACTCTATGGGAAGCAGGGAAAGCTGTGATTAGAGGTAAAATAATTTCATTCTCATCAAATAAAAAGAGAACAGAAAATAAACATGTTCAGGAATTAGAAGAAACTATTAAATCATTAGAACCTTCCCTGGATAAAGAGAGCTTAAGTAAAATAAGGAAAGCAAAATTAGAATTAAATGAAATTATTAATAAAAGGACGCAGTTTTTAATCCAAAGACTTAGAATAGAAAACTTTGAACATAGTAATAAATCAGGTAGCTTCTTAGCTAATCAGTTAAAAATAAATAAAGAAAAAACAACTATTTCTGCAATCAAAGACAAAATTGGGAATATAATATATGACCCTGAAAAAATAAACAACACTTTCAAAGAATTTTATGAGACTTTATACACACCAGAGATAAACCCTTCAAATAATGATATTGTACAATTTCTGGATAAAATAACTCTTCCTAAACTTTCAGACAGTCAAGCAAAGGCCCTGGATTCACCGCTAACAGTGTCTGAACTCCAGGAGGCCCTCCAATCCATGCCTAATAATAAAGCTCCAGGTCCAGATGGATTTCCAGTAGAGTTCTATAAAGAATTCTGGAATATTCTGGCACCAACATTTTACAAAATGTTGCAGGAAACAAAGGAAAATGGTCGAATACCACCAAACATGAATTCTGCCTACATCAATCTTCTATTAAAACCAGGAAAAGACCCTATGTCTCCTACCAGTTATCGTCCCATTTCTCTTATCAATGTGGATCTGAAAATAATTTGCAAAGCTCTTGCAAGAAGGATAGAGAAAATAACACCTCTAATAATCCACCCTGATCAAACAGGTTTTATAAAAGGTAGGCTCTCTTCAACAAATTCACGTAGATTAATAGATTTAATAGATTATTCCTACTGTAAAAACGTCCCAACCAATATATTATCTTTAGATGCAGAAAAAGCATTTGATAGAGTTAACTGGAAATTTTTATTTGCAGCCTTAAATAAATTCGGATTCAGTAATTCTTTTGTAAACTGGTTAAAAATAATATAGAGCTCACCAACAGCATGTATTAGGACCAATAATCAAACATCATCAAGGTTCTTTCTTCAGAGAGGTACCAGGCAGGGATGTCCACTTTCTCCCTTCCTCTTTGCTATTTTTATTGAACCATTAGCAGCAGCAATCAGGCAAAAATAATAATGTTAAAGGTATACAATTCAACAAAATAGAACATAAAATCAGTTTATACGCAGATGATGTACTACTTTTTCTACAGCATTCACAAACTTCCTTCTCTCAGGTAATTGAGTTAATAAAATCTTACTCAAGAGTTTCAGACTATTCCATAAATTGGTTAAAATCTACAGTCCTTCCTATCAACTGTTCTTACCAGAGTCCTGTTGCTTTACAGCTCCGGTCGGGAAATATTACATATCTAGGTATCCATATCTCACCAAGACTGTCAGACTTATCTAAGCTAAACTACGTCCCACTTTTAAAAAAACTGGAAGATGATCTGGCAAGATGAAATCCCTTCCAATATCACTTATTGGAAGGGTAGCTACAATAAAATGATGGTTTTGCCTAGATTTAATTATTTATTCTCAATCATCCCAAGCAAACCATCACCTGATTGGTTTAGATCTCTGGACTCTTCTGTTTCTAAATTTCTTTGGAAAGATAAACCCCCACGTATCAGCTTAAAAACACTACAGAAGTCCAAAGATAAAGGAGGTCTAGACCTACCAAACTTTCATCATTATTTCTTAGTGTTGGCTCCTGTTACCATGCGGTCGGCCACTCGCTTCTGGAAAGTGTGGGGCGCCAACATTCAGAACCCCGGCGGGAAGTTTTCCAAAATAAGAGTCAGAACTGAGAGACAGAGAGAGCAATAACGAAACACACAGAATTTCTGTTTCACACTTGGAACGCACCTGCAGGTGGGGTCAGCCAGAACTGAACCAACCTCCACAAGGCTGTCCCATTTTTATTAAGAAAGAACAAAGAACGTATTCACATGGCTCATTCTCCACCCACCAAAACCATACATTAGTCCCAAGGTTTCCTCCTGACCTAATTTATGGCCGTACCATGGAGGATGGTTTCACGGGCGTTCCTCCCTACACCGGCCTTGCATTCCGATCTAAGACATCCTGTTTTTACAGCCTGCAATAAACTTACCCAAGAGTTTTATGACTTAAAAGCTTGTCTCTGTTAAATACTGTTCAAGGATATGCTTTACAACCATGCATAATAGAAAAAACAGACTTTTATCTGAATGCTAACTAAAGATTATATAAAACATATTTAATACGAGACTGTTATATAAAGTAGCCCCAAAAAATATAACATACCACATTAGCCAACAGGCTCCAATACACATCAATATGGGTGAAACACAGTTATATCGATGAGTGCTGGGTAGATGTTGAACAGACACCATGCAATAAGATAAAACTTTCAGATCTACCTTTTGTTATCTCAAATATAAAACAAAATGAATGTTTTAAAAGTATTAATATCAGCTCCTCTCTGACAGCTTGGTGGGAATTTCTTAAAATGACAAAGACCTCACTAGTCCCATGCAGGCGTACACCCATCTGGAATAACCCGGATATCTTACAAAAAAAATGCATGATCAACTTTCCAAGCTGGAGTTGTAAAGGAATTGAATACCTGGAGCATATATTTGATGGAACATACTTTATCCAATTTAATACATTGGTTACACAATTCGGAATTAACAAGAATAAATTCTTAGAATACCAACAAATTAAATCAATTATAAAAAATAAATTTAGGCTCAATACAGTTGATTTACAAATTCCAGGAAAAGTTTTAGACTTCCTTAATCTTAACCCTCCCAAACTGCTATCTAAAATATACAAAACATTAAATAGAATAGATTAATCAATAGCCCTTTTCTATTTCAAAATGGGAGATGGACTTGTCCATCTCAATTTACCAAAACCTCTGGTCTCAAATTTAATTAAGAACCTTTAAATTTCTTAAAAATCCTAATCTACGATTAATACAATATAAAATCCTTCATAGAGTGCATTATACAGGGCAACTGATGTTCAAGATGGGTTATACGCCGTCTGATACCTGTTTACAATGTACAAGCAATCTACCAGACAATTATATTCATGCTCTTTGGTTCTGCCCACCTGTTAAGAAATATTAGTACCAGATATGTGAAGATCTATCAAAGTGTCTGAAATGTAATATCACACCTGCTCCCACAGTTTGCTTGCTGGGAAATGTAGATGAAGTTACCATGGATACAAAGTCTATGCAATTATTTCACATCGCCTTATGCATCGCTAAGAAAAATATCCTCTTGAACTGGAAAAATAAAAATACTCAGAATATTAATCAATATAGAGATCTCCTTCTGGATTACATTGGTCTAGAAACGGCATCTGCCTCCACATCTGATCAATCTTTCTGGTCACCCTTGATCAGTTCCATCACCTAGTGGGGTCGAGCCCTTGATTCTGTTCTGTGGGAAACGGTTGCCGATGTGGAGCTTAAGGGTTGGTGGTGACTGCAGGGAGGGCTGCCGTCGGGGCCGGCTGGGGGGGGGGACTGTAGTCGGCCGGTGGTTGCCTTTTCCATCTCCCCGGGCTGGTTCTTGTCGCTTGCTCCCCGGTGGCCCCTTGCCGCGCCTGCGCGTCCGGGCATCGGCGAGAGGCCGCGGCGGGTGGCCGGCGTCTCCGGGCCCGGACATGGCTCCTGGGTCTTGGTCTTAGCGCTCGGGGTGGTGCTGAGGTGGGGGCCTCTGGCCGGTGTTGGTCGGCCTCCACGGTGACTGACCGGTTGGTGGGGTGTGGGCTGGTGGGTGGAGGTGCTGGGTTCTGTTGCCTCCCGGCCATCGGGCGGTAGTAGCAAGGCTGGAGGATGTCGGCCTGGGGGTTGGCCGCCTGGGGCTTCGGTCTGCTCACGGGCCTGGCGCGACGTGTCCGGGGTACCCGAGTCGGTGGTGCGCCGGGTTCCGGCCCTGGCGCGGGGGCCCTCGGACGCTGGCGGTGCCTGGGGTGTCTCTTATTGGCGGGGAGGCTTTTTACCATCTAGCACATGCGCTCTTTTTAGCGGGGTGCGCTTGGGACGGGAGGGGGGGGGGCGTTGAGGGGGAGGGGGGGCTAAACTCAACCTGGGTGTCTAGTGACATGTGTTTTGTTAGCAGTGTGAATGTTGGGAAGGATTTAGGTATGCCCCTGGGGTGGGGGCTGGTGGATTGCCGGGGCCCCCATGGGGCTCGGGGGTGCCGCTGCCGTGGGCCCCGACTTGACGTGCTGGGGCCTCCCACCCCTGGTGGATCGGGCCGAACGGGGGTGCCTATTGGAGTCAGCAGGGGAGCTGGCTCCCTGGGGTTGGCAATGGTCACCCCAGTTATTTTCTCCCCATCCCCATGCCTCTGTCCACCTGCTCCTTCATTCTACCATTCACAAGGCCTTGGGACGTGGGCACGTCACTGGGGTGCGGGATGGAGCTTCCGTCTTCGCTACCCGGTGGCGGCCTGGGTCCCGATTTTATTGAGCAACTTAGACACTTACACTTGCAACATTTACATGGAACGCACATGTAGGGACCTGGCGGTGTGGCGCATTGGCGCTGGGGGCGGGACCCCTCATGGGGGGCCCCCTATAGGGGCCCGTTGTGGGGGCCTCGCCTGTGGTGCCGGCACCCACTGTTTAAACGCATCTAGACACTGAGGGCCCGGGGGGGGAGATGGGGGTACCCGGCAGTATTCCCATGTCCCACCCCTCTGTTTTAAGTGCACATTAGAACAACACGCAACAACACCACATTGAGCGGGGGGAGAGAGGCTGGGGGGTCTTTCCACACCCCTGTTCGTTGGACCATCAGGGGTCGGAGCCCGGATAGAACATCAGGCCGTCTGGTCGGGGTCCTGGGCTGGTGGGCTGCTCTTGCCGGTGTGGGGGCCTTGGCGGTCTGCTTGTCCCCATCCTGGTGGGCAAAGGGGTCTGTCTCCTGGGTGCAGGGGCAGGGTGCTCTATGGGGCGTCTGTCCCTGGGCCTGGGAGTATGGAGTATAGTGTACGTATGGGGGGTATGAATGAGTGTATAGCGTCCTTTTTTCGTATGTCCTGTATTTGTAAGAATGTGTACGCATGAGAGGGAGGGTACGTATGAGTGTCTCTGTCTGTCTATGTCTACCTGTCAGGTTGGGTGTTTGGCTGCTCTCTGGCCTGATGCATCTTCTTCCCTCCCCGTCACTCCCCGTCGGTGATGGATGCTCCTGCCCGCTGGTTGATGATGGCTCTCGATGCCTGGGGCCGGGGGTCCCGGTTGCGGCCCGGCTCGGTCCTGGTGCATGTCTGGCGGGTCCTGGGTGGTCCGGTGTGTCGGGCGGCCACTGTTTCGGGCTGACGTCCTCCTTGGATTGACTGGGGCACCTCTTATGGGGGTGCCGGGGTTGTAGAGTAGGTTGGTGCCGTCCGGTGGATCAGTGGGCACCGTGCCTGGCGCCCAGGCCTCCTGCCGGTTCCAGGACTTCTGCTGGCTGGTCTGTTCACCATGGGGGGGCTGTCTGGCATTGGCTGGGCCCCTGATCTTGGCGCCCTGCATGTGGCGGGATCTGGACCCGGGAGCTGGAAGATCTGGATGTCCAGGTGCCGGCTGGGGAGGGCGTACATCCGCTGTGGCTCCCTGGTGTGTGGGTGTGAGGGGGCGGGCCGGGTTGTTGCCGATGGGTATTGGTCCGGGGTGGCGGCGGCGTGTGTTGTTCGTCGGTTGGCTGCGGATCCCCCTTGCCTGCGGCGGGCGGGGGGCCCTTGTCGGCTGGTCCCTGGTTGGGGCCCCGCTGGGGGGCAGGGTGCCCCTGGTCCCCGTGGCCTCCGGGTCCTGATCCGGGCCCGCCCTGGCGTAGCCGGTTTCCGGCGGAGCCCGTGGGCTCGTCACTGCGATCTCTCGGGCCCCAGCATTGCGGCTGGTGGGTGTTCCCCTGGGGCTTCCATCTGTTCCTCTCTTGGTGGGTGATCGACCCTGCGCTGATCCGCCTGTGGCCTCTGTACTCTGTGGGACCCTGGATGCATACATCTCTTGCCTCCTCCATGTCTGTGTCGATTCCTGTAGGACGGATTGACGGTTCCTTACACCAGCTATCAATCACTTGCATGGGGAAACCTTATTCCGACCTGCATGCTCGCACACACACATAGGTGTGGGGACATTGGTGTGGACGGGCATATCTTAAGCTGAGGTTATCATCATTAGTTAGTTGTTCACAGGAGCTTACCAGAAACATTTGTATTATGTTCATTAATCCATGCTTGTGTGTAGTGAATGTGTAATTCTTAGTTTATTCTACTAGATCCGAACTATTGGTTTGGTTCTGTACAGTTTGTTGTTTTTGTTTTTTATTACTGTTTCTCTGTCGTCCGGCAGAAGTGGAGGACTGGGATGTTTTCTTGTGTTCTTTGTTTGCCTCCCTGTCTTGTGTCATCGGTTCGCGCCTCTGTTGGTCCGGTTTCTTTTCTTCACCTTCTTCCTTTCTCCCTTCTTGTCTCGGTTTAGTGTCCATGACGTCAGGAAATTGAACCCACAGTAATCACTAATAAAGATTTTTCATACATATACATCAAGTGGCGTACTACAGCAAAGCTGTAATACTCTGCTTGGGAAAGTAAAACTGTTGGGCTTGTACTTGGTACTCAGACACCAATTCTGAGTAGCATACTGCTAGACAGGACACGTAAAAAAAAAAAGAAAAAAAAAAAAAAAGAGGAAAGTTTAAAGCCTAGTTTTAAAGATATACAAATTGTCTGCTTCACAAACCAACCCTGGGAGCCTGTTCTATAGGAGGGGAGCCTGATAGCTGAAAGATCTGCCACCCATTCTACTTTTAGAAATCCTAGGAACTACCAGTAAACCTGCAGTCTGAGAGCGAAGGGCCCTGTTAGGAACATGTAGAACAATCAGGTCTCTTATGTGTGATGGAGGTTGATTATTAAGAGCTTTATATATCAGAAGGAGGATCTTGAATTCTATTCTAGATTTTACTGGGAGCCAGTGAAGAGAAGCTAAAACAAGGGAAATGTGATATCTTCTTCTTTTATTCATTGGAACCCTAGCAGCAGCATTTTGGACTAACTGAAGACTTTTAATTGTACTATATGGACTACCTGATAATGAAGAGTTACAGTAATCCAGCCTTGAAGTAACAAAGGCATGTACTAGTTTTTCAGCATCACTCCTGGACAGGTGAAGAAAGGAAATCCTAGAGACTTCTTTAATGTGAGATCAAAATGACATATCTTGGTTAAAAATAACACAGAAGTGGAGTTGACGCGAAGCATGCGAGCGTGCTAGACGGTCTCCTCACAGCTCCCGCTGAAAAAATATTTTATCGGTGCTTTTGCAAACTTTTACCGAGTTATTTTTACCTCAAAGTTTGAAGAGACTTGAGAGACTGAAAATATGCCAGAAACGAGACAGAAGACTAAAGATATGCACTGCACGGCTGAATCCGATCCCGCGGCTATGCTGGCTAATCAACCTAGCTTGTGCTCCCTCACTCCCACGGTCATGGACGCAGCTGCTAACTTCCAAGACAATCGACAATTAGAGAAACGAAAACCTTGAGTCACTTGCAAACTTTCAAAAAGAATGTGGCGCTGCTATCTCGGCTCTACAGAAGACAGTCGATGTTCATGGAAAAAAGATTCAGGAGATTCAGGTGGAACGGTAGCTCAGCTAACGAAGGAAAATGAGGCCATGAAGAAACAACTTGACTACCTGAGCAATTACACACAGAGGGAGAATTCATGTTAATTTGGACTCTGTGATTCTGCCACATCAGTGCAGATAGGGGTAAAAGAGGATAAATCATGTGGGAGGAAGAAAAAAAATAAGAGAAGCTAAAATGTAATTGACAGTTTTTGGATTGGCATATTAATTTCCCTTCCCTTAGTACACTGTTTCCCCAGCCATAAATGTTTATTTCATTATTTCTCATTTCTAGTCAGTTGGTTTTTTTGGGGTTTTCCTTTTTTCCATTTTCTCTGCCATCGAAACTGTTGTTGTTATTGTTGTTGTTGTTCTTGTTTTTTTGTTTGTTCCCTCTAACCTTTATATACTTTTTAGCTCTGACTTTGGTCGTCAATGACCTTTGATTTGTTATATGTCTTTGGTTTAAACATCTAGCTAATTTTCTAAAGAATATATGTAGAGAAAAATTAAAAAGTTTGCTATTTTTCTTTTTTGTCTTCTACTCAGCCGGGATGCTGCTAGATAGACATCCAGTATGTGTTTACATACAGTTACAAAGCGGTGTAGGGTAGGTTGCCTTCACCCCATCTGGGGGATTTTTTTGTGTTTGGTTGTCCTTATGCCTATTCTTTTTTCTTTTTCTTTTGTTGTGTTCATTGTTGTTACGTCTCTGTCCACAGTTCCTGTTCGTCCTCCCTCACCCCCAGGTCCAGTTGCCGCAGCTCCCTCGTCTCGGTAAAAGCTAATTACGTCACTCTCTCTACGAAATTACATACGAATCTGATCAGCTGGAATGTGAACAGTCCTATGTGTAACAATCTCGTTAAAAGGAAACGTGTACTTTCCTTTCTTTCCCTTGCCTTTTTGCAAGAGACACATCTTCGTACATTAGACCACTTTAGGATCAGGAAAGGGTGGGTGGGGCAGATGTTCCACTCTAACTTTCAATCTAAAAGCAGAGGTACTGCAATCCTTATCCACAAAGACATTCCTTTTTCTGTATCCAGCGTCATTTCGGACCCTTATGGTCGCCATGTGCTGGTCTTTGGCACTCTGTATAATACAGCCCTTGCGTTAGTTAACATTTATGCCCCCAACTGGGATGAGGTTAATTTCTTTAATAGCCTCTTTAGTTCTATACCAAATTTAGACTCTCATCATTTAAAGATTGATGCTTTTTTACTGGGGTCTATTGGAGCCTGTGATTACCAAGGTATTGTTGTGTCTGACCACTCACCTCTCAAACTTGAGCTCGCTTTACAGGAAAGGCCCACTAATAGGTCATGGCGCTTCAATCCTCTTATCATTTCCAACCCTGAGTTTGTCATTTATGTCTCAAACCAAATTGACACAATTATTTTGACTAATCCTGTGGCTGATACTTCTTCATCTACCCGCTGGGACGCTTTGAAGGCTTTTCTGCGTGGACAAATAATTTCTTATACATCCCATGTAAATAAGCTTAGAAAAAGTAAAATCTTGTACCTCACTTCCTCCATTCTCCGTCTGGATCAGCAATATGCAGTAAACCCCACGCCTGAACTCCTTAAAGAAACGATTGCCTTGCAAACAGAGTTTGACCTCTTAACAACTCAGCGTGCAGAGGAGTCACTACTTTATCCCCGTCTTCATACAATTTATGACGGGACTTAACCTACTTGACTTTTAGCCCATCAGCTTCATCAAAAAGCAGCCTCTCGTACCATTCCCTCTTTAAAAACCGCCTCCGGCTCTATCACTTGTGATCACAAGCTCATTAATGTGGAGTTCAGGAAGTTTTACTCAAGTCTTTATACTTCTGATTTACAGCTAAACCCATCCCAGTTTGTTGATTTTTTTGATACTTTGCATGTTCCCAAAGTAAGCCCTGAGGATGTCTTTTTCCTTGAAGAACCTATTACCCCCGAATTTATTAAAAAATCTATTGCCTCTATGCAAAGTGGGAAGGCTGCAGGGCCGGACGGCTTCCCAGCCGACTTTTATAAAAAGTTTTCAGACAAATTAGTACCCCTTTTGCATGCAATGTATACGGAATGTTTTCAAGCAAAAACTCTTCCTCCAACTCTATATCACACCACCATTTCGCTACTCTTGAAAAAGGACAAGGATCCTCAGTGCTGTTCTTCTTTTCGACCTATAAGCCTCCTTAATCATGATTTTAAGATTCTAGCTAAAGCCCTAGGTCTCCGTTTGGAGAAGATTCTTCCCTCCATCATTTCTAATGATCAAACTGGTTTTATCCGCAGTAGACAGTCATTCTGTAATGTACGTCGTCTGCTCAGTATTTTGCATACTCCTTCCCAACATTCAAGTGCTGAGGCTGTAATTTCGCTAGACGTGGAAAAGGCTTTTGATCTTGTCGAATGGGATTATCTTTTCTTTACTTTTGAGAAGTTTGGTTTCGGGCAAACTTTCATTTCCTGGATCAGGCTTTTATATGCATCACCCAAGGCTTCTGTACCCACCAAGTGTCTGGCTATCTCCATCTAGGTAGAGGCACTAGACAGGCGTGTCCCTTAAGTCCCCTCCTGTTTTCAATTGCTATTGAGCCTCTTGCCATAGCTTTGAGACAAGATGATAGGATAGAGGGAATAATTTGGGGTGATCAGACGCATAAGGTTTCTCTCTATGCGGATGATCTCCTTCTCTTTCTTTCCAACCCTGACACCACTCTCCCTTATGTCTTATCTCTGCTCAGTTCTTTCGGGGCCATCTCAAGATACAAACTCAATCTGAATAAGAGCGAATATTTTTCCCATTACACCCTCCCACCCTCTGCAAATTCATGTACCATTTAAGATTGTAAAGGACTCATTTAAATATCTTGGAGTGACTATTACTCGAACATACTCAAAACTATTTCAGGCTAATTTTGCTCCTCTTCTTGAGCGCTGTAAGACCGACTTTGCACGATGGGCAGCCCTTCCTCCCTCTTTAATTGGCAAACTTAATTCAGTGAAGATGATCGTTCTTCCAAAATTTCTTGATTTTTTTGAGTGTCTTCCTATTTTTATTCCTCGATCATTCTTTAAAACGTTACAACGACTAATCTCGAACTACATCTGGGCGGGTAAACATGCACGCATACGTAAAGAGTTCCTTGAGAGACATAAGCGGCTGGGGGGCCTTTCTGCCCCTAATTTCCAACTATATTACTGGCCGTCTAACTTAAACAACATGTCTTTCTGGCTTTTACCCTCTGACAGTACAACCTCTCCGTCATGGGTCAATATTGAGGCCTCCCTTTGTCATCCGTACTCCGTCTCTGCTCTCTTGGGGGCATTGCTTCCGCTTCCAATTTTAATCCCAAAACACAATGTTGTTGTCCAATCAGTTAGGTAGACTACAGGCATGTCTGGAAGACATAAAAACTTGGATGACTCTAAACTTCTTGCTTCTGAATTCTGATAAAACAGAAGTTGTCGTCTTTGGACCAGAAGCTCTGAAAAAGAAACTACTTAGTCAGCCCCTTCACCTGGACGGCATTAAATTAGCCTCCAGTAATAAAGCAAAAAACCTCGGTGTCATTTTTGACCAAGATATGTCATTTAGATCTCACATTAAAGAAGTCTGTAGGATTTCCTTTTTTCACCTTAGGAATATTACAAAAATTAGAACCATCCTGTCCAGGAGTGATGCTGAAAAACTAGTCCATGCCTTTGTTACTTCAAGGCTGGATTACTGTAACTGTCTATTATCAGGTAGTCCACAGAATACAATTAAAAGTCTTCAGTTAGTTCAAAATGCTGCTGCTAGGATTCTGATGAATATTAAAAGAAGAGATCACATTTCCCCTGTTTTAGCTTCTCTTCACTGGCTCCCAGTAAAATCTAGAATAGAATTCAAGATCCTCCTTCTGACATATAAAGCCCTTAATAATCTAGCTCCATCATACATAAGAGACCTGATTGTTCCATATGTTCCTAACAGAGCACTTCGCTCTCAGACTGCAGGTTTACTGGTAGTTCCTAGGATTTCTAAAAGTAGAATGGGTGGCAGATCTTTCAGCTATCAGGCTCCCCTCCTATGGAACCGGCTCCCAGGGTTGGTTCGTGAAGCAGACAATTTGTCTATCTTTAAAACTAGGCTAAAAACTTTCCTCTTTGACAAAGCTTACAGTTAGAGATATGTTTATAGGTAGTTAGAGTCAGGTCAGACAGGTAGATAGGAAGAGACAGGTTAATGTTAGTAGTCAGGCAGAGTGTCAAAAGTTAGGAAGAGATAGGAAGAGGTAGAGTAGCTAGGTAGAGATAGATTAATGTAAGCCAGGTAAAGATCCGGAGCCGGTCGCGGCTTACCGCCGCGGAAGAAATGTGCCCCACGGGGGCCAGCCAGCGCCGGAGAGGGGTCCCTCAATGGGGATCCTCCCGCACAGTGCGGCCGCCCATTACCTGCCAGGTTGAATCCCCCGGGCAGACTGTGCGGACCCCACCCGTTTAATCCTTAAACGTTTCTCGCCCTCTTCAACTCTGTCCTCTCAGTTCTGTCTATTTTTCCTTAAGATCGTTCTGTCTATTTTTCCTTAAGATAGTTGTCGACTATCGGTCTCGTGCCGGTATTTAGCCTTAGATGGAGTTTACCACCCACTTTGGGCTGCATTCTCAAACAACCCGACTCCGAGAAGACCCCGGCATGACGGGGGCCGTTACCGGCCCTACACCGTCCACGGGCTGAGCCTCGATCAGGAGGACTCAGATAGAGTGTTGGTAGCCAGGTCTCCTAGTAGCTAGGAGTCAGGTTAATGTTAGTAGCTATGCTGCTTTAGGCTAGGCTGTTGGAGGACATTATTAGGGTCTGTTCCTACTTTCTCTCCTACTTCTCCCCAACTGCATGATGTGCTGTCAATTCAAGCACTAACCTGTTTTCTATTATAGTAGGTGCTCCGGATTAGCCCTGCTTGACGACCCTGACTAAGATGGCATTGCAGTGACGGAAAATTCTCCACGTCCTGCAACAAACTTCTGCATCAGTTCTATTGCTCTTTCTGTGTCTCTGTTATGTATTCTCCAAGCCACAGACGGTCGCGGCAGATAACCGCTTGTGCTGAGCCTGGTTCTGCCGGAGGTTTCTTCCTGTTAAAAGGGAGTTTTTTCCTTCCCACTTTCGCTGCATGCTTGCTCAGTATGAGGGATTGCTGAGAATTCCACGACGCAATCTTCTGTGGTTCTGTAATTTCTACACTAAACGTATTATAATAACTATTTTTGTAAAGTGCCTTGAGATGACATCTGTTGTGAAATGGCGCTATATAAATAAACTGAATTGAATTGAATTGAATTGTTGTATGGCATTCCTTGAAAATTCGGAAGCAATTTAAACTTTCCTTTGGTCTACAGAGCATCTCTCTTTTCTCCCCGCTCTCTCGCAAGCCTTTATTTCCCCTGTCCAGCTATTCCTCTGCTTTCAAAACTTGGCATGATAAGGGCATCCAAAATTTTGAGCACTTGTACATAGATGGTGTCTTCGCCAGTTTCACACAACTTAAACATTTTTTCTTTCTTCCACGCTCTCCTGTTTTCCACTACTTGCAGGTGAGGGACTTTATTAGGAAGAAGTTCCCAGATCTTCTCTTTCTCCCACCAAAAACTCATGTGGTTAATATTATGAACTTGCTTTTACACTCTCAAAGGGGGAGGCTTGCCAAAGTTTACGAATACATAATTTCAATTAACATGTCCTCTTTAACTATTATAAAACAGCACTGGGAGGAGGAACTTGGCCTTGTCATTTCTGATGACATTTGGGACGCAGCCTTGGATCGTGTACACTCTTCATCTATATGTGCACGTCACAGTCTTATCCAGTTCAAGGTACTGCACCGCTTGAACTATTGCAAGACTGCCCTGGCGAACATTTACCAAGACATTGACCCCCTGTGTGATAGATGCAAAATGCTTCCTGCGACTTTCTACCATATGTTCTGGGGTTGTCCCGAATTAGATCGATTTTGGTTCTCTTTCTTTGATTTATTTTCTAAAATATTTAAGAAAACTGTTACTCACTGTTGCCTTATGGCCATATTTGGGGTAACCTCAGGAAGCATATCCTTGACCTCCTTTCAGTGCAAGGCTTTGATGCTCTCTTCCATACTAGCACGGCGATTGATTTTGCTAAACTGGAAAAACTCTGCCCCACCCACACACACACATCTCATCAAGAGTATCATGTGTAATCTGAAATTGGAAAAGATCAAGTATACTGTTAATGGTGCTCTTCAGAATTGCCATGAGATATGGGATGGCTTTGTTGAATTTGTGAAGCGGCTAGACGGACTTCAGATGGAGTGACAAGCTTCCATCAAACCTACTGTAGTTATGCCCTAGCTGAGGGCAATTGATTGATGGCACAACTGGACCCCCAGCCCTTCCTCCATGTCTTTGTTGTCCCTTTTTGTTTGTGTGTATTTGTCTTTCTGTCTCCCCCGCCCTTTTTTTTCCTCTTTTTAGTCTTGTTTTATTTCATTTTCCTTTTTTCCCGTTTCTTTCACATGGTTATTTTATTTAACTTGCGCTATTTTTGTGTGATGCGACTTTGTATGATCATATGTTTCTACTTTGATATCTTCAATTGTATTTATTTTTATTATTTATTTATTTATCTGTTTTTTTTCCCTATTTCTTTTAAATGTTGAAGTGACTCTCTTGTGTGCCATGACATTCACTGTTAAAATGCATCTAAGGAAAACTCAATAAAAAGAATTTTGAAAGAAAAGAAAAAAATAACACAGAAGTTCTTTGCTTTATTACTGGAGGCTAATTTAATGCCGTCCAGGTGAAGGGGTTGACTAAGTAGTTTCTTTTTCAGAGCTTCTGGTCCAAAGACGACAACTTCTGTTTTATCAGAATTCAGAAGCAAGAAGTTTAGAGTCATCCAAGTTTTTATGTCTTCCAGACATGCCTGTAGTCTACCTAACTGATTGGATTCATCAGGATTTATGGATAGATATAGCTGTGTATCATCTGCGTAACTATGGAAATTTATCCCATGCTGCCTAATGATTTTACCAATAGGAAGCATATATATAGTAAAAAGAATCGGCCCAAGCACCGAACCCTGTGGTACTCCGCAAGTAACCATTGAGGCCGAGGAAGATCTATTGTTTACCTGAACAAACTGAAATCTGTTGGACAAATAAGATTTAAACCAGCCTAGTGCTGTTCCTATTATACCGACACTTTGAAGCCTTTCTATGAGAATATTGTGATCGACAGTGTCAAAGGCAGCACTGAGATCTAACAGGACCAGAATGGTCACCAGTCCATTGTCTGAGGCTATGAGAATATCATTAGTAACCTTCACCAGAGCTGTTTCAGTGCTGTGATGAGCTCTAAAGCCTGACTGAAACTTCTCAAACAGCTCATTATTGTTTAAATGCTCACACATCTGATGTGCAACTATTTTCTCAAGAATTTTAGATAAGAAGGGAAGATTAGATATCGGTCTATAGTTAATTAAGTCGTTTTGATCAAGAGATGGTTTCTTAAGTAGAGGTTTAATCAGAGCAATCTTAAACGCTTGTGGTACATATCCATTGATTAAGGATGGATTCATTATATCTAAAATTGGAGCAGCAAAGAAGTCACCCTACTCAATGTTTAAATGACACCAGGAAGTGATAAACTGTTTATTACAAAGGTATTTGACATGATTTCAGCAGAATTCTCAGTTGTGCTAATATGTGGAGGAGACTGGAACACTCAACTGTGCCTACATATGGATTCCTCAAATAAAATAAAAAAGATAGGATTGGAGGCGATATATGTTGAATATCTGCTTAAAGTATTGGGCATGATTCATATTTGGAGAGACCTACATCCCCACGATAAGGATTTTCTTTTCTTCTCATATCCCCACCTTGTATATTCCAGAATTTATTATTTTTTTATGTACAAATTAGACAGACACCGAGTTATAACATGTTATATAGGAACAAGAGATATTTCTGATAATGCAGGGGTATAACTAACAATACATTTAGTTACAAGACCCAAGGAAACAGTTCTTCTAAATGACCCTCAATGCCAAGAATATATTAGGGGGGAAAATGAAAGACTAAATCAATTATAATGATAGGACTGTCTCTAAGCTGACTTTTGGATACTGCTAAGGCAGTTTTAAGAGGTAAACTTAGAAAATGGTCTGCACATAGGAAAAAGAAAATCAAAGAACTGATCTGAGAGCTGAAATCTTTAGAAAATTAGAAGATGGAATGCAATGATTCTGAGGTCTTACTACAGATTGCAAATATAAAACAAACTTTGACTAATATTTATGAAAATCGGATGGCAGAAAGAGCCACAGTGGATTAGACAAAATTACTATGAGAATGGCCCCAAATCCAAGCAGCTCCTAGCATGGAGAATACATAAACAACAGATGGAGAGTTGTATACATAAAGTGAATGACCCTCAAACGGACAAGACACACCATAAATTGGAAGAACTTTGAAACTGAAAAATCTTTTGAGAAATGCTACTCCAACTTGTACGCCCAACCCAAGGACTCTAAAATAGGAGATTTGTCAGGGTTCTTGGCATCCTTAGACCTGCCATCTATAGGTATGGAGCAGAACAGAATAATAACTTGGGTGATAACAGATGAAGAAACAAAAAAGGCCATATCATGCACTGACGGCAACCCATAAAATACATTAAATCCAGATGGGAAAAGGATGCAAGCATAAAACTGACCAAACATGAATGGTTAAATATCTGTAAAACTCAGTCTACAACTACTAGTTTGAATCTTTGGAGACTGTTTGCCTGGAAAAATATTCTACGGTTTTTCATAACACCAGGGACAGAAAATTCACAAATCAAAAACCCAGAGCATAGTCAGTGCTGAAGAAAATGTGGTAATAAGTCTGCTGATTATTTTCCCAATTTTTTGGGATTGTCCTGTTGTAAACACATTCTGGGCACACATGATGACAGAGATTAGATCAATAATAAGCCTAAAGATTAATTTCGATTTTAGCACGATATACTTGTGTAACCTGGCGTCAGGTCTAAAGAATCCTGATAGGTACATGTTACATATGTTATTGGTGATCTGCAAGAAAGCTATAATCAGAAAGTGGCTGAAAAAGGAACCAACTTTTGTGTCTGAATTCAGAGACATAGTTCAGGAAATTTACAGAAAAATTACCTTCTGCCTATGTTATGGTGCCTAGAAGTGTAAATAATATTGGGGAGAATGAACAATTCATCTGCAATGAAATGGCGACCTGTCCAGGGTGTACCCCGCCTCATGCCCGTTGACAGCTGGAGATAGGCACCAACAACCCCCGCGACCCCTTGAGGATTAAGCGGTTTAGAAAATGGATAGATGGATGGACAATTCATATTAACTTTTTGTGATATTAATAATGCATCAAACTTATAAAGTGATTTTTTGGACACTCAAAGACATTTTACAAATTCCATTATTCATTCACTCTCGCACACTAAAGGAAGCGATCTACAATTGTAGCACGGCTGCCCTCGGGGAGACTGACAGAAGCAAGGCTGCCATATCACGCCATCGGCCCTTCTGGCCAACATCAGTAGGCGCTAGGTTAAGTGTCTTGCCCAAGGACACAACGACTGAGACAGATGGATCTGGGGGCTCGAACCAGCAACCCTCAGTTTGCCAGGCGACCTCCGAACCGACTGAGCAACAGTCTCCCGACTATTTAAAAAAATATCACTGTCATTATTACTTTCCCCATTTCCCCTTTTGTATATCTGAAGAGTGCTTGAGTAGACAATGGAAATGAAAAGAAAGAGTCAAAATGAATGAATCTGTACTATGAAGGACTCAGCGGCAAAAGAACACTGACAGGTATGACGGGTGAAAAAAAATGGACATGGATCTCAAGGTATGTAACCCAAGATGTACCCTTTTTTATTTTTTCTCTGTTATATTGCACTTTTTTTTTTTTTTTTTTTTTTTTTTTTTTTTTTTATAACGTGTCCTGTCTAGCAGTATGCTACTCAGAATTGGTGTCTGAGTACCAAGTACAAGCCCAACAGTTTTACTTTCCCAAGCAGAGTATTACAGCTTCGCTGTAGTACGCCACTTGATGTATATGTATGAAAAATCTTTATTAGTGATTACTGTGGGTTCAATTTCCTGACATCATGGACATTAAACTGAGACAAGAAGGGAGAAAGGAAGAAGGTGAAGAAAAGAAACCGGACCAACAGAGGGGCGAACCGACGACACAAGAAAATTTAGTTAAGCTATATATTTAATAAATTATTCAGCGTCCCAACTATTTAGTAATAAAGTAAAAAAAACTAGTTTGTAAATTAAATATTTTGCTTGCTAACCTAAAATTTAGTTTGAAACTGATAATAATATTTAACATGGACGTAAATATGACTTTAGAAAATTTAAGCTCCTCTTTTTTCAGTTATGACAGGCTAAATAACCAAAGTTATTGATGTTAATTTTTCGACAGAGTAACTTCATGGTAATGTACCATGAATGCAGATCACAAGGAAGCACTGTGCCGAATGTTAAAGTGTTAAGAAGTAAAGTGTAAACTTTTTGATTTAAAGAATATGGAGGAATTACATTTGCAATGTAGTTTGGAAAATGATGCAAATTTATTTCAGCTGTATTAATGATGCCCAGAGATAAGATGTCCACTATTCTTTCTGCTCAGAGGGAGCTAAAGTGCAAGTGAGAGAAAACTTTATTGTAATTGTTAAAAATATTAAGAAAAAATGAATTAAAAATCCGGTGGTTGTTTTAAATTACATGGATGCACCACCAAGTACGCATAAGTGAGTGGAGGTAAGATGATACATATGCTCATATGTTTTTGAAGAAGTGCTCTTCAAGATTTCATCCCATTGGTATTATGCATTTTTTATTGTGAAAAAAAAATCAAACTGAAGTTTTCCACAAAATAATACTTTGCAGTGTTGTCACTAAATTGGCAATATTTGCATTTGCTATATGCCACTCTGATAATGTTGCTTTCTCAGAGCTGGATGTAGACCACCCCATAATTTATAATCCCTTCAAGCAGGACCACTTCAGAACTTTTTGGTTCTATTGTGAACAGCTCACTGAAATGCCCTTAATCTTATCAATTTTCCAAGACTAAACTATTTAATCTTTGGCTTCTCTGGTGGCCCTGCTATTAGAACTAGGCCAAGCCTAACAAACTTCACTGATTTTAGTTTATGGAATGTGTTTGAAGTGCTTCCCTTGCGAAAGGACAGTTAAAGTTCATTCACAGCCACAGTTCTTGGTGCTTTTGTGACAAAACTTAAAGTCCTACCTGGTCAATAGTTTTCATTTCCATTTCCTATATCTGCTTGATGCTGTAATAAAAAAATGTGACAGAAAAACATTGTTCCTCGTCTTTATTTTGTCTGGTGCAATACAAACCTATTTATGTTAGGATTCTGTGGATGTGTGCTGGAGAGCAAGTGTGTTGGTGTTCTTTCTCTAACCTTCTCTGTAGAGCATGGCAGGCAACACCCACCAGGTGTTCATCATTGATCCTTATCATTATCCAGTTTAAAAGGGGAGTGGCTCCTGCAGGCGGACCAGTCGGTTCTCTCCTCTAGTGTGGTACATAGCCAGGTTACCAGCCGAAAATCCAAGAAAGATAACTTTGCTCAAAATTAAGAAAACTGTGACCTAATTCCATTTAATTCAATTTCTTTATATAGCGCCAAATCACAACAGATATATTCACAAGGCACTTTACATGAAAAGTCATTTCAATACAATTATACAAACATACCAGTCAGTTAAAAGTTTTCTATGTAAGGAATCCCAGCAGATTACTTTGAATCATTGACGTGAGGTTGTGTCCAAAACATGCAGACTACAACACAGCACTCCTTCAGTAATCCCTCATACTGAGCAAGCATGTAGCGTCAGTGGACAAGAAGAACTCCGGCAGAACCTGGCTCAGAACAAGCAGTCATCTGTCACAACTCTCTGGGGGTTTGAGAAGAGACACAAAAAGAAAAAAAGAACTAATGTGAGAGTAGTTTATATATAGAAGAAAGTAAAAAGTTGATAACAGGACATGGAGGATGTTTGGTTACTAGAAGCATCATACTAATCGATGCTCCCCATCCAGCAGGGCGCCGCAGCTGAGCAGGACACCAGACCAGGTGGAGCTTCTATGGAGAGAAAAACTCAGAGAGAAAACAAGGTTAACAATTGCAATAACAGCAGAAAGAATACATCTGGAGAGCAGTAAAAGAGGAAAAGTGGTCGGTCTGTTCTCCAACAGTCTAAGCCTATAGCAGCATAACTACAAAAATAACTCAGGATAATCTAAGCCTTTCTAACTATAAGCTTGATCAGAAAGGAAGGTTTTAAGACGAGTATAAATTCTGAGAACGACGTGTTCTGTTAGGAACATATGGAACAATCAGGTCTCTGATGTATGATGGAGATTGATTTTTAGGGGTTTATATGACTGACCTTCCATTCTCCTTGTAGATCCCTCCTGGGTTTCCTATGACCTTCCTCCGGAACCTCTCAGGCCATAGACAGTCCCTGAATCTGGGTTCCTGCCTGGTCAGCCTTGGCACAGCTTCCAGCATGGTAATCTCGTCATCACTCACTCACTCTGTTGCTGTCATTAAGTAGCTCGCCTTTCTGCCCAGAAACATCTCCACATGTGGAGAAAAACAGAACTCACATTCAGGCCTGGAAATTCTCTGCACTCCTTCATGTCATCCACCTGCAAAAACAACAGAAAGTAAATGGACATTATAGACTCACCTTCAGACAATCACCGACCACAGCTTCCAGCCTACCTTCCTCCAAGCAACTCATCTCCACATCATCTTCATCCAGTTAATCTATACTCCTCTTGCAGTCCAGACTTGGTTCCCTGTTTTCCCTTTCCCAGATAACCTCCAAAGACGACCCGCAGATCTTTGTTAAATAAAATTATTTTACGTAAACATTTCCTGTCTATGGTGTTGTGCTGGCTTTGAGTCTTGTAAACATATGTCAATTTTTCGAAGTTCTTTGCTGTTCGGCAAGGAAAATAGTTAACTGAAGGGTGTGAGTTATATCATGCGGGTGATTGCAGGTATTAGTTGTTTTTTTTTAAAATGGTTATGGAAAAATCTCAAGATCATCACTCATTTTGACAGATTAGGATTCACACCTCTGACTACTTAAATGTTCAGACATTTTTAAATTTACACACAAAGTACAAGTAACTTAAAACAAGAGAGCTTCTGAGTACCATGTCAGACCTGGAAACTGTACTCAATGCATCACGCTAACAAGTAGCTAATGGGAATTCACCAATAAATTTTAAAATTATTCTCAATAGTATCTTTTGTTTTAATAGTATTCTTGCTTTTACTTTGGAATGCACCATTGGGTGCTGGAAGGTGCCATACAAATAAATATTGATTGATTGATTGATTGATTGATTGATTGATTTTTTGACGGGACTTCAGCTCGGTCGACTGCAGTATTACTTAAAATGAATAAAAAATACTATTGTGAAAATTTTTAAAATTGATTGGTAGAAATAGATTGACTAGATTTTTTTACCCCTTTGGTCAAATTGATGGAAAACAAAAATGTCTAGCACTATGTCTTATAGGGCTATACAGTGAGTGAAATCTTTAGCAAACATAGCTTTTACAATGTATCCAAACATTTAAATCTTTAAGTTTAAGGTTAATCTTCTCTATGTTTTCACTTGTGGATAATGGGTAATTCTGTGGTTTCTTAAACCACAAAGCCTTAGAAATGGCTTTGTAACCTTTTTCAGACATTTAGATGTCATTGACTTACCTTCCTTTAAATAAATGCATGGAGTACTTTTTTAAATCTTTCAACCTATGGCACAGGTGAGACAAGTTCTAGCACAGTTATTCATTTCAGTTGCAATCAGGCCTGGCTGTGAAATCACAATTGTAAAAAGATTGCCAATCAGTTGTTAAATAAGTGCTCTATTAATAACTGCCCGCTCACACCATCAGGACTCAGATGTGTCCTTTTATTCACATGCACTTCAAAATTTTTGTTACATTTACATAGAGCTAATTGCATTTACATGTCTTTCAAAATAACAGTTGCATTTAAAAACATTATACCTTTCAGAAAAGGAATCATTTGTTTTGTATTCACTAATTCTTTTTTCAGATATCACTTTTTCATCTGCAACACTTGAGACACAATAGCAGCAAACCAGACAAAATCTTTAAAGGAGGTTAATGTGCTTTCACTACACAACAGAGACCATAGTTATGTCAAAAAATTCACAAGACAAGTTAGGTATTTTTTCAGTTTTGGATAGAGGACTGAGTCCCAGTGTTGCTTTCAAAGCCATCCTCCAGAAGCTATCAGGAAATGCTCATTACCTAAAGACTGAGCTGGAAGTCATTACTCCAGCAACAAGCCTGAAGAGCTCAACTAGTGCTCACAGTCATGCACATATGTGTGCCTCTAGCAATTAGATGCAGGTCATGTCAAAGATGGGTGGAAGGAAGGATCCCTGAGTGGAACAGAGGAGTGGGAGATGAAAGTGAGGTACAGTTAATGATGCTGAAGAAGAGATCAGAAAGCAAAGGCGCCGCGTGGACCTGTGTGGAGCTAATAAATCTTCTCTGTCTGTTCAGCTCTTTGGGGCAGTTAGGGTTCTTAGTGTAAAGTGACGGATAATGAGAATTTAAAAAGAAGAGATCAGAGGCCAACTTTGATCTTCCTAATAATACTGCTGTTACAACTTAACAAATTTTAGAACCATCATCTTTTAGAAATGTCTTGTTCATTATTAGAATATCTAAAAAGTATTCACAACAAATTAATTATCTGCTATAACTATACAGAGGCTGTTCACAAACACCCCTTAAGATCTTACGTCCTACTCTCACTACAGACTGCAATAGCATTAGCAAAATCTGTGACAGAGATATTATTAGTGAGAGGCATGATAACAAGGCCAATGGAAAAACACTCAGAGAGGATGTTTTAAGAGGTGAGAACCCTTGACATTTGAAGAAGCATTTGATGGAGACAAAAAGGAAATTCAAGGTAGGTTTTCCCATGGAAAAGAACTGCAGTCCACGCTTGTTAACAGATAAAAAGCTGTTAGAATTAAAGTGAAGGCTCTCAGAAATTGGAATAATTTTTTTGTTTTCAGGGATCCATCTTTGGAGGAAGAGAGAGCAGGCACCATCGTTGGAATGGTGAGCATTTTAAACTTTTTCTTTTCTTTTTTTCTCATAATTATGGGCACATGGTCAGATTTGTTGAACCTGGGGAGAGCAGGTTATAGAAACTGGTAGCGACATCTAGTTTATCTAGGTTGTAGTTACAACAATAAAAACATTATTCTGGCTGTTGGGTTGCCTGGTTTGCTGCAGATATGCCCAGTGACCAACCTGGACTCTGTCCAGTGAGGAATACATTTTAGAGGAGTTTAACTGACAGATAACGTTAGCAAAGTTAGCAAGTGAGGAACTTACCGATCGAGGAGGAAAGTCGCATTTTCCGCGTGTGTTTGATGCCGTGGAAATGTTTTATGTGAGTCCATCTAGTGTAGGCTTCACTTAAAACTACTCTAGTTTCTGTTCTTCTGTGGTAAAGACTAGTTTATACCTTTCCGACAGCAACTTTGCTTCCAGACGCAGAAGTATTGATGGAGACGTTTTCGTTTATAGTGCTGCGTTGATTGTTGTGTGTTGCAAAGCAAATCCGGACCAGGACAGCAGGGTGTGCTAGCTTCTCATGGCGGGTCTGCCTACCCTTTTAGTGTCGTATCTGGTTAGATGGTTTTTTTTCTCCAGCTTGTGAAAGCATTTGCCCCTTAAGGAGCAATGGATGACAGAAGTAAGTTTTGTTTCAGCTGTAAAGCTTTTTACTAGAAGTAGAGCTCATAGAATACTCCATAAATGCATGTAAACAAACACATGGCAGTTTCTCTACACCTCCTTGAGCTCAAAATCTCCAAAACACCTTAATAGATAAAGTGCCCCTTTAAATATAAAGTATGTAATGACCAAACGCTGCATTGACCTACTGATTAAATCAACTATAGAGCACCGTTCTGGTGAAATAATCTCTGGCTTTTTTTGAGCTGTCCAATTACAGGTATACGCTCTCCGTTGACGGAGACACATAGTTAGAAAATGGGGCAGAAATGTTTTATGTGGGTCCATCTAGTGTAAGCTTAACCTAAAACTACTATAGTTTTGGTTCTTCTGCGGTCAGTCCTCTCCTGAAACAGATAACAATATCCCCGGGGCTCTGAAGCAGCTCCTTGACTTGCTGACTCCACCATTCTTCGTAGAGCAAGCCGAGCTGCGGCGAACATTTAACAGGTTCATAAAGGCCGTATCTGTCAACCCGTGGCCTCTACTGGCTGGTACATGTAAACATAATGTCATTGTTGTGCCCATTTTGAATGCACATTTTATTATATTTTAATTCAAATTTTTTAAGGAAATGCATTTTCATTCTGCACCCTTCTAGAAGCCCTGTGGATGTATTTTTTAATTCAATTGTAGCTTTTTAGAATAAAAAAATATTGACTTTGTCACGTAGCTATCGATCAATACTCAACACCAACGTTAGATCGATTCTATCAATATTTTAGATCAATCTGCCCAGCCCTACTTAAAATCTCTCTTGCTTCCAAATACAAATAATATGTGAAGTGTATATTAGAAATAAATACTTGTAGTGAAATTGTTCTTTCCTTTTATGAATGCGTTACTGGGCTTGATTCAATAGAGCTGAATCTGATATTAAGTGATTTAAATAAATATAAATTAAGTGAAACTTAGAATCTTTAACTCAATTATTACATAAATATAATATATATATATATATATATATATATATATATATATATATATATATATAACTCAGATTAGTGTTAAAAATATACTTAAAAGTGTCATTAAAAACAGTGGGTGTCATAAAATGAACACTGTGAACTGGACTGGTGAGGATTATATAAACACTGCGATAGTGTTAAAAATTAACACTATGTTAGTTAAATTTACACTGCCGATTTTTCCGTGTAGAATATAGAATAGACATCGTCTCTTTGTCACACTCCATAGACAACAAATTTAAGTTGCTATGGTTACAAACATTACTTGAAAGCTACATTCATTTTGGTTGAGGTTATGCACAACCTTACCCTTAAACATGTAAGGGATAATGCCTGACGAGGTGTCCATTATCAGAAAATAGTGGACGATGTGGAGGCGTGAACGGTTGCTTCTGCGAAGTCCATTATTTTCTAATAATGGACTCCTCCAAGGGCATTATCCAGCTTATACCATGTTCACTTATGAACTAAAGAAATATTTAATCGCTTAATAATACTTTAATCTTATTTAGAGTTAAAATCGTGAGGTTTTTTATATATAAATGGAACGCACTATACAGAACGCACTTCTGTATACAGCCGTTGCCAAGCAATGCAGCCAAAGTGAGCCAACCGCAGTAGTTTATCAGTGATGGAAAGTGAGATCATGGCTTTACCTTACGTTAAGTGATACAAAGTATCATTTCAGAAGGCCAGTCCACTACTTACTTCTTGTTTGTGTCCAGAGGATGATTCAAAACGTTGCGACAAGTCAACTGTCTCTGTTGCCATTTTAGCAAGTGCAATGTTTTAGAACTGTCACTAGGCAATTTGATGGGACGCTTTTCCTAGGTGCACATTATATTCTTTAATCTACACCCTCCAGCCAATCAGAATCGAGTATTCACCCAGACCATGGTAGAAATATAATTATGTCACGTAACCTGCTTTCTGGAACGGCCCCTGCTGAAGATTGGAGAAGTGATACATTCAAGGGACGTAGGAAAAGAAAAAGCAGACTCAAAATAAGAAAGGTAACTGCAAAAAAGGAGGGGAGAAAACTACTTTAGCACATTGGCAACACTGTGCTGATACAACATGAGTTACTGAACAAACCGTGGGCCCAAGCTTTGCTCTCTTCAGAGCCACATTAAACATAAGACAGTGGATACTTTGAACAAATGAGAGGAAGTTAGTAAAGAAAACTAATAATGCTCTTTCAGGTCTGAATGCCCTGCTCTGTTGTTTTATTCTCCTTAGTCAGAAATTAAAGCAACAAACAATGCACTGAGCAGTTGAGGAGGAAATGAAAGGCTTACTAAAGGACAATGATTTGAGTTCAGCAACGAGACACCTTGTTAAAGGCAAAATACTGTTAAAGCTGCTCATATATTAATCTGCTATCTGCAAAGCTACTCTACATCGCTATAGCAAAATTTCTCATAGTATACATGTTTGTTTAGTTATCTCTGAACATTTAATTTTGACCTACACAATTCATTTAGAATTTAAGTGCTGTAGCTCATACTAGTTAATTATTCAAGGATTTGTAGGTCATAATGGCTGTGGGTAGGAAGGATTTCCTGTGGAAGAAGCCTCTGACTGAAAACATTCTGTTATTGTAGGATAGTATCATGCAGAGGATGCTTAGGGTTGTCCATATTTTTTTTGATTTTATGAAAATTTCTTTTTTGCATCTTAATTTCCAGATTTTTGTACCAAGAACAGAGCAAGGCAGGCAAGGCAATTTATTTATTTAGCACACTTTCAACACGAAGGCAATTCAAGGTGCTTTACATGATTCAGTGGTAGAGAAACCAAATACATGATAAAAATAAGAAAATTAAAACATATCATTACTAAAAGAAATGCATTTAGTAACTGAAGCATGAAAAATAAATTTATGTGAGAGTATGAAATTTAAAAACAAATAAAACATAAGAATAAAAAGTGAAGGTGTACAGAACAAATTTATGCAAAAGAATATAGACTGAAAACAAATAAAACACAATCGGTTTAAAAATAAGAATAAAAATCACATCACGAGAATCAAAGAGTGGTCAAATACGCAATTTAGGACTCAAAGGCAGCTCTGAATAGTAGTGTTTTAACCTTTGATTTAAAAGAGCCTAACAATTCAGCATTTTTGCATTCTTCTGGAAGTTTGTTCCAGATTTGTGGAGCATAGAAACTGAAAGCTGCCTCTCCCCGTTTAGTTCTAATTCTAGGAATGTTTAGTAAGCTAGAGTTGGAGGACCTGAGTGGTCTGCTGGGTTGATATAGTGACAACATATCTCCAGCATACTTTGGTGCTAAACCGTTAAGTGATTTAATTAGTAGGAGTATTTTGGAGAGCTATAGAATCACCTTATGTCAAAATTCAATTTATGGCCTCCGTTGGAGGGGGTGTAGGGGACAAGCACAGGTTAAAAACTTTGTGTCAAACATGATTTATGACTACCGGTGGTTCAAGCAAAGGAAGGAAGGAAAGAAGGAGGACCCGGGGGTTCTTTTCTCGTTAAATAGACCCCAAGAATCCTCAATCCTCTTTTCTTCAGAAAAGGAATGGGACAGGCCATGTCAACATGGATGAGGGAGACACGTTGTAGATTTATCTACACCAGTCAAAAGAGAAAAGGTGATAACCTCCTCCATTTAAACTTTAAATAAACTCCATATTTAAACATTTAAACTTTAAACTATTAATACATTTAAACTCTAATTAAACTACTATTACATTTAAATAAACTTTAAACACCTTTAAACAAATTTCCCCGTGTGGGGCAATTGAACGATTCTATTCTTAACTCTAAAACTAAACTTTAAACACATCCGGTTAGAGCTTTTAAATTGAAAGGCCTACTTCCTGTGTAACTGGAAGTAGGAATCTAAATGACTGCCACAGGCGGTCATTTAGATTGCAGCGAGTTTTACGCTGTACTATTTCGATTTTCCCGCGCTAAATAACAATAGAACGTCAAGGCGGGAATTTTGACAGTCAGCTGATTGTCAAAGAGCATCTTCAGCGGTGTTTGGTCCAGCAAAAATTTATGTTTGTTTTTCAGTTTTTTCTTTTCTATCTGAAGCAAAGCTAAAATGACACACAGGTCTAAAAGAAATATGACAGTAGAAATGGCTTTAGAAAGACTGATGAACATGGACAGTGACGATTCTGGTGGACAATCTGGCCCGGAGAATGAGTCTGATGGCAGTGACGATTCCTGGGTGAATGAAAGTTCGTCCCCTGATAGTGAGTTAGAGGAGATCCCGAGGAAAAAGAGACGCCTAATGTTATCTGACAGTCACCCAAATGCTGTTATGCCAGCGGAAATATCAGGTAAGCTTTTTCTATGCTGCCCTTACTTGGCCGCTTTTTAGAGTAATTAGCATCATAATAATATTAGGCCACTATAGGCCAATTGCTAGATTATCATGTGACAACTTTATTTATTTATTTTAATTTACTTTTATTTATTTGTATTTATTGAGTTAGTTATTTCCATTATATTATCATCACAGTAAATCCTGAGCCATCTCCTGCACCTGATCCAAACCCCCTGCTGGATGGGGAACATTGGTGATACTCAAAGTGACCGAGCATCCTCCATGCTGTCTTCTCAGGCCCCCAGACGGGCGTAGCAGATGACTGAGCCAGGTTCGCCCGGAGGTTTCTTCCTGTTAAAGGTGAGTTTTTCCTCTCCACTGTTGCGAGATGGTAAATGGTAAATGGACTGAACTTATTTAGCGCTTTTCTAGTCTTACTGACCACTCAAAGCGCTTTACATTGAAGCCAAATTCACCCATTCACACTCGCATTCATACACCGACACCCAACATGGCTTGGTAGGACAATGTAGAATTTGGGGGTTAAGTGCCTTGCCCACATCAACATGTGACTGGAGGAAGCTGGAATCGGACCTACGACCCTCTGATTGCAAGCCAACTACTCTACCACTGAGCCACCGACCTAGATGATCTAGATGCTTGCTCAGTTTGAGGGATTGCTGAGGAATAGCTGTGGTTGTAATCTGCATGGTCCGGGCACAACCTCACGTTGATGACTCATCGCAATCTGCCAGGATTCCTTACATAGAAAACTTTTAACTGATTGGAATGTTTATATAACGGTATTTAAATGACTTTTGTTATAAAGTGCCTTGAGATTACATTTGTTGTGAATTGGCGCTATATAAATAAAAGTGAATTGAATTGAACAATTTGGACAATTGTGGCAAATGTATACATGGAGGAGGTAGAAACCTACTTTTTGACTCACACCACCCACTGGAAAACAAGCTTAGTGTTATCAGGACCCTGCAACACAGAGCTGATAACATACCCACCAGCTCACAGGCCCAAGGGGAAGAACGCAAGCACGTGAGAGACACCCTCACAACTTGTGGTTACCCCAGCTGGACTTTTGTGAAAACTGCAGCTAGAAAGAATGCCAAAAAGTGGTTGAAAAAGAAAAACAAAACAAACGAAACAATGTAGTCGTTCCATATGTGTCTGGGATTTCTGAAAAACTCAGGAGGATTTTTAACAAACACAGTATCCCTGTGTATTTCAAACCCAGCAACACACTCAGACAAGTACATCCCAAGGACAGAACACCACACGCACACAAAAGCAACCTGGTGTATGCAATCCAATGCAATGAAGAATGTAAGGACCTCTACATTGGTGACACCAAACAACCAGTGTACAAACGCATGGCCCAACACAGGAGAGCTAACTTCTCAGGCATTGACTCTGCTGTTCATTTACATCTCAAGGATAAAGCCCATTCATTTGAGGACAGCAATGTCCAGATTTTAGACAGAGAGGACAGGTGGTTTGAAAGAGGAGTCAAAGAAGCCATCTATGTAAAAGTAGAGAAACCATCTCTCAACAGAGAAGGAGGCCTGAGACATCACCTATCTCCGATTTACAATGCTGCCCTTTCATCCCTCCCCAGGAGACTCAACGACTTAGCCTCTAATAAGAAAAACAACTGTGACTCCAACGACTATTGTTATAACACAATAGGGCACTAATGAAGCCGAAACCTAACCTCCACCAATAGGCGACACGCCAACGACCGTCGTTAAGATATGGAGCACAGAGGATCCAATGACATGATCAGTCTTGGAAAAGCCCTCCAAGAGGTTAAATAGCTGAGTCTCCACACCAATTAGTTGGACCAGTCCCAGCCTGGTCAGCGGCTAGCATGAACGGATGAAGCCTCTTCTAAACATTTCTTTAGAAATTTTTATTTTACATGCGCATGGAGAGTCCATTGGGAGCTCTGAGGTTCTTCACAAAGTCACAAATATATATACACTGATTTAACCACACCCTATTGGATCAGCTTCTGACTGATTTATTACTCAGCTGTGGGAGAAAAAAACACATCATACAGTTATGGTAAGATAACTAACACTCTTTTCTATGTATCCGAGGATAATCACAAGACCAATCACAGAACAACATGGGATGTGTCAGCAAACACAAGATCTGTCATGAGGCAAAAAAGGTATGTGTCATATGAGATAACTAGCTTCTTGCAGTACATGTATCAAATCAGAACAGCTAAACAATATTTTATCTAGACACTGAGTAACAGAATCCAACTTATAAATGCATCAGCATAACTCAGTACTAATTCAACATAAATAAGCAATGTTCAGTTTACTAATGTTTTATCTAAGTACTATGAGTAATAAATGAAAAAGCCTATAACTGCAATAATCATTCCTACAACAACGACTTGTGTACATTCTTAGAGCGCTGGATTTGGGATGGAAACCGCCATGCATGGTGAGGAGCTTATGTGTCT